>JALPQD010000009.1:9385075-10011075 GCA_023101885.1 Typhlomys cinereus
GACTTTGGGAGGTCATTGACATGTCAGTCATTGTGTAGATCATGCAAAATCCGATTATGGCTACTGCAGCCCTAACTTGTGTGGATTATCTTGCATATCGTTGGTCCTTCCCATCTTTAGGCTCTTACAATCTTACCCCTCCTCTTCTGCAAATTTCCCTGAGCTTTAGGATGGGGAGAGATTTGGCTTATCTGGTTCCAGGTGATTAATGTAGGGTCTCTGATCTTCTGAATTATGGTTTGTTGTTGTTTTCAGTTTCTCTGTTCCTGCACCAACCACCCTTGGCTCCTTCCTGATTGGTATTGTTGGTTACCTCCTAACCAGAGATAAAAGGTTGTTTAAATGGAATCTTGTTAGATTCAAAGGTAGATGGAGTAAGAGTAAGAGACTGCAGTGAGGGAGGGTCAGTCTCCCATTTGCAGAATTTTTGAACAAATGTATCAAGACATGCCATAGATATATAGACAGATATAGTTAGAGATATTTTTACATATAGAGATATTACTACTGCAATAACACAATAAATAAAAAGAAGATATTTGCAACCAGATTACTAAGGAGCTGAAGAAAGCCTCAACAATAAATAAATAGATATATTAACAAATGATTTGAGTGTAAAACTAACTAATATAGGTACCCCAATGAAATCCAGTGGGAGACTTGATTAGAAAGACTCAAAAAGTAGGAAAATACCTCTATTACCTATGTAATCTTATGGGATTACATAAAATCATTATTATTTATGTATGGAAGTTTCAAAGAATTAAAAAAATAGACAAGTCTTCAAAAGCAAAATTTTCTGAAAAAATGATATATAGATATAAATAACATTAAACATTCTGACATTATTAATATGTAGCAAAATTTAAACACATTTTAACAATGTGTTTTTAAACAAAAGACACACTCCTGATTTTAGCATGATGTTACACCCCAATAATCCCAACATTCAAAGTGCTGAGGCATAGAAACATGAGTTCTAGTACCTGGGCTACTAAGCAAGTTCAAGCTCAGACCAGAATAAGGCCCTGATTCAAAATAACCAATAAAGATATGAGTAAAGATGTAAAAGTAAGAAAGCAAATAAATAGATAAATAAATCCTCATCAGGAATACAGAAAGTAAACTTCCATAGTGAGAAAAAAAACTAATATACATACATAAAGGAAAACAGTTACTCAAAAAATAAAGTAGAAGACTTTGATAAATAAAGTAGAAGACTTGTTCTTATACTCTGTTGATATTCTGGTAATCTTAGGTTTAACTGTAATGAAAGCTTGCATCAAACCATACACTTTATTTTTCCTCTTTGTCAGCATATTAGTTATTCTATCTCTTTTACCTTTCAGTGTTGGAGTTTTTATAGACATATTTGTAAGTTTATTAGAGTGGGTAAAGTTCTCATCTCAGCAATATTGTCTTCTTCAAAATAGGAAGTCCCTCTTCATTTATTTCTGTTTTCTTCTGTCTCTTTTGGTATTAGAAATACAGACTATACTACTTTAAGACTTATTATTTTGTTGCTAAAGTAGGTAGCATTTTTAAAATTTTAAATTAAAATAGTTCACAACTAAGAGCAAAGTCATGTGATTAGAATAACAACATCTGACGTTACATATTAACCAAAAGACATTAAAAATTATAATCACTTATGAAGGCAAGAAGAAATTTTAATAAGTTGGAGTTTTCTTCACAGATAATAAGGCCAACTGTAATAATGAAGATGGTTCTATATTTGTTATTCCACTTTCTATTAATGTTTAGTGTTATTGCTCATATTATTCCCCATTGCTGAAGTTTGCATTGACTAGGAATTCTAACACAGACCAGGATGGTGAAAAGACCTATCCTTCTCTTGTTTATTATACTAGGCAAAAAGAAACTGGTTTCTCAATAGTAAGTATAATATTAACTATTAGTTGAAGAAGATGCTCTTTATTAAATTGAGGAAATCATTTGGCTATTAATTTTCACAATTAAAATTGCATTTAATGAATCTATGTTAATTCTAATTTTAGGATGGGTTTGTGTGAGTACAATGCAAGTAGATAGATGTTTCTGTATTCATAGACTGGCTTCTGAAGACCATAATGATATATCATGGTGTCAATTCACTTATACCTAACCCTTATTTTAACAGTAACCATAAAGCTCAAAATTATTATATAATTGGCCAAATTGAGCTAAACTTTGAATATATCTGATACAAATATATAATTATGCTGCAGATTTTAATAATCATGCAAACTATTGGAAGTATCAGGCCAAGGTAGCAGATATTCAAGGGAACATTCTATACTTTGATAAGGTTTTCTCTGAAGCTAAGCCTGAGCTTTAAAAAGAAAGGCCATCTGCAAAACAAATTGTAAACAATAAAAAGTATAAACAATTTTTTCAGTAAAATAAAAATATTGATAAAATAATTTAAAGAAAATTAAAATAAGAAAAAAATACATTCAGAGATTAGAATAACTTGTGCCTAGATAGTAAAAGAAAAAGAAAGATGCAAACTAACAAGGTTAAATATGAAAACAGAGACCTATAACACATACCAAGGAAATTCAGAAAATCATAAAACCACATTATAAAAAAATCTATAGTCTGTCAAATAGGAATATCTAAAAAAGAAAACTTGTATTTCTTTGATGCCTAAGACTGACCAAAGTCAAACCAAGGCAATTTAAGCCTGATTTATATCGGTCAATGATTTGGAGGCAGTAATAATAATAATAAAAGGAAATTTCCAGAATAATAAAGGCCCAGTTCAAATGAATTCACTATAGAATTTTACCATGCCTAAAATTTACCAGTCCTTCAGAAACCATTCTGTGAAATATAAAAGGAATAAACACTCCAAATGTCTTTCTATAAAACAAGCATTACACTGATCAAAAAACTAGAAGAACATACATGAAAAAAACACTAAATAAAATACTGTCACAAGGAATTAAAGAATACATAAGAGAAATCATCCATCGTGATTAAGCAGGCTTCATGACAGAGATTCATGGGCAGTTCAACATGAATAGATCAATAAAGGTGATTCACGAATGGACTCAAGGACAGAAATTACATGATCATCCTCCATATATACACACATAGATACTTTGACAAAATCCAGTATTTCTTCATGTTTAAATCTGTGGTTGGAGGGAGCATATTTCCACATAATAAAGGCTGTATATTGAAAAAGTATGCCAATATTTTGCCACCTGGAGATAAATTTGAAGCATTCTCACTAAAATTAAGAAGAAGATGTCTCCACTCTTTCTCAAAACAGTACTTAACTTAAGCAATAAGCCAAAGAAGAAATAAAAGGTATGAAAATAATAATGGAAGAAGCTGAAGTATTTGTGCATTCCTCAGTCATGATCATGATTCTGTATAAAAAAGCCACTAAAAATATCAACAGAAAACCCTTAGAGCTAATAAACACTTTAAGTGAAATGACATAATAAAGTATTAATGCACAAAATTCAATTGCTTCCAATATAACAATGATAAACACATTGAAAAAGAGGTTAGGAAAACAATTCAAGATATCATTAGAAAACCAGTAAAACTTGGAATACACTTAATGGAGATAGTGCAAGTCTATAATGAAAACTTTAAAAACACTGAAGAAAGCAATTAAATAACACAATAGAAGAGAGATCAGATGCTCACGGACTGGAAAAATGAATACTGGTACAATAATCATTTTACTAAAATAAACCTACAAATTCAATAGTTCAAATTTGTCTGCCATGGTTTGAATGTGAATTGTCTCCCACAGGCTCATATATTTGAATCCACAGCTTATTGTAATGTTTGGAAAGGGGAAGGTTGTGACATTTCTCCCTCATGGTGTCAGTGGTGACCTGAACCAGTTTCTGCTTCTCCATCCAAGTCATGCCTCTGAAACGAAATTCCTGTTATAAGGGATTACGGGAATGCTACAGGAAGAGATGCCACAGAGGGCAGGTCTTGAGGTTTGGTAGCCCAGTTGTGCTTCCTGAGGGTTTACTCTTGCTCTCTGTGCTTCCTGAAGGCACTAGTGACCTGAATTAGCCTTTTGCTTCTGCTCCCTGCCATAATAGACTGCATGCCCTCTCGCAGTGTAAGCTAAATAAATCTCTCTTCCTACCCTAAGATGTGTATTGTCTCCTAGCAGCAAAGAAGTGTGGCTACAACAATATTTTTGCACCATTCTCTCAGACAAAATAAAAGACCATTTTAAAATTCACACTGAATCATGAACATCCCTGGATAGCCAAATCAACTCTACAAAAAAAATTAAAGAATACTAGTATAGGTATTACCAAACTTTATTTCAAGCTATATTAATGGTACAGAGCATCTTAAACAAATAAAAACAACAACAAAACAGCATAATACTGGTACAAAAACTGACACTTAGATTAATAAACTATGCAGATACAAGTTCACAAACTTCCACTACTTGGATTTTGACAAAGACACAAAAAATGCACACAAAAGAAAAACATTACCTTCAACAAATGGTTTTGAGAATGTTAGATATTTGCAGACAGAGGATGAAACTAGATCTTCATCTCCCACCTCAGACAATGGATCTCTATCGGTCTTTCTAATGTAAACACATTGAAGAATTCTCTTTTTCTGCTTTTCATGCGCGCGCACACACACACACACACACACACACACACACACACACACACGCACTAAAGAGCCTGGAAGCAATAAGTTTTAAGTAAAACTTAAAACTATGAAACTGCTAGAGGAAGTCCGTGTGGTCTTTGCCTGTGGTGCACCACTGGAAATCTTGGTGTCATTATGGGCTGCTATCTTGCCCGGTGTTACCAATACTGTAAAACAAGCAGCAACAAAATTCTCACTTTCACAAGGCATCCGTGATGCAAAGATCCACATCTTTGACTTGAGGCGCATCTTTGACTAGAAGGCAAAAGTGGATGAATTCCCACTTTGTGGCCACAGATGAATATGCACACCTCTCCTCTTAAGCTCTGGAGGCTAGAAGGATATGTGCTAACAACTACATGATGAAAAGTTGTGGCAAAGATGACTTTCATATCAGAGTGTGGCTCTGCCCTTTCCTAGTCATTGGAATAAGCAAGAGATTATCCTGTGCTGGGGCTGATGAGCTCCAGACAGGTATGTGGGGTGCCTTTGGGAAGCTCCAAGGTACAGTGGCCAGGATTCATATCGGCCAGGTCATTATGTCCATCAGTACTAAACTGCAGAATAAAGAACACATGATTGAGGCTCTAAGGAGGGCCAAGTGCAAGTTCCCTGGCTGCCAGAAGATCCACAATTCAAAGAATTGGGGCTTCACCAAGTTTAACGCAGATGAATTTGAAGATATGATAGATGAGAAGAGGCTCATTCCTGATGGTAAAATATGCCCAAAGGTACAATAGAGGCAAAAGTAAATGAAGCAATAAACCACTTTATAATTGTACTAAAAATTGGCTCCACAAGAGTGAATTCATACTAGAAGCCTGGTCAAAACCTCATTACTGAGGATATCCAAGGCTTTGAAGAGGAACTCAGTACTGCTGCTTACCTAAATTGATATGAGGCCAAACTATCTTCTAATATTTAGCTTACACCTATAGACAAATGCCACTCTCAGCCTTCATTAGAAAATATTCTCTTTGTAATGAATGAGAATCTTGGGAAGATGTAGCTACTGCAAGATCCTGATTACAATGACTGGGTATGACCAGAAGATAACATTTCACAGTTCTCTTCCTTATATTCTGGCTTTTATATAATGGCATATATATATGGTGAACTTTTGACTACTGATGGATTCTAGGGGAGGAACAATCATTATCTTCAAGGAGGCACCCACTGATGAGCCCACTAATGCCCAGAAAGCCCATGGCAAAAAGGAGTCAATGGGCACACTCGGTAAAATATGAAACGAAACACTAAGATCTGAATGTAGGAAAAATAACTAACATAAGTGGGGGAAGGTAACAGTATGTATTATGATTATATATATGTTTTTTTTCTTTTTTAATTTCCGCTCAATAAACTTAATAGGTACACCGGTCCCCTCGTGACTTCCATCCCCCCACCACACTGATACCCCCTCCCTACCTTCTCCTTCCGCATCCCCCAATGCCTCACCCTCCCATCCCCGGAGCATCCAAATGTGTATGCCAAACACTCCTCTGGGTCTTCCTTTCCGATGAGATGCAAGGATCCAGCAGCATTTCCCAGAACCCTTTCCTTTTCCCCTTAAGCATAGGAACACTACTGTGACTGTCAATCCCTTGCCTCCAAGGATACCTAGTGCTTTTAGTCCATGCTAGACTTTGTGGGGTCAATAGTGTGTTGGACATTGCACAGGTCATGCAAAGTCCTATTATGATTGTTTTCACCCTAACTTGTGTGGAGTATCTTGCATATCATTATTCCTCCCATCCTTGTGCTCTTACAATCTTATCGCCCCCTCTTCCACAAATTTCCCTGAGCTTCAGAATGGGGACACATTAGGCTGGCCTAGTTCCAGGTAGTTGATATGGAATCTCTGATGTTCTGAATTATGGTTTGTTGATTTTTTTCAATTTTGCTGCTCCCTTCACTCCATCCTGATGGGTATTGGATGTCAGCCCCTGGCCTGAGATAAAAACCTGTTAAATCAGAATCTTGTTATAAGAGCATATTCAAAGGTAGATGGAATAAAAGTAGGAGACCGTGGTGAGGGAGGGGTCAATCGCTCATTTGCAAAATGGTAAATTTCTATGTGCCAGACTATATGTCCTCTGATTCTGGTGAGATCATACCCCATCAGCTGTAAATGATCAGGAAGGAAAGTCTGTGAACTTAACCAGATGTCTCATTACTTACTTGCAGTCCTTGATGGTGGCCTATTTTTCTCTGTGTCATGGTCCCCTCTCTCCTTGTTTCTGGCGGGGCCCTTCTTCCCCATCCCTCCTGTTCATAATCTTTGCAATTACTGTAGGTATTACAGAGATTTGTCTTTGAGCGTCTCTAAGTGGGTTTGGTACTAGAATCCAACTATTAGGGAGTACATACAGTGCTTAATTTTCTGTGTCTGGGGTACTTCATTCAATATAATTGTTTCTAATTCCCGGCGAATTGCATTAATTCATCATTTTGATTACATAAATGTGCCACCTTTTCCTTATCCACTCCTCAACTGTTGGACATTTGGGCTGATTCCATGACTTTGCTATTATAAACAGTGCTGCTATGAACATGGTCGTGCTTCTGCTATTGAGGTGAATTTTTGCTGTATGGGGGTTTTATTCCCAAAAGTGGTATAGCAGGGTCATATGGAACTTCAATCTTTAACTTCTTTAAGAATCGCCAGACAGCTCACCTGAGTGGTTGTATGAGACTGCATTCCCACTAGCAATGTAGGAGAGTTCCCCTCTCTCCACATCCCTTCCATCATTTGATGTTGTTTGTATTGTGGATTTTTGCCATTCTGACTGGGGTGAGATGATATCTCAGGGAAGTTTTGATTTGCATTTCCCTGATGGCTAAGGACGTGGAGCATTTTTTAAGATATTTGTTAGACGTTTTAATTTCGTCCCTGGTAAAGTTTCTTTTAAGTTTCAAGGCCCATTTTTTAATTGGCCCATTTGTTTCCTTGGTGTTTAGTTTTCTAAGCTCTTTGTGCACTCTGGATAATAGAGCTCTATCAGATATGTAGTTAGTGAAGATTTTCTCCCATTCTGTCGGTTGCCTTTGTGCTTGAGTTACAATCTCTTTATCTGAACAGAAGCTCTTTAATTTCACAAGATCCCATCTGTTGAGGTTGGTTGCAGTGACTGTGCTATTGGATATCCGTTTAGGAACTGTTGGCCTAGCCCAATCAGCTCAAGGGAGTTCCCTACCCTTTCAACTATGGTTTTATTGTAATTAATTCTTGTTCATGGTGACAAGTGCCTGTTGTGTTCCTATTCAAAGTGGTTGATGCGGTTGTTTAACTTCTCCCGGATTTTGTCTTTCATAGCATTCATCATGGTAATGATCATACTTTGAAAGTTGTTATCTTGGGTCTGGCTTTCTTGGTTATTATCTGTGAATTTGTTCTGGTTGGAATCCATCATTATGGGGTTAATTCTTTCAGTGAGAGATTGGTCTTCTTAGGTTTTGTTTCTCATGAATCTGCTCTTTGACTTGGGCATTGTCGTTTTGTCTCTTAAGACCTTTCAATTTCTGTGTGTTTTTGACTGAACTGATTTAGTTGGTATTACTGTTCTTGGGCAGTTGTTACAAGTACTTGCCTAGGAGTTGGGTGCATTTGTCTGTTGTTTTTGTTATTTCCTAGATGAGGCTACTAGGCTGTTAGTACATCAGTTAAGTCAGGTTAAGTAGACAGGAGGTGAATATTAGTATGGTAGTGAACTTTTATGATTTAGTATCTTGGTGATATGTGAGGGTGAGTGGTATAATCCATGGAGTTTTATATGTTTTTGGAGTGGATGTACGGAAAAGTTAATCTACAGTGATTAAGACTAGAAAGGGGCAGTATGGTAAAAAGAGAAATTTACTTCTCTTTGGGCTGTACGTGAAGAATCTCTCCCATGTGATAGGATAAATTTAGAGGACTTCAGATGTATGGCCTTTGACCCTTAGAGCTTTGCTTGAGTTTCCTTTGGATTGAATTCTGAGTAGCACCGTGTCCTCTGTGGACAATGAGCAAGGGTCCCTGGTAGAACCCGAGGGGCAGAGTGGCTGATGGTGATGGCAAAATTCTTCACCTGGGACCTGGGATTTGGTTTAGTGGCACACCCAAGCTCCAGGGATGGAGGACTGTGAACAAGTCCTGTCCTGGTGGGGCTGGCAGGCAGGCAGTAGGAAGAAAGGGGCTGAGGCCCAGGGAGTGGCCCAGGCAAACTGGAGGTAGACTGGGTGTTGCCCAGGCTGGCTGGTGGGAAGACCTGGGACAACGGGCCATCTGGAGGCTGGGCGAACTCACTAGGGATGGATGGAGGACTGGGAGCAAATCCTGTCCTGGTCTGGCAAGCAGGCAGGCAGGGGTATATATATATATATATATATATATATATGCTCTTAATACATGTGTACATGAAATTTTTAAGAACAAATTTATTTAAAGTGTTGAGAAAAAACAAGAAATCCAACTAAAATGGATTATAGATTTGAACAAAATGTTAAAAGAAAAAGGTATACTAATACTAATAAACATTTCAAGAAGTCTTTAACATCTTTAGTGTTGGGAAATGAGATTCTGTTTTCCCCAAGTCAGAATGGTTATCACCAAGAATTCAAATGACAACCAATGATAGAAAGATTAAGGAGGAAAAGGCTTAGTCACAGTTGGAGGGAGTGTAAACTGATGCAGATGATATGGAAAGCTAGAAGTAGAACTGCCACATATCTAGCTACAGGACTTCTGGACATATATCAAAATGAGTCTATCTAGTAAATAGATACCTGCTTAACCATGTTTATTGAAAATCTGCTCACAATAGCTACAAAATGAAATTGGCCCAGATATTAAAAAATGAATTGATGATAAAAATATTGTATACACATAAGGGAATTTTATTCAGCAGTAAACAATTACAAATTTTTCAGGTAAATGGGTGAGAGAAGAAAAAATAATTATGCTGACTGAAGTAAGCAAGGCCCAGAAAGATGAATGACTCATGTTGCTCTTGCAAATGAGCCCTAGCTTTGAATTTTTAGGTTCAGATGAGGAACTAATAATCTCAATAATTTGAAGATCCTCAGATACAGTGAATCCTTATTAAACTCTTTTAAAGAACTGAAAAAATGCAATTCTAGAATTCATATGGTATTCTATGATTTCTACAAAAGTAAAAAAAATACAGAAAAAGAAATAAGAAGAATATTATACTCAATTTGAAAATCTCATTGCAGCTGTGAAGATAGCTTTCAGTATCTGTTCACATCACTTACCCAGAAATAACTATGACAGGTAATCTTTGTTTAGTTAACAAGATTTCCCCTTTCATAATAAAAGCAATTGCAATGCTGAGTTATAGATGATAAGTGAAAATAATTTCATCTATTAATATTAGAAAAACAGAAAATGCACTACGAAGTTGTAGTAATCAAAGCAGTGTGGTTATTGTATGTGCTGGAAACAGAGGAAGACAAAAAAAAATTGAGTCGGACATGAACCAATCAGTCATCTTTGTCCAGCTGAATTCAGACAAGGTTTGTAAAACTTCACACAAATTTAACAAATTAACTTTCAAAAAATGTTTGGAAGTGGATATCCCCATTCAAGAGAAAGAAGTTGAACTTATACTTCTTATATAAAAATTATTTCAAAAACGCTTAGTAAGTGTTCAAATTCTGAAACACTCAGAAGGAAATATAGAAATGATTCTTTATGACACTGTAGATTAGCTAGAAAGTAAATTCTTAGTTGTAGTACTATAACTATAAATGGTAAGAAAAAATACCTCAAGATTAAAATTCTTCAAATAGGGCTGGACGGATGGCTCAAGGGCTGTCTTTGCCTCCCAAACAGAAGAACCTGAGTCCAGATCCCAGACTCCAGATAAAAATGCAGGAAGGAAATGGCAGTGCCTGTAATTCCAGATCTAGAAGACAGTCTGGCAAAACCCAGAGCAAAGCAAAAAGTAGATAGAGTAATACAGATGATTCCCCAAGTCACCCTTTGTTCTCTAAAGGACTGAACAGTGCCCTCTGATACATACAGGCATACACATGAACACACACGCACACACACACACACACACAAGCAAAAATAAAAATAAAACTCTTCATGTATCTGAGAACACATTCAAAATGTTAAAAAATCGAATGTTAAAAAATAACTAATGAGGGGCTGGAGAGGTGGCTCAGGGGTTAAGCCTCTGCCTTGCAGGCAAAAGGTCCTGAGTTTGGATCCCAGATCCCAGGTATAAAAGCCGGGTGGAAGCAGGGGCAGCTTGCATTTCTCATCCTTGTAGGGCAGAGCCTGTGAATCCCAGGGCAGAGTAAACAAGGAGGAGGTGGAGGCGTCCATGGTGGTTCCCGAATTCGCTCATGGTTCTACACACACACGTACATGCACACATGTACACCCACTCATACATGCACAATTGAAAAAATAATAAAAAAGTAAAAAATAACTAATGATGTATCTTGAAAAGAGAAATATTCCTCTATGATGTCAAACAGGTCCAGCTCAGCAATAAAAATGCATTAATTACCCAATTTAAAAACTGCATCAGAATGTTAATGGTATTTCTCCAAAAATGATCTATAGCATGTCAAACAAGTATGCAAAAAATACATTCAGCAGTTTTCATTAATGAAGTGTGAATCACGACCTGTGCCCCGGGGTTGTTACTCAGTGGTTATGCCCCCAGTGATTGTAGTGGAGTTCTTGCTTCAGATGTACAAGGCCCTGGATAAAGGAATACTACCCTATTCCCACTAGAATGGTTGCTATCAAAACAAACAAAACATAACAGGACAAGTGCTGGCAGAAAAACAGAGGGACTGAAACCTTCAGACGTTGCCATTAAGTATATAAATATAAATTGGTGCAGCCACTGTTGAAAGTAATTTGTGGTTTCTCAAAAATTTAAACATACAATTACCACATGATTCAGCAATTTCACTTTTCGGTATGTACCCAAAATAATTGAAAACAGTCATAGTACAAATAACTGGATACTCTGTTAGTCAGGATTTTACATAGAAGCAGAATTGGTAGAGTACATATTTATTCAAGGAGGATTTTATTAGACTGTATTACATGAGCACAGAACCTGAGCTTCCATACGGGCTTTGGCAAAGTAGATAGCCAAGGAAGCTAGTAGTCATTAGAAGCCTCAGAGCAGAGACAAAATGATGTAGACCCTGGTCCCACACTAGCATTCCTAATATCTTTCTGCTAGAGGGATGCTGCTGCAATTCTTGGCGTTCTAAAATTGTTTGGATGTCTAATGTTCATAGATAACAACAGCAAATTCACTTTGGTTTCTGAAGGGCCAGGAAGCAAACAGCCTCCCCCTACGCCTGCCTCTGTTCCCCTCCTCATGCTCCAGGCCTCTTGAACAGCTCCTGTCCCCTCTTAGGGACAGATCTTCCCACACTCAACTTGCTCACATGCCAAATTAGGTAACTTCTTCAACAGAAAAATAAGAATGGCATTTCTAGAGGATGGAGCAAAAAGGAAAGCAGGAATTGATCAGAGCTGCTCAGTGGGTCCAGCCTTTTCTTTTGAGATTATATTTGGTAAATTGCATAGGATTGGTTGTTATACAACATTGCAAATGTAATGAATACCACTAAATTGTTACTTTAAAAAAGATAGATTTCGGGCTGGAGAGGTGGCTCAGGGGTTAAGCCTCCGCCTTGCAGGTGGAAGGTCCTGAGTTCGGATCCCAGATCTCACATATAGATGCCAGGCAGAAGCCGGGGTGGGCTGTGCTTCTGGTCCTGGTAGGGCAGAGCCTGTGAATCCCCGGGCAGAAGGAGGTGGAGGTGTCCATGGTGGTTCCCAAATTCATCCGTGGTTCTACACATACACAGACACACACACACAGACACACACATGCGTGCGTGCACATACGCACATGCGCACAGTTGAATAAATAATAATAAAAATTAAAAAAATAGATTTCAGGCTGGAGAGATGGCTCAGAGATTAAGGCTCTGCCTTACAAGCAGTAGGTCCTGAGTTCAGATACCAGGTTCCACTTAAAATGCCAGAATGAACAGGCAGGGGATTGTACTTCTGGCTCTGGTGTGCGGAGCCTAGGAAATCCCAGTGCAAAGCAAAAAGGAGGTGGAAGCAATCCAGAATGATTCCTGAAGTCACTCTTGGGACTCCACAGGGACACACAGTGCCCTCTGACACACACACACACACACACACACACACACACACACACACACTCAAAATAAATAAATTATAACAAAAAAGTTAAACTTCATGTTATGGGACTCCATTTCACCAAAATTATTGATTCCTATTTTTGAATATTAAAGAGTGATTTAGGTAGGTATGTTATGCTTAAACTAATACCCTGAGAAGCAAAGTGAGTGTCAGTTACTCTTATGTGAGGGATTTATCTACATGAATTCATTTGTGACTACAAGCAGCCATTGAGAAGCTAGAAATGAAAACTGAAAAATCTGAAACTCAGAAGATTTAATACTGGGACAAATATCAAAGTTCTATTTCAAGTAAAGAAGAAAGGGTCAAAGACTTATGATCCAAAATAATGAACAGTTAGAAGTGATTGCTTCAAATATACTAAAACTCAACCTCAAATTATCTTATTAACAAATGACTCAATACTATGTATGCATTCCCCTAAAAGAATGTCAAAGTAACTTAGATCTTTTCTGGGGGATGATAAAGTCTTCCAGATCTCTTTTTCTAATGTTTATTTGGCAAGGTCTAGTGAGACTTAAGATGAAATCACCAGGAGAGACTTACTAGCTTGTTAAGTGAACTCTCCAGGAGAAGTCTGAAAGTCAAGACAGGGAGTCCCAAAGGGAGGAAGAGGGAAGAGGCAGTTTACACTCAGAATTTTGGCCTGGGCATCTTGGAGGTGGTAATAGTCTGAATTGAGTAGGACATAACACAGGAAGAGTAGCTTTAGGAAATGAAAGAACTAATACATTTGTACAGGGATTTATTAAACTTGGACGTATCTGGGGGTGTATTCCAGGTGGAGATGTGTCCTATTACAGGAAAAGTGTCTAGAAAAGCAATATGTTTTATATGTCTGGATCTGTGTCTGCACTTACCTCGCTGCCAGCCTCAATGTGCATGATGTGAACGCTTTGCCACCTGTTATAGTTCATCCGGAACAGCTCTGTGGTGAAAGACTAAAACACACAGATTGCCATGTTGGTCATGAACTTTTCTAAGTGCACACACAAAAAGCAAATTTGCAAAAGTGAACTTGAGGCATGATTTTACATATATGAAGAAGAAGCGATGAAGATCTGTCACAAGTGCTTTGAATGAATATAATTCCCCCATCATCTTAGAAATTGACTGCTTTTTAAAATTCAATGTACATTGAAAAGGTATTTATCTTTTCTGTTCATTGGCATTGCTATCTTATTTTCGGGAGATCTGCAAAGTTTTAAATATAAGAGAAACCCAAGTGACTAGAAGTTTTTTCAATTGTTTGAGGTGCTAATTTAACATATAATTGTTTCTATATGAATTGCTAAATTCTATGCTATCTTATCTCATTGATATAAAATTATTTATTTATTATTTATTATTTATTCTTGAATAACATAAGGAAACAGTTGACTAAATAATTTACTTTGAAACTCATTATTTTAAGGAAGATGTGCAGTCTTACATATTACACAAAAATATTTCTCATTAGATTAAAAAAGCCAAAAAGAGTATTTATGTTAGTTGCTTTCCCAGAGCTATAACTAAAGTACCTACTCTATCCAACTTGAAGATAAAATAATTTGTTTTTCTGGAAACTTTAGAAATCTGATTTCATAGTCTTTGGTTTTGGGCTAACAATAAAGTAGAAAATCGTGGTGAAAAGAGGTGACACAGAGCATTCTTATATCATAGCAGCAAAGGCAGTAAGATAGAGAGAAGGCACTAGAACCCTGTACACAGCCATGCCTTCATGGCATAGTGCTTCTTCCAAGACCAAAGTCTTCAGGACATTGAGTGTTGTTCTGCTTGAGACCTAGATCTGAACATTTGAAACATTTGTGATATTTCCTTTTCAAAACATAATAGCATCTGTAGTAAGGAAAATATGCTTTTATAAAATTCAGCATTGTTAGTCTTGCACAGTGAATACCCAAATGTCTATGTTGCATGAATTATATCTTAGTAGTTTCTTCTGCTCTTTGCTCTTATCATATTCTAGTTGTGCTTTTTCCTTCTTAATAAGCCATTTATATTCTCATTTCCCACTTTAGAAATAAAAGTGATAATTTTGTAGTATACTAGAAAGTGTATATATTTCAAATAGATTAAAAAATAAGCAATTCAAAACATAGCCATAACAAAGAGGGAACTTATGCTTAAATCTCTTCATACTTCTCATTTCAATATATTCTAGCTGCAAGGATGAAGATTTGCCAACAGCTCACTTAGGATTGTCACAGATCTCTACTCCTGTGACTGAATCAAATTCTCCAGGTGAGGGAAACCTGGGCAGATATTTAAAGGAACATCATGCATATACTCTTTTCAGTTCTAGTCTCCAGTATAAACTACAATAAAGTCACCTTTGAATGTCAAAATATCAACTTTTTAGTTCAGAAAGAAAAGATACAGTCACTCAAATTATAAAGAAATGTTCCTGAATTGATAGAATTATCATCATAAAAATAATCATTATACCAAAAGCAATATACAGATTCAGTGCTATACCAATCAAATTCCATGGCAGTTCTCTACAGAAGCTGACAAAACAAGCTCAAAATTCATATGGAAGCAACAAAGAATCAGGATAACAAAAAAAACTTAAATAATAAAAACTCAGCTGGAGGTATCACCATACCAGACCTAAATCTGTATTAAAAATCCATAGTAATAAAGAAAGCATAGACACATAGATCAATGGATAAAAGTTGAAGATCCAGATATAAATCTATACACTTGTAATCATCTGATTTTTTACCTAGGGGTTCAGAAACTCCAATAGAAAAGAGAAGCATCTTCAACAAATGGTGATGGCAAAACTGGATATCTACATACAGAAGACTAAAACTTGGCCCTTGTCACCATGCACAAAAATCAACTCCAAATGGATCACAGACCTTAATGTTAGACAAGAAACTAGAAAAACCTTAGAAAAAAGAGTAGGGAATACCCTCAAACTAATTAGTCTAAGCCAACATTTTTTTAAACAGGACCCAATAGCATGGAAAATAGAAATAACAGTCAAAAAATGGTATCTCATTAAATGAAAGAGCTTCTGTTCAGCTAAAAATTCTGTTAACTAAGCCAAGAAACAACACACAGAATGGAAGAAAGTCTTTGTTAACCACACATCTGATAGAGGACAAGCATCCAGAGTGCAAAAAGAACTCAAAAAGTTAAGCACCAAGGAGATAAACCTCTCAATTAGAAACTTTTCCCAGGATGAAATTGAAATGCCCAAAAAATTCCTTAAAATGCTTTTTCCAATTACATAGATGTATTGGATTTAGGTTAATTCAATTTGTACAGATCCGAAACCTTGTCTTCATACATATGAGTAATGCCATATATGTACAAACTGTTTATAGGAAGACTAGAAAAGTGAGAGTTTCAGTGGAACCAAACTGAACTCTACTGTTAATGAGTTATTTCCAATGGCCTCATAAAATATGAATAGATATGTTTCATGAGATGCTAAAAATGGGAGACTATGAAGGCATTGCTTTGGGATGAAGTTACTTATGCCCATGAAAGGAAAATTTGGATTTTGTAAAAAGATATGCCTTTGACATAGTATTAGATGGTGTATTATTGTGATCAGTGCAGAAGAACTTTTTTTTAATTTTTTTATTATTATTATTTATTCAACTGTGTGCATATGCGTGTGTATGTGCGCGTGCGCGGCTGTTTGTGTGTGTGTCTGTGTATGTGTAGAACCACGGACGAATTCGCGAACCACCATGGACGCCTCCATCTCCTTCTGCCCCGGGATTCACAGGCTCCGCCCTACCAGGACCAGAAACGCAGGCCGCCCCCGCTTCCGCCTGGCGTCTATACGTGGGATCTGGGATCCGAACTCAGGACCTTCCGCCTGCAAGGCGGAGGCTTAACCCCTGAGCCACCTCTCCAGCCCAAGAACTTATATTGTAAATCAGTTTGTTTTTGAAGCTACCCTGACATGTGTAAAAAACTATTGTGATTATTGTGATTTTTCAATTCCTTTCAATAGCTTGTAGGGTTCCTCTAGAATATTATCAAGTAGAAACCTGGGCATAGGCACTGACATTTAGAAAAGATTGAATGTGTAACAGTCGGACCCAGGAGAATCTGATTTCTAAGAATTCAAATTTTTTCATTGTTTATAAATAGATAGCACAAACTAACACAATTATGTTATAGTAAAGCCACACAGTATGTATAGGATATCACTGACTTCCCCTTACAAATGATTGTATAAGAAGATCTAACTTGCTATATAACTATGTAATATGAAGATACCTGTTGACAGAATCCTTTCCCACCCTCAGGCTCTCTTATATGATTACAGGCTGCTTTTCCAAGATGTTCCCTAAGCCTTAGTGGCCTATGTTTAGTGCCATATAGTCATTATTACACACTATCTGCATTTTGTACAGCTATGTTCTCTGTATTAAACATATTTCCTTAGAAAGATTTCTAAGTAAAGAGTTGAGAGCTCTTGTGATCTGTGCAGCTAGAGAACAGTGATCCAAGGGTCTACCCTTTCTCTTATGATTGATTTTTAGATTCTGAAGTTGGACAAGTGATATGATCTGAAAGAAAGTATAAAATGTGATGAAAGGAAGGATTTACTATAAATGATGTATGAAATACATTTTTGAAACAGTGGTATGTTCTTATGAGTACAAAAGATATTATTGAACCACCCAAGTTGTATTCTTTCTGATTTGGTTCACTTCCAGATTGTCAAGGAGCCATAACACTTTAAATGAAATACTGGAAGTTTTAAAATACAAAAGTTCTGTATTTTATTGACTTATTTGAATGAGATTTATATTCTGAAGCAAGACACTATCTCTGCTTGATGTGGTTAATATGTATCTACATGATTTTTTTTACTGACACTGTGGCTTGAATATTCATTTTGCAAATGGTCTGATAAAAGAATATCTTCCCTTTTCTTTCCACATTTGTGCTTTCAATAGGGCTTTGGCACTTGCTTTCATTAATCCTGCCAGATAAATTTTAAAAGTTAGATAGGATTCAGATATGACAATATGTATGTGCATATGTGTATGTATTTCTACTAGTGGAAAATATCAATTTCAAACTAAAATTCATTTTGTTACATAATATATATTTTATGTAGCATATGTGTGTGTCTACTGCTTTTTAAATGACTTATACCTTACTGCTCTATATTACTTTGGCTTCTTATGAATTGGAGGAGACACAATTCAGGCAGCTCCAGCTTTCTTCTAGCAGTTAAAAGTTACTACAGTAATAGCAAAGATTATAAACAGGAGGAAAGGGACCCCCTCAGAAATAAAGAGAGAGGGTATCATGCTTCAGTAGAGAAAATAGGTCACCATCAAGTATTGCAAGTAAGTAATGAGACATCTGGTTAAGCTCAGTCTCACTTTCCTTCCTGGTCACTTGTGACTGAAGGGGTTTTATCTGATCTCACCAATTAGGGAGGGTATAGAGACTGGAAGATAGATGATAACCATCCTGCAAATGGGAAACTGACTCCCTACTTTTAGTAAGATCTTATAGTAAGATCTTCATTTAAACAGTCTTTTATCTTTGGTTAGGAGGTGATGTCCAATACCTATCAAGATGGAGCCAAGGACGGTGCAGGAACAGCAAAATTGAAAACAACAACAAACCATAATTCAGAACACCAAAGACCCTATATTAATCATCTGGAACCAGACAAGCCAAATTTCTCCCCATCTTAAAGCTCAGGGAACCTTGCGGAAGAGGGGGTAGCAAGATTGTAAGAGTCTAAAGATGGGGAGGACCAACGGTATGCAAGATACTCCATACAAGTTAGGGCCGCAGTAGCCATAGCAGGACTTTGCATGACTTGCGCAATGACATGTCAACAAACCCCCAAAGTCTAGCATGGATCGCAGGCACTAGGATCCTTAAAGGCAAGGGATTAACAGTCATAATATTGTTTCCATGCTAAAGGAGAGCTCAAGAAAGGGCTCTGGGCAATGCCACTGAGTCCTTACACCTCACTACAGTGGAGGACTCTGAGGGAAGATTCACACTCACACAAAAGGATGCCCTAGGAATGGGGAGGAGGCACTAGGAGAAAGGGAAGGAGGGGAATGAAAGGAAAGGGAAAGGGGAGAGAAGGGTGCAAAGGGGACTGGGGAAGGGTGGAGGGAGAGAGGGGACCGGGTACCTATTAAACTTGTATGATTGGGGAAAAATAAATAAATATAAATTTTTAAAAGTTACTACTGTTATGTCAGCAACTACATGTACTGTTTTCAAATTTCAAGCATATGACTGAAAGTTATAAATACATGTGATAAAGTTAACTTCAGTGTATTAGTATTTTAAAAGTTTTGCTGTTTATTTTTGAAGGCCGTGTTTTTCTATGTGTTTGTGTTTATGTGTTTTTCAGATGACACTTGAGTGTGTGTGCCTGTAATGGCTCAGAAGTGACTTCAGGAATCATCCTGTATTTCTCTAACTCCTTATTGCTTTGCTGTGGAGTTTCCCAAGCTCTGCCTTCAAAAATAAGTTCAGGCTACTTCCATTTCCAGTCAGTATTTTTCCATGAGATTTGAGGATCTGTTGCTTGTGAGGCAAAAGCTTTTAACCCCTAACCCAGCTTTTCATTAGCCAAAGTAAAAAAAAAAAACAACAGCCACTTTATAAAAAGAACAAAAAGTAATTTGATATTTAAAAATGTTTATGGCAGACAATGATTTAAAGTTGTTACTTTCACCTAACAGTAACAAAAAAAGTTCTTCCAGAAAATTGCTGGTTTTGGTGGCATCATGGATGCTCTGCCCTGATTCAGAGTTGTAATAGGACCCAGGAGGATTTCAGAACCAGCAATTCTGATGGCTTCATTGCAGGTAAGTCTCTAACCTATACATTTTCACAAGCCATCTTCTCTTCTATTGCTGTCACTCAGAGGTTTTTTTTTTAAAATCCAGTCAATTAGCTCCAACTTGATTCTTATTAGTCTTTTGAATTTCCTTTGATATTTAATTGATAAATCTTCTTTATAGTTTATATTCAGGAACAAAATACTCCACAGTTCTTATTTGATACTTCTATACATTATAAGATGGGAAAAATGTCCTTATGAATTTGGATATAAAAATAAACCTTTTCATATGAGTAGCATCATGTGGAATTTATCATAACTACCTTGTTTCAATTATGTAACACCAAATGATAGGACTTGACTCTTCACCAGTAAATAGTTCACATGCTCTCTTTTAAAATTCAGTCATCTGTTGGTGGACATTAAGATTGATTCCTTTGGTGACCTGTCACAAAACTTGTTACAGTAAACATTTAAGTGTATGTTCTTGTGTCATACTCCCTTAGTTTCCTTTTAAATTAGTAATGGCTTTCCATAATGATACCAAAAAGAAGAAAGTATTAATTTTTAAAAGGAAATATTTATTTTGATTTATTGGTTCATTAGTTTCAGTCCAGTATTCAGTGACTCTATGAATTCTCAAAGTACTACAATTATCAAAGAACACCATTCAAAGAAAAAGCTTTAAAAAATGGACATTTAAGAGCTATCCAATATCCAAACTACAGGAGGTATTCAAAAGTGAAAGAATGACTAAATCACATTGGGTTTTTTTGGCTTTTCTTAATATTTTGGAAATGGGAATTAGGGAGAGATTACTAAATGGATACAAAGTCTTATTTAGAGAGAATAAGTTTTGATGTTTTAATGTACAGAAAAGTGACTACAGTTAACACAATAATGTATTGTGTATTTTAAAATAGATGAAGGAACAAATGATAATTACTTGAAGTGGTAGATATTGTAATTATTCATAATCTTATTATGTAATCTATGCATGTAATATATGTAGCTACAGAAACATCACACTCTTTTATGTAAAATTACTGTGATTCAATTAAAAGTTAAACTAAAGAGACTGGGAAGAGATTTCACTGCGTAAAAATGCTTGCTGCATAAGTGTGAGGCACTAAATTTGATTTTCCAGAACTTATGAAAAGTCAGATAAGGTAGCATGTGCCTGTAATTCCACATAAGATGGAGATGGAGACAGGAATATCCCAGAGAAACAACAGTGAATAAAAGACCCTCTTTAAACAGCATGTCAGGTGAATTTTGGCACTCAAGATTATTCTCTGACCTCCACATATGTATCACAGTACAGTTACCTTACTTGTACACTCAAATATGTTCACATACACATGCATACATATATATTCATACATCAAATATAGGTCCACTCAAATATTAAAGAAAAAAACCTTAAGAACAATGTAGCATATTAACTTAGATCTGTGATTTAACACTGTAAAAGATACATGATAAAGAGGACCTTTAAATTTCTAACTTGTTAACTTTGAGGAGGACAGGCTTCCTCCTGACTGCCTCCCCCCCTACTGGGACAGGACTTTCTCCCAGTCCTCCATTCATCCCAAGTGAGTTCCCTTAGCCCCCAGATGGCCCCTTGTCCCAGCTCCTCCCATGAGCTAGCCTAGGCAACACCCAGTCTGCCTCCAGTTTGCCTGGGCCACACTCTCTAGGCCTCACCCCCTTTCTTCCTCCCGCCCACCTGCCCATCCTACCAGGACAGGACTTGCTCACAGTCCTCTATCCCTGGAGCTTGGGTGTGCCACTAAGCCAAATCCCAGGTCCCAGGTGAAGAATTCTGCCATCACCATCAGCTACTCTGCCCCTCGAGTCCACCAAGGACCCTTGCTCCTGGTCCACAGAGGGCACACTGCTACTCAGAATTCAATAAAGTCCAAAGGAAACTCAAACAAAGCTCTAAGGGTCAAAGGCTATACATCTGAAGTCCTCTAAAATCATCCTATCACATGGGAGAGATTCTTCACATACAGCCCAAAGAGAAGTAAACTTCTTTTTTTAACCATACTGCTCCTTTCTAGTCTTAATCACTGTAGATTAACTTTTCCATACAGCCACCCCAAAAACATATACAACTCTGGGGATTATACCACTAACCCTCAAATATCAGCAAGATACTAAATCGTAAAAGTGCACTACCATACTAATAATATTCACCCCTTTTCTACTTAACCTGACATACCTGATGTACTAACAGCCTAATAGCCTCATCTAGGAAATTACAATAACAATAGACAAACACACCCAACTCCAAGGCAAGCACTAGTAATAACTGCCCGAGAATAATAATACCAACTAAATCAGTTCAGTCAAAAACACACAGAAACTGAAACGTCTTAAGAGACAAAATGACAATGCCCAAGTCAAAGAGCAGATTCATGAGAAACAAAACCTAAGAAGACCAACCTCTCACTGAAATAATTAACCCCATAATGATGGTTTTCAACCAGAACAAATTCGCAGATAATAGCCAAGAAAGCCAAACCCAAGATAACAACTTTCAAAGTATGATCATTACCATGATGAATACTATGAAAGACGAAATCCGGGAGGAGTTAAACAACCACATCAACCACTTTGAACAGGAACACAACAGGCATTTGGAAGAGTTGATAAAAACAGTTCAAGAAACAAAAATAGGCATAGAGCAGTTAAAACAGTCTCAGGCAGAGTTTAAAATTGAACTAAAAGGCAAGTTATCTTCAACAAAACTCAACAGAGAGTTTTATCAGCAGAACTAATGAAGCAGAAAATAGAATTTCAGATCTTGACGACAAAGTGGGAGAATTAACCAGCTCAATGAAAGAGGTTGTGAAAGCCAAAAAGATACTTGAGAGGAATATTTAAGAGATATGGGACACCCTGAAGAAGCCTAACATGCACATTCATGGGATACCAGAGCAAGAATCCCAGAATACCACAGCTGAGGAAATTTTTCAAATTATCATAAAAGAAAACTTCTCTCAACTAAAAAATGAGAGGCCCATCCAAATATAAGAGGCATGCTGCACTCCAAACAGATATGACCAAAATAGAAATCAAAGCTGCAAATAATAGTAAAAACACTCCACATTCAAGACAAAGAAAAGGTGCCAAGAGCTTAAAGAGAAAAAAAGAACAAGTCACTTTTTAAAGTAAACCTATTGAAATAACAAGTGAGTTCTCAATGGAAACAGTAAAAGCAAGAAGACCTTGGAGAGATGTACTTCAAATATTAAATGAGCAAAAATGTGAAACCAGACTGATATACCCAGCAAAACTATCTGTCATGATTGAGAAAGAAAAAAAAGTTTTACAGCACAAAGACAATTTGAAGACTTATATATCTACCAAACCAGCCCTTCACAACATGCTAGAAATGATACTGAAGCTTGAGAAAAAAAAACAAGCATATCCAGGAGGACAGAAGGGAAGTATAATACCACCAAAACATAAATGTCAAACAATACACTTACAAAAGCCACTAAACATAAAAAATGTCCAGAATTAAAAATAAGTTCTTCATTATAACATTAAATGTCAATGATATTAACTCACCAATCAAGAGATACAGATTACAAACTTGGATTAAAAACCATAAACCATAAATCTGCTGCCTTCAGGAATCTAGTCTCACCACAAAAGATAGGCACATCCTAAAAACAAAAGGATGGTCCAAAATTCTGCAAGATAATGTAACCAAGAAACAAGTAGGGGTAGCCATTATGCTGTCTGACAAAGTGGACTTCAAACCAAAAAAAATAATAATAATAATAATAAGAGACAAAGATGGATACACATTTTAGTGATAGGTATAATTCACCAGGAAGACTTCACAATACTTAACATATATGCATCTAATACAGGACCTGCCACATTCATTAAGAAAACCCTATAGCATCTAAAGTGAGAAATCAACCTCTAACGATAATTCTTGGGGTTTTAACACTGGCCTCTCAACATGGTATAGATCAACAGGTCAAAAGCTTAACAGACACACTTTGGAACTTAATCAAACCCTAAAAGTAATGGACCTTACAGATCTACATTGAACTTTTCATCCATGCACAAAAGAATACTCATTTTTCTCAGCAGCACACGGAATTTTCTCCAAAATAGATCACATATTGGGCCACAAAACAAATCTCTACATATACAGGAAAGTTGAAACTCTAGTCTGTACCCTATTAGACCACCATGGCCTAAAGATTGACATACACAACAAAACAAACAACAGAAAATATATTAAATCCTGGAAACTTTACACTATGATGCTGAGGGAGAATTGGATTCAGGAAGAAATTAAAAAGGAAATTCAATATTTCCTGAAAGCAAACGATAATGAAAATACAACTTACCAAAATCTCTAGGACACAATGAAAGCTGTTCTAAGAAGTAAGTTCATAACTCTTAATGCCTACATCAAAACAATGGAAACATCAGAAATAAATAACTTAACAATGCAGCTTAAAGCTTTAGAGACACTAGAGCAATCCGATCCCAAAAGCAGTAAAAGAGAGGCGATTAGCAAAATAATGGGAGAAATATCTGAAATCAAGATTAGGAAAACGATACAGAAAATCAACCAGTCAAAAAGCCGGTGTTTTGATACACCCCTAGATAAATTAACTAAAAGCAAGAGAGAGAAAACCCAAATTAATAAAATTAGAAATGAACATGGAGTTATCACTACTGATACCCAAGAAATCCAGAGAATTATAACATCATATTTCAAAAATTTATACTCTGTGAAACTTGATAACACGAAAGAGATATATGAAACACAACTTACCAAAATTGAATCAGAAATTTGTGAATTATTAAAATAGTCCTAAAACACATGAGGAAATCGAGGAAGTAATCTTGAATCTTCCCACCAAAAAATGTCCTGGACCAGATGGATTCAGCACAGAGTTCTACCAGACATTTAAGGAACTAATAACACCAATACTCCTTAAACTGTTCCATCAAATAGCAAAGGAAGGAACACTATTAAATAAATTCCTTCTATGCAGCTAATATCGTCTTAATCCCAAAACCTAATAAAGATACACTTAAAAAAGAAAAGTATAGGCCAATCTCTCTGATGAACACAGATGCAAAGATTCTCAACAAAGTCTTAGCAATTTGGGTTCAAAAACATATCAAAAAGATCATTCATGCGGATCAAGTAGGCTTTTTCCCAGGCACACAAGATTGGTTCAACATATGCAATTCAATAAATATAATTCAATATATAAACCAGTACAAAGTCTAAGACCGCATGATACTCTTCATAGATGCAGAAAAAGCTTTTGACAAGATCCAACAGCCCTTTATGATCAAAATCCTAGAGACAGTTGGAATGGAAGGAACCTTTATCATTATAATAAAAGCTGTATAGAACAAGCCAACAGCAAGGATTATACTCAATGGGGAAAAACTTGAAGCACTCCTGCTTTGATCAGGAACTAGACAAGTCTGTCCACTCTCACCACTTCTATTCAATATTTTACTTGAAGTCTTAGCTGAAGCCATAAGACAAGAAAGGGACATAAAAGGGATTCAAGTTGGCAAGGAAGAAGTCAAGTTATCTCTTTTTGCAGATGACATGATCTTATACCTGAGTGATCCCAAAAAATTCCACCAGGAAGCTCCTGGAACTAATGCAGATGTTCACTAGGGTGGCAGCATTCAAAATAAATGTACAAAAATCAGTGGCCTTCTTATATGCCCAGAATGAAAGAAGTGAAAGAGTCCTGAGATAAACAATCCCATTTACTATAGCCCCTAAAAAAAATGAAGTAAGAGACCTTTATAATAAAAACATTAAAACCCTAAAGAAAGAAATTGCAGAAGACACCAAAAGTGGAAAGACCTCCCATGTTCCTGGATTGGCAGAATCAATATCATAACAATGAGCATCCTACCAAAGGCAATATACGGATTCAATGCTATACCAATTAAAATCCTAAAGCAATTCTTTATAGAAGTTGACCAAACAATCTCAACATTCATACAGAGGCACGAAAGACCCAGGATAGCAAAAACAATCCGGAGTAACAAAAACATGGCTGGAGGTATCACCATACCAAACCTTAGTCTATACTACAAATCCATAGTTGCAAAAACAGCCTGGTATTGGCTTCATAATAGACACACAAATCAATAGATAAGGGTTGAAGACCCAGATATAAGTGCACACATCTATAGCCATTTGATCTTTGACAAAGGGGCCCAAAAAATCCAATGGAAAAAGAACAGCATCTTCAACAAATGGTGCTGGCAAAACTGGATCTCCACAGGCAGAAGATTAAAACTGGACCCATACTTCTCACCATGGATTGAATTAGAAACAATTATGTTGAATGAAGTATCCCAGACACAGAAAATTAAGCAACGTATGTACTCCCTAATAGGTGGATCCTAGTACCAAATCCACTTAGAGACACTCAAGGATAAATCTCTGTAATATCTACAGTAATTGCAAAGATTGTAAACAGGAGGGATGGGGAAGGAGGGCCCTACCAGAAACAAGGAGAGAGGAGACCATGTTACATAGAGAAAATAGGCCACCATCAAGGATTGCAAGTAAGTAATGAGACATCTGATTAAGTTCACAAACTTTCCTTCCTGATCATTTGCAACTGATGGGGTATGATCTCACCAGAAGGGGAGGGCATATAGTCTAGCAAAAAGTAACCATTTTGCAAATGGTTGATTGACCCCTCTCTCACCGCGGAGTTCTACTTTTATTACATCTACCTTTGAAAATACTCTTATAACAAGATTCTAATTTAACAGGTTTTTATCTTTGGCCAGGGGGCGACATCCAATACCCATCAGGATGGAGCCAAGGGCATTGCAGGAGCAACAAAACTGAAGAAAAAATCAGCAAACCATAATTCAGAACATCAGAGACTCTATATCAACTACCTGGAATTAGGCCAGCCTAATCTCTCCCCATCCTGAAGCTCAGGGACATTTGTGGAAGAGGGGGCAGTAAGATTGTATGAGCACAAGGATGGGAGGAGTAATGATATGCAAGATACGTCACACAAGTTAGGACGAAAACAATCATAATAGGACTTTGCATGACCTGTGTAATGTCCAACGTGTAATGTCCACAAAGTCTAGCATGTACTAAAGGCACTAGGATTCTTGGAGGCAAGGGATTGACAGTCACAGTAGTGTTCCTATGCTTAAGGGGAACACAGGAATGGGTTCTGGGAAATGCCGCTGGGTCCTTGCACCTCATTGGAGAGGAGGACCCAGAGGAGAATTTGGCATGCACATTAAAGGATGCTCCGGAGATGGGAGGGGGAGGCACTGTGGGATAGGGAGGAAAGGGGGAGGGGAGGGGGAAGTAGAGGGGTTGGGAAGGGTGGGGACCGATGTACCTGTTAAATTTGTATGAGGGGAAATTAAAAAAAAATTAAAAAAAGCTATTCTCCAAAAAAAATTTTTTTGAGAACAGTAGCTAACTTTGTGGTTGACACCAAGTGATATGTAAATTACATTAATTTGCTATGCTAAAGACCATTTCCTTTCATATTGGAGAGAGCAATAAGAGGAATTTTTAACCTCCCATACATATTTGAGAAAAGAAAAACATACATTTTTGGCGTAATCAAACCGAAATTTGGCGAGTTAGCAGTTCTATGATGATACGCCCTTGCTCAGACAGCTACTGATATGTAAGATATTTCGACTCATTAAGTATCAATGATATCCCCTAAAGCTTCAAATAAGATACCTAACTCATAAGTTGGAATAAAGATTAAATGGCACAATATCTTAACCACATTGTGGATAGGAACAAGTTCATATATGTTAAGCATTGACAAAGTTAGACCCTGTGGTAGTGAGTATTTACTATAATAGCAATATCTCTATTCATATTCAAAATTTTACCTTTGATAGACATTTCACCTTTGCTTTTTGGGTTAGAACAATGTGAATTGTGTGATCCCAAGTAAATATCAAAACTAAGAAGGACTGGGATAGTTAATATAGTTAAATGAAATAACTTGGTCATTTTTGTCTTATAGACAAAATATATATTAATTGATACATATTTTCTCTAATTATAAAAAGGAGTTCTAATAATGAACTTTGAGATGCTGGACTTGATTCATTTTGAAAAATCAATTTTTCTATCTGGCAATGTGTTATCTGTTTTTTTTTTCAGCTCACTGTTCCTTTACCAACTTTTTATTAAAAAGTGTAATGGGAAAGATATTTTTGCAGGGGAATGCAGTAACTTTGATCTAGCCTATATCCTTGATTCAAAGTAAAGCTTTCTTTCATTGTTGATGGTGGAAGTAGCTTAGAATTTTTACAGCTTTGCTATTCAATCTGACCTTTCCAGCACCCAAAAAGTGGAATGCTTACATGCTATGCTTGAATTCCATTTCACAGTATGATAGAGCAATGTTTCTCAGCATAACATAGTCATTTTAGGCAATTGCGAGTTTGACACCTGATTTCACTTTAACAGCACCTGCCCAGAGCCTAATTAGCAGCCCTTTTTTTCTTTATAAAGGACTTCATGCTGCACAGATGGCATGCTTCCTACCAGGCTAGCAACAGTGTGTATTGGACAACAGCCAAGCTGTCTGCAAAACATTGTGAGAACTTCAAGACTGCCATCTGAGTGGAAGGGAAATTTCCTCTTTTCCTCTAAACCACATATGAACATCTGTTAAAATGTATCCTTAAGCTTTCCTTTCCACTTTTCTCTTCTGACAATATTAATGAAATTTCAGGATTCATAACCCTACTTTTGTTGTGGTTTGTGACACCTGTAGGGCATCCACAGCAAAGATGTTCTAAGGCTCCACTTTAGCTTATTGAACCACATCTATTAATTGTGAATAGCCAAGTTCAGAGTAACTGCTTATATTTATCCAAATTATACATTATGTCATTGGCTTCACAATCATCATAAAGTTCTAGGTTTATGACAATATTCTGAAGGTCACAATTGATTGTCTAATGTTTTGAGTTCATTGTTTCTGCTTCATATGGATTCAAAATTTGGGCAACCAGGAATTGTTCAAAGCATTACATGAATGAACACATTGAAAAGTTCTGGCCCTCATGAATTCAGTAATGGTACGAAATCACTAGATTTCTATCTAATGACTCAGAAGAAAAAAACTACTTAAAGGACAGAATTGATAACTGGTACAATTTCTATTTTATTATTTTTTTAAACTTTAATTTATATGTATATGGGGTACATATGTGTGTGTGTGTATGTTTTGCATTTAGGAGGTGTACTTGTGTGTAGGTGTGTCTACAAACATGTACTGATATGTGTGTGCCTTAGGAAATTCAAAGACGACATTGAGAAACTTTGGTTGTTTTTCCTCTAACTCAGAGGAATTAAATGCTATGTGTATGAACTAAATGGGACTAGAGGAGCAACATTCACTAACATGTTAAAGAGGTAACTCTTCTTCTAACTCTGTTTAAACACATGAAGAAATGTGCTAAAAAAATCAATAGTGCAGCAAACAATCTGGTGACTGAACTAACACTGAATAGAATCAATACACAAATATGAAATGAAGTGACTAGCCACTAACCAAATACTGGCATGGGTCACCTAAGGAAACAGAGCAAACACAGTGAAATTATTTCCAAAAAAAGTTCCTTGATTAATTAATCTTGTAATAGTAGAATATTGTATACTCTTCTCCGGAGTGTTCTTAAAAAATAGAAGGTGAGTTCAGATTTTGTTTGTGATTTGGTTTTCATCATAGCAATTTTGCAATAAGTTTCATGCAATATAATTTCTAAAAATATGTAATGTATTTTATTGTCATTATTAATGTAGTAAATGTCACGAAAGTCCACTTCTTCAATTAATGTACAATTCTGACCTCTTGCTCCTACTCTATATGGTTTCCACTGGGAGCAAAAAAAGTTTACCATAAGAACACTTCTGGAAGTATATTTTCATTTTTTTCAATCTACCATTCAGTGTTTGCTCAGCTGCAGATGCATTCACTCAGAGAATACAGGACGTTCTCTGTCCAGTGCCCCCCATCCTTTATTCATGACAGCAATACACTCTACTGTATGTGAACAGAGTCTGCCAGCGGTTACACAAAGGAGATGCAAGCAGATGATGAACTGCTACAGTCAGAAGGTTCAGAGGATGAAAACATTGAAACAGAAGAGGAATCTGTCTTCTCATTTCTGATGAAGAGGTGTCAGAGAAAGCAAAGGTTTGCAGGTCAGAAATGGAAAATGACAGAGCTCAGTATATGAATCAGGTGACTGCTGCTACCACTCATCAGGAGACCTTAAGCAAGCAAAGGAAGTTTATCAGAGGACAGTGCTGATTCACCCAATTTGGAAATGACCAAATTTAATCAAGCATTACTAGTGACAATTTGCTAACTGGGTTTACTGAGGAGAACAGGACTAAAAATGACCCAGCACAATGGTCAGTCAGGTCAAGGGAAAAGCCCTGCTTGCTCGGAAGACTGTGAAGATGAATATATTTATCTGACTGCCCTTTTGTCCTTGAACAGAGTTCAAACTACTCAGAGATGAAGAAACTTTAAGAAGTATTGGTTAACACAGAACAAGAACTTTCAGTGTGGCATCTACAAACAGTGATCTCAGCTGCTCCACAATTTGCAGAAGTGGTAAAAACAGAACGTGAAATATCGGCTGACAAAACAGTAGAAAGCAGATGTCAACTGTTAGTTACAGATAGGAGAAGCAAATATCTTTACCAAACAATGACGAGAAAATAAGCAAAATATTAAGTCAGGCTTGGAAATAGCCAGCTTTTGGAGAGACTAAGTTTTATGATCATGTATATTTCTATGTATTTTTTAAACCTACTCTTCTAATTTTAGCCACCTTTGCTCTTTTTGTTAGACAAAGGAAAGCCAGCATATAATAAAGAAATAAATTGTTTATTATAAAAAAGGAAGAAAAAGAAAGGCAACAGAAAATTAACTAGAATTAACAACTCAGATATAACAGCTGTATCTAACACTTCATCAAGCTAAGAATACAGTGATAATTTTAACAGTTAATATTCACCAAGTACAAAAATGACAAAATAACTGATGCCTCCAGTCAATATTTTGTCAAAGTAGAGTATATTTTCATCTCAATGAATGATTTTTAAAACATGGAATTGTGAGGCTGAGCATAAACCTGAGATCGCTGAATATTGAACCTGCCCCTCCACCTCTTACTGAAGAGTTTTTTGATGTTCATTTTCTATTTATTTAAAAGATCAGTTTATATACAAATTTATAAGGTTTACAGCCTCATCCTTCTTCTTGTCTTGTGTCTTGCTTCCTGACTGCTGATGCAATGTGATCAGCTGCTTCTTGTTCCTGCTCCAGTGCTTTCCACAACATGATGGACTACTGTAAGTCTTTTTAACTGTAAGTCAAAATAAACCTTTCATTCCCTTTAAGGAAGAAAACAGCATGATTGATGAATATTTCATAAACTATTTTTGTCTGGATTTTTTACAATAATTTGAAGCTTAATTATCACAGGCTCCAAATTCATTTTCATTTTTGTATACTTTCTTTCTAGTGAAAGAATGAAGCAAAGGGATTATATCTGACAGCATGGCTGCAGCTATCAAATAAGGAAGAACTGGATTTAATGCTTGACATGTTGATATCATATTAATTTAAATACTATTCAACTCAAAGTTTTCTGATGCTAACTACATTTTATTTTCAAAAAAATTCCTGACATTAATGACACATCCTTAAAATCAGTAATTTAGAAATTAAAGAAAGGTTAGGGAGATGACTGGCTAGACATACTCACTATAATGGCGTATTTTGGATTTAATTAAAGACTGAGGCTCCCACAATAGCTTAGAGGCTAATGAAAAAATGTAGAAGAGCAATGAAACATGATTTCCATTATCACCCTTGGGCTTCTCCAGGCACACATATTCAAGTACACTTGTGTACATATAACTTCCTATATGCACCCACTCACATGTCTACATGCACCTCACACTCACATACTTGAAATACAAAAAGGAAATTAAAGAAAAATCAATTCTATTAACTTTCCAATCACAGACTGAGGAAAAGACCTTGAAACAGCTTTTTTTAAGCCCTATAGTTTTGGTAAGCTTCTCTATAAATGAAACTACCATTAATTAACCTAGATCTGTCAGTGCTTTAGCAATTCTTGAAAGTGAGTGGCATTAATGATGCAAAGTATTTCTTTTCACTGCTTGGAATGTGTTTCGATTTGCTTTTGATATTACCTTTCTGTGCTAAGGAAATCATTCTTGAATATTTAAAGTCATTTTTTCATCTATGTAATATACTCTAGAGTATTTAAATTTATGATTGAGATTAATACAAATGCATTTAGTTCATTTTATAAAAGAAAATGGTATATTCAGATGCTATCCATGGTCTTTGAAGGAGATGTTGGCTAATATCTCTAGCCAAGAACAGGCAGTAAAGGGTAATGTATCAGGACAATGAAGAATGGGAAAAAAAATGGAGCATGTCTGGGGAAACTTTGTAGTGGGCATTCTTCTGAGCCCTGTTAAACAAAACCATGTAAGCCAGGATCTCACACTATTTGCAGAGGAAAAAAACTTTTCCTGCTGTTAGAAGATTCAAAATCTGGAGGAGAATGAAGTGAAGAATAAGCTAGTACATAGTAAGTGCCCACAACATGGTGTCATCCTAGTAAAGACCGAAGGAGAAATGTAAGCAGTCAAGTAGTGACTGTGTATGTGTGTGAGTATGTGTATGTGTGTGTGTGTGCATGTATGTGTGTGTGTGTATGTATGTTGTTGGCACTATTGTTACCTGGATTATTTTTGAGAATATGTTTAATTTTTCTACCAAAATTTGAATTCTAGAAAGATAACTAATTAGCATGTGCATGTATCATTGTGAAGACAGATAAAGACTATGATGCTGGAAATTTTACTAAGTTTCACTTATCTTTGGGATGTAGCTAAGTGCTAAACCACTTGCTCCTCATATGTAAGACTCTGTGTTAAATCCTCCGCACTACAGAAACAAAGCAACAATCATCCTCTAATTGACAATACTCTGTTTATTTGCTTGTTGGTCTGCTGATAGCTCAGTGGATCATTTGTCTACATTGTAAATGACACTCTTTGGTGAGCCCTGCTGCCTTTCTTATCTATTCTGCATCTGGTTTCAAATTTCAATTTAGCATTACTCGCGATTTTCTAATGAAGGTATAATTGTGTTACACATGCATCTTCATATTTCCCATATGTCCTTTCTATTTAGAACCACTTCCCTTCACTGCCTATCATGCTGAATTACAATTACTATATATTTCAGTTTCTACAAAAACCTAAGAAGTTTTTTTAGCTATCTCTAAAGGGTCCTTTCTGAAAATTATTTTTTCTGCCCAAATATAATTATCTTCTACTTTGACCCTATTGAATTCAATTTCATTTAAATATTTCCACTTAATCTTCTAACATTAAGGTGATTCATAGAAAATATCTGCCTGTACCAATTCATCAAGATGTTTTCAAATTAAGTCCTAGTTTACAGTATAAAGTTAGTCTACTGAAGGAGATGTCATTAACACAAATATATTAAAGTGATTCATAGAAAATATCTGCCTGTACCAAACTTAACAGTCTTTTCCCTAATGCTGAATTAGAAATCACAAGATAACATTTATTCACAGAGGGAAAATGTGATATGATTGTCATAATTGTACATTTCTTAAATACTCTGCATCGCACTAAGCTAAGCTAAATTAATTGAATACATTTTTGTCAGTTTAATCATTGCAAATCAAATGAAATCAAACAGTAAGGTTTGGAAATTCTTACTATTTCTATTTCCGAATACTTGAGGGAAAAAGGGACATGCTGGTGATGTTTCCAGTTGTTTCTGGCTAAAACTTAGCACAAAGTAATGTGCAAAGCATTAAATCAGGCTTAGTCATCCATTTCGAGCACAGACATGCAAAACACTAAATGAATTCCGTTATGTTAGCAACTCTGGTCTTCTTGTACCAGTGATACCCATCAGGAATGAGAATTTTAATTAGCTTAGTTAGATCGTATTTCATATCAATGGCTAGATATCCGACCTCAAAACATCTGCTGACAGGATGGGCATCTAGTCAGCTCTCGGCACAATGTAAGATGAAACAGTCTCTGGATTTGACACTAAACGCTGAAAAATTCGGGGGGAGGAGGAGGGGGGGAGGAAACCGGTGTACCTATTACGTTTGTATGAGCGGAAATAATAATAAAAAATGTTAAAAAAATTAAATATTAAAAATAAAAATCATTAGATCCATTCACATAAAGTATCCAAAAACATTAAAATACATTGTCATTTAATTAATGCTTTTGTGTTTTACATTGTTTTCTTCTAATTTGTCTTTGATTCTCAAGTAAAGAAATGTGTTTGGTAAATTTTTAAAATGACCCATAACGTGCCACATTTTAAAGGGTTTTTTTTTTTTTTTTTTTTTTTGATTACCCAAGGACTGTTTTTTAAGGTCAATATAAAAAAAAATTCGGAAATGAAAATTTTTAAATAATTCTTTGTTTATACTTATCTACATTTATGTGTATAGCACGTGATTTGAAACGTTTTTAAGGATACATTCAAATTAAAGTTAACAGATCATGGTGACTCTGGCCAATAATTCCAGCATTGATGAGGTTGGGAAATCAAAAATGTTGTGAATTCCAGGTCATCCTGGACATAGTGGGAGACCCTGTCACAAAAGAGGCAAACCAACAAGCATGCAAACAAATTATAAATCTAGTAAAACTAAGGAAATCACATAGAGATACCAGAAATATTTACAAAGGATCATTTATTAAACTGCTTTTACAAAATACAAGACTGTTGCTCTGCATGAATACAAAGCATGTGAAAAATAGCGTGTCTTTGTTGAGTTTAATTTGAAGGCACACACAATCTTAGTATCTAGCATCTTGAGAAATGAACTTTATTTTGCACTTTGTTTGACACCGTTGCCAACAAGACAGAAAGCTTTTCTTTGTTAATTAAATCATATCCATGAAAGCTACCATTTTAATGACATAAAATCAGATCATGTCTGCCGTACAAACCTCTTTCTGCAGGTTAACTGTTTTGCCTATGATCCTATTTTATTTAAGCTACAAGATAGGAAGAATTGAGGCGCTAGGTAAGTCATATAATAATGGAGGAGCAGCCATTGATAGTAAATGCAACATGAGATTTGTTTTGTCTGTGGTACAAGAATATGTCCTATCAGACACTACTGTATTTTTTTTTCTACTTGAACACAGGTAAAGCACATACTGGTTTCCTCTGACTGAAAAAATATATAGAAATATAAGAAGCTGGTTGTTGGAGTTCATGAGAGCTTATTTTCATCAGTTAATATGAATGCATTGCTAAAATTAGTGAAGATAAGAAAATGACTTTTGAGTAATATATACAGAGTTCAAATACATTGTTTTAAATCCACTTGATGATTTCAGGCACTGCGGTTGTTTAGGATAAAATATTTCATGGTTTAACTTGATAGCAATTTAATTTTCAGTGCAAGCAAAAGCAAATACCTGCCCACTGTCACATACATGACCTTGTACATTGGAATGTTCGAAGCAAGTTCACTTTTGACATTTTTTTTTATTCTGGAGGCACCAACATCAAAATGTCTCATAAAGTTTGCTCTTGACAGTAATTTAACTTTCAGTGTAAAGCAAACACACACCTTCTCCTTGCCATATGTGAACCAATGAATCTGGAATATTGGAAGTAAGGTCACTTTTCCATCTTCACTGCGGAAGCATCTTCAAGAAAAGGCACTTAATGTAAACCTTCTGTCTTTCTTGGAAAACAGACTTGAGATGCCTGTGCATCACGCAGCACTGCCACAGTCATTTCTCCATGTAAACGTCGTTGGGGTGAGGCTTGCTCTCACGGTGCCGCTTTCCTGAGGACGGAGCCGCTTTTCGCTGCGTGTATCATAAGTGTGCGTGCTCGGAGCTGTGGTCACTGTCACGACTGTCTTCATTTGCTAGCGAGTCCCCTGTCTGCTGGAGGGTGGCTGCACCGATCCCCGACAGCTCTGACGGCAGAAGTGTTCCTTTCTTCACATTCACCAGTTCCTTTTCACGAGCCGCCGCTCCCTGCTGACCTCCCTTCACCCTCTTCCACTTCATCCTCCTGTTCTGGAACCACACTTTCACCTGGAGGAAGCAGGACAGAGGGCACGTTAAACAGACAAGAACATGAAAAATAGTTCCTTCGCCACCGGAGCAAGGAAGTGAGGAGATCTTGGTTAAATGAATTCAACCAAGGTGTGAGCTCCCGATAACAACAATAAAAAATAAATAATAAAAATTAAAATTAAAAATAGATCTTTAGAACAACTCTGTCTCATACTGTTCCACAAACCATGTCAAGTTTGAAACGGAGGATTAAGGATGTTATCTCTCACGCTTGCCCACAGGCATTGGACTGACATTTCCTTATGAATTAAAGTTTGTGATATATTTGTCTTTGTCAAAATCATCCTACCACCCTAAGTTCTTCTTTGTTTTGACCACCCAGGTCTCAGTTCCTCTAATAGCTACTGGTAAAGCTGTCTTAAGATCATTAAGACCATTAAAATTATCTCAATTTATAATGGTGCAACCTCCTACTAATCACATACAAACAATGTGAAGAAGATCATAATTCAAGCCAAAAAAGTCCCAGATGATTACTGGTCTATATGAAATTGTATCCTAATAAAACTATGGTTAAAACAACTACAAGTCAACTACTGTTAAATCAGGGCCTTTTCTGGATAGCCCACTGTACTTACTTTCACAATGCTTTATTTAACTACTCCTCCTAATAGTAACTTTATTTCTTTACAACTATTCTTCCCCTATACTTGTTGTTAGTAACTTATTACTTTGCAGGTATGTTTTAACAGCTTTGAAAAAAATCGGGGAAGGGAGATGATTCAGGGTTAAAGTCTCCTCACAAGCAAAAGAACCTGAGTTCAGATCCACAGACATGACTAAAAATTCAGGGTGGAAATGGCAATGGCCTGCAATTCTGGCCCTAAAAGAGGGAGCCTGAGAAATCCCAGACTAAAGCAATAAAGAGGTAGAGCAACCACGATGAGTCACCATGTCACTACTGGACCTCTAGAAGCATCCACATTCAAGTGGTGTCACACATGTGTAAGTGGACAATAATAATAAAATTAAATTAAAATGTAGTCAGAATAAAAAATTCTTAATATATATTAAATGCTGATACTAAGTTCTGTGCAATCATGTCAGCTCTTTCTAATTTCCTGTTCCTTTCAGAACTTTAATTACATTTGCTGCATTAAGTATACATGTTAGATATACATACACACATATAAGAATAAGACAAAAAATTCATTTGAAAGTCATTCATTATTTCAAACAAAATATTTTCATATAAGTTATTTTCTTTCAAATTGTGTTTCTCATTCAGTATTTTTATTAGGCTAAGTATTGCCTTCATGTTTCATTGTTCTACCATACCCAAAATTTCCACTATCCTGGATTTTAAAGACACCTCTTTCAAAATAACTTATAAACTTAAAAGTATACTCTGCAATTTTGGGTTTTTGCATAAAAAATGGAATATTATGTATGACTATTGTTTTTATTAAAAAATTTATTATTATTATTTATTTATTCAATTGTGGGTATATGTGTGTGTGCGTGTGTGTGTGTGTGCGTGCGTGTGTGTGTGTGTGTGTGTGTGTGTGTAGAACCACGGACGAATTCGGGAACCACCATGGACCACCTCCAACCCCTCCTTGTTTACTCTGCCCCAGGATTCACAGGCTCCGCCCTAGGTAGGACCAGAAGTACAGCCTGCCCCCGCTTCCACCTGGCGTTTATACGTGGGGTCTAGGATCCGAACTCAGGACCTTCTGCCTGCAAGGCAGAGGCTTAACCCCTGAGCCACCTCTCCAGCCCCTACTATTGGTTTTGATCTATCTACTTTGAAGAAAAATATTGCATTCATTTATTATTCATTAATTTTTACTGTTATATGCTGTTCCAAATTACTGACAATATCACATTTTTTGCTTTCTACTATTTATGAACACTTAAATTACTTCCATTGCTGCTGTGTATATATGACAGCACAGATATTCTTCCACTTGGGTTTGATAAATACATTACATTACTCTTCTGGGTTTATATCCAAGAACTGCATAACTGAACTAGAGTATGTGAAAATTCATTTTAATATATGTATCAGGTCATCTTCCTTACCCACTGGATTAATTCCAATTGATCCATATATTGCCAATGTTTAGAATTATCTATATTATTATTTACCACAGATGTCATTTTACAGTTCTGACTGCATTTTATGAAATATGCTGAAATGAAGAATCATTTGTGTGGTACTTTTTCATTCTTTTGTTCATTAAATATTTTACTTGCCTGGATTACAGTGTTATTTCATATTTATTTTCATTTTTTCATTAAAGGCTTTACAAATTGTCTCAAGTCCACTAATTAAACAGGTTTTTTTTCCCCAGTGCTCACTTTTTGTCTGGATCACAAGTCAAGTTTTTATATAGGCTGAGAATATTGACCACACTGTAGCTATGTCTATAAAATAATTTCCTAAGATATGACAGAAAAAACCTGATTTGATCTTCTATATCAGAAGCATTTTTACATTTTCCTACTTTCATTTTATAAATAATCTCAATCTGTTGAAATGTACAGTGCTAAGGAGAATGTGAATAGTGATATATTCAAGTTTTGAAAGAGTAGGTGGATTTTTGTGATTTTTTACATCATGATGTTCTGTTAAAATTAGTACATTTTCTTCATATACTTGCATGATGAATTCCTGGGCATTTTCTTAACTCAAATTTCTCATTGGTTTCTCACTGAGTCATTTTTGAAATTATATATCATACATTGCCCATGCATATATCAATCCATTTACCATTCTTGAATATGAAATCGTAGCATGAAGGATTGATTTAAAGTAGTTGACAAGCATGGGTGAGGCTATACATACATAAAGTAATTGCTATGTATTCTCTTATTATTACTACTTACTACCAAAAACGGCAGTGGTTACCCTTTACTAATACGCTACCTAGGAATAAATAGCTCTACTGTTAAGGTTACTCATGAATTCTTGAGAATACATTTTCTCTAGGTTCTATTTGCAATATTTTAATTTTGTAGGTGAGGGAATTGAAACAGGGATAAAGTGACTTCTCTAGGTTGTGCAGAAAGAAAGCATGGTGCCAGGGTCTAATCTTGGGATTTGTTTGTTTCCCAGTTGTGCTGACACACTGTTTTTCTTTTGGTTCCTGTTGTATTTCAAACTCTTATTTTAAAAGCATTTTGGCTATACAAGTAAGAGCCCAAAATGTGAATTCCATTCCTATGATTATTATCATTTGAGTAATTTGCATACTTGATATAATTAAATTTATAAACATGATACTATTTTCCTGTACTGTAATTTAGGTAATTATCTTTTTCTATTTAATTACCTTTGTAAGCTCTACATTGCATGTTCCATTAGATCTGTTCCACATGAATTTGAAACTGGTTCTAATTTTGGCTTCTATTCATAGTTTTTGTGTGAATTTGACAAAATTATACTCCTCTATATGTCAAAAATAGTCAAATTGCAATACTACTTATACTAGTAGCTACTATTTATATACTTGATTAAAGTCTTTAAATTTTTGGAAATCTTATTATAAGTTTCTCTATTCTCAACAGTTTGTAAAATGTTTAATAGTTTGTTGTCCGATGAACAAATTCCCCTGAAAAAGAGTAAAACTATTTGTGGCTATAACTGATAAATTTTACATATGAAAACAGTGAAGAAAACTTAACTGCAATAGTCTGCATGATGTATGTGAAAATCGAGAAATCATTTTTTATGGTTGTTTTAGTGACAAGGCCACAGGGTATATTGAGTTTGTTAGGAATTTGTTCCTCTTCTGATCTCAAATTCACAACTAGCTTGTCTCAGCCTTATATATGCTGGGTTTACAGGTATATACCACCATTCCCAGTTGTAGAAATCATATATTTTTATAGCTTCAGTGAAAATATTTCAAAGGCATATCATTGTGCCATTGACTGAATACTCACTTATTTAACTTGTTTAGTTATTCACATGACAGCTTTCTGTGCATGAGACCACAGAGCTACCCTCAGAACACACAATGCTGAAGGAAACAAAAGTTAAATACGAATCTATGCTGTCATACAATTTTCTGAAGTGTACAGCAGCACACATAGATGCAGAGGAATTTCAATGGGATAATGCCATCACCCATGCTTGTCTGCCCTTTGAAGAGACAGAACACAAAACATCTGCTTCCAAACTGAAAGTCTGAGACATCCACATGTCTTCAAACATCTGGAATTTGTAAAGCTAATATTCCAACTGTTTCCATTTTTATTAGGGCAATTTAAATAATGTAGACACTCTCTGACAAATACTGCTTCATATCTTTAAGATGCAAACACATACCAAGACTAATTGCATAAGTGTAGTTTTTAGATTTAATCATGAAATTCTTGTTGATTATACATCTGATCTGGTAGGCATAACATTAGCAGGCCCTGGAAAGGCTCTGCCAAGAAAAGTGTCCCAAAATCAGTAGCTGAATTAAAGAATTACAACCATGAGTATTTTAAGGTAAGAATGAGGGATGAAGATGGGAATGCCTCCGTGTGTTTCCCATCAGAGTATGCAGGTTTATAACCCTGCTAAAAGGAGCCTACTTCTTTCAAGAATCATTTTGGATCACTCATTATGACTTCTGTCTCTATAGCTGTGTAATGGATGTGGAGGTGAAGGTGAGGGTTAGAATACATTCATGCTAAAGTCTGAATTCTTGTACAAGATTTTCTCTTACCTTTATCCTCTATTTCAGCACAATGTTTATGGATTTTTCCTGCTTGCTTAATTTTCTATTATCATGCTCATTAATGCTGACATAAAAGTATACTACAACTCATGATTTTGAAAGAACTGAGGGTTTACTAACTATTGTAAGTCATTGCCAAATAGCACCACACTACTAAGAGGTAACGACTGAAATTATCCCTAAGAAATTTTAATCTTATAGACAGTATTGCATCAAAAAACTGAAAACATAGCAACCATTCATGTGATGAACTTGCAAGGGGGTTGGTTTCTTGTAACTTGGCCTTCTACCAATGTGCCAAGTCACAAAGATTAAATAGCTAGCCCATTGTCTACCATATCTGTTAAAATTTAACACACATGACCCATTTTATAAGTAGAGGCATAGTCTGAAAATTCACTACTCTTAATCTTAATTTTTACACAAGATTAAAATACAAGCAAATATGTCATCTATTTTACATCATTCTTTTTTGCCAAAGTACATCATAAAAATGACTTTAGTAAATACAGTGAAAAATATCAAAACTAATGAGGCACTTTGTGTTATAAAGGACTGAATCCAGTCCTTGATAATGTGAATAGCATACCTTCCAAGCTCCTAGTTGGCATCCATATTAAGCTAGTTGTAAACAATAAAGGCTAAGTGCTCTCTACAGCTTGCCTAAAATCTCAGCAATGATATCTAGCAAAAATTAGTAACATGTTGCAACCCCTAGAATGCTACTTTTTAAAAGCCCTTCTGGTTTTTTCTATTGTTTAAATCTTTTATATACAAATAAAATGAATTTATATTTTTATCTCTTAATATTCTCCCTACCTTCCCCCCACCCTTGTCATCCCACTTCATTTGTTCTCCTTTACGTCTGGCCTCCCTCCTGTTCCCTGTTTCCTTGCATGTGTGAGCCAATGAGTCCTTTCTAGGATGATAGCTTTCTGGGGTGTGAACAGCACACCAGTTAGCTAACTGCTGACTTTAGAAGATTTCCTTCTAAAAGCCTGTATCAGTGCCACATAGTCTATCAGGATGACAACTCTCCCCCCCCCCAGTGTTGCATTTTTTTGTAATACAGCTATTGTTGAGGTATAGTAGAAGTAACTATTTCTATATTGAGTTCTCAGGTGTGGAAGCCCTGCTAAGAACAGAGGTTACTGTCTGGCAGTACTTCTCCCTCCCCTCAGGAACTCATATTCTTACTGCCCTCCCTTTTGCAAGATAGAGACAGATACTTCTGAGAAACACTTTGTCCTCTGGAATGAAGGAACTCACCAATTTTGTAAGCAAATCTGTGGCTTATTTATAGTTTATTATGATTCAATCTAATTAAATTAACTTTTTTTGGTTAAGTTCTTTGTATGCTGCATATGAACCTTCAGAATCTGATAATTTCATTTATTAGCTTTATTAGAGAGATTCATCTTAATTTCAAGATTTCTTTAAAAATTGAAAGGATAATTATATAGACTCACAGCAATTCTGGAAAATAATAAGCACAAAAATAAAATATATACAAGTGTATACAACTGAAAATAAGATTGATAAAGAGATCAAAATTCTGAATATGTTCTCAGTAGAATAAATTTTTCAGGAGAAGAAATGAGAAGCTGGAGAACAATTTTTTTCATATTTCATAGACATGTCTCCAGAAATTTCTAGATCCAAACCTTACTATTTTATAAAACTTAGGAGTATTTGCATATTTGTTTTATAAACTTATGCAGATGAAACTAAAGCTTGTTAAAGCTAAACATGCAAACATGTTTCGATTCTCAATTTTCCAGAAGTTCCTAAGTTTATAAGTCTTTTAAGTAAAAGTTCAAAAGTCATGTGTGTGGAAGATGAGGCAGAAACAGAATGTGCAAATAGAATTTCAAGCAGAAGCTTTCTTTAGTCTCCCACTTTATAGTATGACTCTATATAGTGTATTGTGTAAAGTCTCTCAGAATGTTACCATAGATTACATATAAATTAAAATCTATTGAGAATATTCATGAATAAAGTAATACAGATTCTTAGATGATGAGAGTTCTCATATGCTAACTTAGAACAAAATAATGGAGAAATTTTTAATGACATTTATCAATTAAAAATTCATTTTTGGGGCTGGAGAGGTGGCTCAGGGGTTAAGCCTCCGCCTTTCAGGCAGAAGGTCCTGAGTTCAGATCCCAGATCCCACGTATGGACGCCAGGCGGAAGTGGGGGCAGCCTGCGCTTCTGGTCCTGGTAGGGCGGAGCCTGTAAATCCCTGGGCAGAAGGAGGTGGAGGTGTCCATGGTGGTTCGCGAATTCGTCCGTGGTTCTACACAGACACAGACACAGACACAGATACACACACACACAGACACACACACACACACACACACACGCACATACACACGCACATGCGCACAGTTGAATAAATAATAATAATAAAATTTTTAAAAATTCATTTTTGCATATGAGCTTGCAAATAGTTATAAGTTACATGTTTATTGAGCAAGAAACACTTCTCCTTTTCTGAATACCCTATATGTCAGCCTCCCTACAGAAACAGACTATTACAAAAGCAAACAAATTATATATTCAGGAGGACACTTCAAAAAAGGTAGGACTTTAGTTTAGTAAAGTTTCTTATGCCTCTATTATTTACAACCTGAGCATCCATATGTAATTTGTTGGGGATAGGAAACTTATTTCTCATACTTTTAAACAGATGACATGTCTGAATATTATTTAGAGAAGGGCTAATACATTATGTGATGGTATAAATCTTGCTTTGTTACTGAGCTTTCTAAAATTATTTTTCATATAACCTAATATTTTGGGGAACTAAGGTATTTTTTGACTCTGACTTTTAGAGTTTATTGCAAATGTTGAATGCTTAATAACAAAGAGAATTGTCAGAAAATCTCATTTGTTATAAACAATTCTTTTACTATACCACTACTTATATCATAATCATTTTGCTAGTTGCAGTCAAATCATTGCAAATTATGCAAGTACAATCTTTCAAATAAAGCTTGTGTTCCACAAATTAAGCAGGAAAGTTCTTATTGTGCAAAATGAATTCAACACTGTTATAAGTTAATGAAAAATATTCAAAAATTACTAACTACACAGATATTCTTATATATAAGGATAAAAACAAAAGTCTAATTTACCTAATTGAGGGTATTCACATAGACTTATGGAAATTAACCTGTGAGGAATTGATTTTATATTTATAGTATATTATTTAATTTATATATATTAAAGCTGCAATGCAAAAAACAAGTTGCTGTGTATTTTGTTTAAATTTCTCCTTTACATTGATATAAAAAGGGAAGTACTTAATTTGAAAATATTTGGCACAGGACCATTCAATGACTTACTATAAAAACAAACAAAACTTAGTATCTCACTTCCACTGATGGATATGATCCAGCTTGGTGGGATTTTCCATTTCCCTTGGCTGAGGTACCATAAACTCAGTCTGTTGATTCCGGTAATGTCAACTAGCCTGTACACCCACATGATTGCACCTTTGATTAGTTCTGTGAAATGGTTGCATAATGTGAAAGGATTGCCTGCTTTTCACACTGGGCAGCCAAAACTCGATTTTTCCGCTCTTGTGCTCTTGTGCTCATGCTTTCTCCTATTTCCTACTGAGAGATGTCAAAAATCTCTCTCCACATTTCTATGAATAGAGATTAAAAAACCAAAATAGGTTTTCCAACTTTTTTTTGTAAGGAGGATAATTAGACTGACAGGTCCTTTCAAATGTTTTAAGTGATCCTGTCATTTGAAAATTATGAACTGTTGTCCTTGAAGAATTCATACAATCATGTCAGAGCTGAAAACTGTCAACTATACACAGGAAGATTACTGGATTGATAAGTAACCCACAGCAAAGCATTACATGAACAGGTCAGTTTTGTTCTTTTTAATAACATTTTGTATATATGAAACTATTTTAATCAGCTTCTCTCTGTCTCTCTCACTCTCTCAGATGAAGTTCAAAAGGAATGATAGACTGTAAAGGGAATTATATAGTCTCCCATTTCACAATATGAAAGAGACACATGAGTGACTTTGAGAGTTCTTATGTCATATAGTAATTGGAATTCTGAGGGTTGATCAATGATTGAGCATGTTCTGTTGTTAACAGTACACTTCATCATTATTGGAAATCTTTTTAACAACACCTGTGGTGCTTGTACATGGATCTAGTTCATATACTGGTCAAGCCATGACTACAGTAGGAGCAACTACAAATGTTGAACCCACTGTACAAGTTCGTATTTTAAAGGCAAGCACATAAAACTTACAATAGAAGATGTCAAAGACTCATTTTAATTACAGACTAAACTTTAAGAAAATAAAATTATCTTGGAAACGATCCTTTTTTGAATTCAGATGATTTCATTTCCCATTATTGCTTCATATGATGCACATGTACTTTCTGTGTGTGCATTTGTATCTGAAAAATTCTGTGAAAGCTAATACAAATAATTTGGATTAAGGGAATGCTATTAAAACCATGGGGAATATTGAACAATATAAGATTAGATATAACGCAGAAAAATAAATAAATTTTAAAAAGATTAGATATAATGCTCTTTAAAATTCACATTTTAAAAATTTTATAAATTTCATGATTTTGCAATATGAAAAGGTAAGTTTCACATAAAGAAAATGAAAATACATAAGTATAGTTGCATATACTAGTAAAGCTCCAGCCATGGTAAAGTTTATCTTGTATAGTATATGATGTATCTCTGCCCATCATGATACATAAATGTGTAGAACAAGGAACAAGCCATTTTAGATTTTACATCTTACTTCTCTAAGAAAACTTGAAGTTTCAAATCTTGGATGTGGTCTCACATATTTTCATATCTAAAACTTAGATGTTGTTGACCAACCAAGACACAAATCTTCTTTAGGGGTTTAGATTCTTCATGAGTATATCTCGTTTTAAGTTAAGTTACAAAGTTTCAAATAGAATAAAAAATAAACTGCTCGGTACTAAATTTTCAATTGTTTGAAAACCAAATTATCTCTCCAGGTTTTTTTAATGTGTTATATTCATGCATTTTCCCCATACTGAGACTTCTTATTTCAGGAAGGACTCTTTTGACACACAGCTTAATTAGATAACTTCCTTTGAATCATGGACTATGGTTAAATATGATGCAAGCAGAATCTTGAAACATCACATGTAGGTGGGAGTTTTCCTTCCCAATTTTCCTAAGAATATACACATACTGGATAACCTTAGGTAGCTGACAAAAATAAAATCTTATTAAAAGAATAGCTGTCCCAAATTATCAATCAACTGATTAGAGAATATGGCCCAAAACTTGAATTCACAAAAATTATGAATGAATGAATGTTATCTTCTATGTGAAGTCACTAATATCAGAATTGACATGCTACAAAGACTGAATTATATTAAATTGATATATCATTTTTAAAAAATGTTTTTCTTTAACAACAAAAAAAGGAATTGACATTGGGTATGAAAATACAAGTGTTGCAAATAACACTTTTCTAAATACATAAAATTATTTATGAAGAAACAAGAACACTCTTAAATGCCTTCTACATTTACAAGCTAGATTTATACAACTGTTTCTTCATAAAATCATTTTTCTGTGGAAATGAAGTCTATGGCCAAATAATATAAGGTAACCAAACTCCATCCCTTATTTTCACTGAGAAACCTGTTCTGTTACTAGATATTTACATAAAAATAAATCAGAACATTTTTCACACAGATGACATTAAGTGAATCATATGTATAAAAGGACATGAGACTGAAAGGGGGTTAGGTGAGATGGAGAAGACTCAAAATGAGGAAAAATGAAGTTAGGATGCAGTGATAATTGTACATTGCAAAGCTTTTAAAAAATAATATATGCATATATACATGAATACAAGGCATATATATTTATATAAATCAGATGCCATAGAACATGAATCATGAATTTTGATTCCTACTTCCCAAAATATCAGATGCCACACAATGATAATAGGAACTTTGTTTGTGGAATTCAAGTGGAGGAAATTTTGTGGTCTGTAATTAAGGAACATTTCATAATTATTAAATAAAATGCAAATTATCCACGAATAAAGCCACCTACAAGTATTCTTTATATTTTCTCTGAACCATGAAGCTGAATGCTGAAAATGAACAGGAAAAAGAAGATGTTTTAAGAGAACAGGTGAAATAACTGCTCTCACAAGGTATGTGTTCATTTCTCCACACCCTTTTGTTATTTCTTTGGTTCCAGTAGAGACCTGGAGGAAGTATGCCCAGTGAGAGAGGAAATGAAGAGGGTCAATTATAATCACACTATCCATAAAGATGTTTGTATTTGCCTTTCAGGAATGTTTTGAAAAAGATTAGAAACTGTTAACCATTGGCAGGCGAGAATCTCCTCAGGGGAAACAGGAATTCATACAAGTTCCCTGAAGCACTGACAGGGCACATCATTTGTCATCCAGATAAGATCCAAAAAAGTGGCCAAAAAATAGTACAAAATATTATTTGAAGTTTATTAATTAGCCCCATAGACCATTAACATTAACATTCTCTAAGAAGGATTCCAAACCCTTCTTAGAGAAGATAGTAGAAATTGAATTCCTGAGAATTTTAGAGTATTTTAGGAAAGGAAGTAAAAATATTTACTAATGACATATGTTCCCTTGTTATCTGCTGATCACTGCACAGTCTTCTGGAACCTAACTGCATCATTTGACTATTTATAGACATGAGTGTAAATTACAGTGGCATGGGTCATTTATAGGTGAAACATTTAGAGATCAGTGCATGAACTTCCCATTCTTTCTTACCTCCTGTGGTTACCAACACATGTTGAGATTTACAGTCCTATTGAGCCTGTTAGAGACTATTTGGAATGTTGCACTTGTTGAGTTTGTATGGAAAATAAGGAAATAATCTTTTTTTTTCTCTACTACTCCATTGAATTTTGAGTCAATATGTTATTGCACAATTATCATGCATGCTTCAGGAAACTATCCTTTCTTTATTCCAGATAAGGAGAGCCAAATACAAACACAAAGATTTCTTTACCACATGCCAATAGTACATAAAACAAATGATATTTTATGAACAAAAAAAAAAAAACTGAAGCAGAAAGGGAAGGCTATCATTGCAAAAGATTCCTTCTTGAAATTCAATAAATACAGTTTTCATTTCAATACCACTATCATAATATTTACTTCCATATTTTACTGAGAAAAATTTCACCATGCAGTAGTACAGCAGTTTTTAGGAACAACTTATGTAGATTCTTGAAAGATGACAGAAGATGACTGAGCCAGAACAAAATAAAGGATCCTATGATGGCAACATCCCACTTTACCTGTCTTTCCGTGAGGTCTAGATTCACTGCTATCTCATATCGCCTCAGTCTGGTCAGATAATTGTGATGGGCAAATTCCGCCTCAAGTTCTCTGATTTGCTCTTTGGTAAAAGCTGTCCTTTCCTTCCTGGGTTTGCTGTTGACTTCTGACTTGTAATTTCCTTCCTGGGAATCTGAAAAATAAAAGTGATGAAGGATTAGTGATGAAACATCCATTCACATATGTGCAATCACATTGCTCACAGGTACTCAACAGCCACTTTTTCAGATTCTTTGCATAAGCAAGGACAAACAGAATGCAGAGGCAATAAGATTGGTCACATTGCATAAAGTATGGCATGTTTTTAATTTTCAATCTGTTTTCTGGTAATTGACAGTCTAATCAGGGGACATATTTAATTATCTTCTTACAAGATATGATCATTTTTGACTTTTCATGATATGCCATCTAAAAGCAAAATAAAGTCTCATTAGAAAATAAATATTAGGAATTAAATTTTACATCATTGTACTACATGTTTGAGATGTAGATATGAGTGATTTTGTAATCTTCAAAGAAAGTAGAAATACAGCATTAATTTTTTTGAAGAGCAGATTTTTTTTTAACTGGATGATTTGTCTAGGTATTTTGACAATATTATTTGTGTACAATATTGAAACATCTTTATATAACAGTGTCAGTTGACAATATTATTTGTGTATGATATTAAGTATCTTTATATAACAGTGTCAAAATATTTCTGAAGGACTATAAATATAGTTTTCTTTTTTCCCTTACCATTTTTCACTATGGAGACACATACACATTTTAAAATTCCATTCATATATTATAGGTTAAGTAACTTTGAAATATATCCTAGCATGTTGCACTATGAAATAATAAAATAGCATTGTATATATTCATTGTGAAGATACTGAGTTCATATCGTCAAGTTTCAAAATTTCAAAGTCTTATTGTATTAATATAATGCATAAATAAAAATATAAACTCAGTAGATATGTATATAATACATTTATCTTTAATTTCCTAAAAGGATATTGTAGATACAGTTGAGTATATGATTATTTTTAGTGACAAATATTTATTGATTGGCTATAATCGATAAAGTTCAGGCTGAACATATATAAAGGTGCCTATTTTTTTAATTTCTATTTAATGATGAACAAGTTGCTGAAAAGAACTAAGTTCTTATTTTATTATAGATCTATTTTTGTTCAATATGAAGTCTGCAAACAAAATTGTGTGCATATGACTTAATATGTGAGCAAGGGTTTTTTTAGAATGTTTGGCATTATACATATGATAACTATCAACTACACACACCTGACATCAACTCTACAAAACATCAAATCTTTAAAATCTCATAAAATAAGAATAGCTTGAAATATCATTCTATTCATCTTCAGAAATAAACACATTGTTAATATTATTTTGTTTATTGTTATATCAGAGATGTAAGTTTGAAGATAGTCTCTACATACTAAACAAGAGAATGAGTCTTGAAAACACATGAAAGAATTTTCATGCAGCATGCAGATTGTAACTACATCCAGCTCTACAAAGTCTGTCACATTTATTCTCAGTGAAATAGCAATATAATTAAAAGGGACATGTGACTTCTTTCCTGAAAATTATTTCTGGTTGTAATTAACTCACATATTTATGTAGATGTGATCTCTCATTAAGTGCAAGTAACTCTTCCTTGAGCACAGAGGTAAAGTTGGTGCAGAAAAATTAAGGTTAAACGAAAAAAGAAATTATATATATGTGTGTATACACACACACACACACACACACACACACACACACACACATAAATATCATATGGTGTATGATATTGGAGAAAAGACTCTTTGTTTTTCTTCAACCAGTGATGCTTATCTATATCTTTCTGTAAACCTGGAGAACGTATAATGTAAACAGAACCCTGAATAAGAGAAATCCACTATACAGAACACTAATGGAAACAAGTGGATGTTGATTATTACACTAACCTGTGATGACCAGATGCAGCTTTATAGCTCTAGTAGCCAGTGATAGGCTACTAGCAATATCTGGCACACTGGCCATTCATTTTTTGTTTGTTTGTCAGGTCCCAAAGTAAATTTCACTGGTCAATGTACTATATAATTATACTAGAAGAATTATAATTCTTCATAATGTACTGGCCATATTTTTGGGCTTCTCACTTACCTCCATGTTACCAGACTTTGCCTCTTGGCAAGGTAAGTCAGGACTTTATCCAGTACAGAAAACATTTCATGATTTATAGATTGATTACACATCTTAGAATAAGTCTGGGACCAAATGGATGTATGCTTTCAAGTAGGCATGTCTGCATAACACTAACTTACCTGGCTTTGTTACATACTTTGTTTTAAATCTAGACATTTGCAAACATCCACATTGTCAGAGCTGTGGATGATTCTGGATTGTGTGAATCTCAAATGACTGATTGTCTTTTTCTCATGGGTCGTTCCAACAGTCTGAAAACTCAGTCACAGTGCAAATATGTTGATACAAAAATCTCTCAGAAATATCCATATTCTTAAAACTTGCTGCTACTGTTTGCTTAAAATTGGAGGCTGGTAACATTTTGTATAGAGACAATATTCTTTATTCCTTCAGTTACTTCTTTAAAGTATGACAAAGCAGGCGTATTTTTTCTCATGAGAAATTCAATTTTAAAGCTTCATGGTAAGCACATTCTCTTATGTAAGCATGAATGAATGAATTCACATTGAAAAATATCTATTAACTTGCATTTATTTTTGTTCTTTGAAACTGCTCTCCTCTAGCTTTTGCAGTATTCACAAGTATTTCATAACCTCATCAAATGCAAACAAATACACAAAACTACAAGCCAAGGCCCACAATGTCAGTCACAAATAATGGATTTATATCTACATTTATTATGACTTGAAATATGTAACAGCAGTTTCATCTATCCAATGACTACATTTAAGCAAAACTCTGGCTATAATTCAATAGTTAATTCCAAAAACAATTCACTGAATGCCTGAATCTCAAACCAATGTTCCTCTCAGAGAGAAGTGCAGCGAGTAAACTGAAGTCAGCTGAGTCCATGGACTTTTGCAATAATCTCCAAGGAATTTTGAACTCACAGCTAATTGTAGAAGAGTGGCACGAGCTATATGCCATCTCATATGGGGGGGGGGAAGAAATCTGAGATAGTCCCACTAAAAACACATTCTTTAGAATTGCATTTTTGGATTTATGTCTCCTATAATCCTGAATTATTTTAATTTAGTAATTTTCCACTTTTCAAAAATGCTTCACCTGCTGGCCCGAAAACCTCCACTATTATCACCTGACCAGCTGTTCGTCAGTAGAAAATGGGTAGTGTCTTGGATGAAGCTTTTGGCATATTTCACATCAGTTCCATATGTTTCACAGCTGTTTCAACTAAGGTTTGTCTTCTCTAGCCTCCTGTATCCTGCCAAATGGTAGGTGTTGAGGGGGGTGGGTTCTGGGGGCTGCTTTCCTTTCTTCTCTACAATCACAAACAAAATGTCAGCATTGGTACAGTTTACTCGAGTGTGAAATATCACATTGTTTTTCGTTTCAGATACTTTAGTGCACCTGTGGGTGCATACTCACACTCTCTCACCACATTGAGGAAATGTTGACTTATGTTTTCAGGTACCTTGGCAGTCCCAGATCCCTAACCTTTGGCTCCTGAGACTATGCTAATGGAAGAAGTCTGCAATACTTCCGTGGAGGATAGAAATTGCCCCCAAGGATCATTTCTGTCCAGTGTTTAGAACTGCTCCACATGTGACCTTTTATTTCTCCTAGTGCAAAAGGAAGTCAAAAGATAATAATGTTTTATTGGAGGCAAGCGACATGAGGTTTTGTCTGCTCAAGCATGACACAGAACGCTGTTTCAAAGGGAAAGAAACTAAAGAACAATGGGGTACACTGTCAGCCACTCCAGCCAAGTTTATTAACTGGTTTAAAGAACATAATTTATCTATGTCTGTAAAAATATTAAAATGGAAACATACGCTTTAGTCTGAATTTATTCTTATTTCACATTCTAAAGGAAAATTAATTATAAGAGCATAGCATATTTTGATGCTTTTTAATTTCATCAGTGAATGTTTTGTGAGCTATTCAAATGGGAGATATAGCTATTTATTAACATTAAAGCTGCACATATCTATAGGTATAGAAAGCCAAAAGTAATGCATATGTGGCAATAATTATTATTGATTGAGAAGACAGATTATAAAATAATCCTATTTGTATTAGAATTTTCACACATACATGGGAAATTGCTTTCCCTCTGGGCAATTATCCAACTTGCTATAACAGCTTCTTAATAAGTGATCATTTCAGTCCATTTTTTAAAAGTAAATAACCTTCCCTAGGGTTTCCTAAATCCTCTTGCCAATCCACTCTCAGATTTGAAAACCACAGTCCCAGGGAGTTACTATTACTAAAGAATGTGTTTATTATATACTGAGGTGGAAAAAAAAGATTGAAAACCACATTGCTATACATAGAATAGAACAGCATAATTATAAGATATTTTCTATGAAAATAGAAAAGCATAATTAATCCAATAACTTCTCTTCCAAAACAAAACCAGGACTGACAGGGCAGCTCAGCTGGTCATGGCTTTTGCTACCAAGTTCAATGTCCTGATTTTGATCACTAGAATTCACAAGGTAGAAGGAGAGAATCAACTATTGAAAGCTGTCCTCTGAACTCTGTATACATGCCATTCATGCATACACACACACACACACACACATAAAAGAATGTTTAAACAAACTCAAATTCACATTCTACTAGAAAAAGAACTCTAAATAGGTTTTTCCTAATAACTGTCATGATAATACTTATCTAGAGACCTTTCACCTCAAACCAGGAACTATCACCTGGAAGCTCTTCTCTTGGCTCTCATCTTCTTCCCTGTCTCCTATCTCCTTGATCATTCATGGGAAGCAGTAAACTAATAAGGATGACAAATGTCAAATAAACATAAATATAACTGAGGACTAATTTTATTACAATTTTTTGTAATCAATCATGTTTTGAACAAATTATTGAATAGTTTGAATACATTGAGTTATTGAATATACTGAACTATTTATTGGTATTATAATTCTAACTTGGCAAGCTATATTAAAAAAACTTTACATTTAACTAAACATTTTGTAGAGTAGTCCACTATAAACTTAACATTTTCCTATCTCCTTTTGGCTAGTTTTTACATAATTAAGTCTAAAAACTAGATTAAACTAAATTCAAGTTCAAATAGATTTCTGTGGAGATGCAAGCTAGTCAGAAACAGAGAGAAAATGCAAAAAAATACTGCAAGATTCTTCCAAAATTGATAAAAATTCAATGAAACATTTAGAAAAAGTACACTTCACAATTTGCATAAAAATAAAATACCCAGGTGTCTACACTGCCCACACCTTAGCCACAGATGTTCCTCTGGAACCTGCAATGACCTTGCTTTGGCACCACATTGCATTCCTGGATTAAAATGGTGAGTATTAAACACAGACTTTCTTTTTGCTTCCTCCTCTCTCCACTATAATTTTGAGATGATGGCAGTTATAGGAATTTTAGCAGACTTAAATTCAGTAACTAGTCCATCACACCCTTTTTAATCCCCTGCAATTTTTTTGTGCCCCCTGCAAATTTTTTATATGGCAACTTATTACATATTTTTTATTTATTCTCAATGAGCATATGATTTGATTTTACTACATAGCCTTTTTTTTTGAGTTTTTATTTTACAGCAGGTAACTTTTCTACTGCTTCAACATCTTTCCCTCAGACAAAAACACAGTTCTAGAACTGGATCACTTGGACCTTTCTCTTTGTCTCTTCCCAATTCGAAATGCTTGCATCTCTGAATGATCAGCGTCCTCTTCGATCTGCAGTTGGCTCCATGCACGATCCAAAGCCTCAGCACGATCTTCTTGGTGGTTTTGGCCTTCTTTCAGAAAATTGGCTTTGTCGGCCCACCATTGCCGCTCTGCTTCCGATCGTAGCGCCGCTTTCCTTGGGCACACAGGGAATCCTTGCCCTTCTTGTACTGGGTCACTTTGTGAGGCTGGTGCTTGCCACACTTCTTGCAGAAAGTTCTTCGGGTTTTAGGCACGTTGACCGTCTTTGCAGTAGAAGTGTCTGCGCAGTGAAAGCGATAGAACCGGCATCTATGAACGCTGCCACACGCCACGGGACGAGGACAGGAAAGAGAAAGACCTACTACATAGTCTTAATGAAGTTTCTTGACTATTAAATAATGAGATTTTCATACCTCTTCTTTTCATTATTCTGCCTCTCATATCATTTATTTATTATGTAATTCTTCCTAATAGGAAGATAGTAACTCATGATTCTTTGCCATGTCACAATCAAAAAATGAAATCCAAAAGAACTAGGCAAATTGATAAAATGGAGTTAATGTGGCACAACCAAAACATTTAATGAAAAAGTATTTCTATTAATTTTTTAAAACATAAAAATTGAGAATTACTCAATTTATTGGTTTATTCTACTCGCTATAAACTTAATACTTAATAAAAATGCCAAAGTATTAACAGCACACATTTTTTCTGGGTAAATTGCTACATAATTATAAGTTTAGAAATTATTTAGATATATGGACTCATGTCTATGACCCCAGAACCCAGGAGGCTGAGGCAGAAGCCCTGTTGCAAGTTCAAGGCCAGTTCAGGCTACAGAATGAGACTGTCACAAAGCAAAAAATAAGAAAACAAAATCCCCTGTTTACAAAGCAGACAGGATTACATGTACTGCAATGAGGAGGTTCAGAAAGGATGATCTAAAAAAAAAAAACTAAAAAAGAAAGGAATGAATAAAGGAGGAGGGACTGGATGGGTTGTGATAAGAGGGAGAAAGGAAAAGAAGGATGGATAGAGGAAGAGAGGGAAGGAAAGAAGAACATATTGATTACAGATATTCAGAATTGACTTTAAGCTCCTTGGTATAAAATTAAGGCAGGAAATATAAACTACAAAATCACAGTCATCCATCCTACAAAATAAAAATGTATGCTTGGGTTGTACCTGATACGAAGAGGACAACTGGTGGGTTATAAAATTCATTTTACATGACCATACTACTTTAAAAAATCCACAACTTTTCTAAACTCCCATCAAATTTTTTTAATTTATTCTCAATATTTTACAATGTCTGCCATCAAGGCGTGGTTTCTTCCACTAGAACATAAGTTGCTTGCCAGTGTCCTACTTATTCAAAACCTGAGGTCAAATTCCAATAGTCCTTTCTCTTGAATTTGCATTTGATGCATGCAAAAGCATCAGCAAGGTTTGCAAATGGTTCCTTAGCTCTGTGACAAATGGCTGGAGGTATGTGGTATTACTGCATTTTTCAGAAGGTAAAGACAGGAAGAAACTATTTTTGCAAATTAGAGACTACAAGTAACTTGGCAATGAACAGAAGAATGGCTAACAATTCCAATTTGTGGCTCAAAACAGCATAAAAACTTCGCTCTTCCATGGGACATACAAATTTTCAAGGAGATGGCAGAAAATTTTGTCCCTATACCTTGAGGAGGTTGGTAAACAACTCAGACATTTAACAGGAGACATTACAGATTTCTTTCATATTACAGAATGCAAATTATCTTCTCAATGTAGAAGGGCTTGTCCATTTGTCCCGATTCTGAACATTTGTCTAGCCATCACAGTGATTTCAACATTTTTAGATTTCAATATTTTTAGAGCGGAAGCATTAATGGAGTTTACATTTATCTTCATGGTTGCTTCCCTTTCTAAATACTGCATCACCAAGGACTTCGGGATCTATTCATATGGGTTTTTATTTTGATAATGAAGGACTCAGAAAGAGATAAAAATGGACTCAGAAAGAAGTCTGGGGATTATTTTGTTGTGATTGAAAGAAAAACAAATGGGCAGGTAAACTTTAAATCCAGCAGTTTTCAGATAGAGAAAGAAAAAGCCTGACCCTTTTGAATTAGGCAAAGGGTGGCCAGCAGCCAATAGCAAAGAAATGGGAATCTTTAAAGAAACAACAAGAAACTCCAGAACATCAGGGAATGCATGATGAGATTTTGGAAAAAGACACATAGGAAGAGTTTTGAGTTTTGAATTAAAAAAAAAAAATTGGCAACTTAGTTGCACTCCATGCTGAAAGCTCTGTGAGGGAGAGACTTCTGGGAAGAATCCTCAAATGATCTCGCCACCAGCCCTTGGTTTGTCTTCAGGTGACTTCAGGTGAATCTGCTTTCCCAGGGAATGAAACCCTGGCTAAGTAATCCTCAGGCACAGCTGGACTAATTCAATGGAGGAGATCTGAGTAGGTGTGTTCAAAACGTTGAGATAGATCAAATGACGTGTCTCCATCCCATAATCTCAAGCCACAGATAAAACTCAAATTCCTGTTTAGCATTACTGGCAAACTGGAGGTAGGGTCCATACTCAACTGTGAGCATGCCAATCCCTTGCCTAATAACTACATTAAAGGCATTTAAGATTATCATTTTGTCTTATTTGCGATTGCCAGTATTACTGGAAGAAGAATTCTACAACTTTAATAGGATTTTTATTTGCATGCTCTGTTTTTGAATAATGATTTCAAAGATAGTTTGGAGGTTTTGCTGAACTGAACTTTAACTTCACAAGAAGGAATACATTAGTCAATAATACATTATATTAATTTTTCAAAACTCTTTGGCATATCCTTTCTGTAATCAATGGTCAACAGGGAAAAATAACTTTGCCGCCAATTTTTATCTGTAGTGATAATTTTAATCGCATTTACATAGAAAATGCCAAATGCTATTTTAAATCTTAAAATACATAAGAAACAGAAGAAAATGTAATGGGAGTGTTGAATATGAACAAGATGTATTTAACGTGTTGTGTTAAATGACATAGTGAGTCTCAATATGTATAACCAATGTGTATTAATAAAAATAAAAGACAAATATCAAAAGTAAGGAGTTAAATATTATACCAAGTGACAGAATAGATTATATGCAAGTCAACTTTACTAATCTAGGAAAATTGACAAGTATTCTTTTTTCTCCAATGAAACAAACTCATTCACGAAGAAGATTCAAAAAACTGTCTTGGTCACTGCAGGATGTTTAACAACATACCTAGGTTTCATTTACTGTGTACCTGTAGCAATCCTCACCTACATTTTAGTGCACCCATATAAAGCACAGAAGACTCAGTATGATACACATTTCAGATAAACAACAAGTCCTGTACAGAACATACATCTATAAAAATATTTTACATTAATATCTAGCCAGGTGTTTGTCTTTATTTTTAACTGGTTAATTCTGATAGGCATTGCTAATGAATGCTAAAAGGAAAATCACACCCACTTGATAATCAGAGTATAAAGTAACATCTGAGCAAGACAGTTATGATTCCTGGTAATATAATCTCTAGATATGAACAGTTGATTCATAAGTAAATGTGAAGTACTAGTATGTGACTACATAAGCTTTATATTTTGATGAATTCAAGGTTTGGATGGTACTGACAATTGTTTGAGAGAAAATTGCTCAATAAGATTTGTGTCAAAGCCAACAGATAATTTATATAATAACTATGGTGTAAATAGTTCTAATATCTTCAGAGAAGTGCTCATGTTGACATAACGTGACAACACAGTAGAATTTCTGTGCCATTTTCCAAAACTATTCATACAGAAGTGAGATAATGTGAAAGGATTCCAGAGGAAATTATCATGCTTCCATTTCAAGAAAAACATGTAATAAGTAAAAATTTGTATTCAGTCATTTTCTGAAACACATGTTTTATTAAACAAATACTATTGAGTTAACAAATAATGATTTTATATTCATAGATTTAAATATTGGTGGGAATCCTCTTTCTCATCTGTTTCAGATTACTGTATTCACACATGAGAATATTGAGGATGAACATATGGCTAATGGGTTTCTTGAATGCCATTTATAACCACACACCATCTTTCCATCTCTGAAATCATTGTAAAATCAACACTTATACCTCCTTTCGTATGCTTTACTCTTTGAAAGACCTTTTCACTGTGACAACATTTGGACAATGTCACCATTTAACTATGATACTGAATCTAGCTAAATATCCAATTAGAAATGTAATTAACTAAAATTTCAAATTGGCAGAGGCTAACAATCTTGGTCTCTCATACTTATCCTTTATTCACATAGCATCAATTCCATGTTTTCATCTTTGCCACAGTATTTAAGTTAAAAGAATTTGGGGCTGGAGAGGTGGCTCAGGGGTTAAGCCTCTGCCTTGCAGGCGGAAGGTCCTGAGTTCGGATACTAGACCCCACATATAGACGCCGGGCAGAAGCGGGGCGGCCTGTGTTTCTGGTCCTGGTAGGGCGGATCCTATGAATCCCGGGGCAGAGTAAACAAGGAGGAGATGGAGGTGGTCTATGGTGGTTCCCGAATTCGTCCGTGGTTCTACACACACACATGCACACATGCGCACACACCATACATGCACAATTGAATAAATAATAAACAAAAAAAAATTTTAAAAGAATTAAATTACATTAATCACTTAGTGTACTGTCAGAATATTAGGAATATTCAACAACCAAAAGTAAGCAATAACCATTTATCAGTGAAGAACTAATTATCAAGCAAGGCCTCAGCAACTGAAAATTGATTTGATAGAAATGTGGAGTTTCTTTTTTAAATGTAAAAAGCCAATAGCAATGATCCACCTTATGATGAAAAAGGGAATAGCCTTTCAACAGTGATCTGTGTGTTTTTCTGGGTTACAAATGAAGCTGAAGGATAAACTGCGATTTTTTTTGTGACTCTGCACTAGCCCAGTTGGATGAAGGCTGGATTTTCTCTCTCTTTCTCTCTCTCTCTCTCCTCTCTCTCTTCTCAATAACACATTGCATATGATCCTGTGTCTTAGATGCTACCAATATTTGAAGGATCTTTAAAGTCTCAAGTATAAGTATATATTCAATCCGAAAGCTTTGCAATGCATATGCAATTATTATCAAATTCATTCGTGACATTTTAGAAATTAAAATTTTTGTTAGATTTTACTAGGAAATAATTTTTTCATGAAGCCTAAAACATTAGAGAAGATATCAAACTTAAATTGATTCTACATTAAATGTAAAATTTCTTCTAAAGTTATTTGTAATCTCCATCATGATAAGCAGATTCAAATTGAGGATTTCATGAAAAATCTCAAATTAGTTTCCTTGATATATCATAAATTATAGTTTAGAGACCCTGAAATGTTCCTAAAATGTATTCAGGTTAGATATTAGATAACAATAAATTGAACATCACACTATGGTCTAAAAGGGGCTTAAAGTATAAACACTGTCATTTTAATTAATATCTGCAAAGAATTGTTTGATGGATTTTTGGAGAATGATTTTCTTACGTATGTAATTACAACATACATGTAAATGCATGCTTGGATGTAAATCCTATCATTTATTTTAAAATAATTTCCAATTGATAGAAAAATATCTAAATAATAAGCATTGTTTACAACATTATATTGACTAAACAGAATTGTAAGTAAAGTAAAATCTATATAATTTGTGTGTACCTGTTGATGTATTAAGAACCTACAGATTTGGGTTAGAAATTCTCAGTTACTGCTAGTTAACTGTAGGGACTCTCAGCCTGGCATGCCTTTTGAAATTGATTTTCCCATAAGCAGAATTCATACATACTGCTATTCAAAACAAAAATAAAGATTAAAGCTAACATTTGTAAGGTGTGTGCTGCAGTCCACCTGCAGGGTTGCTGATATGTCAAACGGTTTAAGGGAACAAAGAGTTTATTTTCTTACTGGTAATCTGGTGAGAGAGCATTCACCAACACCAGGGCTGAGGGAACTGACCACACCATCTCTACATAATGGCTGAGAAAGGGATGATCCTTACTAGCCAGAACAGCATGTCTGCCCAAGTATACACAAGGATGCCAACTTCCTCAACCAGCTCTCTGTATTTTATTCACCTGTTCAAGGGCTAGTCCTACCCACCATGGGCTGGGTCTGCCCCATCAACTAGGTAATCTCCTTCAGGTTTGCTCTGGGCTTAACTCAACTACTAATCCTCTACAAATGTGCCTAAGAGCTCAAACCCTGTGGTATACATTCAGTAATATACACAAATTATTAATATTATTAAGCTGCAATGTCCCCCAAATTTAAATTAACTGAAGTTTAACTGTCACATTTATTGGACTTTAAATTTCATTCAAATTAGTTGACGCCTTATAATTGATATTTAGTGTAATGTATCTCTTTGTTCCTTAAAAAAGAACTTGATTTTGAAAAGGTGATTTTATTTTCTACCTCTTTATACCAATATGTATTTAAAATATTTGTATTCTCATTAATTCTTTTGAATCAAGAACTTGCATAATTCTTTTCATGTCTTCACTACTAAAAAGTAGAGACAAAATTGAAATCTAAACTGTTTTATTCTGATTGTGTAATTTTTTTAAATTCAAAAAGTATTAAAGTAACTGTGAAAATCTACATGTGTGAAGGCATGTATACATGTGTATATAGTTTAGATGTTAAAATATGTTGTTTACGTTATAGTCTCTACAAATTAAAATTTAGATATTTGGATAGTCAATCACATATGTAATATTCAAACCTTTAACATATTTCAGAATAGATTGTATTTGGATATATGCTTTTGTATATACAACATGCTATTTCACATGAGTACACTCATCACGGGGAATCCAAACCATTAAACTGGAGTGAGGATAACTGGTTCTCAAATGTTCTGAAAATTTTAACAGCTTGCTCCCTAGAGCTCCTATAGCCAACACCCAGTACTGCAATGCCATACATACATTTCACAAACTGAATCTGCTTCTCAGAAGCTGTCTTAAAATGATGAGTAACCGACTGAGAATGAAAGAAAATTAAATTAGACTGAGAGGTATGAGTAGTTTTATCAGGAAACATCACTATGATGGAACATCAGTTTTGAAAGTGGAGTTCATTTTTCTAGTTCATTAGAAAGCCTTCTTGCTGGGCTGATCTAACAATCTTTAAAAATGTTTAAAATCACAAGGGACAGTACAAATGGTTTCACAAGCAGTAATGTTAGAATTACCACAAATAAATGGAAAGGATTTTTCAAATCGTAGGAAACAATGCAGCAAGCAACTGACAACATAGATTATTAGGATGCCAAACAATTACATATAAGTAGTGTAACTCTTTTTGCCTTAACAATTGCATAAAAATACATATCTAGAGGAGCTAGCGAGATGGCTCAAGGATTTAAATTTCTGCCTCACAAGCAGAAGGACTTGAGCTCTGATCTCAGATCTGGAGTAAAAATGCAAGAGATGGTGAATGCCTGAATTTCTGGCCCTGCATAGCAGAGCTTGAGAAATCCCAGACAAATAAAAAGGAGGTAAAGCAATCTCTGATGATTCCCATGTCACACTTTGGCCTTCACAGATACACACAAACACACACACATACACAACCACACACGTGCAGACACACACACAGAAATGCACTCACACACACAAAATTAATTATTAATCAATTAATACATGCATACATAAAATACATATCTAGAAAAAAGCCCTTCCTTGATATTCAGAGTCTAATCTCATACCAAGGAAAAGAAACTCCAAATTTCCAATATCTGCTATGTTTTAAAAGCAGATTTAAAATTATTTTTGCTTCAAAATATTTCTACATTTTATGTAATTTATGTGAGGAATTTAAGATTTATCTTAGAAGGTAGCAGTAAAGGTAAGATGATCAGGTTTGTAACAAAGAACTAATTTATTGGAATATCTTTATATTCCCTGAAATTCTTTATTTTTCTACTTTGTATATATACATAAATTACATGAGTCACTCTGACTCCTAAACCTCTACCTCACTCTACTATCCCTTTAACTATCGATCTCATTCTCACATTCATGTCTTTTTTTATTTTTCTCATTTGGAGCTTGGTGGATTCAAGCAGGGCTTTCGATGTAGCCGAGTCTCAGTACCCATCCCTTGGAATCTGATCTACTCAGCAGTAGGTACAAAACTGAGGACAATAAATGGCCCTTCTCCAGAACCTGTCAGTAGCTAATATTTCAGCAGGAAGAAGTACAGCCCCTGATCACCACACCATTCATAACTGACTGTCGACAAGGCCAACTTTGTACAGGTCAGGACAGGAACCTGAGACTGTGGGGAATCCATGGTTACATTGCCAGAGGATGGCAACTCACACCTCAACACATCTCTTGGTTTCTCAGTATTGAACAACTTGTATGAAATTCGTGAGTGGCTGCTTCTTGTCAGGCATTTGGGGACAGTGATAATAGTCAACGTACTATTTATCAACAAAGCATTGGTGAGGAACAGCTTCAGATATTTTATTTCTTGTTTCTTAACACTCCTCTGCAGTTAGCAACTTGGGTATGTGCTCTGAATATTGAAGGAAACCGAGACTGTTTCAACTTTTTCTTATTTTTAAAGACTCAAAGAATGAGTGTACATTTTCTTCCACAAGATAGTTAAGATAGATAGAATGGCCATTAAATATTTATGATGTTATTAATAAAATTGCAAGAACAAAAATATCTTGCAAATGGTGTAACTCTACAATAAAAAACATGCAAATTGTAAAATCCCAAATCTTTTGCTCTGAAGAAAGTGCATGAGTATTCTGCATAACACACATTTTATGCTTATATGCATGTTCTTGCTGTTAAGAGTTTTCCTGTTTTGTAACTATGTAATAGCTTATTAATTGAAAGATCGAAGGAATCTTCCATAGGTGTGTCCTTCTGAGAAACATTCAGATCATGTTAATATAATAAATAATACTAATCAGTCCTAAAGTCTTAAGTTGTGCAGTGAAACAATGGAAAAATTAAAGTGACAGTGCATATAAAATATTTTCTTATCCCTGTTCATTGTCTAATAGCTCTTTTTTCCAATTTTACTTTCAGTTTCTGTGTACCTTTTGGGTTTTTTAAATGGAAAACAATTGCGTATATGATGTTTATGAGCTTTCCTCAAAATATATAAAAAAATTTATCTGTGAAAAGTTTCATAGTATTTTTAGAATGTCTTTCACAATGAATCTTTTCCACTTCAGATCATGTGGACTGTGCCATCATTTCTTACATATGTATACACATACTTCTTTCCATATTAAAATGTATAATTTATCCATGGAATGAAAGACATCTTTGAAACACAAAGATGATTTCAGCTGAAATTTGATATGTCAAAAGTTAGTAAAATCAATCATATTGACAATATATTAATTTGATAATTTTGAAATGATTGCCATTGTTCATAAAATCTCAATTGCATGATTCACTAGGAAGAAAAAATCTTATTAATGCGGAACTTTAGAAAATAGAAGAAGCATTTCATAATGAAAACAGATATCTGTGTAATGCATAATTATACCAAATCATGAATTTAAGGAGGATTCAAGGATTATTCATTGAGAAAACACAGTAATGTAAAACTAATATCAAGAATTTGAAATAAAAAACAATGAATAAACATGTCTTCTTCTTTAATGTAATAACTACTTTAATAAGTATTTTATCTTTGTTGATATAGTCTTATCCTTGAGATACATTTTGTCAGTGTTTAAATATTTTGTCAGAATAAATTCAATGTATTTGTGTAGATGAATGAGCAAATACTGAGGAACAGATATTCCTAAGACATTTAAAATGTTTTGTTAGAGATAAAGTTTTAACTTTGTCGGGGGCTGGAGAGGTGGCTCAGGGGTTAAGACTCTGCCTTGCAGGGGGAAGGTCCTGAGTTCGGATCCTAGACCCCACATATAGACGCCAGGCAGAAGCGGGGGCAGCCTGAATTTCTGGTCCTAGTAGGTTGGAGCCTGTGAATCCCGCGGTAGAGTAAACGAGGTGGAGGCATCCATGGTGATTCCCGAATTCGTCCATGGTTCTACACACACACAGACACACACATACATACACACACATACATACACACATACATACACACGCGCATACACACACAAACACACACAATTGAATAAACAATAATAAAAAAGTTTTAACTTTGTTTAGTATGCACAAATAATTTTGATGTTTCAGCAGTTCAAGAGGAATTTAAGTGATTTGTTTTTATTTTATTACAACCAATAGCTATTGATCTTTGAAAAATATTCTAAATATTCTATTGAGAAAGTGAAGTCATCACACATAATTCACACTCCGTTACTCAAACATATATAATGGACACTTGTAAAATATTGTTATGATATATTCAAAGATAAATCCCTGTAATACCTACTGTAATCATAAAAATTATAAATAGGAGGGAAGGAGAAGGAGCCCCCCTCCCCAGAAAAAAAGGAGAGAGGGGATCATGCTTCAGTAAAAAAAAAAACAGGTCACTGTAAAGTATTACACGTAAGTAGTGAGACATCTGGTAAAGCTCACTCTCACTTCCCTTTCTGGTCACTTGTGACCAATCAGAGAGAGTATAGGGATTGGCAGATAGATAGTAACCATCCTGAAAATGGGACACTGACTCCCCCCCCCCCGCCTCACTGCAGTCTCCTACTCCTTATTCCATCTACGTTTGAGTCTCCTCTTATAGCAAGATCTTCATTTAAGCAGTTTTTTATCTTTGGTTAGGAGGTGACCTTCAATTCTAATCAGGATGTCAAGGGCAGTGAAGGAAAAGCAAAACTGAAAAAAACAGCAAACCATAATTCAGGACACCAAAAACCCTACAATAACCCCCTGGAACCAGGTAAGCCAAATCTCTCCTCATCCTAAAGCTCAGGGAACCTTGTAGAAGAGGGGGCAGCAAGATTGTAAGAGTCTAAAGATGGGGAGGACCAATGATATGAAGATATTCCACACAAGTTAGGACTGCAGTAGCCATAATCAGACTTTGCATGACTTGAACAATGACTGACATGTCAACGACCCCCCAAAGTCTAGCATGGATCATAGGCAGTAGGATCCTTAGAGGCAAGAGATTAACAGTCATAATTGTGTTCCCATACTAACTGGAGCCCAAGAAAGGGCTGTGTGCTATGCCACTGAGTCCTTGCACCTCACTAGGGTGGAGGACTCATATGGAGGTTTGGCATTCACACAAAAAGGGAGGGGGGAAGGAGGAGGCATTGGGAGAAGGGGAGGGAGGGGGTGAAAGGAAGGGGAAAAGGGGGGAGAGTGCAAGGAGGGACTGGGGAGGGTTGGAGGGAGGGAGAGGACCAGGTTACCTACTGAGCTTGTATGATTGGGGAAAAAATAAGTAAACAAATAAATAAATAGATAGATAGATAGATAAGTAAATAATAAAAAAGAATATTGTCGTGACTGATTCTTATGAATTATCTCAGTTTGACCCATGAGCCCAATAGCAGCAGGTGAAACAGGTCCTAATGCTTTGCTCATTAAATGGCAAGATGTTTCCAAGTATGCAGGCCAAGGAAAACAGGTCTATAACTTTGTTCCCCTAGTATTAATAGTCTGCTTATATTGTATAAAAGAGAAGACGAGTATCCAATTTCCCTGCCTTCTCATGTTACACTATTTCCTTTCTTTATCAGCCTTTGCATTAGCATAGTAATTCTGAAGGATCATGATCTAGGTTCTAAAACATAAAGACAGGAAGTTTAATTTAATGGAACATGAAACTAAAGCTGCATTGGGTAGTCACCACATCTTAGAAACAAATGTGACCAAAACACAATTTCTTATAAAAGTCAGCATCAAGACCTGAAAGTTTTATTGAAAATTTCCTGAGATCACAAGAATTAAGATATATAAGCTTAAAAAATAATGACATAATAACACTTTTAAAGCAGAGTAAACTGAAGGAAAACAGCTTTTAAGATTATCACCTTGCATTTAAAAGTTCATTTGCTTCCAAAGATGTGACATCAAAATTCATGAACAGTTTTAAATTTCTCAGTTTATAAGCCATGCTGGGTAGCATTCATAAAACAAAAGTCATGTAATAGAAGCATAGTTACAACAGAAGAGCCGCCTTTAACAAACTATTCAAGTTAAGGTATGTACAGTTCCCAATGTTTGTTAAATCTGTCAGCCTATAGAGTTGCCTATAGCTATCATATTCTTCCCTAATAGAAAACATTTAGTTTCAAGTTTAATTAATAGCTACTAAAAATGAACAGATAAACTTTGTGTCCTTTGCATTCAAATGTTCGATATAAAATTATATGTATTTGTGTAGATTATCACAGTGTAATGTGTCAAAACACAACTCTTTACAGTAAAATGTTAATATAATCTGAGAAGATAACTTTTAACGATATATTCATAAGAGAAACAAAAGTGTGACCTCTTAAAATATAGCCAATTATACCTACAGGGTAATTTTCTGCTCTTGTAGATGGGGATAAAAGCAAGAGCATGAGAATTACATCATATGGTATCTAAGTGAGGGATTATGTGGACATGGTTTAAGATGACTCTCTTTTTGAAGCTATAATCAGTGTTGGATACAGAGGAAAGGATGGCAGGCCACGGGAAAAGATCTGGGTCCTTTATTGTTGCCATTAAAGTCTCACATAAAACTGTCTCCACATTCCGTAAAAATGCCATGGTGCTTCAAGGAAAAAGACAGACCTGAGACAATAGTTTATTTTGGCTAGAATTAAAGTTCCAGAACTGAAGAGTTGCTGCCATAAATAGGAACCAGCTTTGAGAAAAATTTCTCTGAACTAAGATGCAGTGAAAGTGCTAGAGTGCTTGCTCTCTGGTGCTTCCGGATCCAAATCAAGGGTCCTTTGTTAAGACCTTTGCAGCATAATTAATCACCCAGAGGAAGTAAAGAGACTTGAGACCAGAGTCCAGTTACCCAGGGAATTCCCCTTCCTCTGGCACCCACTTGCCATCACAGCTGTAAAAGAGGAGCAGAAATGTTTCACTCTCTAAATGATTTATCATAGCTGATTCACACGAAATTACGTTGTTCCCTGATGAAGACAACTTTGACCTGGGTTCCAGAGGCCCCCCTCTGAAAACCACCCTTCAATTTCCTTTTTGTTTTCCTTACCTTTTGTGAGTTCGAGAAACCCCGGGGAGTGGGGCCCCCAAGTTCTTCATAAACTGTGCTCATGCAGATCACTCCCAGTTTCCATAGCTTGCACATCACTGTTTTCAAGATGCATCTTACATATGAATTTCACTCAGCAAATATTTCTTGATGAGTTATAATGCAAAGTATTATGTCAATTGCTAAGAAATAGATTGTTTAGAATAGATTAGTGGTATAGCAATGTAAATTAACAATGGAATTTGTAAAAGTGGTGTTCTTGGGCAAAGATATCAGGAACAGATTTAAAAATAAGCCCAAAACTTAGCTAAAAATATCATAAAATATATTTAGTTGGGAGAAGTGACAAAAATGGCCATCCAAGGAAGAAAATTACATATTATCAAGGAATCCTGACAGATTTCATTACGGCTTGGGATATAGCTTGGGTAGAGTATTTGTCTAGAATGAACAAGACATTGTATTTGATCCCCAGCACTGAGTAAACTGGGTAAATCAGCATACATCTGTAATCCCAGATTTTGAGAAGTAGAGTCAAGAGGATCAGTAAGTTTTAATAGACATGAGAACAATCTGGCATATGTAAGATAAGAGAGTAAAAGAGAGAGAGAAATTTGTTTTTAATAAGAATGTATATTTGTGATTATTCATAAATGAAAGAGTGGTTAGGCTTTCTTCAAATAGCAGAAGAGTTTTCTTTGTGACAGAAAATAATACCAAAAAATAAGGCTAAAATTCTAAGGAAGGGCTAGGAAGATAGAAGACAGAATTAGAGTATAAAGATGGGAAAGATGAAGGAATCATGTCATAATGATACCTCAAGGTCCTGTGATATCATGAGTAAATTACAAGTGATAGAGACTAGTAAGATGCTTGGAGATTGTTTTATCATACTATAGAAATGGGCTGTGGAAAGTTTAGATTCTGACCTATGGAATTATGGGATGGCTGACAGGAGATTAGAACAACGTTATTCTGCCTACAGATGTTAAACTCGGGACAGGACTCCACCAATACTCCTAGACAAGTAAGGCAGATTGCTCCTCTCTTCTGCGGGCCTCACTGCACACCAAATAGAGAGCTGTGTTAGTGAATCATTGTTGTTGAGAAATTCATTCAAAATTCTCAAAGTTGATGTACAGATATGTCTAAACCTTCATATCAAAGCTTGTTGAAAAGTTAAGACTGGAAACTTTGTTCCTAATAATCACCAGGTTTAGGATTTAATACTTCAAAAAAATTACTTGCTTCACTTCACAACCTTTGATCACAGGCACAAGTTTGCTGCTTTAAAACTCAGTGCATCGTCCGCTTTTCTCCATTGATCATAACCTATTTATTTGTGGCAATGTTCCATGTAACTTTTCTCTGAAATGTTTACCAAATGGGATTTCCCACACTAGAACACTTCCTCAACCCCATTTATACTTCTTAATGTTTTTCTCTATGCTGAACAATTTGCTTTTACTCTACCTTTAAGTAATGTCCTTACCATGTTAAGCATTACCTAAATAGCAATGTTGAGGGTATCACTGAAACCCAAGATCATTTCAAACCAATTCCATTTCATGAAGACATTATTCACAAAGTGTTTTCTGAGTGCTTTATATATGCCAAAAACTGGCCAGGGCAATGAAGAGACACAAAATGATTGTAGTTAAGAAAGCAATAATGTTATTCTTATCTCAAGTATCTCATAGTACTGGACAGAGCACGAGAGGCTGAGGGGTGGGAAATGCAAATACCTCTTTTTCTTCTTTGCACTTTTCCAACCTTTAAATTTTTTAAAAATTTTAGAGCCATGTTGAAAATCAAGTCTTTTCAATGAAGGAAGAGACTAGAGGATGGAGTTTCCTGATGAAAGGATACAAGAGACATCTTTGCCTCGGTCCTCCTTTCCTTAAAATGCAACAATCACAACTACTTATTCAGTTGATTCTCTTTATTCTATAACATCTTCATGTACAAACAAATTGAGTTTATTTCCTTGACTCCCACCCCTCCTTTCCGATCTTTTAGGCAGGAGCCACACAAGAGAAAGGCAGCTTCTGTACCTACTGGTTTGCACACTGAAGAGCTACTTATACTACCATAAGGTGACCAGCACTGTGGAATTGTGAATGAATTTCTCAACAAGGTATCTCTCTCTCTCTCTCTCTCTCTCTCTCTCTCTCTCTCTCTCTCTCTCTCTCTCTCTCTCTCGTGTGTGTATGTGTGTGTCTGCATGTGTGTGTTGTGTTGTGTTTCCATGTATATGGGCACCATTGTGTGCACAGATCCACTTGACTGTGTGTGTGTAGGGCCCTGGAGTGATAAGCGTAATCCCCCTCAAGCACTCTTTTGTCCATACTCTTCTGAGCTTGAGACTCTAATAAAACTTCTAATGTGAAGTGTGCCAAGAACAGGGCAAGGAGAGAAAGCAGACTAGCGCCTCTCTGCATCAGTTCAATGCTAAAGTTTGACTCTTGGTGGGGGAAGCCTTTGAGATTTTTAAAGAAAAGAACATCACATTTGTTTGTGCTATACTTTGAAACTTGAGTGTCTTCAATGACGCATATGTTGAAGAGTTGATTATTATGAAGCCACCACCTTGTTTTCCAGAAGGGGCAGGACATTTGCAATCCTGACCAGCACTGTGGATAATGCATTTCTTTTTCAGGCTAGCCATCATGTGGCACTGTCAGTGTTTTTATATAAGACATTGTGAATAAAGTATCGTGATAGCTCAGAGTGGTTTAACTTTGTATTCCTTCTGCAGTCAAAGATAATGATGTGATTGCACTGTGCATTCACTTTAGTGAATGTACTTTCATGTATTTTAGACAAGTTTGAATTGGTTGCTTTACCATTATGATTCTAATTATCAGTTCTTTGTTAAATGTAGTTTTCGATGATTTTTAAATCTGTAATTTGCTGTTTCAACTACTAAGTGAAAGTCTATGACTTTGGTGAAATCTAACACCACATTTTTTTCTTTCAAAGCTATTATATTGATGTCAAATTTAAAATATTGTTACCTAACTATGGAGTTAGATTGCACGGCCTATTGTTAGCTCACAAATTTTAGGCTTCATAGATTTAGGCTTGTATTTAAGTTTGATATACATTTTGAGTTAATTTTTATGTTATGTATGAAGTTCAGTTCAAGATTCATGATTGTCGTGTTATCCTAAAATCCACTTCTTAAAAAGATTGAAATTCCTCCATTGTTTTTGTACCCATCTGAATCACAGGGTGCATTTCCCTTGTTACTTTTTTTTTTTAATTTTTTTATTATTATTTATTCAATTGTGCTTGTGTGTGTATGTGTGTGCGTGCGCATGTGTGTATGTGTGTGTGTAGAACCACGGATGAATCGGGAACCACCATGGACGCCTCCACCTCCTTCTACCCCGGGATTCACAGGCTCCGCCCTACCAGGACCAGAAGCGCAGGCCGCCCCCGCTTCTGCCTGGCATCTATACGTGGGATCTGGGATCCGAACCCAGGACCTTCTGCCTGCAAGGCAGAGGCTTAACCCCTGAGCCACCTCTCCAGCCCCTTGTTACTTTTTTTGAGATTTCACTTTTTTCAGCTGATGCTACTTCACAATGTAATTGTATAAAAACATTGAATGTGCTGATTCCTACTACTTTATTCCTCATGCTTAAAATTTTTTGATTTATTCCAGTATCTGCTTTACATATTCACTCTTCAATATATCACATGTCCAAAGTCTTTCAAGATTTTGATAGAAGTTTCTTGGAGCTGTAATATAATATCCGTTGGAGGGAAACTTTATATTATTTATGTGAATTGCTTTCTACTGAGTGAAAACACTATAACTTTTCATTTATTTAGATCATTCTTAATTTTCTTTAAAATTATTTTGTATTTTTTCCATACAAATTTTTAACGAGTTTCAATTTATCCACAAGAATACTTGTTTTTTTAGAAAATTTTTTATTTTAAAGTCCTTGTTTTATTTACTAGCACAGGAAAATATGGACTTAATTTTTCAAACTTTCTCTTTTTTGACCCCACATTTCCATCTCAGCATATATCTTATATTAAACACCACAAAAATGTTCATTTGAATTTGCATTTTCATTTAGGTCAACACATTTTCTGTTTTCTTTAATTCTTGTTCTTGAAACCATAACTTTTAATAACATGTGTTTTGATTTATGAATGTGTGGATATTTTTCTATTTATTTTCTGATAATCTCTTAGTTGATTCCATTGATGTATGAAAATGCATTTGATGGAATTTGATTTTTTTTAAGTTTTTAAGATTTGCAATTATTCGTGTTTTGCTGGTTCTTAAACAAAATGTATTTCTGTTTCAAGGTGATCTTGGCACTGTTTTGCCATGTCCTATCTAATTTTACATCAATATTTTCTTTCAATTGTTGAAGAAAGCAAATTAAAATCACCTATTATAAATATGAAGTTGTATGTTTCTCCTTTGGATTCTACCATTTTACAAACTTTGAAGGTCAGTTTTGGGGTAAGCATAAATTTAGAATTCTTTATTAAAGGTTAGTTAAAAGAAAATGTAGCTACATAAAATGAAAACAACTCAGAGCAAAAAAAAATCACTGTAGATATTATTCTACAATGATGAAAAATAGAATCACCAAGAAAATGCAACCAAAGACACTGGAATGGGAAGTACCTAGAGTCTTTCTCACAGCCTAACTAACATTTCACATATGAGTTTCCATCTTTTTACAAGCAACCTACAGGTCACTAAAGCATCATTATATTTAAAGTAATGCTCTTGTAGACAACACATTGGTTCGTGTCTTTAGTCAAATCTGCTTATCTCCGACTTTGGGTTATAGAACATTGAGAGCACACTTTAATATTGGCATCCTACAGCATAAATATGTCTTTTTATTTTCTCTTTGTTCCCTGATTTTCACTTTTTACCTTGATCTTTATCATATTAAATGCTTGAAGTTTTTTGCTATTTTCCTGCTATATTTTACTTATCTCTTTGTGTGATTACAAGGAGATGGCCCTGGGTTACAGAGATGGCTCAGGGGATAAACCTCTTCCTTGAGAGCAGAAAGTTCTTAGTTCAGATATTGGATCTCATATAAAAACTTCAGATGAAACTGGTAATGGCCTGTACTTCTGGCCCTGAAGACTGAACCTGGGAAACTTCAGAGCAAAGCAAAAAGGAGATAGGGCAATTCCTAAAGTCAGTCTCCACAGATAGATATAGTGTCCTCTGATACACACAGACACACAGAGAGAAATATACACTCAAAATAGAGAGAGAGATGTTTCTCAGTGTTGCTACAAATAGTCACAGCTCACAGATGTCTTCATTCCATTAACTTGAGTGAAAGCAAGAAAACTTACCTCTGTTTTTTATATTTTCAACCTCCCTTGGTTATAATATCACCATCTTCGTTAGTGTTATTAAATACATATTAGTCATACACAATCCATAACATTTTATAAGATTTTTGCAATCAATTTTTTGTTTTTATCTTTTATATGTAGGGATTGATCACAGGATAAAATGAACTGATTTTGTCTTTTGCTGAGTATACATAAAGAACATATCTTTTTCTATTATGTGCTAGAGGATGCCTAACTTTCAAGTACTTACAGTGTAGGGAGGGTCATGTTACTTTCAAAAGTTCCATTCTTGATAAATATTTCATTCTCTTTATATCAAATTAATATCTGAGTGGAAGCTCTTTATCTGTCATCATTCTACATATGTGTAACTAAGGACTCTGTGATTAAGTTTAGGAGTTTCTGAATAAAAATATAGAAGAATGGCATACTGCATAGTGTGAACATTGAGTAGAGGGATGCATGCCTTTTTCATGAGTCAAAAATTACTCCAACAATGAAATGACACCAAAGATAGTTCCCAAAGAATGAGAAAGACTAGGTACACACAGATGAGCTTCAGACAAAGATAATGGAAATAGCAACAGTGAAATCTAAAAATATGGAGGGCTTGGTATGATCTTTCAAAAGCCATATTCTCTTGGGATTAAAGCTCAAAACATGAGGAATGTTGACGACTGAAGGAAAAAATTCAAAAAGAATGTGGACTAGAGTAACAGAGACTAAAAGTACATTGGCCCAAGGACTTTAATCAGGGTGTGATCAGATGGGCATGCCTGAAGAATAGGAACCTGATCTTTTTTCTCAGATGTTTTCAATTTGCACCTGAGTTTCTTTTCAACCTTGCATAACTGATGAACCAAAGAATGCCTCATGGCAGGAGACTGTCCTACAGACTGCAGTGTCTCTAGCCATATGACAATACCACTCTCCCCATATCCAAGTTTGGACAAATATTTGTCCCTAGTGTTATCAATGCAAAGAAGAGGGAGCAAATATTCTCCAGACTTGAGAATCATTAGCATCCACCATAATTTCACATCATACTCAGTTTGGTGATAGTTGGCACTCAATAAATAATAGCCAATGTCATGGTCACAATTACAATTTCAAAAAATAACAAGCATTCAAATAAACTGTAGAGGAGTCGTTGTTTATGAATGAAGGAATGCACAATTACCTGTGATTACACAGAATACATCCATTATTTAGTTGACAGTCATTGATGAGTGTTGTATAACCACAAAAGAATGTTATTCTCTGGAATGACTAATGTGCTAAAATGCAAGTCCTTAATAAGTTTTGTGCTATTAGTACTAGTCTACCAACTTTGGCTAACTTTGTACAAGTTCTTCAAGTAATGGATAATAAATGTCCTGGGAATAGAAACAGGTTCCAAACACACCACACTTGTATAATCGATTACTTGGTGTAGAATACATTTGATAATCGAGTTAAATTTAAAGAGAAAATTGAAACAAGAAAAAAAGACAGAACTCCATAAAGTTAACCATCATGTTCTGGAATTAAAAGGAAAACATCAGTAACATCCCTCTCTTATTCCATTGACTACTTTATATTCTCTTTCCTGACATTGACTAAAGAACATAAAACAAGCACCATTACTGCTCTTGGCCTTGCTGCTGCTCATTTTTGAAAAGAAAAAGTGTAACTAGTCAATGTAAGACCCATCAATATAGCACAGTGGTTAAAGGTGCCTGAAAGAAACCCAGTAACCTGAGTTTCATTCCCAAAGCTCACATTAGAAGACGGATTGTGGAACATCACTCTCTAACCTCTGCTAGCCTCTACATACTCACTCTTACCATAGTGCATACTTGTTCTCTCTCTCTTTGTCTCCCTCTCTCTCTCTCCAATAGCTAAAAAATGTTAGTGACTATTATTTAGACAGTTCTAAATTCAAGAACTCTGAGGTCTTCCAAGAAAAATGCCACATCATACAGTACTCCTTAAGAATGTGCCGCATGTTAATTACTTTCATTAGTACCATTTTCCTAAACTAAAAGCCATTAAGTAAGCGATGGAGGGAACATTAAATTATAATCCTGATAATCCTTATAATCAATAATATGCATACTAACCTACTCTAATAATAGGAATGTGAACATCACTTGTGTTACAGTCCAATAAATTTGAACTGTCATCATATCAGACTCTGAGTAATATTAGATTTAAAATCAAATGAGAAATAGATTCAAAATAGAGAAAATAAATAAAGATAGAAGGACAGGGAAAATTAAATTATTTTGTAGTTGCCTGGCAATATAACTTCTCAAGGTTGAGTAATGCATTAATCCCCTATAGAAACCAGCAGACTTTTAGTTTCCATAGTGATATAAGCCAAATCCTGATATTTTTGGCTAGGACAATGGAGCAGGGCCCCATTCCTTCAAAGAGTTTCCACATCCTTTTTAATATCCACTCTGTGCAGCAACTGAGAGCACTTTTGGTAATTTATTTGTATTACATCCTGAGATTTATAAAGGATGAAATCATTCCAGAAGATTTATGATTGAACATAGCTCTTGTAAAAACTTTACAGCACAGACTCTTTAAACCAATCAAGGCTTTTATAATAGAAAGCTATAACTCAGTAAACAATGCATATTTTAGGCTCTGTCTGCCAAGTGTTCTGCTTTATCAATACTGTGATAACAGAAGATATAAGATCCAAAGACCTAGACATCTTATCAGATGATTGAAGAAATAAACACCTCTAGTGTCAAGTGTACTAATCACAGTGGTTACATTCACAGAGGCATATCTAATCTGCTAATCTACTCTGTGGATATAACATCAACTTTCTGACTGGAGTTTCTAGTGCCTGTGACCACACAGAACCTATAGTCTGGTCAATCACTCTTTTACAAACACAGATGCAATTGCTTTTAAAAACATTTGAAATCTCTGAAAATCAAAATTCGATTTTAATGAGAGAGCTCCTGGCGTAAAGCACTTACTTGCAAACATGCCAACCTGAGACCAATCCTCTCGGAAGCCCACCTAGCAGGAGAGTATGAGTTCCACTCATTCACTATGGCATGCCTATGTGTGTTCTGTCTCCATGCCTCTATCTCTGTCTTTCCCTCTCTCTTTAAACAAATTAATTAATATAGATATAAAAAGTCGATTAATGAAAAGCTGATGAGCAAGATTCGATGTTCAAAAGTAAAAATTTATTTCATGAATAAATTTGTTCATATGAATCAAGGCATGAAAATTATATATATTTATGTACATATGTGTGCGTGTGTGTGTGTGTGTCCTGTAGCAATGAGTTGTACCCCTAGTCCTGAATTATACAATTATTAAATTTTTAGTGTATGTGAGTGTATATGTGTCCTTGTAGTGTCTGTGTGTGTGTTCATGTGGGAGGCTGTGTGTGAAGGTGCACCTGGACATATGAAGGGGTCAGAGTTGATCCTCTAGAATCATTCTTTAGGTGCTATAAACCATTTGTTTTTGCTCTGCTTTATTTCATTTGTTTTGAATAGGATTTCCCCCAGCCCAGGCAGGCTGTCATCTACTTAGTTTGCTTTCCCAGTGCTTGTATCGTAAGTACTCACCACAATACTTACCTCTTTTTTAAAAGGGATGAGCTTCATGACTTTGCTTCTCTAAAATAGGCATGTTCTCTGAACTAACAATCCAGCCCATATTTTTTGAAAGAAAGCAACATATAGGTAAATTGAAGGGTGAACCTGTTATAAACATTTACAAACTGTTAGGTATGAGGAAGACTAACATAGGGAATATGGTAAGAAGCAGAGATATATGACTGAGCAGCTTCCATCAACATAGTGGATGACCATTCACATGTCCCAAATCTAGTTCCTGCTTTTTTCAATAGCCCTGAATTGAAATTTTATATAAAGAAAAAATTCAGTTCAAATAAAAAATATTTTGCAGTTAAGCACTCTTAGTGTTAGAACAAATGCACTCCACAGTTCACTATGCTAAAATAGCAAATAATTATGAATATCAATAGAACCTTTGACTTGTTATTAAAGCAAATTCCTTTTTAAAAATCATGAAAAAATTTAGGAGATGAACAATATATCATTATTAAATTTAGTTTAGTGATATTTTTTCAACTTTTCTCTTAATGTCTATTTATTTCCTTTGTCTCTTACTTGCTTTTCAGTGATTTTAGATACAGTATTATTGGACATATTCTGGTCTTGCCTCTTACCTGCCCTTGTGAATTGCTAGTTCACACTAGCTGGAATGAGTTCACACTTATTTTCATGGCATTCTTTCATTTTGATTAGATCAAGTATAATCAAACACAAATCTGAAAATTTCCATAATCAAGACCACAAAAAAACCAGAAATTTCTCATTAACCCATGCTTGTTCTTTATTCATTAGTAAAGACTGCTTTTCTTAGCAAATACTTATATAAGGATTGATTACCCTTGGGTATAAAGTAGTAAGTGAAGAATGAAATAAAGGGACTGCCAGGAGCTCTAGGCCAGCCAAGAATATAGAATGATTCCCATGCCAGCCTGAGCTACATATTCCATCTCTCAAAAATCAAATGAAGTAGAATATGAATTTATTGATAAAACTACTGTAGTAGCAATTCAGTTAGAAATTGTAGACCTCCAGATCAAATTCCTGTCCTTTCTGCTTCACATTTTCTGTGTTCTCACAAATCAAATCTTCTTAAAAGTGTTCCTTACATATTTCCTTCTTGGCTTAGCCACACACTTTTATTTAGTGTCAGAGTTTGAGGTTTGTTTTCATTGCTGCTTTTGTACTTTTTTTTTTTTTGCCAGATATTGTATCAGGTATGGAGACCCCACCACTCCTTCTCTTCCATCTCACTTCCACTTATGAAGCATTTTATCATGGAGGATGAAGCAAAAGTGACTCTTGCTTTCCTGGAAGTCTCCTGTTTCAAAGAACTCAAAAGTAATTTGTTTATTTCAGAGGAAATGGAGGCCGGTCAGTGATGACAGATTTATTGGTTAAGTGGACATCACAAAAAAACACTTTCCTTGCAATTCAAGTTTCCTTCTAACCACATTCTAAGTGTTGAAGATGATGTTATATATTTTGGCAAATCTAATGCATGCAATTCAATGTCGTTGAATTTGTGAACTTATATGACTGTTTTTATACACACCTAGAACAAAGAAAATAGGTTACCTAATTAAGAGGAAAAAATTCACCCTAATGAATTGGTGAAACATCATGTGTGTTTTGAAAATAATTAATAGAATATAAGAAGATTCAAATAAGATGTCTAATTTTAACAAAAATAGCTCAAAGCCCTCATATTCTAAACTGTATAAAGCTTCAAGAATTATAGATTTTTATTGCCATTCATAGAATATTTTAATGTTCAGATCTGAAGAATAGGCATAAATTTCACAATGGATGAAAATATTCCCCTGAATATGTAAATATTTTATGAGGAAACCAATTCATGCTGGAAGGTCATTAAGTTCTCATCTGTGAAAATCCTATTCTTTCTGGACTTAATGTGAAAAAGAAGAAGAGACTGGCAAACCAAGGGATAGTATTCAGTCACATCAGTAGATACTAGCAAATAAATAATAATAACGCTGAGCCAGTAAAGTAGATTTCTACAACACTACAACTCTTATTGTGGAAAGTGATTGGATTAGCAATCATCAAATGTTGACTTATTTGACACCTTTAGAAATAAAAAGTTTTATTTTTAGAGAGTGAATTTAGAGAAAGGTTTGGAATGGCACATTATTGGTGGAAGCTTTATGTGTTCATCTGAAGATTGCCATTGTAAACTTCAATTTTCTCATTTTTAGCTTAAGTGCATCAACTTGACTTTAATATGTTTTAATTCCATTTCTAATTTCTCATTCTTTAAGATGCTGGAGAACACACCCCGTGCTTTGCACAGGCAGAGCAAGCTTCCATATGCTCAACAACAGAACTCTATTCTTATTCCTGAAATATTATTTCTGAATTAGAAAGTTTAATTATTTTATACCAATTATTGCTTCACTTAACCTTGATGCATGGGTTAAAAAACTTCTTTACCTTCTAAAAAGTTAAGAATATTAATCCCTAAGAACAGGATCCTAAATCAGATTCTGTCTCTGGCATCCTCAACATCCTTACAAGGCTCCTCACTCTGTCCTCTAAGGCCATGGTGTGAGTGCTCCTTTGTACTCATTAATAATGAGCAGGAAGTGAAGAGGGGAGTTAATCAGGTGTCATTCTATTTCTGAAACCTGCTTACAGCATGGGTATTTTTAAAGTCTTTCTTTCTAACTTTTTTTAAAATCTTATATCTACTTGTTGTTTCCATAGGAAAAAAGCAACAATATTTTCATTTTATGTAGAAGAAATCAGATCTATTAATTCAAAGTAAAATGTCATTGAAATTAAAAATATGCATGATCGTACCCATACATTTTCCTACCTGTGGCAATGTTAAAAGTGAACTCATAAATTTTACTCACTGTAAACTAGTAAAATGTTTTCCTTCTTCTACACTGCCAATAAAACTTTATTACAAATTATATTAGGTCTGGACTTATTCTGTTCTAAAAATATCTTATAAACAATGACATTAACCCATAAAGTTATGTTTGTCTCAGTCTGTCTGTCTACACATATACATAAATATGTATATCATCTATATGTGATTATGTATATACAGCTATATAAGTATATGTAAATATATATATATGTCTATCATCTATCATCTATATATCATATATTTATATGTATCGATTACATTTTCTGTGTTCTCAGATAGCTTGACTATAAATATTAATATTTTGCTATATTTCTGCACTTCAATGCATTCTGTTAAGTCATTAATTTTAATGAATGTGGCCAGAGATTTCTTTTCTAATATGCGGTATTAGTGTTGGATTTTACACCACAAATTACTAGCAGTTCCAACTAATCTCTTTTAATAAATGAATTCATTCGTGAATAGTCTGCTTCCCACAGACTCAATGCTTTGGTAGGCCATGGCAGTTTAATTGAGTAATGTATGGCCACAGCCCAGCCAGCCCAGATGTCTCTCAACATAGACGTGAAACTCACCACGCTGCATTCTTCCCTGCATTTGCTTGTTTCTAATGCCAAGATGAATATTTTACTTTTATTTTCTTTCTAAAAAAAATTAAATCTCATCTAATAACTTCTGCTGTTTGTCAGCTACCTGACTTGAAATTTTGGAATTCAGACCAAAGATTACAAAAGGTTAAATCTTTTGAGAGACTTTAGAAGTTAATAATGTCATGTCATTAATTGCCACTGTCTGATCCTATTAAGTTTTCATACTTTCACCCTGGAAAATCTAGCTTAGTTCCTGGCATGTTTCACACTCTTTCCCAGAAAAATGTTCTCCTCCCTATGCCTCGAGAGGCCTGGAAGAATCTCCCTCATTGACCTTACATTTTTCATTTTTGCTTTTATTATTCGCTTTCCCACTTTCAAACTTCTAATTTTGGTAGTCATATCCATCAATATCCTTTGTTTTATTTCATTTTCATTGCATGTGCATAATTTAATGACTTAGTATCTTTAGTTGTGTATTTATCCTTGGTTACTAACTAAATTCCAGGCACATGCATTACATTAAACTAATAACAGCTTTAGGATGGCATGATCATGTTTTATTTAAAAATATCTGATTGACAAAACAAGAATTTATACAAAAGCCTTTTGGAAAAATAGTGTTCTTTATATTTTATTTCAGATACTTTTGGCTTCTTGCAATATTTGAATTTTCATAGTTACTTTTGTGCTTTTCATATTCCCAATACCTCTCTCATGAGTGCAACAGTGAATTAATCTTTTTGACTTTCTATTAGATTGGAATGTTCCATATGTATACTGCCTAACACATTAGTCTGTAAATACATGTGGCAATTGGATACTTAGACTGTGGGCATCAGATTCTAGTAATTGATTTTTTTATTTTACATAATTTAAATTTGAATACTCACATATATCAAGGGCTTACTCTACTACTTGGCCTCAGTAAGTGTGACTATTGCTGTTAACCAGAGAAACACATGCAGCTATCTTTTGTAAATCTGCTATTGAGGAACTGTATGTAGCATTGTCTTCCATGTTCTGAATGCTGAAATGTAGACATTGAGCACTTGAGCTCTAATAATTCTTTTCATTTGAGCAGCAAGATCCTTCTGAACTAGTAGCCCTTTGCTTTAGATATATATATATATATTGGAATTACTTGGGAATTTTTAAAAAACATACCAGTTTCCAGTTGAAATAAAAAAAAACTGAAATCTCTTTGAAAAGATCTGGAACAATGTGAGAGAATGTGGGATTGTAGAAATGAAATTATGCATATCAGGAATGATATGAATATGCAATGGTGCATTACACCATTTTATTATTTTGGTTCTGTAAAGTCTGATAGTAAGTAAAACAAAAGTCCCCTAGAATTATCAAGTCACAATCATAAGATGTCCATATTTTTGTAAAGTATCAACATCATTGTAATCTAATCGAAATGTGGATAATTATTCATCTGAACAAACTAATCATATAACACAACCAGACAGAAAGATCTCACAGTTATCCTTCATTATGAATTAAAGAAGATTATGAAATAGAATAAACACCAGAGTCATGGACAAAAGAAATTTTGAAAGTGTCTTCTTAACATACACTGCAGTGCGGACTCATTTTAATCCGCTACCTAAAGAAATGTATCCCTCAACATCATCATTTCTTCTTGACTAGACAGTCCATGAAGAGTCATCTGTCCGTGTCCAAAATCAACATTCTATCTCTAACTAGCAATTTTCCACTGAGTAGTTAATCCTAATCAGAGCAGCAACACATATATTCAGCCATTATGACAGTGTCACTACATCAAAATATTCATGAGAATAATCATTAATTCAATTTTTGTAAAATTTAGTTAATTTAAAAGTTGAAAATAACCTACTCTTTCTTTTGAAAAGACTATTTGCAAGATTATCCTCCACTATAATGTGAATTATTTGCCATTTCTTAATTTTTCTTATGGTCCTAAAATTTCAAGTTTACTTTAAATTGTTTGCATTTTAAATATTGCAACTACTGCAACTACTTAACTATGTGCAATGTTTCAAAATTCAATCATCTCATCAGTACAAATAAAAAAGAATATCTAGTAATTTATAACATAACTATGTACACATTGTCTTTAAAAACTAGTAGCCCTTTGCTTTAGATATATATATATATATTGGAATTACTTGGGAATTTTTAAAAAACATACCAGTTTCCAGTTGAAATAAAAAAAAACTGAAATCTCTTTGAAAAGATCTGGAACAATGTGAGAGAATGTGGGATTGTAGAAATGAAATTATGCATATCAGGAATGATATGAATATGCAATGGTGCATTACACCATTTTATTATTTTGGTTCTGTAAAGTCTGATAGTAAGTAAAACAAAAGTCCCCTAGAATTATCAAGTCACAATCATAAGATGTCCATATTTTTGTAAAGTATCAACATCATTGTAATCTAATCGAAATGTGGATAATTATTCATCTGAACAAACTAATCATATAACACAACCAGACAGAAAGATCTCACAGTTATCCTTCATTATGAATTAAAGAAGATTATGAAATAGAATAAACACCAGAGTCATGGACAAAAGAAATTTTGAAAGTGTCTTCTTAACATACACTGCAGTGCGGACTCATTTTAATCCGCTACCTAAAGAAATGTATCCCTCAACATCATCATTTCTTCTTGACTAGACAGTCCATGAAGAGTCATCTGTCCGTGTCCAAAATCAACATTCTATCTCTAACTAGCAATTTTCCACTGAGTAGTTAATCCTAATCAGAGCAGCAACACATATATTCAGCCATTATGACAGTGTCACTACATCAAAATATTCATGAGAATAATCATTAATTCAATTTTTGTAAAATTTAGTTAATTTAAAAGTTGAAAATAACCTACTCTTTCTTTTGAAAAGACTATTTGCAAGATTATCCTCCACTATAATGTGAATTATTTGCCATTTCTTAATTTTTCTTATGGTCCTAAAATTTCAAGTTTACTTTAAATTGTTTGCATTTTAAATATTGCAACTACTGCAACTACTTAACTATGTGCAATGTTTCAAAATTCAATCATCTCATCAGTACAAATAAAAAAGAATATCTAGTAATTTATAACATAACTATGTACACATTGTCTTTAAAAACCTCTACTCTTACTCAAACATAGTGTAATGAGAGTTTCCTTAATATTATTTAAGAGGAATCTGTGTGTAATAATTAAAAATTATCTAGATTTTTTCCATTTTCAAATGCAAATGAGTTGTGATAAAAATGTATATTTCTTTTTGACTGACCAACCTACAAGTAGTAAATATATCACATGTAGTCAATGATGTTTATCATTAGAACATATCCACAACTTAAGACTAAGCTGGACATTCATCCAGTTCTCCTTCGGATTCCCCAAGTATCTGGAAAAGTGTGGCCTATTGCTGGACACTTGGAGCCAACAGCTCCCATAGATGACCCATTCCTTGTTAGCACAGACTTCTTTATGCATTAAGTTGGATTTGCCAACTATTGTCTCATAACTACCCTTATTTCTCCTTTTTTTTCCACATGGAAAAAGAAAGCATCAAAAGCACAGATGCTTTATCAGGGTTGCAGTGCCTTGGTTTAGAGGTTTTAGATGGAACTCCATTCCTTTGTATGCTAAATTCTTATCAAAGGAAGTGAGATAATAAGGTATAGCAAACAACCAAGAGTTCTCTAATAAATGAAAGGCAGAGAAAGTCTTATGAAACCATTCTTGAAAGCAGCCAAGACTATAAATATGTAGGTAACCATATTAGGAAGTACCACAAAATCGTCTCAAGTTCTTAGCATTTAAAACTTATGTTCCAAACACTAACTGCTGGAAAAACCTCATGCTAAATGACATATATATATATATGTCTGTGATTTTTTAAATGGTTGTTCACAAGGTTCAGTACAAATAAACCCTAGTAACATACAATTGAAAGATACTGTTTGACCTGTGTATCAAGCTCTATTACTGAGCATCCACATTGCATAAGTATAAAATAATTTCAAGCTAATATAGTTTTCTAAGAAGATTAAAAACAGTTCAAATGCTGGATTTGGAACACAGAAGATTTCAGTCAGAAAGCAGTGAAAGAGTTAATGATGCTTACAGAATAGCTATTCCAGGAATTGCAGTGATAAACAACTTAATTAAATCTTAGACATATAAAAGTAGGCATTGAAAAGATATACAGCATGATAAAAAGTCAAGAAGTCAAGGCTGGTGATTGAACAGAGTATATGGTTCTTTATGTTGGGAAATAAAGAATCTCTAACTTATGAATTATCAGGAAGATGGGTGTGAATAGAAAAGAAACAACATGAAATATACTTGTTTGATTAAACGCCTAAGCTTACTAGTAAGAGGCTTGTAGTTAGGTAATTTTTTACTGATGTGGGGGCGTGAGAGAGAAAGAGAAAGAGAAAAGGAAGAGTGCTAGTCTTTGGAAAGTTTTTGTTTCTGTAAGTATTTTATCAATTGATTTGAACTAAATAAGACAAATTATAGGAAAAATCTCAATTTAAGACAATTTACTTAATCTAAGATGGTCAGGCAGGAAGTGGCATCTCCAATTCACAATTGTTACCCAAATAGGATTTTCTTTATGCAATCATGAACTATTTACTGCAAAGTTCATCTGCCTATCACAAGATAAGAAACTTTAATATAATTCATGTGCAAAGAGACAAAAATAAAAAAAAAAACATTTCATTCCTCACATCCAAGAACTTTATCATTAGAAAACCAAGGCACAGGACAATAGTCAGTAGCCATATTCCTAGATGAGGGTGAAAAGTGCCTGAGACAACAAAAAAAGGAGATTCAGACACAGTTGATCCATACTCAAGTAAAGCACGTTGGGCATCTTGTTCACCCAAAAGCAGTTAGCAACGTTTTAAATGATGTTTAGATGCATTTTAAAATGGGAAAAAAATAAAATCATAAGGATTCAACATATTTTGTGAGAATTTTACATGTTGGGGCTTTTGACCAGAGTCAGGTGGAAAAGTCAGAATCCTATTGCTGGACTGAAAGGACAGAGAGCGCTTGTCTTTTCTGGAAGCAGCCTAGACCCAGGAAACACACTCACTGTCCCAGGTTCCAGACCTTCATGAACCTGAGATTGTCTGTTTATCTATTGTAGATAATAACAGGACAAGAACACAAGCCTCCCTGAAATCAGTTAATGAACCGATTGGCGCAACTGAGTCTTCTTACTGCTTTTGTTACCAAATGTAATGTCTTTTCCTCCCTCCTCTACTTTTCACTCTTCTCCCTTCCAGATTGCTCAGGGTTAAGCAGAAGAGCAATCGTTGTGCCTTTGAGCTTTACTCGTTTTAGAGATCACATTGCTAAGAATCTAACAACCCTGAAGAAAATTAACTTTTCCTTTGGGACTCTTAATAATATGCTTTTAACAAGAATATTTTATTAATACATTCTATGAATGGATTTAATTATATGACTTATTCAAAAGTGACGGCTAAAGACTATCACATATGTTAATGTAAAATCCTTCTGAAGTGCATTTCTGAATTCTTTCCACTGCAAAATGGATGTTTGAGAGGAAACGAACCTAAATAAAGTTTATGCAGCCAATTCCCCCAGGACTTGCAACTCTGATGAGTTATGCTATTCCCTGTTGCCTCAACCTAAGCAGTATTTCTCAAGAATTCATTAATTATTCACAAATAAGTGAGTTGTTTTCTTTGCTCAAATAAAGCATCACTAAAATAAAAGTCAAACGCATTTTGTTTGAAATACGTGTTTAGTAATATAATAACTATGCCACACATGAAACTCTCCAATGAATCTGTTAAAATAATAAAAAACTACAGCCCTACAATAAACATTATAACAAAGCAGGGATCTGTACCACCCACCATCTAGTGAACAGCTACGATGGAGAGATGACTTTCATTGTCAGGTTTAAATACAATTGATATGAGTTTTGTCCTCTCAACTTAGTGCCCCATTGTCCAATCATGTGTGTGTGTGTGTGTGTGTGTGTGTGTGTGTGTGTGTGTGTGTGTATTTTCAAGACAGAAAAACAAGCTTATTTCCTGTTTTGTTCAATGTATACTGTTATTGAAAACAGATTTTTGATTGAGAAGTGGAAGACACCTGAGAATGGAAGGTAATGTAAGAAGCTGCAGAATGGGGATTGGAAGTGATGGGACAGTTTCGCACACTTATTGTATAACCTGACCAGATTGCCCCTATATTTAGAAAAATTAACACGCAATATGCAATTAAACTAATGGAGTGGATTAGTGGATTGTTTTAAATCCATAACAATCATGTAGGCATGCAACTCCTGCTCTATCAATACCCACAGTAAAATAAAAAGAGATGCCCTAAGATAGAGAACTTTGTAAAGGAGGCACACTGTAACTTAACTACACCTTCATGGATAGTGCTTAGGGACAATAAAAAACATTTACTGACCAGATATTGTTCTAAGAGCTTCATGAATGTAGATTCATTTCTATTTCTAAGGGAACTAAGACACAGAGAAATTACGGTACTGGCCACCCAGGGAAAGGTAATGAAAGGCAACCCAAAGATTTTGTTCAAGCTGTGAGCTTTCTATATCGTCTTTCATATTTCTCCTTCATGGCCTGAGCTCTTTTACAGGGACTTTAAACATTCTATCTGCAAAGATCCTATGCTTGAGCTTCTTACTCCATCTGTTATAGGAGGGAACAGAGATAGGAGGATGTGAGGAAAGACTGACATTTGATATCAGTATAATTCTTCTCTTGAGGTTATAGATTTGAAAGAAAGAAGACCTTTGCTCTGCTGCTCCAACTAGATTCTACTGAAAGTTCCCTTAGTTTTACATCTCAGGTCTAGACAAGCCGCTGTTTTCCAATGGTGGGCAGACCCTGGCTGATCTGTCTTCTCTACCTGAGTGTCTGTGACCACATACTATCAACCTGCCCTCACGAAGTTTGCTCCAGATCACACTTTGGAATCCTCATTGGATATGCTAAGTGAGAAAGAAGATAAGTCTTATGATTTTTTAACTAATGTCTAAATTTGAAAACTTTTTTTTATTTTTGCAAATATGTGAGCTTCCAAGTATAAGTTTGCTAAAGCTCTACTTTCTAAACAAAAAACTGGACTAGAGTAAAAAAGTATACATTTCTATGAAGTTTGACTAAGAATGGATGTTCATAACATGGTCATTCTACACATGCAGGAAGCAGCAGGCCCACAGATTTGGACGCCTGAACTCTGGCTTTCTGTCATTTCAATCTGTCTCAATAGTTTACATCTACATGCTGTCGAGTTTAATATATCCAGAGCCGTTTATACTTCAAATGAGAAAAAAAATCTCATGTAAACACAGCTTATGGTTGGGGAGACTTTAATTGTTAAAGGCAGTAATCACATGGACAGCTCGTTTTACTTTTGAAAAATATTTTATAAGTACAATATCACTTGATTTCAATATTCCCAGTTAGTGGGAAAACACTACTTTGATAGCTGTTAAAATATGAAAAGCATTTGCTAAATGGCTAATGTTATAACAATCAAAGTTCAGTCTCCTCATGAAGTGCCCACTCTGCTTTGAATGGCAAAAATTTGATTTTCTTGAATTTAATTATTATCTACCAAAGTAAATCATGACTTGTAGAACATACTTTACATATACTGTACATTATGCATGTGGTAAGAGTACTATCCATAGCATTTTTTTTACTTAATAAAAATACACCTCATTTTATTTTTCTGGTTCTGCAGACAGCTAAGAATCTTACCAACATTTATTATGTGGTCCAGACAGTGTAAGAAGCAGCCTACACAGGCAATGAATACATTTTACCACTGTATTCGCAAATAACCATCACTCTGCAAAAATAAACTTATGCAAGCACCCTTTCTGTCAATAATTTAAGGCTATATTTTCAAAGGGTAAAAAATTCTAGGCCTTTAAAATTCAACAAGCATCTGCCAACACAAGCTAGACCATCATGTTCCTGTGTTTCCTCCAAGCCTGTGAAATGACTTCATCTTAATTATTTTCTTGCCCACAGTCATGCAAGATAGCTTGGGATTTGTGTGTGTGTGTGTGTGTGTGTGTGTGTGTGTACTGTTATAGAAATCTCTTGAAGTGTGTAGAGAGTAATGAGCTAGAGAAAGAGGAAAACAAAAGACAACCAAAACTGCAGGGGACTTGGCAGATTTGACTTTTATGACTACTATTGATTACTACTCCAGGCTGCTGGAGTCTCAACACAGCTGTGAATGCTGCAAGCTGAATATTTTACTTTGTAAAAGAAACATTGAACATTGTATAGCATTTAACTCACACTCTCTAATTCAGGCCTATTATTAACAAGAATTTTAAATGGAAATTTTATCTATTTACTAATATGTGCGCTTATATATAAAGACATTGCTCAAAGATGTTCTTAAGTTGGATTTCCACATTATACGTAATTCAGGACCTACCCTGTTACTCTTTCTTTTAGTTGATCATTCTACTAAATACAACCCAAGCAAAAGTATAAAAGTAAATGCCATCAAACCCCCAAAATTAAATAGCTTATATTCATGATTTCAAACAATATTGTTTATATGGACTTTAGTGAATATGAGCTAATGAACTTTGAAAAACTGTCACAGTATTCCAATATTTGAGCCAAGTTTCTTTTATGAATTTTTAAACACCTTTGCATTTGAAGCTGCGATAGCTAAGTAACTAAAATGTTTTCTAAGCATGAGTTATTGTCTTGCAAACACTTTATATTTTCAGAGGAAGTAAAAATTCCAAAGATCTAAATATTGGGTTACTAGCACACAAAAACATCTCAGAATTATTAAGTGTTTAAGTAAACATTACATTTTAAAATGTCAAATAATAATATGAATTCAAAACTAATGTATTTATCTTAAAATCTTTCTAGAATTGAGAAAGCAATGGGATTATTTTTTAAGATTCTTTTACTCAGATCCTTTTTAAAATTATGAGCTACAACATAGATTTTTCACTGATCATTCTTGTTTACATGCATTCATAGAAGCTCAATACACTTATAACTTATTTTTTCAACTCCTACAAAAATAAAAATGACTACACAGCAAAAAATTCTGAAATAAACTTATATAGACTAAAACAATGCATGATATATAACATGCTGTTTATTTGAATTTTCAAATGCAGAGAATTACTAATTAACCATTGGATCAAAAACAAACATATGCTTACAAATAATTGCTTAATTTGTAATAATATCTATCAAAAAGTTTTAAATAAAAATATTTAATCATAAGCATATAAACCATGTCTAAGATTAATATGCATGAACCAGTGAATATGATATTGATTGGTTTTTAAGACTTAAATGTATGTAGAACAACTTTCTTAAAAGGAAAATGCCTTTATTTTTAAAATCTTAAAATGAGAAGAACTGTTTGAGGAACAAACATCAAATTAGATTGATCCTATCCTGAGGCCATGAGACTGTTATCATTGAGAATTTTACTGTGTAAGAATAAAATAATCCATACAGATTTCTCTAGTTGAGTTTTGAACATTGCCAATGATTTTAATTTAGGAGTAGTATCAATGTTTTCCATAACTTTTACGTATGCTATGAATCCTTCTTTACTTGAGGGTTCTGCTCAATGCAGCTACTCAAAACAGCAGTCATAACACCATGACAAAATAAGACAAAGAAGAATTCTTCACCATCTTCACATCTTTATAAAAGATCACTATTAATCACTAAACTATACACCAAACACATAATGCATGCCAAAATATGACACTGCATGAACATGTTAAATAACCAGTACTTCCTACCAATTTCAATTTCCAATTTGCAGGTTTACATTTTGGTTTGTGTTTCTTTCTTTTTAAATTTCCTTTTAAATTTTTTAACTACTGAAATCAGTCCTTTATATCACTCATCAATAACATAATTTATCTGGCCAGTAAAGAATTAATTTTTCTTTTTTTCTGATTAAAACCAAAGTGTATGTGTGCGGGGGGGGGGTGGACTAGAAAATACCAAAATTCTCATTTCGTGTGATAATTTCACTCAAGAAATATTTTGATGTTATAGAAACACCATGGAAAATTAGGAAATTTGAGAGAAAATGCAAAATCAGACATAAGTAATTGTAAAGAGAGAAAAAATATCTACAACTGTTAAATCAGCAGTTGTAAAGAAATTCATACACATAATTTATTTTAAATGAATTCCCAGTCTTATTTCACTCATCCACAGATATTTGCAACTTTCACAGCAATGTTCAAAAAATATGATGATACGAGCAAATGAATTGAACATAGTCTAAAATGAAGATTTACCATGGAATTATATATTTTTCAAATTGAAATGAAAATTGAAAAAGTACACATATCTTTGTTTAGTGTTTCAAGATGTTATTTTAGACATACTAAATGAATAACATTATCCAGACAAAGCAGTAATGACATGCCAAGTAGATGTAATGAATTATTTTGAGGGAGTTTTTACATAAACTAGTTATTCATATGTTGATATTTTGCATATGAAAAAGTAACTCTTCCATTATATATGGAATTTGTCCTCCCAATTTTCTCATGTCTAACTAAGAATTGATGCTTTTCTAATAAAATTTGTATTTGAAATTGATTTCACAGTAGTTAGATCTTACAATATATAGATGTTATCTTTGCTAGTCTAGATTGAAGGACCGGTGTTTTCAAGTACAGAATGAAAATAAATAATGTTTTTAGCTTATTAATAAAAATTAACTCACAGAGTATCACATAACAGTTTCATTGATAATTCTCTATGAAACAAGAATGAAGATTTGAAATGTGGAGTACTGAGGATTTAGTGTAACTGAAAGGTGAAAGTTGCTATGCCCTGTGTTGAATGCTTTTCCTTTTAAAATAAACCAAAATTTAAGAAAAATTTACAAGAACTGGATATAATTCCTATTTCTACTTGACTTCTCTCACTCGTTACTGGCTTAAATCATAATTTTAAAGGAATTTTTGCTCTTGAAATTGATTGTAATTATCTAAGGATACTCATATAATCAATGATATCCACACTTATGTTTAAATGCCAGTTCAGGTTTTAAGAGTGATTATAGAATTAAGCTTTCTCTCACTCCAAGAAAAAAATGAATAAAAATACTGCTGTCTACCAGTTTTGAGAGATTTAAGTTGTTCATTACTCTAGTAGAATCTTCAAGAACCTATTATATTATTTTTATCCTAAAGAAAATGCTGAAAAACTGTAACAGTGTAACACAGAAATGAATTAAAAAGTCATTTCTTTCACAAATATTATTGAAATATGAAAGAAAATTACAAAATAATGCTATAGTTAAGTTGTATTAAGATATCATTCCAGCTTTAACTTTTAGCATGTTTGAAATATAATACTTACTTATCATCCAGTATAGCCAATCTAGAGACTGACCTAATTTGAAAATAAATATTTTGTTAGAGTAGATACAAATAAAATATTTGCCAATTACAAGAACCTAATATGATTTTAAACCTAATATATTCCACCTTCCCAAATCGCTCTCCATGTTTTTGAGTGATGGGCATAAATTTGATGTTTAAAATAAAACATTCACTTTTTTATTAAAGTAATGTGAATATGAAATATTGATAACATTCTGTTGTATATTTACTGTTTAAAGCTCAAGTTGAAATAAGTAATCTCAATTATTTGAAAAAGAAGTTGAGAACTTTACATTGCTTGAAAAACAATCTAATGTAATTGAAGCCAAGAAAGTCACAGTATTTATAGACAGGCTTAGGAATCACCTGCTTTGTACTGTTTTAACTAAGGTTGTGAAGCTTTGATTTTTAAGAGTCCCTTTGAAGGTGTAGTAGATGTCGGTTCAACTCGCACTACCAGCACTTTGAGCACAAGTGGCTCAAAGTTATGAAATTGTACAAAACACATAAAAATAACGGTGTAGTTTTCTATTAAACTATGATATTTTGAATAATTAATAAATGAAAATGAAAGCCCACAGTATATATTTATTTGCTGTTATACTGCTAACATTTTGGTTTGCATGTTTATAGTCTCATGGTTGTTTGTAGAAACAGAAATACTGGGAAAAGTACACATTTTAATCCTAGCATCATGACTATATGGGGAAAAGAAGACAAATTTGTAAGCATTTTTGTTGTTTATCAGTATTTTCTGTGCTTATATTTCTGTTAGAACTTAGCACAGTCATGAAAAAATTCACAGAATATTAAATGCAGTGACACACAATTATAGTTCCTGTTTAGCAAGTGATTCATGTGCTTTGCTTATTCTCAACTATAAATGCACAGTAATGGTAAACCATGTAAAATATAAAATTGGTTCAAAACACAATTTTAGTCTAATATATATTTAAATCATAAATTGTCTATTATTTATTTATTTTAAAGGAATATGGAAGAACTAAATTATGCTTTAATAAGAGATACAAGTTTTTACCATAGCAAGATTATAATTTTTTATATTTTCTCACTTTTTGGGTAATCAAAATTCTGCTATAGTAGCATGAAATGAATTAACCATCGATATTTACTATAGAAAATGAAATGCCCGTCACTCCATAAAGAAGAAAAACTTGAACTTAAGCCTACTTCTCTGACAAATATTAAGTTAGACCCTGAAAATGGCAAAATAAATTTTATTTTAAATAAATGTATACATAAATGGCTATCTTTAATATCCCATCAAGATATTCGGTCTAAGCCTCCAATGATTTTACAGCCATCAAAGGTGAATTGCAATCCTCATTCAAGTTGTAATCAATTAATACTTTTTAAAGCTAGCTCAAAGTCTTGTTTTACATTTGTTTTCCTGTTACCTTACTAATTGGCTTTAAGAGTGAAAATAGTGCTAAATTTTGCAATATTACTATTTTTCAATGGACAAATTGATGATAATGACTATCAATCAATGTTAAAGCTTTTTATTAAAATAATTTAAGGTAATTTGCATTCAAATACTACTTTCTCTACTTCCCTAACCAAAAATGACTTGTGTCCTGATCCCCCTCCAAAAAAATTCTATTTGCAAAAATAATCTGTAAGATATTGACTCAATTTTAATGTGCGAGAAAACATCCATCACTATCAAGTAAGGTCTCCTTGCAAAAGACGACTAGCAAACAGTAAGGGTTTCTTAACAAATGTACCCTACCAATTGGCCGGAGACATTCCAAAAGCTATTGACCATGAACTCCCAAGCAGGAAAACCCCACTACTGTCTCAGACTTTCTTAGAAAACTTTCAGCTATCTGACAATGTGAGTTAGCAAAACCCAATGGGTAAAAAAAAAAAAAAAAAAAAAAAAAAAAGGACTGGCAATGGCCGCAACGTTCTTAGAAATAAATTATTTCGTGACAGTATATTGAAAGTTCACCCTTGACCTTGGAAAGCTAAAGATTCACTGTTGAGACCGCGACTGAAGAATCTATCGCTCACACATACTGAATGAAGTATGTTACTACAACGTGGTTATGAAATTTGCCGCTTAATTACTGTCATTTATATAGCATCTTGCATAAGGTTTTATGAAGGATAAACTTGCTTTTTTCCCCCCTTTTCTATTTTTCAAACATATATCTGGGATTACAGTTTAGGGTTTAAATCAATTACTAAAAAGAAATTACACAATTATTATCTTAGATAAATGATATTCTACAAAGATGTGACCCAATTTTCCCTCTAACTATGGAGGAAGATATTTTTATGGCAAATAATCTTTAAAATAATACTTATAAGTATGGGCTTTGAAACATAACCTAAAAAAACTTTCATTTTCTATGGATTGCTACAAATGTGGGGACAAACTGCATTTTCAGGCTTTGGATATTTGGAGATTCCCGTTTGCAGGGCTGCTCAAGATATCCTCACAGAACCTTTACCTAGCCTGGCGCATCACCTTCAGGCACAGAGCAAGGCAGAACAATAATAGCAGAGTGGCTTCTATGTACTCATCCAAACACTACTCAGCGGAGAAAAGATTTCATGTTTTACATTTGATACACAGAATTCCCTCTTTAGATTGATACCATAAAGATACTTCCGAATATAAGAATAATCTGTTTTCGATCGTCCTGTGTGTTTATAATTGTCTGATATAGTCCTTAAAACGTTCTAAACTCTAAATTATTAGGTTTTTTTTTTCACCAATGGAACGGATTTTTTTTTTTTTTTTGTCATTCGGAATAGTGTGCTATTTAAAGAACTCTGAAATCCAAATGTTAAAAAAAAAACTAAAACTTTTTTCTTCTCATGCGCTTTGCCAAGTTCCACTACAAGTTCCAGATATTGTGCAATAATTTGGAAATCCACTGAAGGATGAGAAAAGGCGAGTCTGCCAGAGTCGGGAATTTGCTAGCGAAAAGTCAGAGAGGCGCGCGCGCGCGCGCACGCACACACACACACACACACACACACACACACACACACACACACACACACACACGCTCGCGTGCACGCACGCCCCTGGACGCCGTATCCCTAGGCTTACAAACTCCTAGAGCTTAGAAGGACCGTCACGCTTCGCAATCGATTTCACACACGGTCACCTGTCCTTTCTTCACAACCTCTGGAAAACTAGTTTGGGATCATGGAGAGCTTAGAATGGCTGGCGGTATGAGTGAGCTTCAGACAAACACGTGCCATCAAATAACAGGACCCAAACTGCACCGCGGGATTGGGCAACAGAGAGCCAGAAAGGACAAGACATTTCTCATCCTGTCTCCTGGGTGCGGGGCGAGAATCTTCCTGACATCTTCCCGCCCCCTCGCCCTCTCTCTGGTGGGCGCTCTTTCGAAGATGCTGTTGCTCCCTTACCTGAGCTGTCGCTTTTCCTCTTGCTGCCACTTCTCTTCTCCGCCTCTGCAGGTGACAGCGCTTGGCGGCCGTAGTCCCCTGGTGCGCACGCGGCCCCGGTGGGGGTGCTGGAGCCCAGGCTGGAGGGGTTGGAACACAAGACCGGTGGGCTGCTCCCCAGCTCGGGTGGTCCGCCGGAGTCCGGCTGCAGGCAGAGGCTGTGCCGAGCCGCACTCGGCGGCGAGGACATCTGCGGGAGGTGCCAGTTGCCCTGCAGAGCCTGGTGCTGCTGCTGCTGGTGATGGTGGTGGTGGTGGTGATGGTGGTGGTGGTGCCCCCTGTGATGCTGGCTGGCAAACATGCCCTCCTCGTTGGGGTATCCGGCGATTATGCAAGACGACGAAGACGTGGAGAGTTCGGGATAGGACATATGATCAGATCTTCCATGGAGGGTCAGCGAAGACTGGGAGAACGGGTGCAAGCCCTGCGCGGTGGCATGGGGGCTGCGCAGGCAGCCAAAGAGGGGGTGTTCCATGGCATGCAAGTCTCGGCTTCCAGGCAGAAAACTTCAGAACGGTCCCAAACACCACCGCGCTCTGTCACTGTGCTCTGAAAATCCTGTGCGTTTGACCTCCCCCACTCTCAGAATAGTTGAAGCGCGCTGGTGTGGCTCTCGGCTAATCCCGCTCCACAGCCCAAGTGGCCAAACTCCTTTACATATAAACACTAAGACCTGGAGGAGCTTCCCTCCAGCGACTCGGATGTCAAGTGTGGGAGAGATGGAAGCCAAAAGAAGGTGGTCCCAAAGAACAGCTTGCCGGGGGAAATGACTCTGAGAGGTTATAAATACAGTGTAACGTGAGCTGGGGGCTGGCTTAGGAGCCGGGCGCTGACCACATGCAAACTCCCTCCAAAACTCGCTCTCAGTCTGCGCCACCACGCGCTCTCGGTTCCACTTCCCCAGAACTGGCCTGATGAGGCATGTCCACGCCCGCCCGACCCTGACAGCCATCAACGCAGTCAGCGGCGTGCCGGGACCCTAAACCCCGCTGGGGCCACCACAGCTCTGTCCCGCGGGCTCTTGGTGGGCTGACATGCAACCACACCCGGCAGCTCCAAACATAGACCCCGAGTCTCCTGATCCATTCACTTTTTCGGAACCCGTGATTTGTCAGAGCATTGAGGAGGAAAGGGAGGGGAAGTGTCACCTGCAGGAAGTCAAGAGTTGTGCTTGATCCCTGAACAGCAACGGGCCGAGTGTATGTGTGTGTGTGCATGTGTGTTCGTGTGTGTGTGTGTGTGTGTGTGAGTGTGTGTGTGCGCTCGCGCGCGCACGCGTGTGTGGAGATGGAGGTCTAGGCAAATGTCAGAGCTAGCCTGACGCTGCCAGGAATTCGCGGTTTTAATGTCGGGTCTCCTAGTTCCCAGAGCGCATGGCCGCGCTTTGCTCTCCAGTACTAATGTCCGCGCGTGGGTTGGTAGAAGACTTCTGATACCAGGCTGCAGAACTGGGCACCTAGGTGGGCAAAGAGCAGTCTTCGTGAGGAAAGAAGATGAACAGGGAGATGGCCAGGGGTGGAAAGTGTGAATTGATTCAGTCGAAGATTCCAGAGCTGGGACCTCACATACATGCCAGGCCAAGCAGAGTGCCCTCGCTTCCACCGGATTCAGTCCTTTTCCCTGCACTCTTCTGGTGTCTATTTCCCTAGCTGTAACCCCATCATTCTGAAACAATTTTGTTGCTGTCACTGGAGATGCAAATATAGACCTGGCTGATTCAGGGTTCCTTTTCTTCTAGAAATCATCCACGCTCTCCTTTGCACAGAGTACAGCTATTTGCACCTCTCTAACACGACTATTCTTTTTTAAGGAGAAAGTAAATTCACTTAATATCGCGAGTTTACTAAGAATGGTCGCTTCTGGAACCCCTAGAGAAGGCTAAAAATCTTGTCACCGGTGAACTTGTGAGGAAAAAGGTGGATTTCAATGCAGACCTGTTATGGCGGGCTGCAAGGTTTGCAAGGAACCCAGTCGTTTACCGCCCCCCGCCCCCCCCCCACCAAGTCAGCCGCGACAAAGGAGCCACAGAAAAGTCCAGTCCCAACTGGGATGAGCCGCATCTGGCCAGCCCCAAATGAACCACCACAGTGTCAGCCGGGATTTGCCTGGTCTCCGTGTGCAAAGGATGATGAGCAAATCTCTGAAATCGCTAATGGGATTATTGGGTACAGCGGCCGAGGCTAGACATCTGGTTTAGTTTAGGAAAAGGTATTGATTAATTTTGGAGGGGTGTTCCAAGGCAGGTCCTTCTAGCATTTACTCTGTCTTCCTTTTCTTTCCAGGCGTGCTTCAGGATAGTGCATTCGAAATAAACCTTCACATCCCTGTGAAAGATCCAATTGTTCCCACTTCTTAGAGATGGGGTGGAGTGGGGGTTGATCAGGAATTCTAAGATGTGTAAGTTCTGCTTTCTTTAACGGAAATTGAGCCCTATTTTGAGGGAAATTAGTTTTGCAGACTTCGTTAAAAAAAAAAAAAAAAAAACTAAAACTTTTGTTCACCAGCTGCTCAAACTTTTCAGTCTGAGACTGAGCTGGAACCTGCTGGAAGTATTGACGGTAAGACTTTCTTTGCTGATATTTTGGAAGTCTAGTATTGTTTTAAATCTCGAAAAGGGGCACTGAGATACTATTCAGGTTGCACAGTTTCTAAGGACTTTAAAGTATGGGCAGGATGGAGTTCACGACATACATCTTAAGTATATTTCTTCCTGCCACTCCCCACGCCCTTAGCTCTCAAGCATTTCAAAAAAAAAAAAAAAAGATTGGGTGGGGGTGGAATAGGAAGTCTATTCCTCCCATATCATTGGAATATAGTTTGAATTTTTATTGTTCTTATGGTTTCAATATGTGTTCTGATATTAAACGTGGAAGTCCAAAGAGTGACACTAAAAGTCTTGAACTCCTATAGTTTCTCAGTGGATTTTGGTTCTGAAAGCATTGAAGTTTACTCAAACAAACTTAAACAGGTACCTCAATAATAATAAGCAGAACTATTTGCATACTGAAGTGCTGTTGCCTAGAAACATAAGGAACACCCTAGTTACTGACTGAGACTCCAGGGAGGAATTGAAAAAAAAAACAATGCTTTCTCTGGTGACAGTTAAAGATCTTTTTCATTTGCATTGCAAGACTTTAGGGGCACAAAGCAATAAAATAATGAATGATTGAATTAAACCAGAGCACTGCAGGAAGAACAGCCATCAATACAAAGCTTTCATTTCCGGGGTGGCTGCAGTTCACTTTGAGCTTGCTCAGTGACCATGCTTTTCCCTCACTCATTGCATCAGTCTCTAACATATCCAGAAAATTCTCTACATCCTGTCTGAACAGACAGCCTCTAGAAATGCGAAGTGAATAGTATGGGGAGGAAAATTAAAATAAATAAATAAATAAAAGAGGAAGGGAAAGATTCACTCTCAAAGCTTGCAACTGAGGAAAAAAGCTAGCCAGAAAAAGTTGGGTTTTAATATAAAAATTATGAAGATCAAATTTTAACATAAAGTATACTAGAAAAATGTTACCAGGAAGGAGAAAAGTGATTTTTAAAAAGGAACAAAATAAGTTCTCTTTACATTTAAACTTAATACAACTACTAAATGTTCCCTAAATTTTGACTTCATATTAAGCCTTTTATGACTTTTTAAATTCACCTTCCTTAGAATATATGAGCTGATGTAGAATTTTGGTTTTATATTCAAGGTCAAAAATTGTAATGACAACAGAAAGAAAAGACAGCACTTTCTTTAGCTATATCCTTGGACTCCACAATTAAATGATAAAAATGCCTTTTAAATAGTAATGCTTAGATGAATTATAATAATTGTAATGTCAAAAATACCTATGCAAGTGTCATAAAGCTAGATTATTTGTCCTCTATCAGTATTATACCTGAGTATTCCAGAAAAAAACATATTAATAGAAAATATAATGTTTTAGTAAATGATAATATATTACAGATATTGAGTACAAGTGTAAGGCTCTTTTGTTCTTGTATGAACACAGTTTTAAACACTTAGATCCTTTCAATTGACAAGGATGTATATCTTGTCATCCCTCTGATGAAATAAAGTGGTACTCAAGAGCAAATGTGGACAGTTTTAATTTAAGGGGATTCAAATTATTTGATACTTAGTTTTTATTTTAAGATACTTGGTATCTAAAAATTGGTCATTAGTATATGCATCTGAGGTAAGATGAGAACTAAAATTAAATTGTGTAAAATCTGAAGGAATAACATATTTAGAGTACATGATTAAATTGAAAATGAATTTTGTTTCTGAAAGTTTTATTGGGTGTAGAAATATCATTTATAATTTATGTTTTCCAGGAAATATTATTATGTCCTTTAGCTTGTTGTTCTGAGGTTAAGACTTTTGAATTTATTTCCAAATATGCTAATCACTCAGTAGCAGTTTAAGTAGCTTGCTATGCCCTCTGCTTTAATTAACTGAGGACTTACTGTTCTTCAGAAATCAAGTATTATAAATTTAAGGACTAAATCTGCAAAAACTCATTTTTCAGTGATTCTCTGTATTTTTACCAGGCTTTAAAAATGGTGATTTTTTAACTTTATACTAATTGCATTTTCATGAAAATAGTAGCAATATTTTGCTACATGTCTACATGTAATAGAAACTGTGCTTAAACTTATGTTTGAAGTATACGGTGTTATTAAATATATTCCTTTCTAGTTTCTTTCACTTTCTACATTTAGATATATAATTTTTTTCAGACATTAGTGGTTTTCTCAATTCAAGTACTACATAGAAAATGATGCTGTAGTAAACACCAACTATAACCTTGTCCAAAGCCATGATACATACAAATACACGCTAATTAGAAGAGTAGCATACAAATGAGAGTGAAACATAGGCCCTGATTGAGAAAAGCAGCTTAAAAAACTTCATTAGAAATTCAAAATATATTTCATCAACCATGATTCCAAATATGTTTCACATTTAAATATTTTATGGAACTTGCTCTTTTTAAACAATATTTTCCTGTCTTTATTTGAGGGGTTTTGAAATTGGGAAGATATTAACTACCTCTTAGTTTTCAGGAGACTTTTAACTAGACTTACTGAACAGTTAGGTTATACTGATAAAATATAGTATTCAAATATATTGAGTTTGATTATATTGAAACCTGCATTTTCATCTCTATTCAAGTTACTTTTATTGGAAAATGTAGACATTTTCAAAATCTTATGTTTGAAATTTGCCATCTTTGTCTATCTAAATGGGTAATGTAAAGATATACTAATGCAACAGAGTTCTAAAATGAAGTGTTATCCTCTGAGTTATATATTATTTAGCATTAAGCTCATAACCATTACATTTCTATGCATAACTTAAGGGAATGAAGGTTTTTCCTCCCATGTCATAAAAAGCAATGCTATACTTTTAAGCGTATTGAATTTAAAGTGGGTTCATAAATCTTAGAGAACAAATATTCTATTGAAGCTGAAGAGCGGAATTTCAGGTAAAACCTTGGTCTTCTGTTTTGAGTTGTCCAACCTAAAGAGTTTACCATGACTAGTGTAATCTTTGCACTATAATAGGTTTTTGCTTTGTGATTTTATTTTTTCATATTTCATCTATTTGCAGAATATTTGTTCTTAAATGGTGCTTTTATTTTGTTTTGTCTGTAATCTGAATCACTAAAGTCTATGATTTTTCTGTGTTAGCATTGTTTCCCTAAGATATATAAAATGTACTCTAATTTTATATAGTTTGGATTCAGCAAAGAAATGTTGGCTTTTACAAGTATCAATACTTTTATTTACAGGAGGAACACAAAATTTTACATTCCTATACCAAAATGGAACATTAAAGCCAGATATAAAATGTCTTATGAAAAAGTTCTACAATTTTAACATTAATTACCTTATTGGAATTTTACTTTTAAAGTAATTTTCAATAATGATATAGAGTGAGTATGTTGCAAAATACATGTTACAGTGAATCGAAACAAGGATAAATTCATAACTGTTTTCTTATATATAAATTAGCCTAGATTAAGAAAAAAAGGGAGATGAGTCAGAACAGGACAAAGGTAAGGAAGAAGAGAGTTTTTAATTTCTGACAAATCTGAAAGTAATATGTTTATCTATATGAAGAATAGCTTCATATTTGGTAGCATAGGTGGGAAATCATGAGTTATACAACCTAAAATTTAAAAAATTCTTAGGTGTATATCTCCATTATACTATATTTAAAAATTGATTGGAAAGGTATGTATTTAATCCTATACTGAATGCATTTTCAATAGGAGAAATAATGATTATTAAATATTATTAAATATATATTAATCTTTTTAGAAAATTCAAATAATAATCACATGCACATAATGTGAAAGTTGGGAGTATTCAATCATCATTCACTCTCATCTCATCTTGCAATTCTGTAACCTCAAACTCATGGTCATCAAATATTTTTCTAATTTCATCTTAAGATATTGATTTCTGCTATATTGGGATAGCAGTATATGAATAAGGAATAAGATAGTTTTCAGCAGCCTTTAGTGCCTGAGTTAAAACTAGAATCAATGCTCCAACAGCATTCGAGAGTTTTTGAAGTATAATTAAGACAATTCTGGTAGAATAAAATACTAAAAAGAACTTCATAGAAACACAGTTGGGGATTGAAGACACCCAAAAAGAGGCAAATCCTTGGAATTACTTTTAACACTCATTTTTACCCACAAGGAATAGAAAGTGTAATCAAAACTAAGGTGACTGTGTGTTGCATACGAGTTCATACAGGGGCCAGGGAGATATTGATCAGCAGTAAAGCACCTACTTCCAAGCCTAACAACCTGAGTTCAATTCCCAGAATTCCAAAGCCCGCATGATGGAAGGAAAAAAGCAACTTCTGAAAGCTGACCTCTTCACATATACCAGGGCCCACATTCTCTCCCCCTTCTCTCTCTTGCTCTATCAAATAAATAAAATACCTTTTAAAATAGAAAAAAGCAGAGTGCAAAATACAACTAAATAAACTTTCCAGCATTTACAGAACCTAGAGAAGCCTATTTATCCCCACAAAGCATTCACTGTGAAGGACCCTGCCCAATAATCTCCAAGTGGCACAATAAATACCAGAGTTGACCCAACATTACAATTTTAACTATTGATAATATAAATAAATTGAGGACTTAGAAAACTGAACATTCCTGATTAATTCATTAAAAGAAACTGAAAATAAATTTTTATATAATATAATAACATTTCTTACTGAAGTTGAAAACTGTCTTTTTGAGTAACAGGAATCCTGACAGCTCTTTCCTTGGATTTATGGCATTCACAGTGGTCTTCAGCAGTATTTCTGGAAAGAGGTTGTTGAAGATGACTAAATGTGCTGTTTACAGTGAGGTTAATGTTTCCACTCTATAAAAACAGCCTCAGCATCAAATTAAATAAGTATGAACAATAATCAACTATCATAGCAATTCTACTGCAAACAATTTGACTATTTCCCTGATATGACAAACACAGTAACATGTAAATGTCACAATTGTAGCTTTTCTCATCCTAGCTGTCATCTATGGGCCATCTATGAAAATAACTTACATGTTTTGGCTCCTACTAAATTTTTTTCTGAATCTGCTCTCATACAAACAACACACTGTTACTGATGTGATGATCAGATCCTCCAAATATATAACACATAGTCATCTGTCGAATTCTATGAAGTTAGATGATTCAGTATGAGAATTCATCCAAATACAAAGATAACCACATAACAGAATTGGGTAAAAATTATTTTGTGTAGCATTTAACAAAGATATGAGAAAGTATTTAGAAGCATGTGAACATGATGCACTCTACTTCTGTTTATTGTTAGTTGTTTCTTTTCTTCTTTCTGCAGGAGCATTGATACATATCAACCTGCATAAGTATGCTATGTGTACAACATTTTTATTTAATAGCATTTGATAAATCACTACCATCTAGCAAATTTGCCAAATATAACAAGTCACAGTTTAAACAACAAAAAGTGTGCCATCAATACCAGTAACACCAGTTGCCAAGTCTCAATGTCAAGTATTCAGAAACTCTTACTAAACAATATTTCAGTAATTCAGTTGGTCAAGTTAGAAATAGGTACTCACTTTTAAATATTCCCTCCTTCCTACTCCTATTTCTCCTAAGAAATCAATCAAGAAAAAAGAATACTCCCAATTGTACTACTTTCAAATCATTAACTTTGTCATTCTTCACTTTACCAAATCATTACTTTATTGAGGGCATCATTCTTCTTTCTTTTTTATTTATTTATTTATTTATTTTATTTCTACTCATACAACAGGTACACCAGTCCCCTCCCTCCCTCCAACCTCCCACCGCCCTATGCCCCCCTCCCTTCCCCCTCCCTCCCTATCCCCCAGCGCCTCCCCCTCCCATCCCGGAGCATCCTTTAATGTGCATGCCAGACTCTCCTCTGGGTCCTCCTTTCTGATGAGGTGCAACGACCTAGTGACATTTCCCAGACTCCTTTCCTGTGTTCCCCTTAAGCATAGGAACACTAATGTGGCTGTCAATCCCTTGCCTCCAAAGATCTTAGTGCCTTTAGCAAATGCTAGAATTTGAGGGGTCAATAGTGTGTTGGACATTGCGCAGGGCATGCAAAGTCCAATTATGATTGCTTCGTCCCTAACTTGTGTGGAGTATCTTGCATATCATTCCTCCTCCCATCCTTGTGCTCTTACAATCTTACCGCCCCCTCTTCTGCAAATTTCTCTGAGCTTCTAGATGGGAGAGATTAGGCTGGCTTAGTTCCAGGTGATTGATATAGAGTCTCTGATGTTCTGGATTATGGTTTGTTGATTTTTTTTTTCAGTTTTGCTGCTCCTGCAATGCCCTTCACTGCATCCTGATGGGGAGGGTGTGACATTCTTCGTTCTTGAATTACAATGAAGCTCCATGGTACTCTACTGGCTTAGAGCGCCCCTGAACCTCCAGAGACTGGATAGAGAATCAGTTTGAATTTTAGCCTCATCACTGTCTAATTCTGTAGCTCTTTTCGCTTGCAGCTCAAAAGAATCCTATCACAAAAGAGCTAGGTCATTTGACTGCACTACCAGGATGCCTAACATAAAAGTAACAAATGTTGAAGAAATTTGAGTTACATTTTGAGCTGAATTGTCTGATGTAGTCTTATGTGGGGACTAAACACTTAAAATGTGGCTAGTGCAGATTTAACCTTGACATAAGGTTAAATTGCATTTCAGATTTCATATATTTCATGTGTAATTTACAAATACATTGATGACATAAAATAGTCACTGATGGATAAATCAAGTTGATTGATACATATTATACATAATCATTTTCCTTTTATTTCTTGAGGCTACTAAAATGTTTGAAAGGACACCTGTTGTTGGAATTTTATTTGTCCTAAAGTGTTGAGCTAGAGGATGTACAGTTAATTTTTCCACAATTTATTTCCTCCTTTAAAAATAAGTACCAAATTACATATAGATCTGTCAAAATGATGTAAGACCTGGAATCTCTCTGAAAGTTGATCCTTTTGACCTTACAATTTGGAGCTTCACAATGTGGTACCACACCTGGAAACCTCCAGTGTGAGATCTCAAGGAAGCACAGGAAATTCCTGGAACAGCAAAACATCCTCCTTGAAGTAATTCAGTTATTCCTCTGTGCATTGCTGTTAATTAACTGTTGATATGCTTGGAAGAGTTCATTTGGCAATGGTCTTGGTGAAAGAAGAGGAGCCAGGTATATATTGAGGATGCATTAGACAATACTGTCATAGTCATTTAATCCTGACGTCTTACTGTATAAGCAAATGCCAAGGTTTTTAATTTATTTCAACTGGTACAAGATGGTTGTCTCTGTAGGCGGCAAGTGTTCTTATGAATTAGTCATCTCAGCATGTGTCTCAAAGATGCCACAGTAGGGGAGGAATGGGACAGAGGCTCTCATGTCTTCCTTTATATGTAATGCACAGAGTGTTAACTACCATTTCTCTTCACAGCTCATGGATCTGAACAATGTGGGCAAGCCTCCAAGAGAATTAGAAAATATTTTGAAGCACGTGTTACCCAGTGAGCAGCAGATACATCTGCAAAATCAGACTTTGACAAGTTCAAAGGTTTGACAAGTTTGCTAATTCACCTTGTTTTATTAAACTAGTTTACATTTCTTTAGTCTTCCTGACATTCTGATACTTTAATTTTCTAGCATGGTGTCCACACAAAGTGAATAGTCAATGAACATTACTGAATAAAGTATTTAGATCTGAAATTTTCACCTTATGGCTTGACTTAGGCTTTGTAGCTGTAAGCTTAAGGAATATGTAACTGCAATTGCAACTGCAAACATGCTTAAACTGATACAGTGATTGTCTTGGCTTCAACTTTCTTACATTTACTTCGATTATTTATTAATTTTCTTGATCATTTTTTATCTGGCTTTCTGCTCTCAAACAGAGGATCATTCCTGATTTCCTATTTTTGACATGTAATTTAGCCAAGGAGTCAAATGATCTCTATGAGGGTTAGGACACTATCATTATGGAAGTATGTCTTGTCATTTTTGTCATCAATCCTCAGCCACAGAAATTGTCAAAAAAGGACTTACATTGTCTAAGACTCTCATAGAAAACTTTTTAATATTTACTTTTATTTATTGATTCTACTCTTTCTCCAATTCATACTAATATCTTGAGAATTCTTTCACTTAGGACATAAATACAAATATTTAATGAATAAATGCATTATGGATTATTTAATAATAAATTGATCATATATTTAAAACCACATATTTCTTTTGTGTATGTGTTTATCCACATTTATCTGTGTGGCACTCAGAAGTGAAAGTCAGGGACTGGAGCGATGGCTCAGAGATTAAGAGTCTGCCTCTTAAGCAGAAGGTTTTGCGTTTGGATCCCAGGTCCCATGTAAAAATGCTAGTCAGAAATGGCGGTGACCTGCACTTCCAGCTCTGCTGGATGGAGCATGGGAAATCCCAAAGCAAAGCAAGTAGGAAGTAGAGGCAATTTAGGATGATTTCCAAAGTCACCCTTGGTCCTCCACAGGGACATACAATGCCCTCTTTCTCTCTCTCTCATGCACACACACACACACACACACACACAAATAAATAAGTATATAAAAAAAAAGAAGTTGAAGCCAGATGTCTTCTTTTGACCTTCTACACCTTATTTTTTCAGGTAGTGTATCTGACCATCCCTGGAGTCCACTGAATAGATAGCCTGGTTGAGTATTAATTAAGCCACAGTAAACCTCCTGCCTCCGGTTTTCCAGAGAAGGGACCACAAACAAATCTCACCACACTAGGCTATTTTTTTAACATTGGTGCTGTTGAGTGAACTCACTTTTTCAATCTTGCCTGTCAAATACCTACTAATTGAACCATCTCTTGTAGCCCAGATACCATGTTTCACTTAAGTTTTCTATTTCATCCCAGATAAGATTAAAACAGCAACAATAATAAAGAACAGCAATAGAATTTGGAATGAATAAAGAAATGTCAAATATACTAATAGGAACATACAGTGTGACCTAAAATAATATCAGCTTATACAGGAGATACTTTCATTGTTTTCTTACAGTAATAAAGATTTATTGCTTTTGACTTTAAGTACTGTTTGATCTAGACTTTGGTTCAAAGTTAGTGAACATTCTTTTAAAGTACAGAAGTTTAGTGGAATATTATCTACGAAGCTAACTCTAACTAAAAAGTGAACTTATATACCATATGAATATGAGTGTTGTGCCAAAATAACCTAGATACAGTTCTCAATATTGATTGAAATGTGCATTACTTTATAAATGAAATCTTTCCTCTTTATAATACAATTTTATAAAATGGAACAATGTAAATTAGCATTGTGAAACTTTTCAACACAGGGATTTCCAAACATTAGAGCTCTTCATTTTTTTCAAGGAAACTTATTACAGAACCCAGCATAATGGGTAGACAATGGGAAAGAGCTGCTGAGAAGGATGGAAGTTAAGGATACCAGGAATTCCTTGCTCTGTGAATTCCCACATTTTTTTGCACAAGTCAGGGTGTCACCTATAAACAAACAGGTCGATCTTGGATCACAGCTTGACAACCACTAATTTTGCCAGTATGTACCAATAACCCAATGTGATGGCCCTGAAATGTCTTGCCTGTTTTTTCTTGATCTGATAACCATTGTGACAGTCATATATTTCAGGCACATATCTGAGCAGTAATTGTTGTATTCAATCATTAGCTACTTCTAATTTTCTAACTATTGTTTTATGTATAATTTTAGATTATGCAACAACTTTGAAATAAAAATTACTTTCAGTGAAGAATAATTTACATAGAAAGTTTGTATTTATTAAGAAAAAAATTAAGAGGTATATATATAAAGAACATCTCATTAAAACCTGAAGAACAAAATTTTAGTTAATAGACTAAAAAAGACCCCTGATTCCAAAAAACCCAATTCTAGAATAATAGATCTCCTAATAATGAAAAAAGGAAAGGACATGATGATGACTTTGTCATCAAAGGAGAAATATGTGTAATGATTCTGACTACATGAAAGGGATCTCTTTTAGGTGGGAAATATGAAGTTATCTATTTCAACTTCATGATGAGAACTGAAGTTAAAAATGATAGTATTTTCCAACTCCTGATGTGACAAGTAAAAAAAAGCTGTGATGACAAGAATAAAGGAAAATATTATTAATTAGTATAAAGAATATCCAATAGGAATTTAGCAACGTGTAAATGCTAAATTTAACTTAATTATTATAAATGAATTAATATACTCAGAAAGAGTACACTTATAAAAGATGTATAATTTATGACACTTTTTACCTTGTAATATTTTATTTATGATAAACAATATGCATATATGCCATAACACACTGATGGAGATCAGAGGACATCTTTCAGACATTGGTTCTCTCCTTGTACCATAAGGGTTTCTGGAGATTGATCTCAAGTGGTCACATTTCAAGCAGGAATCATATCCACTACACTGCCTCAGCAGACCCTAATTATGTCTCGAAACAGACATGTTTTTCCCCCAATCATACAAGCTCAATAGATACCACGGTCCTCTCCCTCCCTCCACCACTCCCTAGTCCCCCTTGCACCCTCCCCCCTTCTCCTTCTTTTCACCCCCTCCCTTCACTTCTTCCAGTGCCTCTGCCTTGCCCCCTCCCATCCCCTGGAGCATCCCCCTGTGTGAATGCCAAATTTCCCTTTGAGTCCTCCACTCCAGGGAGGTGTAAGGACTCAGTGGCATAGCCCAGAACCCCCCCTCCCACCCTCGGGTCCCCCTTAGTATAAGAACACTATTATGACTACTAATCCCTTGTCTCTAAGGATCCTACTGTCTGTGATTCATGCTAGACCTTGAGGGATCATCGACATGTCAGTCATTGTGCAAGTCATGCAAAGTCCCGCTATGGCTACTGTGGCCCTAACTTGTATGGAGTATCTTGCATACCGTTGATCCTCCCCATCTTTAGGCTCTTAAAATCTTTTTTTTATTATTATTTATTTAATTGTGTGTGAGTGTGCGTGTGCATGTGTATATGTGTGTGTGTGTGTAGTTGTAGAACGAAGGGTGAATTCAGGAACCATCGTGGACTGCTTCTACCTCCTCTTTTGCTCTGCCGCAGGATCCACAGGCTCCGCCCACCAGTACCAGAAGCCCCCCCGCTTCCGCCCGACATTTGTGGGATCTGGGATCCGAATTCAGGACCCTCTGCTTGCAAGACAGAGGCTTAACCCCTGTAAGCTCTTGAAATCTTGCCGCCTCTTCTTCCACAAGCTTTACTCTGAGCTTTAGGATGGGGAGAGATTTGACTGGTCTGGTTCCAGGTGATCATTGTAGAGTTTTTGGTGTTCTGAACGTTGGTTTGTTGTTGTTTTCGGTCTTGCTGTTCCTGCATCACCCTTGGCTCCATCCTGATTGGTTTTGGAAGTCACCTCCTAACCAAAGATAAAAGGCTTTTTAAATGAAGATCTTACTATAAGAAGAGAATCAAAGGTATATGGAATAGAAGTAGGAGACCGTAGTGAGGTGGGGGGGGTGTCAGTGTCCCATTTGCACGATGGTTACCATCTATCTTCCAGTCCCTATAACCTCCCTGGAAGGAACCTGCCCAGGAAGGAAAGTAAGAGTGAGCATAACCAGATGTCTTGCTACTTACTTGCAATACTTAATGGTGAACTATTTTCTCTACTGAAGCATGATCCCCTCTCTCCTTATTTCTGGGGGGACCTTCCTTTCCCCTCGTCTCCTATTTATAATCTTTGCAAATACTGGAGGTATTATAGAAATTTATCTTTGAATATGTCATTAGATGAGTTTGGTACTAGGATCCACTTATTAGGAAGTACATATGGTGTCCAATTTTTTTTTATTTCCACTCATACAAACTTAACAGGTACACCGGTCCCTCCCTCCCTCCAACCCCCTATCTGCCTGTACCCCCTCTCCACTCTCTTTCCTCCCCAACCCCCAGTGCCTCCCCCTCGCATCCCCGGAGCATCCTTTAATGTGCATGCCAAACTCTCCTTTGGATCCTCCTCTCCGATGAGGTGCAAGGACCAAGTAGCATTTCCCAGAACCCTTTCCTGTGTTCCTGTTAAGCATAGGAACACTACTGTGTCTGTCAATCCCTTGCTTCCCAGGATCCTAGTGCCTTTAGCAAATGCTAGACTTTGTGAGATCAATAGTGTGTTGGACATTTAACAGACATTTCTTTTACTAAATATATTTAACAATAAAAATGATTAAATTATAAGAACTCATCCAAAGATATACTACTATTAAAACTAATGTTCTAATAAATAAATAATAACATCAAAATTATGATAGGGACCATAAAGATTGTTTGTTAGAACATTTCTTGGTATTATATGCTGACTTCAATCTCCTGTGACTCAATTTAAAGAAAAACAAAAGGGAAGAGAGAAGAGCCTTGATACAAGACTGAGAGGAAGCAGGTTCGCTGCATATGATTAATATGATTTTATATATGAGCATCATATATAAAATTGATATAAAAGATTTGCTGTAAGTGAAAATATGAGTTTGTGACTGTCTTCTCTGGGTGGTGGGATCAGAGCAATTTGTATTACTTCTTTTTTTAATTTTTTTATTATTTATTCACTTATGCATGTATGCGTGTGTGTGCGTGTGTGCGTGTGTGTGTATGTGTGTGTAGAACCACCGACGAATTTGGGAACCACCATGAACCGCCTCCAACCTCCTCCTTATTTACTCTGCCCCAGGATTCACAGGCTCCGCCCTACCAGGACCGGAAACACAGGCCGCTCCTGCTTCCGCCCGGCGTATATATGTGGGGTCTAGGATCCGAACTCAGGACCTTCCGCCTGCAAGGCAGAGGCTTAACCCCTGAGCCACCTCTCCAGCCCCCCTTGTATTACTGCTTACGAAGGTTATTTTGTATTTTGTGTCAGTGAAGACATGCATATTTTAAAAAGAAAAAAGATGCTTCCATTTAAAAAAATAGATGCCACATGAAATTAATTCAAATTATTGCTTTGAGTAAACCTTTTAAAAGTCAGATTGGTCCATTATGCATAGACAGAATCACCACATAAGTACAGATTTGGTAGCAGATACATTAAGAGATTGGCTATTTTGGCTAGACTGTCTTGGAAACTATAGTTGCATTTTTAATAACATTAAGTAGTCTATATTGTTATGCTATGTCTTATTCAAAAAGAAATTGCACCGGGGGCTGGAGAGGTGGCTCAGGGGTTAAACCTCTGCCTTGCTGGCAGAAGGTCCTGAGTTCGGATCCTAGACCCCACGTATAGACGCCGGGCAGAAGCTGGGGCGGCCTGTGAATCTCGGGGCGGAGTAAACAAGGAAGAGGTGGAGGCGTCCATGGTGGTTCCCGAATTCGTCCGTGGTTCTACACACACATACACACATACATGCACACATACACACACACACACGCACACAATTGAATAAATAATAAAAAAAATTAAAAAAAAAAAAAGAAAGAAATTGCACCAACTTGAATGTGAAAGATTCAATTGTCTGCCCATGCGTTCAGGTTAGGCATATGGAGTGAATTACACTAAGGACGTGGAGCTTAAATGCACTGCTTCATAGTGTCTGGAGTACAAACCAAAGTGTTTTCTTGGGCAAATATAGTCCTTCATGGTTTGAATTATGGTAAATTTGAAACCAATTCTCCCATGTGTGAAAGTAGAGATTGGGTGAGGGATTTCCCCTCCTTCTTTGAAATGTCAGGGTTTAATCTTTATTTGGGGGATCAGAACAGTAGAAGGTGTTCTTGTATTAAGTTATGACAAGGAAAATTTCAGAGTATATACAAGACGCCTTCTATTGTCTAAGAGGTATGAATTGATACAGTGTCAAAGTAAAATTTTAAAGAGTTTCAGAGTCAAGATCTTCACACAAACTTCAAACAAAATTTACTGGTACCATTCTCTTGAATTGTCACCATTGTGCAAAATATATTACAGTTAACAAGGGAAAAATGTGCAATTCAGTTTTTGAATGTATAAACAAAGATTGGTAAATACATGCCATAATATATAATTTTTCATTCACTGTATAAAAAAGGTTTTCTCTCTCTGCTTCATCACATCTTTCTTATCTTCTTTCTCCTCTTTCTAACATATTATCATTGTGATCTTTGGTAGCAAAATATACTTAGCACAATGAGAAATTCAAGGTAAAATTAAACACAAACCTTGGATTTTGCAAGGATGGTACAAAGTTCTCCTGGAAGTTGCTCTAAAACAGCCAAGAAAAGATATTATTTCTTTTGCAGCAAAGATCTACTGATTAAGGAATGAAAGGGTAGAAATAAGAATGGCGTTGTTTGCTTCCTGTTCACCTGTGTTCCTGTGCTCTACAGGTCATAGTTGCAGAGAAAGGAACACTTCTACCAGGAGTGTCCTACCTTCTACCTTCCAACCACAATTCCACTGAACTGAAAACTAAGGCTATCATTAGCCATGTGTCTGAGTCAAGAGGCAAAGAAAGGAGTTATAGTGATGGCTTGGGTGATTGATTTGAATTACTAGAGATGAAACTTTAACTACCTCTCTACAGTGAAGGTAAAGAGAAGAATATTTAGAATAGGAAAGACTTCTTTTTTTTTTTAAGGAAAGAATTCTTAAGGCAGCTTTTCTGCTTTTCATGCCCTGTGACCAAGGCCAATGGGAACTATAGAAAGTCATTCATGAGTTCAGGTCTGGGCAGATGACCTGTTAGGGAATCATGACTGGCAGAAATGCTGCTGGAAGGCAAATGGAAACCATTGGAAGTGTATTGTGAATACCAGCTATATCCACTTGCTCATCCATAGAAATAAGTAGTTGGAATGAGTATTTCCTGTTTATTTCATCAAGAATATATTCTTAATATGAATATCTTCATTCTCTTTCTTATTATTTATTCTTATTTATAAGAGGTATTTGATTAATATTATATCATTATTCTTCAAGTTACAGTATATCAGAAGAATAAATATTACTTAAAATACTTTTCTCTCCCAAGGGAAATATTGATGTATTTGCATTTTCCAATTAATGTATTTTCAATTTCAGCAACATAATTCCATTTTTATTTTGTTTGTATTTTGAAGACAAAGTTTCATGTGAGTTAGGCTATGCATGAATTTGTTATGTAGCCCTGTCTTCCTGAGTCTCTTTTCTCTACCTATTGATTTCTGGGAATGCAGACTTACACCCATGTGACTGCAATTATACTTTTATGCAGGATAGTTGTATCGCATTAGGCAGAATCATAACCTTAGTACTTGCTTTATTTGGAGACTGAAAATGATTTAACAAGTGAATGTTGGTTAATCACATAGACAGTGTGGTTGGTGGGAAATTATACTGACTTTGTAAAAAGTTTAACACAAATACCCAAACTGTTTTTTTAATCAAAGAGATTATGACAATTATATAATCTGAAAATAATTGAGTCACATGCTATAGAATAAAATTTCACTCTAGCTCAAAATATACCAATACTGATCAAAATTTATTAATTAAAATATAACCACAATCAATTTTTGTGTTGTTGAACATAAATTAGTATTTGGTGAGAGAGACAACGTGCATCTGAATTATGTGTATTCAACTAGTAAAACTGAAAAATAAAAAATCAATTTTAATAATGCTGATTTTTAAAGACATAAAAATGCAAATTAAAAAAACCAATTGTAGGATGAGGGAGATAGCCTAAAGTATAAAGTATTGTTGCACAAGCATCAGTAACTGAGTTTTAATTCACCTGACATATATAAAATCTGGATAAGATTGTATAAACTTATAATCCTAGTACTTGGAGGTGAAGACAAGAGAATCCTGCTGACTTGATAGCCATTCAACTTAGATAATCACTAACATCAAGGTTCAGTGAGAAACTATTTCAAAAAAGTATGATAGAGAGCTAAGGAGGAAGACTCTTCCATATACATATTTTGTAAATACATACACAACAAACATGCATACTTATACTCACACACATATTTACATGCACATTAAAAATAACATCTTAAAATAAAAATATTTACCTATAAATTTGTAAAGCCAGGATTGACACTCACATTAATAAGATTAACGTATGCTGGTTCATGTATTTGTGACTGTTTTGATAATATTTATTTTTATCTAAAGTAAGTGTCAGATTCTTACTGTTATAGACATTTATTTCTAATCTAACCTTTCTTGTTAAGACTCATAATTATCTTTCAGATATTTATTTTAATATAAATAGCAATCAAAAATTTTCAGGTTTTCATATTAACATTAGTTCTTAAAATTAATTTGTTTTAAAAGTTTGCTAATTATTAAATAATTTGAAAATTTGAATGGATAGTTTGTCAAGTCTGCTCAACAGATTAAGGTATCTGCTTGCAAAACAGATTACCTAAATTTTAACACAGAATCTACATGAAGGAAGGAGAAAATCAAATTCCAAAAGTTGTACTCTGACCTCCACATGAACACTGTAATTCTCTCCTCTTCCTCCTCCTCTTCTTCTTTCTCTTCCTTTTCTTCTATTTTCCTCCTCTTCCTCCTCTTTCTCTTTGTCCTCCTCCTTTTCCTCTATTTTTTTTAATTTTTTTTATTATTATTTATTCAACTGTGCGCATGTGTGTGTGTCTGTATGTCTGTGTATGTGTAGAACCATGGACGAATTCGCGAACCACCATGGACGCCTCCACCTCCCTTCTGCCCGGGATTCACAGGCTCCGCCCTACCAGGACCAGAAGCGCAGGCCGCCCCCGCTTCCGCCTGGCGTCTATACGTGGGATCTGGGATCCGAACTCAGGACCTTTTGCCTGCAAGGCGGAAGCTTAACCCCTGAGCCACCTCTCCAGCCCCTCCTTTTTCTCTTTTATTTCCTCCTGTTTCTCCTTTTTCCTCCCTCTCTTCCTACTCTCTTTCTCCCTCCCTCATTCTCTTCTTTTCCTCTCTCTATTTTTTCTTTCTTTATCACTCCCATGAATAAAATACTTCAGATTTTTTTAATGCAGTAGTCTTTGGGGTGCTTAGATAAACCTAATGCTTCATGAATATGGTCACATTTTCTCTGAGATAACTGGACTTTCATGCAAGCAAAAATATACACACATGAAATAGGTAAGTAAGAACTCAAGGTAAATAATGCTGTGCAGGAAGGCAAAACACCTTACTCATAGCACTGGAACTGTTATCTACACTCTGAATAAAATTTTTTGTTGAATATATTAGAGTTGCATTAGTGAAGATGAAAGTGATGCTTAGTTGTCAGAGAAGCTGGACCTGTGGTTATACCTGAGCTTTTCAAGGCAGTAGAGGTACTAATAATATGGAAATCCTTTTGTTCTTGAGATAATCTCAAACTTAAAATTAAAAAGAAAGGAAGAAAGGTAAAAAAATAGAGCAAAGTTTTGTCATAGAGATGATGCTAGAGAAGTCATAGATAAAGTGGTATGAAGAGTCTATATAGAGAAAAATTCTAGAAATTGATAGTAAAGAGTTTCCATTGAAGTATAGACATTGTAGGACAGAGCAGTTTAGTAATGACATAGAATGATGCACAAAGTACCTAGATAGAAAGAAAGAAAGAGATTCAGTTTTCCTCAAAATTTTAACTGACCAAGAAAACAATAGTACTTTCTGAGAGGGAGAAAAAGACAGCAAATTGTTTCTGCTGCTATTTCTCTAAGAAAGATTTAATCTTTAAGGGGACATTGAAATGGATCAATGGGTAAAGGCACTTGCTTACAAACATGAAGCTTTGAGTTCAGTTCTAAGAACCCATATGGCAAGGAAAGAACAACTGAAAATAAATTATCTTCTGGCATGCACGCCTATGTTCACTCTGCTTTTTACCTCTTTGTCATAAATAAAAATACCTTTAAATACCTTTAAAAGGAAATTTAAGTCAAATGAGTAGAGGAAGCTTAGGTTGTTACTAGTAAATATTCAGGCTCATTATTTATTTAGTAGAATATTGCTAAAATTTCAGAAGGCAGAAAATATGGAAAAGGGATTTCTTTTAGAAATCAAAGGCAGTGATACTAAATGAAGAACCTAGATAATTAACAAGATTGACAGATCAGTGCATAGTAAGTAGATAGATAGATAGAAGAGATAGATAACAATAATTATAGATTCTTCTGTAATTATTGAGTTGAGAGAGAAAAAAAGAAAGAACTTTACAAAGTATACAGATTATGTCATTTGTATATATTGTGATGGAGTTAAGGAATTTCTAGCAATCATCGTTTTGCTATTAAAGAATAATATTCTGCCCTGAGGTCTTGTTTTCTCTTCACTCAGTACATTTCTCTTTCTCAACATTTTTAAAACTACCTTTAAGTGTTATTGATCTATCTTTCTTTCTATTTATCTATCTCTCTACTTATCTATCTCTCTATCTATCTATCTATCTATCTACCTATCTATCTATCATGTGTGTGTGTGTGTATGTGTGTGTGTGTGTGTGTGTGTGTGTGTGTGTGTGTGTGTGTGTATGTCTGTGTATGCCTACAAATGGAGGACCAAAGGTTATATTGAGAATCATCCTCCAATTCTCATCCAACTTATTCTTTTTTATTTCCAACTTATTCTTTTAAGTCTGTGTCTCTAATTAAACCCACAGTATGTCTATTATGGCGAATTTGCATTGTCAGCTTGCTTTGGGGATTGTCAAACTCTGCCTTTGTGGGCTGGAATTATAACCACCCAGGCATTTCAGTGGGGATATGAGGATCTTAACTCTAGTCTTTTTGTTTGTGAGAAAACTACTTCAACCTCTAAATTAACTCCCCTGACCTCATTTTCTGTCCCTAGAAAACTGTATCAGAATTATCACATGAATAATTTGTTGGAATCCTGTAAAGAACCTTCCTAGGATTACTTAAAGATAAAAAATGTTATATTGTGAAATCAAAACATATGTTTATTTTTAACAAAAACAAGACCATGTTCTAGCATTTATAAATGGACACAGTAAGAGTTGAGGAGAATATAGGCTGAACAAATTACATATAAACTTAAAAGTCTGTGTCTCAAATAGATGGAAGCACTTCATTTTTTTCTGGCCTTGTCCACTGGGTCTCTTTTGTTATTATTAGAGCATTAGTGGTACTCTTTTCATGATCTACTCTAGCATAATCTCATCTTAATAGTTATCTTTACATTCCACATTTCCAAGGAAGTTCATGCTTTCAATCTCAGGTAGATGTGAAACAAAGGATGTTTGTTTGTCTCTATATAATGAATAAAGTATTTAATAAAAGTAGACAGTGAACAAAATATCATTTCTTGATCCTATTTTATTCTGTGTAGTATTTCTGTCTGTTCTTACAGATATATTGTATAATATATAAATAAGTGATATTTATATCACATAATTTCTATGTCCCAAATATCTAAAATACTGCCTTTGTTATCTCATATTGAAAGTTGCCTTAGAATTAGGTATGCATGGTAGGCAGTGAATCAAATGTTTTCTTATTCATTACTTGACCCACAGACATATCTAAACTAGTATAATACTTCTTTACATAGCATGCTGAAAGTCTTAGCATAACCCAGTTAAATATCCACAGAATGTCACTGGAATTTCTGATTATCTCATTAGAAATGGGTATATGCACCTTGATGGGAAGACACAGACAACCCAGAGACCAACCAGCTGTCCTTACTTTGCTTTCTCCTTTGAATTTCATTCCTGTTCTTTCACTTCTACATAATGAGTAAACACTCATGGAAATCAAGGATCTCATCTAGTGTATGCATATATTATTTGATGCTTCTAAGAAATATTCTCATACATAAACAGTAGCTTCCTTTCTGTCAAGTTCCCATAAAGGATTTAGTCATTGAACTTCTTTAATTTCTAATAGCTTTCAGAGGCAAAGATAACATTAATGCCCAACACTTGAAAATTTTAATCCAAGACTTTATGGCATTTAATTTTATTGATTTTGTTCTTTCTTTTATGGGTCTTCACCTTTTACAGTCAGTAATATGGAATTTAAAGTGTCCCTATACAATTACCTAATTTAGCTTTCATATAGATGTGTTCAGAGTATTATTTTAACAAATCTTGGAAGAAAGGGTCCAAAAGCAGGGAAGAATGCTTAGATCTGAAGACAAGACAACCACATTCCAGTCCCATCTTTCTGCACCTCAATGTCTTCATCTGTGTCACAGACTCAATGTCTGAAACATTATTTAGTGATAAAAGGATAAAATGATTATCATGCAAAAGCTTGGAGATTATCATGTTCATTGAAATAAGGTAAGTCAGGCACAGAATAACAAATACGGATTAATTTTACTCATGGTGGATTTTAAAAAGGTTAAACTCAGAAGGTGAACTTTAACTAGTGATTATCAGAGACAGAGGAGGGACTTTTTAAAAAAAAAACTCATATGATGTTTCCAATATGTAGCCAGCGATAGAGCCCTGACAATTTCAACATCTCTTTTTACACACACATTTGTCTTCTTCTTCTACTAAGCTATAGGTTCATGAAAATAAGACAAGTTTTTCTTTCTTGACAGCAGAGATACTTAAGAGTTCTTACACAAAATTGGTGCTTAGAAGTTAATTAATGAAATGAAAAGGGCTGACTCTATAACTAATTCAGTAGTTCTCAACCAAGTACATTGTGAGTGGTGAACTTCTCAGAACCAGTATTTAAGTCTGCGCTTATGAATTAGCAATTATTACATAGTAATAGTAGCAAAAGACCACTGCATCTTAAACCCCTCTTCTTGCATCTTTAACACTTGATTGATTATAGGTAGACATTCTCTAAACAACATTGCATTATCTTAGGCAATTAAATGTAAATTGTTTTAAAGACTAAGAGTGTCTTAGAGGTACATATTTATAAGTATGTAAGTTGTAACTATAGTTACTTTTTTCCTTTACTCAAATATATAATTCTTTTCTACTTTTCCTAGGGTACCAACAAAATCCAACAAATTGCATGCTGTTTTAATACCCAAGAAAAGGCAGGTGTTCACTAAAGAGAGAAAATTAAAAGCAGCCTAACTGTTGAAACTCCCTTTGAACCACAAGTTTAAATTTTAATGGTTTTACAACCTTCTCAAGCTGTCAATGGAAAAACATGGCTTGACATTGAACACATACCAAGTCAGTAGCATAGCTATTTTATAATGTCTGATTGGTCATTGAAAAAATACTTTAAAATTCAATCCATGTGATGGAAATGCCATTTAGAAAAAGACCATTCATGCTGCAGCACTGCATGAAAACTTGCCATAATCATTCCCGTTTTGTCCAGAGCAGAAGAACTTTTAAAGACTTGCAAATGGAAAGTTTCCTATAATACTGAATATTGAAGATTACAAATGAAAATTTTACTGTCATAAAATTCACCACTATCAAAATAAAAAGCATAACATTATTTTGTTCACCTTCATAGGTGAAATTTTTGATGTGCTTAAGTAAGAGTTTCAGGGTTTTTTTAGGGGAACCTTTTAAAAATGTCTATTCATAAGTCTACTTGGTCATTTATTCATTCATTCATTTAAGTGAAATAAGTTGAATACTTACTATATTTTGTGTTATAGAAGGTAGATGTAGTCTTTTCATCTATTCAACTGATATTGTATTCCTTTTGGGAAGTACAAGAGGGATTATTAATAGGCACATATTATAGAGTTACAGATCACCCAAAACAGAACTGACATATCAATAAATGCATATGCTGTATAACAAAAAACAAGGCTAGACAACCAAATGAATGAATGACTGATTTTAGTCTCAAAGTTATTTTAGAAAATTTTGAAACATAAGTTCACTTCATTTTTACAAACCAGATTCACCTTATGTTTCTTGAGTTTATGTTTCTGAAATTTTCAGTTAAATTTTAATTGCATAGTTTTGAGAGAGATCTGTACTTGTTATTTTCACTTTCTGCCTATTTTCCTATCTACTACTAATTTTTTTAAAAAAAAGTTTTACTGGAATATATCAATTGTATGTAATAATGGGGATCATTTTTGGTTGGATATATATATATATATTTAACTGTAGTCATCTATATATCCCTTGGTACTCATCCCATGTCTACTGATTTGCTTATTCCCATCTTCTTTCCCTTCTGCTTCCCTGAGAATTTCCAAAGGACAAGAACAAAATTAGTACAAGAAAGCAAAGCACAACATAGATGAAAATGAATTTGTCGGGGCTGCAGAGGTGGCTCAGGGGTTACGCCTCTGCCTTGCAGGCGGAAGGTCCTGAGTTCGGATTTGAGACCCCAGGTATGGACACTGAGTGGAAGCGGGGCGGCCTGCATTTCTGGTTCTGGTAGGGCAGAGCCTGTGAATCCTGGGGCAGAGTAAACAAGGAGGAGGTGGAGGCAGTCCATGGTGGTTCCCGAGTTCGTCCGTGGTTCTACACACACACACACACACACACACACACACACACACACATACACATATGTACACACACGCTTACACGCACAATTAAATAAATAATAAATAATAAAAAAATTTTAAAAAAGAAAATGAACATGTCCTTAATTTTCAGCTCTAAAAAATGTACCTTATTTAAAAATGAGTTTGAGATCTATGTCTAAAATGAAAGTGTCAGATGATGTGTGGAATTTGAATATACTTAAAATTAATTTAGAGATTATAATTTTAAGTAATTACAAAGACAATGATTAATAAAAATTTCCATGAAATATTTTTAGGATTTAAGGGCATAGTTATAAGGCAGTGTCTAAAACATACTTTATGGTTGAGGCAAGAAGGTGCTTCATGTCTATGTTATAATAATGTATAAATTTATTTGATTATGTATGTCATGATTTGAATGTGAACCGTCTTTCCTAGACTCATGTATTTAAATACCTAACTGATGCTAATATTCTGGAAGATCATAGCACCTGTAGGAGATGGAGCCATCGCTGAAGAAAGATCATTCCAAATCTGTATTATATGTAAAGATTCACCATTGGTGTTTTATATTCTGTCCTTTCCAAATGTCTAATGACATATAACCATTATTATAGTGTCATGTAAAATAATCTCACTGCTCTGAAATATCTTTGTGCTCAATCTCTACATAACTACTGAGCTTCCCTTTGGACTGGGCTCTTCTGAACCGTTACATAACCATACAGGCTATAGCTTCAGTTAATTTCACTTAGCTATGCACAATTAAGTGTTCTTCATATCTTGCTGTAAGCTGATAGTTCATTTCTTATTGGAATGTTCCAGAGTTTGTTAATTGACTTATTTACTGAATGGCATGTTGGTTACTTCCAAGTTTTGACAATTATGATTAAGCTTTTGTGAACATTACTGTCCAGAGTTGGTATAGACTGTAAATGCTTACTACTTTGAGTACATGGATACCAGTAAATGTTATTGTTTATAAGTCTATGCCTACTTTTCTAAAAAACAGTAAGACTTTGTTCCAAAGTGTCAGCTCACTGTTCTGCCTTCCACTAACAAAGAATGAAATACTCCATCTATTTTCCTGCCAGGATGTAGCATTATCAATCCATTTGGTTTTGACTGGTCTAACAGTTGTATAGTAATTATTCAAATTTAATTCATATGGCCATGTTAATGTATGCTATGACACATCTTCTTGGGTGATAAATTTCCATCTGAGTATCTTCTTTGTTTATATACCTGTTTAGGAATTTAGTGTACTTTTAGAATCAGATTATTCATTTGCTTACTGTTCATTTTGAAATTTCTTAATGTCTTCTTTTCCCATGTTTGTCATTATGATAAATGTCCAACATGAGCCAGGTATGTATGCATGTATGTTTGGGCCAATGCATATTCCTTTGATGTACACAATGAGGAGAAAAGCTGGGATTTTCCCTCCCCTGAATTTTGAAAACTTTATTTTTATGCCTGTTTCCAAATCAAACAAAAGAAGACATCGTTAAAATAATGACATAAAGTAAGAAATGGATGGAACAGTACTCAATGACAACAAATTTATATGATCTATTGAAAAGAGTTAAGTATTTCTGCAGGGCAGTTAACCTGATTAACGTTTTCTTGGACATAACTTTATACAACCATTATTTCCATAGCCTATACTTTTGAGGGAGAACAAAAGACCATATTTTGCTTTTTTTTTTTCTAGACATATTATTAAAATAAGCAAATTACCCTTTCGTGTCCTTCTCAAACACAATCCATTTTTTTTTCTGTCCTCATCTGGTTCCATGTCCAATGCTCTATTTTTCACTAGACAAACAATGCACAGGTTTATTCTTACAGAAACAATCTCTGGTAAAAATCATACAGTGCCTACTTGAATAGTACCCAAAGATGAGCTGCATGCTTTTCGCTGTCTAGAAATAACTGCCAGAAAATGAATTCATGAAGCAGCCAAAGGAATATTGTAGCCCTCAGGAAGCCATTGTATTACAAGTGAAGTTTTAGGCAAAGGAGCATTCTTTATTACACACATGCATACACATGAACATACAGACACATATTTTGTTATGTATGGTAGAAGGTAAGAATAGTTAAGACTATTGAACCATGACTAATATCCACTGGAACTCATGCAGTGTTAGCCAAATATTCCTCTTATTTACATTGCACTATGATGACAGTTTACTCAGAAATAAAAGATTTGTGTTTATTAAAGTGGTAACTGTCAATACATGGATCACAATAATTCTAAACCAAGAACAGCCCGGTTAATTCTTAAATATAAATCCAAGAGCTTCCAAGATGTCTGCGGTGACTTAGCCTCCTCCAGCTTTGGCCAGCCAGCCATGCCACCTCTTCTTTGAGAGACTACCTTCCCTCTGGAACCATAAGCTGAATAAACCTCCCTTTCTCCCTTAAGTTGGTTGACTTTGAGTGTTCTCTCACAGCAATAGTTAAGAGTAGCTGTTACAGTAGCTGGATAGTGGGGTATTGCTGTGAGATTAAGAACAGCTGGTACCACAACGTGGAGTTGTTTGTGAACTTGAGAGAAGTTGGTACCCAGCAGTATGGCCAATGCTGTGACGAGTGACACATGGAACCATGCATTGGCCGAGAGTTTAGTGAAGTTTTGCTCTCATCCTGAAAGCGTGCCTGAAGTTAAGCTGGAGTTCTTGGTGGAGGAAATTTCAAAGCAATGTAGTCTTGACAATGCGATATGGCTACTTATTAGTTGTCTTCAGAGTTAGGAAAAAGAGCAAAGAATCAGGCAGGAAGAAGCAAAACCTTAAGATCCAATGTTGAAAAATACAATGGCAAACTTAAAGAGTTGAACCAGGAAGAAGCAGAGAACAAAATGGCTATTGAAGAGATTAGCTCCATTTGTAAATCAAAGCCTCCTCTCAATTTGAATAAATAGGAGAGGCCCTAGCTTGAGGGCAAGATCCTCAGGGAAGAATCCCACTCATAAGAATGCAAATCCTTTCAGAAGACTGGAGCTAAAAGATGGAGTTCCAAAGCAAGAGTTGGTTTCTCTTACCAAGCAACTGCCCAGGAGTGAAAGACATGGCCAGTATAGAGAAGCAGAATCAGCTCTGATTCAAGGGGGCCAGTCTTGGCAAAGTTGTCCACGTGGGTCTGGTTTTAGAGGCATCAGTGATGCAAGAGGGAGGAGATCGTGGAGTTGTCCTCCAAGATTTCAAAAATTGGCAGAATCCAGGCATCATGAGGCAAGAAGCCTGCACTTTAGAGGCCCAAGAAGGGCAGTTTGTGCTGTGGAATTAAAGCCTGGTTTGCCATTAAGAAGTAAAGATGCTAGAGATGCCAGAGACAACGTGGGACATCTGCCAAGGAGAGCTGTATACCCTGGGAGGAGTCAGCTTAAGAGAGCAACTTATTCTATGGGCAGCTGCATTGGAGGGGTGGAACCAAAGCCCTTTGGAACTGAGATGATTTCAAAGAGAGGTTGACCTGTTGGACTTGATGCTACAAGAGTTGGAGTTTGTCCGCTGATTTTTGGTCTTGTTATGGACCAATCTTTCCTGGATATGCCCCCATTCCCTCCTTTTGGAATGGGAATGTTTATTCTGTGCCATTGTATGTTGGAAGTATGTAATTTGTCCTGCTTTTATAGGAGATTTTGAATTTTGGACTTTGGATTTTGGGACTACTGATGTAGTCTACGAAAACTTTTAAAGTTTGCATAATGAGATGGCAATGAGCCTGTGGGGGCCAGGGGTGGAGTGTCATGGTTTGAAATGTGTCCCCCACAGTCTCATGTGTTTAGCAAGGTCATGACACCTTGAGAGGTGGAGCCTTGCTGGAGGAAGGCAGTCTCAAGGGGTAGGCCTTGAGGTCGATTAGTCCCACCCTACCTTCAGGAGCTGCCTTTGCTGCAGCAGACTGCAGCTCTCAGCTTCCAAGATGTCCTTGGTGACTTAGCCTCTTCCAGCTTTGGCCAGCCAGCCATGCCACCTCTGCTTTGAGAGACTGTACTTTCCCTCTGGAATCATAAGCTGAATAAACCTCCCTTTCTCCCTTAAAAAAAAAAAAAAAATCCAAGTAGATTCAGAACTTTGGAAGAAGGAACCTGTGTTCCTTACATTGAATTTGAGAACTTAATTAAAAGTCCTACACTTGAAGATCATACATAAGTTTTTTGTATTTCTGGGATTAGATGGAAGCACGAATTTAACAAATATCTTGTGAAATTCAATTTGGAATCTTGGGGCAGAATTGGTGATAATATATGGAAAAGTAAAGTGGAAATTTCTTTTTTTTTTCTTTTTTGAGTGTGTGTGTGTGTGTGTGTGTGTGTGTGTGTATGTGTGTGTATGTATCAGAGGACATTGTGCGTCCCTGTGGAGGATGAGGGTGACTTTGGGAATCATCCTGGATTGCTATTACCTACTTTTGGTTTCACTCTGGGATTTCCCAGGTTTCACCCACCAGGCCCAGAAGTGAAGGCCACCACCACCACTTCTGGCTGGTGTTTTTTAGTGTGACCTGGGATCTGAACTCAGGACCTTCTACTTGTGAGACATAATCTTAACCCATAAACCATGTTTTCAGCCTAGAAATGAAAATTCTTATAAATAAAACTCACATTTGTCACATAAGGAAAAACTATCAATGTTTAAAGTAGGATGTGTGATAATCATTCATTATAGAATGTAGGTATCTTACAGTGTTGCCAATCTAAGACTATTATTTTATGCTGACATGTATTAGAATTTTTGTATTATTTTTGGAAATGTGAATACTTTTAAACTTTCTATAAATATTTTGGTAGAGTTTATAATGTGCTTGAAAACAGAAAAAAAATCTTTTCAAAGTTGTCAATAAGTACATAAAAGTGGAAACATTCTCAGTCTCCATATATCCATTTTGAGTGTCCAAAAAAAACTAAATGTCACTAAAAAGTAAATCTTCCTTCCAGTACAATAAGTTGGAAAAGTCTTTCCTTTTCAAAATGATGTTACAGGGGATTTCCATCCTTTTGTTGTGCTGGTGCTTTCTATCATCATCCTGTTAAATCTGAGGACTGGGTCAGCATCTATGCATACGTGATGTGTGGTGTGGGCTCCCATGAACACACACAGGCAGACACGTGCAAACCACTAGATCTGCATTTTGTTTCCTTCAGTCCTATTCACATTTATTAATTAGTTCATTTACACTGAGTGCTATTTGTTTCTGTTTTCTGGGGCAGTCACATTTCTTCCTCTCTGTTCTGTGACAAGGGCAAGAAGGACAGTGACAAGAGAGCTGGATGAAGATGTGATAACTCATCTTGGAGGTATTCTAAGGGATTAAAGGAAGTGGTTGGAAATTGGCTACTAGATTGCCTCTGAACATGGTACTCTGCAGAGGAGCGTCACAAGTTAGGAACCATGTGTTTTATTCTTATTATTCCTGTGTGTTCTTATACCTTTATATTCTTAAAGAGGAAGTCAGACCATCTTATGGGATAAAGGACTGAAACAGCTAAAACTTTAACACTTCCCACTCCCTATGATGAGTAACAATGAAGATTGTTAAAAATGTCAGTAGGTGGATGCCTTCCCTTCTCCAGAGGATATGGAGAGCTATCAATTACATTCTGTTCATGGAAAGAAGTACAAAATAATGGAGTTGCTATATGGACATGCTATCAAACTATCATCTAAATACTTGTTGTACTTATAGATTACAGCAGCTTTCAGCCCTCAATCAAAAATCTTATTTTTGAAATAAAAGGAGTTTAATATACAGAATCATGTCTGGTTAATAATAAGTGACTTGTGATATGTTCAGTTCTAAATATGATACTGAAATCGCCATTCATCCCAATGCTCAGGAAACAAAGGAGCAGGGAGCAATAAAAATGTAAGACCCTAAGGGTGGAGAGAGGGGCTGCCAGGTAGACCATCTCTGACTATGACAGGGTTGCAGCACCTATGAACTCACTTCAGATATGTTTACTTTTATGCAGTGTTCACAAGATTATCCTATCATTTCACCATGAAAGGGGAAAGAAAGAGCTCAAGAGAAACCACATATCCCTAAGATACTTCGGAAGTTTAATGCTGAATGTGAGAAAAGGAAATATTTTCCTCAGTGGTATGCTTACTTATGTATCATCCATACTCCAGTATTCTGGCAACCCATATGAAACTCAGTTGACCACATATAAAAAAAATACAAGAAGTAGGAGGGAGGGAGATTGGGAAGAAGTTTTCAAAGGAATAAATGGGTAATAAGATTGGGTTTATGTGGTAAAAATGAAATAAATTTGTTGAAATCATTTATGAAACTGTCAAAGAAATATGTGCATATATTTAAAAGAAAACACTATATATATCTAAAAAGAAAACACCATATACTTATAATTAATTTTTATTTCTGAGACCAACCTCAAATACAGAGAAGTGTTGAGGCATTTTGTTGCTAATCATGACATTATTTATAAGTAAATTTTTACAAGTATAGTTACTGCTGTATGCAATTTAAAAATCTTTATTACCACAAGTAGAATAACAAAGTATTTAATATTCCAATGAGTAATTCAATCTGAAACATTCACACAATTTGAATTTAATTAAAAAAGTTATACACTGGACTTAAACAGTATTTGGAGAATCAAAGAAGTACACTGATAAGTGAAAAGCAGTGAACTGATACTTTGTGCAATCTACTCAATTATTTTGATTTCATATTTGAAATATTTGAATATGTAATATTTTCTTCTGGACAAGTTTGGGTTAGTATATTTTGGCACTTCTGTTAACATTTTAATATTGAAGAATTTTGTGTGTGACTGGGATGAAATCCAGATCTTTTGGCATGCTAGCCAAACTTTCTCCCACTGAGATATATAGTCTGAGCCTTCACATTTTTACAGGTTTGATTCATTTTGCTTTACTAAACTATACACATGTACACAAAATATTTTCTTGAACTAGTTAGGAGAATATAAATATGTTTATTTTAACCAAATAACAAAATGTCTTTTGAAGAAGTGGTTAAGGTACTTTGAAGACTTCCATTTTATAAATACATATTATTGGAGTAGAAAGGAGCATTCCCATTAGTAGTAAGAAACTGACATATATAATGATGTTCTCAAGATGCATGATATATAACTACTACTTCTAAGAGATAAAGTTGTATTTGGTCTTGAAAGAATTTAAGCTTGTTAAGTACATCCTTTAAATGCATATGCAAATATATGTGGCAGTTACATGTTCTACATGCATGTACATATGAGTTAGTTTTGAGTCCTTTTTACCCTCCCCTCATTATTATAACAGAAAAAAGAAGGAAAAGTTAAAAAAAAGCCTAATGTGTGACTTGAAGTCATACACTTGATTTACATATCAAAAAGGTATAACTCTCTTCAAGCAAAGACATTTGGTTGTTTGATTGCTATCTAGTTCTTTCCTACAATGGTATCCTAATGTGGGTATGATCTATATTTAGGGTTTCAAATTATTGCCCTTAAGGAAATTTTAATATCTATGCAATTCTAACAGTAATGATGAAATACTGTCTCAGCAAACAATTTCTTTCATCCTAACAGACGTTGCATATGACATATTTGACTAAGTTCCATGTGCCCGTGGTGTGATTCATTCTGTGTATCAAGGTCATAGTTGCAAATGAAAATAAACCACAGAGGTAATGAAGAGATTCAAATTCTATGTGTAATTTAGATGATGGGTCTTATTTTTATTCCTTTTCTATATTCATAATTTTAACAAGGAAAATAATTTTTCATGTCCTATGATTGTACCTTAAATAAGACTCATAATGTTAGCTACACATTTTTTGCTCTTGGTTTTGGATTTCAGCAGTTCCAACTTAGAATGCCTTTTAAATTTTCAATAAATACATCATCTGTACTAAGCATCATATGAGCTCTAAAGAGAAGTTATACTTAAGACCTTCAAGAATGTTCTTTACTCGCTTTTAACATGGAATCTCAATCTTAAATGTGTACGTTTTAGGTACTCTCTCTGGAACTTTTTCACTGTACCCATGACAATAAGCAATTTAAGTTGATAGACAAATCGTACTAACGCTTATAAACCACTGAACAGAAAGATTTTGCAGATATGCATATGCATTGTTTTGAAGTTCATATTTTGAATTTAGAATATGAAGCAACAAGTAACATTAACTCTTTTTTTAACAATGCAGTATATATAGGAAAAGACTTTTAAGGAGTATTTTATTATTGCTTTTGTTAATCAAGAAATGACCCTATACATGTGCATGTGGAAACTCCCTGTTTTTCCAGTGGTCAGATGTTATAAATTGTACTGTCTGAACCATGGAACTGGCTGACTGTGCTACTCTACCACTAAGGAAACTGAGCCTGAAAGATATATTTCCTTGTTTTGTTCCTGTCACTTTTCTCGCTGAAGTTTGTGATTCAAAAATATACTTCAGATTCACTTTTCTAAATATTTAAAATTATTCACTGATATTTTATACTAATGCCCAAAAGAGTCTTCATTGCTTCAAATGAGAAAGCAAGTTTTATGTTACATTGTATCGCATATTGCCATTCTCTTTGTATTTTTTTCTTTTAGTTTTGAAGGATTTTAAAGCTTAGAATTTCTACAATGGAAAATTGTGTAGGAAAGAGCATGATGAACCTACAGACCTATAGTCATGAGAGTCTTCTTCTCTAATGAGCTGCTATTCCCAGACACGTACCGTTTATCTGGAGGTCTCACTGTGTGTATGTCGCACAGGGTGGGGTGGAGGGAATACAAGCATGAAATCAACTTTAAAATGAAGAAATCAGAAAATCTGCTTAAGTGCTGGTGAAGTGAGAGTCCATCAGCAACAACAGAAATAGAATAATATGTGGAACAGTCTTCTAACCGAAAATGCTTCACAATATATAATAACATTTTTGATAATTGCCTGGAAAATTAGTACTTGGTATGTTGCTGAAGTTCTGAGAAGAGCGGAGTGCATGCTTCTGGGCAAGGGTGAATCACATCCTGATAGCACCATCTACCAGTTGCCATTTAAACTGCAAGAGAGAAGTAAGAATCACAGGTCAAACCTGAAAATGACCAAAATGACTTCTGAAGTCATGCAAAGAAGGGGGGGCCTAACTGTGTGAAATGTTTTACCGTGAATGATTTTTTTGGAGCTTCAAGTGAATTGTTTATGTGCCTTCCAGTCAGGATGTCATGTCAGTCAGGAACCACTACAAGGGCATTCTATACAGAAACAAAAATACACCTTTCTGAGCTAATTTGATGCAGTTCAGGTTTTATTACCTCTTATATATTCTCCAGCAGTATACTGTCCATTGATGTACCAGGCCTTTTGTACTAGTGTCTTATGCAGTCAGTACCATTGTGACTTCTTCCCTGACCCACCTTCTCATGGTACCAGGAAACCCAGAGAAATCCTGTTTTTTATGTTTTATTTATTACGAGAAAAAGAAAAAAAGAATGAGAGAGAGAGAGAGAAAGAGAGAGAGAACTTTCAGAAGTCAGTTCTCATTCTAGCATGTAGGCTTTGGTTTATAAGCAGGCACCTTAACCATTGAGCTATATCACTTGCTCACTTCTATGTTTTATCCTAACACTACTTTGGATATGTTTACAGGCCTAGATAATTAGCCTGCTGGATTTTTTTTTTGTGCAAACCAAAAACAATTAAAATGCTAAATAATCCTACCATTATCATAAGCTAGTTTTGTGAATTCATGTAACTAACAGCCTGTTAGGAAAGATACTATCTTTGATTATGTTTAAGCATTTCCAAGTATCTCCCTTAGTATATATGGCATAAACTTCTGTGTCCAACAGTTGATAGGCTTTTGAGCATTTTGAAATAAACATACTCAGAGGTCTCAAATATGTGTCTTTTCTATTAGCCAATCAGAAAAGCAGAACAAAACTGTGCCATGGTTTGAATGTAAGTTTTTCTGCACAGGCTCATTTTTTTTCATCTTTAGCTGATGTTGATGTCTGGGAAGGTCATGGCAACTTTAGGATATGGAGCTTTGGAAGAAGGGGGCGGGCCTGGAGGTTGTGTAGCCCCACTCTGCTTCCACTAGAAGTCTGCTATTCGAAGTACTTCTTGCTTTTTCTCAATTCCTGGTGGCTGCTGTCACCTTTTGATAAGGAATCCCCACTTTAATGGACTGGATACATCTCCCCTTTGGAACTGGAAGCCAAACAAATCTCCTTTTCTACCCAAAAGACGTGAGTGAATTGTGTCTTACCACAAAAGAAAGAGAAACTGCAACACCGTGTGAGCTTGGAAACCTGCACGCAGCTGATGGGCCAGCATGTTTCCTACGTGCATCCCTCATATTTTTCTGTGACTCAATAGGCTGTCTGAGCAATTGCATCTTCATAAGGATTCCAAATGAAGATGTTAAAAGGCATAAGCAGTCAAAGACCATGCATATCAGTTGTTTGCCTGAACTAGTTCATTTAATTTTCTTGGGGACTGTGATTGAAACAGATGAAAAAAAATATTTGTGGGTTCATTCAGTTATATTTGCTTAATTTCTTCATCTTTTTTTATGAAAAAGTTTATAGGGTCACAAATGATGTTCCTTTTTACTTTACTTTTAGGGAAAAAAGGAATACTTTGTTTTATGTGTCCAGATCTCAGCAATATAAAGACCTTTCCTTTCATTTTTTTTGAAAGGACATTTTTATATATTTGATTGACTTCATGAATACTTATAATCTGGTACACAAATGTAGACAGTTTGAACTAGTAGTTTGCATGAATTCATCTAACACAAAATAATGTGCAAATGTTATCTAAATTATAATAGTTTTATTCAAGTTGTTTTATGTTTTATTTTTGTAATAAAGTTGAATAAACATTTTTTATTTAATTGATAGTTTAATAATGTAGTTGAAGCTTCATGTTATTCTTTTGAAAATCCCCAGGACAATATATAGGTAAGATGTGTAAAGATGCATAGGTCTAGGAAAAAAATATAAATAAATAAATAAACAAACCCTGATAATTTTCAATCATCATTTTGTATGTTTAGTCATTTTTTTTTGCATTAGTATAATTTTGCTTTTGGTAGTTAAAGAAGATAATGAAACCTGAAATCACCTATGAGAACCATAAGAAGGAGGAGAAATCACCCTGGATGTCCTTAATTGATAGGTGACATTGTCCTAGAGGACTGATTTGAATCTTATTTAGGCTTGACTTTGTAAAGCCTTTGACTGTCATCCTAGAGATTGAAGCACTCAGTAAAAACAGGTTAATACGAAATGACCTTTTTCTTCAATACTTTTTTAATTCTTTATACTTTCTCAATAAAGTTCTATTCCACTCAATTTAACCCTTCATTGCATGAATATGTGATCTAAAAAGGTCTTAGTGTTCTTTGCTAAATAAATTGTTAAACAGTTAGCATTAACAAGGTAGAACATCAATGGAAAGTAAACAATGAGCTACACTTGGCATAACAATAGAACAGCTCATAGCACTCCCTGCCTCAAGAGGCATTACTGTCACTTATGGAGAGATTGATGGTTCTCTGGAGACATTAATTCAGGTTTTGGTGGAAGTTCAGAGAGAGAAGGCATTGGAAATGTGCCAGTCAATTCACCAGGTTTTTCTGCTTCTTTGTTATAGAAGTTGCACTAGCCTGTGGAAACTGCTAAATGAGCAGCTCCTCTAAGAACATTATGTGTACTATCATGGCATCAATTTTGTAAGTACTTGGATCTAAGCTTTATGAATGATATTCATTTTCTACGGTGTGATATTCAGCTCATCTCTCAAAACATCAGTTTAATAACTGTTTCCAAGTAACCTTGATTGCCAGAGAGACATTGCCACACCAGAATAGTGAATTTTCAGTGCTCTGTCCTTTCAAGAGATTAGTATTACAGGCGCATAGTCCACATATTTATTTCTTTGAATTCTTCAGGTTCAAAATGCCTTGTTTTTATTTATTAGATTTCATGTATTTAGACAATTTTACATACTAATAATAAGTATGACATCATTTTTTTCTCTATTAACTTTATTACAATGTATGGAAATAGGCAATAATCTCAGGATTTCCCCCTATTTATGCATGAAATTTATTATCATATTTTACTTCATCAGTCTGACAGCCATAATGATAATTTTTCCATTCTCCTATACCTTTGTGTCTTTATTCATTTTTGAAGCAGATTTCCTTTCCATTTTGTATAAAAAAGGTGCTCTTAATGCACATATTTTACTAAGCAAAACATTTTCCACTATAGAATATGGTTAAACTGTACATTTTAAGGAATTTTACCTAGAATACTTAAATACATTAAAGCAACATACAGTTAGACTTCAAACAATGAACTCAGCAGAAATAATTACATGCAGATGGAACTTTAGTGGCAAGGACTAGACAGGTGAAGGAGAGCACCTCTATAAGTGCATCTACCTAAGAAAGGGACACTTAATCTGCCATAGAGATCTGAGCCCATGACAATCCAGACAACCCAAAAGGAACCCTGTCCACACAAGCAGATGGATAGGAGAGTGAGAGGGAGAGGGATTAACTGGTGAAGGGAGGGGATAGCAGGAGGAGGAGGGAGGGAGTTGAGGAGGAGGGAGGGAGTCAGAGACAATCATCCATTACATTAGTAATTAAGAATGCTAAATATTAACAAAAAATGAAAAATATTTTACTTGTAGTGCCCTTAATCACTTCAGGATATGAAAGAAATACCTCAAGTATTGACATATTTGCAACAAATAAAAGAAATGAGCTGTGCTTGCCAGAGTTCAATATTTTAAATTGTTTGCTCTATTTTAAGAGGCGTGATATTTGGCTTAATTATGAGTTGCATATATAAACCAATATATTTGTCAAAACAAAATTTTGCTCTTCAACTTCATATTTCTGCTAGTATAATATAATGTGAAGTTGGAGTTTAATTGATAGATAATAAACAGATTTAGTGAGCTTAATTGATAGTTAATAAACAGATTGTAGTGAGTATGTTTTAAATGTGGGATCTCAGAAATTAGGAAAGAAAGAGAAAATAGAAATACAGAGTAGAAGGCAAGTGTTTAAACAATAACTTCCAAATCATTACAAACTCAAGATAAATCAACTTAAACTAGACAAGTGCTCTACTAATTTTCTAGCCATTTTTTAGTCTAATCTTTCCTCTGAATATTTTGAGGAAAAAAATCAATAGATGTAGTTAACTTTATGACTCTGTTAATAGACATATTTTCTTCTCTCCTCTCCTCTACTGCTCTCTCCTACCTTCTGATCTTCTTCCTATTAGGTAAAACACATCAGCTAGACACTTCTCTCAGCATTTCAGGATACCCTGCATCATCAAAAAGATAACTCTAACAGAGTTTCAAAGTTATATAAGGGTATTGCAGACAATACACAGGCTCATTCTATTTCAAGTACAGTTGCCACGCATCCATGGAAAAATCAATCAGTATATATTGATAGGTGAATGGATTACTCCTTTATCTCATATTTGTGATAAGTTAAATAATCTATTATTGAGAATATCCATAATGTTCATGAAATTCAGCTATATTTCAATGATATTCAATGAAATTCAGCTATATTTCAATTCCAGCCAGTGAAGTCTCACATGTCTGAATATTGGTCTTAGCATTGTCACTTTGTAGCTATGTGATCCTGGGCAATTTATTTGACCTTTCTAAGTAGTCACAATTAAGCTGCCAGATATAATTTCCTCCTGTCATTTGGAAGATGTAATGGAGAGGACACTGTGGTAAAAAGAAAAGAGAATTTGTTTTCTACTCTCTCTTTCAATACCTATCTCCTCTGGGCCTTAGTTTCCTTGTCTATCAAATAAGGGGATTAAATAGGGTAATTTACATAAACGTTTTCATATTTAAAAATGCAATAACACTTTTTCTTCACACTGAATTTTGCGTTCATGAGAGACAACAAATTGTTCTCTTTCCCTACTTCTTTTCATTTATTTGTTTGTTAGCTTATTTGCTTATTTATTTATATATTTATGCATGTGATTTTGAGAGGGTACACCATGCAATTCAGGCAAGGAACACTTTGAACTCTTGACCCTTCTGCTTCTATGTTACACATGCTGCTAATACACGCCCGCCTCACCATGTCAGGATTCCTAGTCCTTTATTTTCAGTATTCTGGGCAAGACTGACAATATACAGTTGCACATTTTGAGGTTTCAAAAGCATTTGTTTACCAGAAAAGACCTTTGCCATTGGATCTCAAACAATGATAGGAGTGGTTTTAGGCAGCAAAATCTACACTCCAATTTGTTTCCCAGGGGCTCTGAAAGAATGACCTCTCTCAGTGCTCGCATTTTTGATAAAGGTGGAGCTGAACTCTCATCTGTAGAAAACATCTGTCAGAATCTGTGATTCATTGCCAGAAGACTTTGGAAACTTTCCTTAATAACAGCATGAAAAAATGCTTTGTATTTCACTTATACCTTTATTTAGACCACCTTCTTAACTCATTTGTAAACATGTCTAAGAAACACAGGTCATGTCTACAATACTAAACAAAGAAATACCCAAATAAAGCAGACACCGTGGCAGATAATCTTAAACTGGAACATTCAATAATCTATACAAATCAGTTTACATCATACATAATTTTTATGTGTATTAAATATTATAAATTTCAAAGTAGCATATTTATAGCTGCTGATTTAAAAAATCATTCTCTGAATCATTTTAGACCTTTTTAGAACATCCATATTGACGTTTGTTGTGATTGCTTCGCTGATAGCATGTAGGTATTTAGAGCTTACCCATATTAAAAAAAAGATAAAAAATTAAAAAAGATTATTTCTTAAGCTCTTATGCCCAGTTTTATCTTTTTTATTGAGTTAGAAAACTTATTTGTTCCAAATACAAATCCTCAAAAGTTATTTTTTCTTTAAATCCCTTGTTCAAATTTTTTGTTTGTGTAGAAGAATCTTTGAATAGCAAATATGTTATAATCAGATAATGCCTATTTTACTGGATATTATTTACATTATAGTGAAAAAAATCTTTGCCAACCCAAATTCTCAGATTTCTCCAACACATGTTATAAGGTTAATTTAATATTGATAGTATTATATTACATTCATAATTTCAATTTCGAAATGTTCATTTCTAATTCTAAATATTATTTGTTTTGTAAATTGATCTGACACCTCACAACTTCATTAAAATAATTTTTTAAAATTCTGGTAGTTTTCAGCATAGATATTTTTTAACTTTCTACATAGATAATTGCCTTTAATTTGACTGCATAGGTCAGAATGCCAAGCATATATTGAAAATATATATATATATATATATATATATATATATATGTATATATATATAGTTTGGGAACCAACTCAGGGTAAGAAATGATGAGATCTGAGATCAATAAATGGATAGATATATACATACATACATTCACAACACAGAGACATATAGAGAGATAGGAGATGATGACAGATAGATGAGAGAGAGATGGATAGATAACAGTTAGATAGATGATAGACACTTAGAAGATAGATGATAGAGAGATAGATAGCTGAATAGGTAGATAGATGATAGATGACACAGAGAGATGACCATGATAGAAAGATGTAGGATCAATATTCTAAGCACGAATACTGGATGCTAACTACAGCTCATTAAAGTTATAAAATACATAGTACAAGACATTGCAAAACAAATGAAAAGAGGAAGATAAAGAACATTATGTCTTGGAACTCGAAGAATTTAGCGGCCACTGAGAATTCAGGTATTTTACAAGAAATGATGCTTAAACTGAGTCTTGAAGTTAAAAGCATGTTTGTCGATGAAATTTATAGTAGTTCAATTTAGCTCCACCTATTTTCAGATGATGCAAAATTCCATCTGTTTAACTTCACAATGAAACAATAAGTCTTTATGGTGCAAGTAGATATCAATAATTTTCTATTTCTTTTTACCCATTCAAAAATTCTCCAAGGAGTAGTTTCTCTATGTTCTTTTAAATAACATCTAATGTAATCTTCATGTTAATGCCTGATTTACTCCATGGATTTAAATGTTCCTATCTATATCACTATCAAAATTCTTGACTTCATTCATTGTCAATCATCTCCACCTTATTTGTTCCTATTCATACATAAAGCCTGCATGGGAAAAGGTATGGCTTCATCCTTTCTATTCTGTGAACTTTTGATGTTTTTGTTGCAGCCCAGATTATACACTAAAGTTTCATTTCTTCTTAAATTCCTTCTGACTGACATCAGTTCTCAGTAATCCCTGATTCCTTTTCATTCCCATGACATGAACTTCCTTTATCTTTTCCTCCAATTTTGGTTTATCACAACTTGTATGGGGGGGATTTGTAACTTTAAACTGAGTATATTGGTGTGATAACTAACGTTCTAAACTTAAAACATTTATTTTACCTGTCATCTGTCTACCTGCCTGCTTGCATGTCTGTCTTCTGTAGGGTGGGAGGGATTGGAAGGCATCAGAAGAAGCAAGAAATCAGTTTTATTAACCTAGTCCTAAGGTGCACATGCAGTAGCAAATGGTAAATTTGTCTCTTTTTTCTTGTTAAAGATTCATTCTCAGTTCCCATTTCTTACATTACACATTTATTTGCTTTTCTTTCTCCTTGCCAGCAACTTAAATTCCATCCCTCTGTCTTAGATTTCTGAAAATCTATCCATTGGTTGAGGTAATAACACACCTGTCAAAAGTTCTTTTTGTCACGGCTTATTATTAGCAAGCTCCTTCTCATCTGGCACAATTCTAGATAATGAAAACATTGAAGAAGATGTGATCTTAGTCTCCTCTCTTTCTCTCCCTCTCTGTCTCTCTGTCTCTCTGTCTTTGTCTTTGTCTCTGTCTCTCTGTCTCCGTCTCTGTCTCTCTCTCTCTCTCTCTCTCTCTTTCTTTCTGTCTCTTTTTCACTCACTCTGAAGTTCCTTAGGCATATACATAGATTTTCCTTGACTCCAACGAATAAGCATAAAGCTTTCCAAAAAAAATTAGGTAGACCTCTTCTTAGTATCACAATATTGATAAAGAACTTCCTTGTGTTTCTGCCTCTATGTGGAAAGCCATGTCAATTAAACAAGACTATTTTTATTCTTTCTTTTTTTTAAGTATTTACCTTAGCTCCTTTATCCTTCTAACTTTCTAGTGTAATGATGGTTTAACTGAGATTTGGAAAAAAAAAACCAACAAAACCCTGATTTCAGTTTTGCTTCCTACTATTTGCTTTGCTGGTCTTTCACAGGCAGCAGAAAGGCCCTGGGGAGGAATGTGGAAGCACTTGCTGGCTATTGTTTTCTTCTTGGAATTTGGGGATTCTGCCAAAATTGAAAAGAAGGCTTTTCATTTTAACATCCTGTCACAGGAATGTGTACTGCCAAGGGTTGGATGTAATTGGATTTGACTATCAGAGATTGGGGTTCTCTGAACATAATATTACAAGAAGCATTACTTGCAAGCATCTCAAAAGAATGACTGGTTTGAGTTAGGATATTTAGGTTTTATTTGCATTTATATCAGACTCTGAACTACCTTTGTAATGGGATTTGGATTCTGTAACAAAACAAGACTGAATAATTCTAAAAATACCAAAGTCATAGCAAGCAATCTTGTTTACAGCATTTTCCATGAAAGTTATCAAAATAAAAATGACTTTACAAATATAGCTTCATATAATACCATAAAGTAATCTAAATAAACATTAAAATCAACTTGATTCTTGAAATAAAGAACACACCATTTGTTATTTTGAATATATGATATTATTATCTTATGAACTGAGGATATTAATGTGAGTTTAATATTGAAAATCTTATAAAACTAATGGAAATGCATATTTATGCTCACTAGTAGGAGTGGTTAAAATACCAAAAATTCAAGGAGAAAGAAAACTTGCTTCATTCTTGCTATAGCAACATGAAGGGTACTCCAGGACTTCATGTCAGAAAATTTCAGTAGGATAGTTTTTTTGGAGGTGGAAGGAGAGGTGCATGCACACTTCTGTGTGTGTGTGTGTGTGTGTGTGTGTGTGTGTCAGGGGGCACTGTATGTGCCTGTGGAAGTCCAAGGGTGACTTGAGGAATCATCCTGGCTTATTTCCTCTTGGCTTTGCTCTGGGGTTTCACAGACTCTAAATTCCAGGGCAAGGACTTAAGGTCACCACCATTTGTACCTGGTGTTTTTACATGGGATTTAGGATCTGAACTCAGGTCCTTCCACTTGTGAGGCATAGTCTTAATCCATAAACTATTTCTTCAGCCCAGCAAGGAAGCCCATTGACACAATAGTGGTATGAATGTTACAAATGAGACCAGCACTTTCTGATTAGATTTAAGACCAGTTCTTCAGGAGAAAACTATTCAATGCTTATATACTATAAATCTGTGGATGGGGAGGTTATAGGATGTATAAGGGGGCAAGCTATTATTGTTTTGCTATATGCACATGACATCAAATTGCCTTCTTTAAAACAACTTTATTAGAGAGCGAGAGAGAGGCAGATAGACAGAGACAGAGACAGAAAGGGAAAGGTATATAGATGCACCAGGTGGTGAATGATATCAGCCCCTGAATTGCCTTCTTATCTTATCATGCCCATAGATCAGCTCTCAGTCTTCAAAAGTGAAGGGTAAGTTTGTGAATAGGTTTCATACACAACTCAACAAAATGTAGAGAATAAGCGACTATGGAGTTTTGGGTTCTAAACATCAAGCCTTGATGACAAGGATCAGGGAACATCACAGAAAAAGAGTGTGGTAAGAATATCAGAGCCAAATGGATTGTGACAATGTACACCAAATTGTGTGCTATACCATGTGAACTCATCAAAGACATGCTTACAACAATGACAACTGTACATGACTCCACCTGTAAATGCTTCCTCAAAGAAGGGAAAAGACTGACCACACCCTCCCGGGGGGACTACTGAACATGAATGCTGACTGTGGGAAAAGGAGCTACTTCCTTCAGTTGTAGAAGACACTGACTTAGAAACATATACTATTTCATTGCCAAGTTCCACCAAGTGTCCAGGCACATGCTAAGTGCAAGCAACTCTTCTGTCATTCAGTGAAACACACATATAATAGAAAGATATGAATGTGGGATGAATACTGGTTGAGAAGAAGGTTTCCAGGTAAAGAGGAGATGGATGGGATTGGACAATATGGGGTGAAAATGACTTAATTCATTATATACATATATGAAACCATCAAAAAAAAAGTTTATAAAAATAGAGGAATTTGCTTCTAAATTTCTAAAAACAAAGGAAAATGAAGAAAAATAAATGAACTTAGATTCTATATGGAAAAACTTGCAGAAAAATAATGCTAAAATGTTTTTTAATATCATGAATTTCTGTACCAGTTACTTTTCTCTGTTGCTTTGAGACATCACTAAGACTCAAACAACTTACGGGAGAAAAGAGAAATTCATTCAGCTTACCATTCCAGGGGAGGTATACAGTCCATTATGGCAGAAAAGGCACAATTGGCAGCAGAAATTGGATGAGACCTAAATCACTACAGATGTCATGAATGAAGGCTGAGAGCTGCTGCATACAAGCTCAAGAACAGGCTCACTCAAGCAGGGTGGGGGGCTTGACTGCCTTCTTCCAGCAAGACTCTACTTCTTTAAGCTGCCATGACCTTCCCAAACATAGGCAACGGCTAAGAATTTACACACATGAGCCTGGGGTGGGAGCTGGCTGCGGGGGTGGGGGGTGGGGGGGGAATAACCGACATTTCAAACAGTAGCAATATCTCTGAAAGTTGAGGAAATGGGATCATAGGAAATGATCAGTGAAACCAGAGAAGGTAAAACAAAGAAGGCAGATTTCAAAGAAGAATATGAAAAAGAAAAAAGAAGAAGATTTTGAGACGCTTCCAACCAAAGAAATCATCTAGTAAGGGGACTTCTGGAAAGTGTAAGCTGCCAGTCTTGACTTCAGCTAGAATGATTCACACAAATCCAGGACATTGAGAACTACTAGCAGCATAGGTATTAAATTCCAACTTCTCTCTTTTGTTATCATTCTAAAACTTTCACCCTATGATACACTTATAGAAGAGACATAAAAAGATATTTAGATCCTGGGATTATTAACGACCTTAAATTACTGGTCAGAAAGTAAGAGCACTGGGAGCAGTGCATCTTGTTGTATGCTAAATATCTCCACATTTTCACAATAAGGATCTGTAGACACACCAGTCTGTGAGCACATTAGCGAGACATCTACCAATACGCGAAAGAATCTCCTGTTGAAGCTTTTCTGACAAGTGGGATTTCACAAGATAAACAAATTCTTATGCGCTCTGAGGAGCAGCTAGATGCAGAAATCTGATTCTTGATGAATTAATGCACTAAGATTGGACTCTGCACTCTTTAATGAGCAAGTAATTTACATAACAAAACCCTAGCATAAGGCTTATCAACAATTCTCTCTAGAAGGTATCAACAATTCTCTGTAGAAGATAGTATTTCTTTGAAGGTTTTGTAAAAGTAAATATGCAAATATAATTTATCATAGGAAACAACAATTCTGAGAAAAAATAGTTAGCATTCTTACAAAAGATGGAAGGAAACAGTTTTCTTTTTATTTCAACCAAACTTTTTGTTTTTATTTTACCATTCTTTTCAATGTTGCATAAATGAATAGAGTGAATTCATAATGTTTTCAATTATCACCCCTTAATCCCAAGTCCCATCTCCCTACTTTTCCTCTTAAAATTCTTCATCTCCCTTTCCTGACTCCCTTCCATTTTCAAATCTTTCCACTCATGCAACCCACTGAGTTTCAACAAATCTGTCTTTGATGACATATGCCTGATATGCTTCATGTTCCAACAAGTATCTTAGATCAATGGGAATACCATTGAGGAAAGCAACTTCCTTTTCATCCCCATCAGCTTTATTTCTCATTCATCTCTCAGAAAAGTGGAGAGGTTAAGATTTTTCTGCTTTCATGGTGAGATGTTAACACACATCCCATGTAATTTTCTCATAACTGCCATAAACTCTATATATCAAGACTATTTTGTGTCCAGGAGACCAACTGGTCTACTTTAGGGTCTTATAATTTTACCTCCCTGTCTTCTGCAATGTTCCTTGAGCCTTGGTGTGGAAGGTAGGTGAGGTATGTATGTCCTGTTTAGGGACAAATTCCACAGTCATTTATTTTGTGCCTTTTGGAAAGTTGTGTTTTGTAGCAATAAACTTCTTCTGTGGTAGAAGGAGGTTTCTAGACTGAATGCTTTTCCAGTCTATGGGTATAATAACAGATATTTTAAAAGAAGTTTGGTGTATTGTCTTCCTAACTAAAGTTTCATACTTTGCTTTTACCCTAGGACCTATGTCTTTGCCATTTGTAAGTTGTTGTTCTAGTTTACAGTAACTAGAATATGTTCCATTCTTACAAGCAAACCTTTTTTCCCTGAAAATCCAATTTATTTGCCATATTGTGGACAGATCCATTCAAAGTAATCAGTTTTTCTGCATGTGTAATAATTTAGCAAAATAATTTTTCCCACAACTCTTTTCCAATAAGCTATGAAAAACCTGATCTGAAAATATAATCAAATAAAGCTTGTGAAAATCCCCTCTTAAGATTTGGAATGTGTGTCAAGTCTCTCCTATAACTATTACTGCACTATAATGGCTGAAGAGCAATTTATGTCTTATAAAGTGACTAGCACAATAGCTGAGTTCTGGAAATTAATGTTTTATAATGTACTTTGCTCCAGTTTTAGTCAACATGTTACATTTTCATTTTTGCTTTGTTTGGCTTTGTTTGGGGGGAGGAGTGAAGTGAGGTGATGCACACAGTGGACCTGGAGAATTTCTAATGTCCTGATAAGGTATGACTACAAGCAAACCGTTAAGCTGCCTTTTTTCTTATGACCTAAACATTTTAAGACAGAAGCTTTGCAAAACATTGCACAATTTTTATTATTAAATGAGAAAAATCTCATTTGTTACATCATCACATTGCTAGTCAGAGAAATTCTGGTAAAGAAAGTCAATGTTGGCTCAGCCAAAGTCCTCATTACTGCAGCATTCATTCACAAAGAAATAATGTTCACAACCGACATTCTCGGTTTTCTTCTTATTGAAGTCTCCCCCCCAAAATCATCTTTTAGTGGGGAATTTCCCACATAAATTCTTCTTCATTTTCACAATTCACTCCAACCTACATGAGAGACATATCACAAAACCTCTAAACCCATCAGGAATCCATCACAGGTCATCATAGTCAGAGAAAACATTTTCTTAAAATTTACTTGAGGCCTAATGAGATGATTCAATGGGTAAAGGTACTTCCTATCATGCTTAAAGACCTCTATTCAATACCAAAAATCCACTTGATGAAAGGAGTGAACTCACTACCAAAAGTTGTTCTCTGAAGACACACACGACACACACATATAGACACACACACATATACACACAATAAATAAATCAATATAAAAACAAGAATAATGCTTGAATGTATCATAACCTATGAGCTATAACTGAAGACTCAAAGTACGTTTTATGGAATTCTCTTACATATATAAACAATAACATAAGAAGAGATTCACCCCAAAAGCCTTGTCAGGAATCATCAGTTGTGAATATCACAATTATGGTGGGAGAAATAATCACAGAATTAATCCTACATATGTGTTTAGGGTAGCTGATAATTTTCAGTGTAATCCAGCCGATGAGTCAAGGAAAATGATTTCCTATTCTCAGGCATTGTTCATAAAATTTCCAAGGGCTTGATGCCAGATTCTGAAGTTAAGTGAAATATAGTTATCTTCTGGTTTAAAAAGTTGGTTATGTTTACTGTAATGAAGTTAGTTTATATAATATGTACTATTAAAGAAGGTCAGTGTTATTAACCATCTCTAAATAAATTATCCATGAATAACACAGTAAATTAAAAGAATTTTGTTCTGTAATCATAACAAAATAATTCTAAATAACAAATATTTTAGAATGTAATGTACATACAGTATTTTCTGATTGAATACACATTATAGAAATTTTAAGCAGATTCTGATAAATTGTCTCCTTATGACACTCTGAGGTACATGTGAGTTTTATAAATACTATTTTGCATAATATTTACTTCAAATTCAACAGCATGTGTTTAACATTAAATATTGAGAAAATTCCAAGTTTACATTCAATACTTAAAGTAAACGAATGGTTAGAAACACATAAAATTCTTATAAACTGTCACTACCCAACTGCTACCTGTCAACATCCACATTTTAAAATTAACAACCACATATTCACTGACTGAATAAGTCATATGAAAACCATATACAGATAGTATGGGGGAAATGAAAAAATGTTTCATGACAGTGAAGATAAATGCTAAGATGGTCCACCAAATGCAAAGAGATGTCATGCACCTCCTTCCCATTTTGTGTGATAGGAACACATGGCCTTTTCAGAATTCTGAAGGAAGAAAGAGAGTGTATGTGTTTATGGTCATTTCAGTGTATTCTTAGTGTATCTGGAATGGTCTGTGTATCTGTCACAATTTTTGTGAATGCCCCTTCATCAAGACTGACATGTCAGAATGGAAGAACCATGACTGTGCCTTGACTCTGTAGCATAAAATCTACCATCAGGGGTAGAAAAATTGCACAAATAGACATGGATATACTCAAGTTAGTGGGTGGTAAAATTATGGATATATGTTTCATATGCATGATAGTGTTATCTTTGAAATTGAACTAGAGGAAAATTTTAAAAATTACATTTTTTCTTTTATTAATACTTAATATATAACCTTTCTCTCTGAACAAAAGATATTTGTACTGAAGTTCTCAAATATTTAATAAATTATATCAAGAATGAATTAAATATTTATATGTGGGATATTAGCACTAAATATAGCATAAAGTTTGCCTTCATTGAGCCCCATCCTACCTAAACAAACAACACAATATAGATAATTGGAAATTGAAGTTAAATTGTGAATAGAAAACATGACCAACCAGAAAATTCATTTTAAGTAATGATAACAGGTTAATCTAGGAAGTAGAAGGAAGACTTCAGCAGAGAGATCAATGAAATCCATGAGAGAAATCCATCTACAGCAAGGACAGGACAATTATGCAGATTCAGTATAGATTTTTACTGACAAATGTAAAGGAAAATATGTATATCTGCTATGTCAGTCAATGATGAAAACATTGTAATAGATCTAAAAAGTAGGGAGAAGTAAAAGCAAAGTATTAAACTGCCATAAAACTGGACTTTTCTTGAAGAAAGTGTCCAATGGATCCAGACATTTGTGAAAATACAAAAGAAGCAGTAAGTCATAAGAGATGAGATAGACTAATAGCAGTGTTATCATTGCAGGGCATCTGAAGAGCCAGTAGAGAGAGAATATAGAGCAGAGAACTCACGTGAGACACTCAACAACAAATGGAAAACTTATCTATCTCTGCTCTAATAGCTATCTCTTTATTTAATGATTCCTCCAATGAGGAACCCAGAGGTGGAAAAAGAATCTACAGGATAAAGTGGAAATTTTAACTCTTATTATAAAAGATAATGTGGCTAGCAATAACCAATTTGGTTTCTGTAATAAGTGTAGAACTTGTATTTTTACTTACAAATGCAATCCTTTGAGCAGGACAGGGTTTGTTATTTATTTATTTATTTACTTATTTATTTCACACATCTGTGTGTGTGCGTGTGTGTGTGTGTGTGTGTGTGTGTGTATCAGAGGGCGCCGTGTGTGCTTATGGAGGCCAGAGAATGACTTTGGGAATCATCCTGGATTGCTAAACTTCCTTTTTGCTTTCTTCTGTGATTGCCCAGGCTCTGCCTTCCAGAGTCAGAAGTACAGGCCACTGCCATTTCCATCTGGTCTTTTTTACATGGGGCGTATATCTGAAGCCAGGTACATCTGTTTCCAAGACAGTCTTAACCCCTGAGGAATCTCTCCAGCCCATAGAATATGCTTTGTCAAGGCAAAGAAGATCTACCCTTTTTTGTTGTTATTGTTTGTCATCCACCACCCTAATCCTCCATCTGGATATGCTGCAATGCTACAAGTCGTTCATTGTTACTTGTATAATAACACTGAAATGCCAATAGATGAATAAGACCCAATAACTATCAACACTTGCTGGAAAAATTTATAGAATGAAAACATGTTTGATTTTAATGTTCTTACAGAGACTGATAAAGATGTTAGGAGAATTCCTATTATGCAAGACAAATTGGTACAGAATATTTTCAAATTGCCTGATAAAAAACAGTAGAACATATTAAATTCCATCAACAAGTATTAGCAAATGAGAGGTTGAGATAAATCTTGAATGACTATAGAAAAGAGATGAAAAAGTGTCAAATAGAATGGACAACATGTGTGGCTGAAAATTTTCTGACATGTATTATATTACATGGATATTTAATGTCAAAACTGTAGAATGCAACTCTCAGGTAGAACACAACACTAAATAATCATATATTATCCAAAGGTTCAAATCTTTGTGGAAATATTTTAATGTGCTAAAGAGAGATGCTTTCTCCTTATAGTGGTTTTCTACAGATTTCCTGGAAACTTTTACCTAATGAAGATCTCAGCGATTGGTATCATCATAGGAAAATAGTTCAGGATGCCCCCCCACAGATACTTCTACGACTTACTATATCCTTGCTGTTAGAAGACCAAGAGCACTTAAAGATGCCATTAAGTCAACATCATTCACATTATCTCCACATTATCTCACTATAGAGCATGACTCTATTCCATATTAACAGAGAGTAAAACAAAACTATTTGACAGGGACACATAATTTTATCAGAGTATATGGTTGTATTTTATGTTTTGATGATAGCTTATAGTGACCATCTTAATGTATCTATGTTTTTTAACTTAGATACTGTCATAGTTACACATATCTATGTATATATGTATATATGTATACATTAATGTATATAATATATAATATACACTGTATGTATATAAACTAAACCATAGTGTTTGCAGAGCTTGGTAACATTTGTTGTTTGAAGCATTTATTAGAGCTTTGGAACACATAGCTCTGTGGTGCCTACTGGAAGAAAGTTTCACTGCACTGAAAAAAGTTTCAAGTTACCCATATTTTTCAGAATTCTCAAACTAGCCTTACTAAAGTGAGTTATTGTCAGTGATTTGTCATTAATCTCCAAGTACTTGTTTTACATCTTCATGACAAGTATAGTCTAGCAGATGAGGAGCATTTCAGTTAAAACTAAAATTGAAAATGAAGTTGTTAGTTAAATATCACTATGAAAACTAGCATATTTGAAATAGTTACCAGATAAAAGAATGCACTGTTTGATAGTTGAGGATTTGCAGCAACAGAAAGCATAAGAACCCAGAAATGGTAAAAGAAATGGACCAACAGAAATCATAATAACATGGATGAATTATGACAGCATTTTCCAACAACTTAATCATGTATCCTATAAAAATTAGAGAGAATTTTTGTAAATTGCAGAGTATACAAATTTTTATGTTCCAATTATGCTGGCGACATATGTCAAGAATAGTAAAAAAATTTCCAAAGTCAAATCTGTATTTCAAAATTCCATTTGCTTCAACTCCTTATCAAATCCTTGCTTTTTTCTCTTTTCACTAAGGCAAGACAATTTAAGCCAGGTTACTTTTTACTTGCAAGCTAATGCAAGGTAATTTAAACCAGATCATTAGTTATTTTACATTGAGGTTTTTCATGAGAGAGTAATTTCATAAATAGTAATAGCTGAGTGATTTCTAAATGTCAGGCATTATACAGAGCAATTTGAGGAATTTTACTTAATTATCAGCCCTCATAACAACAGTGCCCACAATAATCCACCATTAATTTTACTCGTTAGCATAAAATGAATCTAATGACTAAACTTTTGAGTGTTCCATAATCATACAGTTACTAGCTGACATATTCAGGATCTCTAGTCCCAACCTTGAAATTGGGTGTAAAACTCAAGGAGTTTCACAGGGAACCATGCTGAGTGACAACAGATGGCAATTCCCTGAGTAGCACATGCATTTGGCATTTGTCACTCTGGCCTCCAGCTCAACTCTGGTTCTTCTCTCTACACCTGAAAAGACTTGCCACTTATAATAAGACATAAGCCTTTTGTGATGGATAGGTGGTTAGAGAATCGAGGTACTGAAGACACAAGAGTTGCTGATCATTTGATAAAAATTAAAACAGACAATTGACTTCCATGAACCTTTGTAGGGGAAATGCTGTGACATAGAGTGAATTCTTGCAAGATATATAGAAAAACCAGTTCAGGAGGAATTGATTGTTGTGCTGAACAAAAATGAATTGATGAAAAGTGGCCATTATGAAGACATTCTGATGTGTGCAATTGTGTAGCAGAACCAGATGGAGTTAATCATGCCATGTTGGAGAATTTTTTTCACCTCCCCTTGAAATAATTAGCTTCAAGACTACAAATGCATTTCTCATGTCAAATGGACAGTGGCTTCAAAGAAACTTGAGGACAGTGCTGGGAGAGAGTGAAAAGAATGACGGGACGCACGAAAGACAAAACATCAACATTTCTTCTCTAACCACTGAACACATGTCAGCACCCATGAGGTCACTTTCAAGTGGAAACAACAGAACTAAAATAGGTAGTTTCTAAAATATGAAAAGAAATGGAGCTGATCCTACCTCACATCTCAAAACCTTGCGAATACTGTAGGAAATGCAGAGCATGGTTAACTCTTAATTCAAACATGGTGAGACAAAGCATAATGACATGACTAGAAAATAAATGTTAAGTATCTTACTTGGGAAAAAAAGCATAAAACCTATTCACAATGTACAACACCTCAAAATCCTCTTCTGATACATATTCTACATAATCCAGGCCTTGCCTCACAATGGGAAGGTTAAATGTTTCCAAAATTTTTTTTGTTATATATGCTTTCTTATATATGGGATAAGTTTTGCATCCATCATGTTGTAGTTATATGAATAGAAAAGACTCACATTTCTCATTTGGTCATGGTAGAATTGCTTACTATTTAAATGTATACAGGAAATTGGAAACCACAACTGATGATGATGGTGATAATGATGATAATACTAAATTATGTTCAAATGTTTTACATATATAACTTTAATTGCAATAAGGCCTTTGGAAGAACTTTGTTAATTATTTTGTTAATAATTAAGCCAAAATGTAGTTAACTTACAGATCTTCTCTGTGTCTTAAAACTAATAAGTTGCAGATGAGAGACTGAAGCCAAGTTATTCTACTTTTGGAGTCTATGACCTCAACTCTAGTGATATACAATACCATGTCAACTACACTGACACCACTTTGCTATGATATATGCCATTCTCTCCCTTTAAGATCTAACTAGAGGATTCTTCTGGGTCATGACTGACTGGTCTATGGAATATGTCCTTTTGCTCTTTGTCCAAAGTAACTTAAGTCAACATTTATAAGACTGTCATAACTCACATTCAACTTCCCTGAAATCAGCTTTCCTTTCTTTAATATTATGGACTAAGGTCCTGTGGGGGCAGAAGACAAAATAAAAAGAAAATTTACCCAATTCAAAAATATGGGATCCTTTATATCATAAAATAAAAATGCTCAGAGGGGCTGTATCTACACTCTGCTTTTATAAACTGAGAATAATGACTGAAAGATGCTCTTTCATAAACTTACAAAATGTTTTAAGCCATTTTGGAAAGAACAATTGATGTTTGCAGTATCCTGGGAAAAATTCATCATTTGGAATTTAAGAAAGGAAGAAAAGTCCCAGGAGCATTTCTCCAAATCCTATTTGTTGTCTTTTTTCCCCCTGTGGTCTATTATGATGACTTGTCTGATTTTGGACACCATCATCCTTCCTCTCAGTAGATAAATCACTGAAAGATCATCTGCATTTTCTGAAAATTTTCAAGTATAGAAGTGTACAAGTACAGAAATACAGAAGGATCTGATGATGATGAGCCAAGATGCAGGAAGTGATTAAACTGGAACAATAAATTCAATGCTACCCCACCCTAGATCTTCTCTCCCCTTGAGCTCTGGAGATGATGCCCTAGACACACAGTCCTTGGCCCTTGTCTGGTTTTTTTGTAGGATTACCACAGCGCTGATTGGCATGAATATGTCCTTTTAATCTCAATTTCATTTTTTTCATTTCCTGTCTTGGCAGAATATCTCGATGCTGACTGTTCAGCCACAAATGACTTCCACTATCACTTTTGAACCCTGAGTTCACTGTATTCAGCTCTTTTCATCTGTTTACACACTATTTGCCTCCTGCTGCCATGTCCCTGCTATGAGATTTTTATTAGTAGTACTGGAGTTGTCAGCCCTATTCCCAGCCAATAGTAGTTCATTATTGGAGTCTGCTTCAAAGAACAATAGTGTACATACTACAGTACTTTCCTTATCATATCATTCTCATGATGGGATATTAATTATCATATCACCTGTTACAGAGTGTACATTTAAAATCTTGTGCTGAAAATAAATGAAAGAAATGATATGAGACAAGCGAGGGAAAGGTTTGGTCTTGGAGCTTAAATAAAATCTGAAAATCATTCAAAAATGTAGCAAGAAAAAAGGCTTATACACTTCCTAGTTCTAAATTTGCAAAAGTATTAATATACTCAGCAGATAGCTCTGATTATTAGTAATGTTGCTGAGATCAATGAATATTTACAAAATTTGTTAGTGGTAACTAAGATATATGTCACTTAAATAATATAAGTATTTATTTAGACATGAATACAAACATTGCGACTTGATACAAAAATGTTTCATAATATAAGCAAATCAAGGAACATTTCTAATGTCAATCTGTTAAGTTTCTACATACATTCAAGAACATGCAAAAATGCATATATACACACACAATATTAACAAATACACATGAAAAATTAAAATTTTATTATTATAAATACTATAAAATACTAAATATTAACATTTGCTGCTTTCAAAACAAAAAGTAATGCTGCATTTTTGTATTTTGACAGGAATACTTCTATTACAGGACAAAATGCAATCACAGAAAATTTTAACATTTCTAATTAGTCAAAAATTATAGTTTTATATAACATTATTATACATGACAATCTATGTAAGAACATTATGAAAGGATACACTACTTTTTGAATAGAGCTGAAATAAATTATCTTTGGGTTTACTGTTGAAGATTTATGCTCAGTATGCATTACACTTTTAAATTGAAAAGAGACAAATGGATATAAAGTAAGATAGAATTAAATATGTCAGATCAATGTCTCTATCATATTTAATTTATTAAAATCAAGGTTATTAATCAATCTATGCATATTAAAATTATTCTTAACCAATCAGTAGATTTTAAAAGAAGTACCAAAAAGGATTTTATAATTTGTGTCTTTGTTTTTAAACTAATCAGCATTTTTATGTCATACATAATACTTTCCTCATGAGACAAAATATACTATCCATGTAAATATATGAAATATAGTGTGACAAAATATTAGGAAAGTTTTGGTTGCTTGATATATCTGTTAATTACAATTTTGGCATAGAAATAGAAAAAGAGATACAATAGGCTATATCTTATGAGTCTAGGACCTCCCAAAAATACTGTTTAATTTGGCACAGTGATTGTACTGGTCTATTTCACTTATCCTCATGGCAAACAAGGGAATAAAATAGGAAATTGTTTGAGCCAATAAGTTCATTGGAAATAAAACAGCTTAATTGTGGTTGTCGGATTTCTCCAGAAGTTAAAATGCACCTTAACTTACAAATATCCAGTGTTCTGACCTTTAGATTTTTCATAAATTTTTCTTTACTGACATGAGTTATTCTTTCCACCCTTTTCCAGTTAGTAATTTGGATTTCTTCCTGAGGAGGATTTTTCCATGCACACCACATAAAGCTATCCGTCAACTTCTTCCCAAGCTTAGAATTTTATTCGTCTTACCAACACCAATTTTTGTTGGAAGCAAATCAGGAAGTTAGAGACTCTAGAAATGGAAAAGATATAGCATGTCGACCAGTATAGCTTCCCGTACACATGCTCACTTAATACTATTTATTTTGTTCTTCACATCTGACATCATCACAATACACCATTATCCTTTAAACATAGAGTGAGAATATTTCCCTTGTTGAATCTTTACTATCACATTCACTTTTATATTTTCATCCTTGCTAGAGTTGGAGGAAAAAATAAACAGAAATATTTTGGCTACAAAACTCTCCATCCATCCCTGCCCATGCCAAATGTACTCTTTTGAGCTTTGAGTGAAAACAGAAGAATATCTAAATTAGGTAAAGGGAATTTTACTCAGTGGAAAAGAAAAAAGGAACAATTATCTGCTGTTTTCTGGAGAGCACAGAAGGGAAAATTATCTAAAATATGTTCATCACCCCTGCACATAAAAAGCCAGAACCCTGATGCTCCTTACTTCTTCTCTCTAGATCTTCTCCGTGGCTCTCAACTTTCCCTTAGACACAGTTAATTCACAGTATGTGTGCTAATTTCATCTACTCAATGCTGACTGACCCAAACAAATTAAACCAGATTATGAAACTCAATTATAGTCGTCACCATGGAAGGAGAGTTCATGAGAAGCTAAAGTAGCCACATCATATCCACAAGAAGAGCTGAAAGGGGTTTCCAGAATGTCCACATGTCCAAGTGCTGATTTAGCTCTCTCCCCACTATATGCACCCACTATGTGATGAGTTTTTTCACATCAATTAATCTCCCACAGGATTGCCTTCCATAAATATTCTTTATAAGTATTCTAAGGCTCAATTCTCAGTTGCTACTTGTATCTAACTGGTATAGTATGTGAAGGTGCAGTAAAGATATGTGGTCCACTAAGGACAAGGCTTGCCAAGCACACCTTGGGATCATTGTGTGTATGACCTCAAATTAATTTCATTTTTCATATTTATAATATTGTTATTATTGTAATTTGTTTTTGCATTCTTTACAATCTGCTAAGGAACTCCCTGTGAGGTTGAGACTCACAGTTTAGAAAGCTGGGATATAAAGTACCTACTGAGTCCTTACACCTCACCAGAGAGGAGGACCCAGAGGGAAGTTTGACATGCACACTAAAGGGTGCTCCAGAAATGGGAGGGGGGCACTGGGAGAAAGGGAGGGAGGGGGGAAAGGAAAGGAAAAAGGGGGAAGGGAACAAGGAAGGGGATTCAGGGAGGGGTGGAGGGAGGAAGGGGAATGGGGTACTTATCGAGTTTGTATGAGTGGAAAAAATAAATTAAAAAAATAAAGAAAGTTGGGATATAAAGTACCTACTGAAATTTTAGCTAATTAAGTAAATAATTTTTATATTAATAATTAACTAAGTAAATAGATAAAATAATTATGGGGAAAGCATTATAAATAAAAATAGTCAAAATTGGGTTTTAGTCAGTTGTTAAAGCTTTTGCCTTGCATGCCTAAGGACCTGAGTTAGGATTCTCAGATCCTATATAACAGTGCTGAGCAGAAATGGGGTGGCTAGCTATTCCAGTCCTGGAAGGTAGAGCCTCAGAAGCCCCAGAGCAAAGCAATAAGATGAAAGAACAATCCAGGTTTATTCCTATGTCACCCTTGGGCCTCAACAGGCACATACACTCAAGTAGTCTCTTACACACTCACACACACACACACATGTGTGCGCACACGCGCGTGCACACACACCAAAATTAATTGTTACAGAATTCTGGAAATTAACCAAAAGCTTTAAATCGACATAAGGAATTTATTTTCAAAAACTGGTGAATTTTGGAGTTAAAAAACGGAATGAATGTAATGAAGATTTCATCAAAACTCAGAAACAATCTTGTTCTGGAAATTTTGGAGAACTCTCAATAGAAACTGACATGAGGAAGAGAATGAAAAATGTGAAGGAAAATAAATGAGTCTCTAGCATCTTTCAGGACACACCTGTAACCATGGGATTATACTTGCTGTTTTATCTTCCCAATGGCAATTTATTAAATTATATCCCTGTCAGAGACTACAGATTACCCATTTGTATTTAAGTTCTGCAGATTAGATCAAAACAGGCTAACATGAAGGCATCAGCAAAGCTGCTTTCCTTAGATTCCTACAGAAGTTTCATTCTGTATTCCAGGTTTTAGAGGCTGTTTAACATTCATTGGTGGTGTCACCTACATCCGACATTTGCAGGTCACATCTTTGCACTCTTAATCTTGTGCCTCTTTTACCATTATAAATACCATTGTCACTGGGCTGTACCTATAAAACACTGTGGCTAAAGTGTATATGTTAAGATCCTACACATATCATGTATGAAACATACCTCTCGCTATGTAAGTAAACCTTAGGATCAAGACCTGAACATTTTTCCCAGGGGTCATTTTTCTATTAACTTTATGTAAAATGAGGATCCCTAAGAGAGTAAAGAAAAGAAAGAATATTTGAAGGAATAATAGTTATAGACTTCCCATATTTGTTTTCAAAAAACAAATATTATCTTTGTCTTCCAGTGAGCTCCCAGCAGTATAAACTCAAAAGATATACATTCAGGTACATAATAACCAAACAATCCAAAGAAAGACCTTTTGAAAGCTGCATGAGAAATGTGAATGATCACATACAAGGAAATGTCAGTAAGTTCATAGTTCACTTTCATCAGAAACCATGGAAACTAGAAAGCAAAGTACTGAAAGAAAAACACTATTAACTAAAGAATTTCATATCTAACAAAAGCATCCTTCAAAAACAAAGAAATAAAAATATTCTCAGATCCAAAACTAAGAGACTTTACCATTAGCAGACTCGCCCTAACAGAAATGGACAGACTTGAAAGATTACTACATAACCTGCTTCATCGTAAAAGAATAAAATCGGGCTGGAGAGGTGGCTCAAGGGTTAAGCCTCTGCCTTGCAAGCGGAAGGTCCTGAGTTCGGATCCCAGATCCCACCTATGCCTGCGCTTAGGGTCCTGGTAGGGCGGAGCCTGTGAATCCCGGGGCAGAATAAACAAGGAGGTGGAGGCGTCCATGGTGGTTCCCGAGTTCGTCCGTGGTTCTACACACACACACATACACACACACACACACACACACACACACACACATACACATGCATACACGCACAATTGAATAAATAAAAAAAGAATAAAATACATACTTACACTGATTAAATAAAAGTAACAGTATGCATGTTTTTCTTTGTACATCTTCTACATGATGCAAAAGTCAAGGACAGACATCAACAATTTTATGATTCTGCTGGTAAAGGTACAATGTTGTAAGTGTAATTTACAAGACAATATAACACGGAGCAAGAGAACAGGCCCATATTGGATCAGATTTTTTTGTAGAATATAACCTAAGTTGAATGTTTGAGCATGCTACTTTTCATTCATAGGACCATCTACTAGAAAAGTCAAACTACAGCTAAAGACTGCAAAGTATTATATTATAAGTCATCTATTTAATGTAAAACATTTATAGACCTCTTATCAGGTCTATTCAGCACTAAACTAGAGTTCTTACCCAGAGATATTAGGAAGTCAGATTATGTTTATACCAATTAAAAAAAACAATAAAACTCTACTTTAGTATTAAATGGCCTTGAAGATTTCAGTTTTATAAAATTTTTTATTGCCCCCAATGCTTTTGAAATTCATAAGGAATTTTATTATATGTTTATTTTACATATAATTTTTATTTAAAGAATCCTTTTCTGAATCTGCACACTACAAATGATGTCACAAACAATACCAAAATGAAAACAACTTCATTAACATTTTTATGATGATAGACACAATTAGCTGTCTCAATACTAACCACAAACACCCCAGAGTAAACTTCCTTCTAAACACTTCTCATTATATCTTTAAATAAGAAAAGATTTCAACACCCAAATACAAGGCAGCCTAATGCAATGGAAGAGGAGTGAGAGAGACAATAGCAACCAAACAGAATACAGAACATCTGGGATCCTAAACTGCTCAACAGGAATCAAGCCAATGAAATCTCTTCCCATCTTTTTTTTTAATTTTTTTATTATTATTTATTCAATTGTGCATGTGTGCGTATGTATGTGCGCGCCCATGTGTGTGTTTGTGTGTGTGTAGAACCACGGACGAATTCGGGAACCACCATGGACCGCCTCCACCTCCTTCTTGTTTATTTTGCCCTGGGATTCACAGGCTCAGACCTACCAGGACCCTAAGCGCAGGCCGCCCCCACTTCCGCCTGGCGTTTATATGTGGGAGCTGGGATCCGAACTCAGGACCTGGCGTTTATACGTGGGAGCTGGGATCCGAACTCAGGACCTTCTGCCTGCAAGGCAGAGGCTTTACCCCTGAGCCACCTCTCCAGCCCCTCTCTTCCCATCTTAAGGTTCAGGGAATCTTTTGAAAGAGGGGACTGTAAGATTGTAAGAGTCTAAAGATGGGGAGGTCCACCATTGGTCAAGACATTCCACTCAAGCAACAAGAATTAATCCTCAAATATTTTCCATGATATGGTTGGAAAATTCTACACGCACTTTGGAAAACAGTTCCGTGCTTCCTCACAAAGCTCAAAATATAATTAATATATCGTCCAATTTGACCCCCAAATTACAGTCCCCCTTAAATAAAAATTCAACACTTTTATGAATGTTAACAACAGAATTATGTCTAAATATTTTATTAGCTGACAAAGAAATGAACAAAACTGTTATATTTATTCTTTGTAATATTCATTTACAGAATGACTCAATTAATGATTAACTTCGAGGCAAAATTCTCCTGTAACTGTGCAGCTGTGCAGCTGTGAACCTCTGCTTTCAAAGTGCAGTGACTGGACAGAGACTCACTGCAAAAGGAGAGTCCGGCAAGATGAGAGAGACTATTAATACCATGCTAATCTGAAATCTACTTGATTAAACCTGTTAGATCTGAAGCAGAAAATAGCATTCCTGGCTGGAAGCTCTGCCTTGTATATCCACCTTCTAAATCAACTTCAGGAACCAAAGAGGTGGTGATCTTATTTCATGCTCCTTGCCTGAAAATGGCTCCTTTTCTGACAGCCTCATTCTGATGGATTCTGTATTTTCGCCTTCCTCCATCATTCTTTCTCATCAAACTAGGATCAGCAGAGTCCTATAGAATAAAGCATAATTTGGATCTGGTATAGCCATTTAGAGTTTTTATTTATCTGTTTCTAGAATACTTTGATCTTAAGACTAACATTTCCATCACTTTGTAAATTTGTTTTGTAACAGCAATCCTCTGGTATTGGTGAATTTTGTACACACACACACCTTCCCTTTCCTCTTTCCTTGCTAATTCCTGGCTAGAGTTCCAAAGTGAGCATCAGACAAGGACTGAGTGGTGTTAGAGCATTTTGGTATGAGTATAAAAGTACATGAAACTTGAGAGATGGTCCAGAGATTAAAACTTTGCCTGGAAAGCAGAAGAACCTGAATTCAGATTCCAGATCCCATGTAAAAGTGCCAGGCAAAAAAACACAAATATCTATCTGGGAAATCCCAGAGCAAAGCAAAAAAGATGGAGAGTAATCTAGGACGATGTTGAAGTCATTCTTGAGCCTCCACAGGCACACACAGCGCCCTCTGCTACTCACACACACACACAGAAACGCACACAGATGCATGCAAAAACAAACAAAGCAAAAATATCCCTAATCAACAGAAGAGTAAGAATACAGTAATAACTTGTATTTTTATACCAAATTAGGTTATGGTTACTAAAACAAATTTATGCCCTTTAAATATCCAATTCACAAGCCCATAATGGGAAATGTCTACATCTCAAGAGAAAAATAAATGAGGTAGTATAAATAATTTTCATTCCATTAACTGTGAATTTTCTTAATAGCCCAAGTAAACCTGGTGCTTTTGGATTCCAGCTGTGGATTTCCTGGCTGTAATTTAAAAAAAAAATCTATTTTGGTTCACAGTTGTCATATAAATCTGGGATATCCTCTGTAAGTTGGAGATTATCAGTATCAGACTGGAATTAAGTCATAAAGGATTATTGACTGATTCATTAGAACTGATGGTGTAATGTTTCTTAAACTCATAAAAGGCATTTACTGTGAAGTCAGAACTTCAGAGACTTTCTGATCCACAGAGTTCTCCATGGTAACAGAGATGATCTTGTCATCTTGTAATTTATGAGACTGAAGTAAGACCCCAGCCAAACGCGTGCTTGGGAGAGTGAGCGGATGCTCATGGCATGTAGAACAAATTCCTGGCCAAAATCAAGTCAGCTCAAGTGTCTAAATTTACAGCCTTTATCTCTAAGGCAGGTGTTTCAAAACTGGAGAGATCCCAATTTTTTTTTTTCCTTTTTGGCTATTGTTTTTCTATAAGAAGTTGAAAAGGATGTAAAAGATAAGGCAGGTGTTAAGATAAGATTCCTCACAAAGAATGAGTCACCAACAGCCAATCAGGAATTTTGTATCTATGAACATGTGAAGGGTGGTGTCTGGCTTGGCTATGAGAGCTGCTTTCAATTCAAGTGAAACATGTATTTTTAAACAAAGGTTAAAATGGGAGAAAACTCACCATAGCCACTTGTGCTAAATGAAATTTCAACCAAGTGTCTACTTATAGTGTCAGGATAGAACCAACAGTTTTGACTTTCCTAATTACATTTAGACACATTATGAATTTATGAGATGTTATTAAATAGTAAACTAAGTCTTATTACATTTATATCTAGCTAACAGAATGAATCACTTTGACAAAAATAGATTCATAAATGAGTGAATCAGTAGCACAAGTAAATAGACAAAAAGTTCAAGATTCTCAGCATTTGAGTCTTCCAAGGCTACTATAAGACTTTCCCCCCACTAGGAAAAAATAGGTTCAGAGATGCTATCAATGCAAACATTCAGCGGCCTCTGCCATTCGCCTCTGCTGGGAATTACGACAAGAAACTGAGGCCCTTGTTAACCTGTGAACATTTTCACTCCCTTAGGTCATTGACTCTGGCTCAGGGGTCCAATTTTCCTTTCATTCATTAAGCACATTGGGAAGCAGAGTTCCTAACCCTTTCCAGTCTAAATGTGGAACAATCACATCTAGTACAATCAGCTGCCAGTGCGCTGGGACCTTCACGTTTCTCTGTGCTCTCGCAGTGACGCAAGTTTTTAACAATTGAAGGATATTAACTCAAAAACTTGTTTTCTAATTGGAGGAGCTCAGGGGATTTCGAATAAGTGAACTTGTATAAACTGGAAACTAGTACATGTGCCTTTGTAATTACTCTCTTCAAATTAGGGGAGAAGGCACAGCTAATCTGAGATGCCACATTTCAGAAATTATTTCAGTTATAAAGCTAGCAGAAAGTCATAAAACTAAATTGTCGTGAATTCTTTGGATAACTGAAAAGGCATATTCTTGTTTTTTATCAAAAGATACCACATGTTCAGAAAAATGTTATTTCATTTTTTCAATATGAGCATTTTGTTAATCCACACGATTCTTTCCCTTTATGAGACCAATTGAGACATGTTGGATCTGTCCAGTTCAATATTAAGTTTGCTAGATCTTTTTAATTTTCTCTATTGTATGTAACGTATGAATTCTTAAAGCATACTAACAATTTGTAACAACTATGATCGATGTGATATCATTCTTTAAAGTAACTAGGACACTAAAAGGACTGTTACACCTTCCCATACTGTTCCATTTAAGAGTATACATTCAAAAGAATAAGGTCTATATCCAATTCCACTGTTTTTGGAACTGACCAGCTGCATGCTAACACTTGGTTTGAAAGAATGATATAGAGGAAAAAGGACCAACGCTTATCATTTCCTCATTTCCTATTTACTCCCAAGCAACAGTGTGTATTTGTGTGTGTGCGTGCGTGAGTGTGTGTGTGTGTGTGTGTGTGTGTGTGTGTTGGAAGGATGTATTTTGTACATCAAGAAAGAGAGAGTATTAGACACAAAGAAAAAGAAAGAGAGGCAGAACAGAAGTATGGGGAAGTAAGGACTATGATCTAATTAAATTACTATTTAGATAATAGATAATTTCTAGATTGAACAAGTTTAGGGATACTCCTTAAAATCTGTGATTACTGTCCAAGGTTACACATGTCAATGAAAAATATTATCACCTGAGAATATAAATATATTTTACATTATATTAATGTACCAATTAATCACGAATTGATGTTAAAAAGCTCTCAGTACATGCTAACATACATACGAATAAAATATCTGCAATGAAAAAAATCATGTCATACTTCAACAAAATTTCTTTCAAATAATTTCCTGAAATTAATCTACTTATTGTCAGTTATTAAGATATGAATATTTGCATTAAAATTAGTTAATTACCTATTCACTTGCTTTACATATTTAAATTATAAAATTCTTAAAGTCTTATGAAAGATTCATATTGATATAATACATATTAAAATTAAGCAATTTTTCCTGCACAGTAGATTTTCAATGTCAGGAGTTTTGAGCATGTGACATGTATATATTACATTTGCTTATTTTTCTGAAAATATTTAGTTTGTGATATATTGCGAATCGCAAGCATACAACTTTTATAAGAGTACTTTTATTCACATGTCTGTGTCATAAAACAGTATTAGCCTTCAATTGTTTCAATATTATTTAGAAAATCTTGGTTTCTTGATTTCTTTAGTTTTTATCATGGTGTGTTTGAACTTTTAAGACTGAATTGCTATGGCATACTACTTTAATTGCCTTGTATGTGCTTCATCTACATCTTTTTGAATTACATTAGAGCTTTTCATGTACTTTCATTTTGTGGAAAATTCATTGAGTACCTTGTTTGTGGCCTGGTTACTAAGAATACTTACTCCAAATAAAGTTGGTCACTGTTTCGTATCATAAAGAAATAATAAAAGACTTTCCAGTTAGGGGTGGCCATCTAAGGATATGTATATATTTTAGATATATAAAATTTATGGGGAAATGCAGAGTATAAAAGTATAGTATAACCATAACTTTTATTCATTGCTGATGGTAAAAAATGGTGCAGTCACTCAGAGAGACAGTTGGCAGTCTTTTCTAGAACTGTGCATACACAACCCTAGGATCCAACAGTTATACTGCTTGGAATCTTCCCAAATGGGCTAAAAACTTATGTGCACACAAAAGCCTGTATAAAATGTATAGCCACTTCATTCATCACTGCCAAAACTTTCAGTGACTGGATGGAACATTATTCAGCACTAAAAAGAAATGAGCTGTAGAGCTATAAAGCAACATAAAGGAAACTTCCTTGCATATTCTGAAGTAAAAGACTGCATGATTCCAACTCTATGACATTCTGGAAAAAGCAAATCTATAAAATAACAAAAATATCAGTACTAGTTAGGGATCTGGAGAAGAGGATTGAGTAACTGGACCACAGAAAAATGTCAGGGTACTAGATCTCTTTTATATGATACTGTAATGATGAATACTTTTATCATAAATTTGCCAAAATCCATATAATAAAGGAGTCACAAAACAAGAGGGTGAAATGGAGTTTCCAGTGTACATGTCTTCACAGAAAAATCAACTTTGATCCCCAGGTTCTAGCTAAAAATTGGTCGAACCAACCTGATTTACACACTAGTAGTGAAGAGATCAGTCTCCAGTCAAGGCAGAAAGACAGAATGGCACTCAGAAATTGTCCTTTGCCTACCACACATCTGAACACACATATACTTGCTCACATACACAAGAAGAGAGGGAGAGAGAAAGAGAGAGAGAGAGAGAGAGAGAGCAAATAATGTGAGAAAGGAAAAGAACTTCCAAGTGGAGTTTACAGAGCTGCATTATAACCAAAATCTACCAAAATAAAACAAAAGATTTAAAGTTGAAAGAAGAGAGGATAAATGATTTCTTCTAAAAAAAATTTTTTATTTATTCAATTGTGCGTGTATGCGTGCATGTGTATATGTATGTGTGTGTATGTGTGTGTGTGTAGAACCACGGACGAACTCCTTGTTTACTCTGCCCCGGGATTCACAGGCTCCGCCCTACCAGGAACAGAAGCGCAGGCCTCCCCCGCTTCCGCCTGGCGTCTATACGTGGGGTCTAGGATCCGAACTCAGGGCCTTCTGCCTGCCATCTTCTTGCTTGCCATCTTTACCAGGATTCTCTAGATATTTTTATTTGTTAAGTACCTTCAGATGTTTCCAGAACTATTGAAATGTTTCTTGGTAAATTACTTGTTTTTTACGGAAAGAAAATTTTTCTTTGTTCTATTTCCACTTTTCACATTAAAATATACTTAACTTGCTTGTTTTTATTGTTCTGCCAACTTTCTTTGGCGTCTGTCTACTGCATTATTTCTCACTTCAACTTTCTTTTATGATAACTGTAGTTTTATCTTGTGTAGGTATATATTCTCGGAATAATTTTTAAGGCCATGTGTTAGGACTGTTCATTCTAATATATTTTAACTAAGTTGTATTAATTTTGATTAAGGACAGGTTCTGACTTCTTACTGAAATTGTATTTAGTTCCTTCAACTATATGGCTAACTGTTTTATCTCGTTCATTTGTTTTCTTTATTTTCTTTCAAAAATTTTTCTTTAGTTATTTTAAAGTTAGCCTCCCTACTATGTGCTAGAAAAAATAAATTTTTACTTCATAGATGTACAGTGAAGGATGGTTTGACTGACTAGAATATTAGCATTACACTCCAAATGCCCAGCTGGGGATGGGCATAATGGTATATGCTTATGAATCTCAGCAGGAGATTAGGAAGCAGAGGCAGCAGATAACCACAAGTTCAAAGTCGGCCTGGGAAAATATCAGAGCACTATAGCAAAACCATCTCAAAAATAAAATTTAAAGTATCAATAAAATAAAAATCCTATGTCCTTGCTTTCTATTCCAACATGTTCAATTAAAAAAACTGATTTAAATATTTTTGTTTTCATAAAAAATCATTTACTTTCTCTCTCTCCAGGAACTTCTGTTTTTCTTGATCTCTGCAGAGCAATGTATTTCATCATTTTTTTAAAGCAGTTATTTTCTTTGTCTGTTTTAGGATTTTACTGTAGGGGAGTTCATGTTGAAGATGGCAGTTAACCTTAGAGAGTTATTTTTTTTTACATTACCATAGGATTTTTTTTCTATAGTTTGTGATTCATTGTACTCGATTCATTGTTGTGTTTGGGAACACCTGTTCAAATTTTATCAGAACTTCTCCTGATTACAGGAATTCAGATGACTGACTGTGGGGATGAGTATGTCTAGATGAGATATAATTATGATGTGTTTTCTAGAGATATAATTATGATGTGTTTTCTAGATACATAGTCGCCCTCTCCTTTTAAAGAGTTCCCAGCAACCTGGGATGCTGTCCAAATACCTTTGCTTCCTCTTACTCACCCAAAGCAAGAGACAAGAGAGGGTGGGGCCCTCCTGTCAGCCATTCATGGGAAGTTTAGAATTAATGATCCCAAGATCTGTCAGAATGATGAGCACTGTTGTGTTTCCTGCAGTGGAATGCTCATCATATTTATGTAAAATACTTTTCCTCTCCCATCACATTTATGTAAAATACTTTTAATTTTCAGTCCACCAGTGTGAATTCTATGTAACAGATGGACCCTTTTGAACTTTGCCTTGTATAGTCTTTGTGCACAGCTCCCTGCAGACATTGACAACACTTGTTATTTTCTCATACATTTGACATTGATTCTGAATTTGAAAACAGTTTCTTCTCTCTTTCAAAGATGTTGATTTGATTAGGAAGCCACCTGAAGTATTGTATTAGCTAGAAATCTTGTCTACAATCTCAACACTGATCTTATCAGTTGTCTCTTGTCCCTCATTCAGAAAAAATGAAGCGATTTCTGAGTTTTGTGTGGCGATTTGGACCTGTAATTCCAGTACTCTGGAGGCTGAGGCAGGAGGATGGCAAGATTTGGCTACGAGTGAGCCTGAAGGATTCATAGTCAGCATGACTCAATCTTGTCTCAAGAAAACAAAGCAAACAAAAAACTACTATTAAAAAAGGCCATGCCGTGACTTTCCCTCTTCTCTGATTCTTTTTTAAATTTTTATTATTATTATTATTATTTAATCAACTGTGCGCATGTGCGTGTGTATGTGCGCGCGCGTGTGTGTCTGTGTGTGTGTGTGTGTCTGTGTATGTGTGTGTAGAACCACGGACGAATTCGCGAACCACCATGGACGCCTCCACCTCCTTCTGCCCTGGGGTTCACAGGCTCCGCCCTACCAGGACCAGAAGCGCAGGCCGCCCCCGCTTCCACCTGGCGTCTATACGTGGGATCTGGGATCCGAACTCAGGACCTTCTGTCTGCAAGGCAGAGGCTTAAGCCCTGAGCCACCTCTCCAGCCCCTCTGATTCTTTTTTAGCATTGCAGGTTTATCCACTATATCTACAAAGAGTTGGATCATTTCAGGTTTGCCCATTGAGTCCACAGAGAGTTGAAATATGTTGGTTGCATCTGTTATTTTGACTTTTCAAAGAATGAAATCTGAAGAAAAAGCAGGGGAGTGATTCACATGTTCTCAGTGTTTTCTTGTAGTTCTAGGGTGTGGCAATAATTTCAAGTGTCAGTTTGACAACTGAAAATTAAGTTGTTGAATATATTTGGTCCCGGAAGAGTGTCTACTTGATGTGGGAAGACCCATTTCATAGTGAGTGGGACCATTCCATGAACAGGCAGAAAAGATGAAGAGTGAACTGGCAGACTATGATAGACTCTCAAGCTAGAAAGCGTGCCCCACTTTCGGGGCTTCCTATCGATGCGGTATGGCCAGTTTTCTTGGCCGTTGATTATCACTCTTCTACTTTGATAGTGAGCTATAACTGGGAAATGTTAGCCAATAATAAACCCCTCATTTCTCTAAATTGCTTGGGTCATATATTCATGGCAGCAATAAACAAGAGAGACAAAGTCACATGGCGTACAAACTAATATCTGAATGTTTGATAGAATCTTTAACAAATACTGGAGTTAGTTGATTGTGACTAAGCCATTGTAGGAAGCCATCAGCATGACTCTCCAGGTAATTAGCAAATCAGTGCAGGAAATAATGTATGTGTTTCCACAGTTTGTAGCTCCTAATACAGATAACAAAGGACTTTAATATGTTTTCATTTTAACTAAATTTTTCACATTGCAGCCCATTGTTCTTCTATTCTTCACCCATTAATCCATCTGGAACTGTAGCTCCTCACTTGCCAAAATGCTCCTTCCTAAAGATGTTCAGACCCACCTCAGAGTTTTAATTTCCTCCCACTCAACTCAAGTAAAGAGCCCTACCCTCCACCCCCAGCTGTTGAATCCACCTACTCCCATGACACAGAAGACCTGCTCAAGTCCTGCTCGTCTGCCAACCATTCATCAAGACAAAAATGAATTTTCATGTCTTCTTATAAAATGTTACAGGACTCTGTTTTGAACTAGAAAACATAATTTCTCATTTTAAGCTCCATGCCACCTAATATATCTGCTCAAATTCAAGAAATGATTTTTGCATAACCATTCTTATCAATTCTTTCAGTGAACATGCTTGTGCACACATATGGCATTCTTTATATATACTACATAATTTTTTTCATGCTATCATATCATCCTGAAAAATTGGAAAGCATTGAAATATTGATAACAATTTCTCATGTATAGGAATAGTACTCAACTTCACATTACTGCAACAACGCACACGATATGAGTTTCTTTGAAGAAAAGTTTTAGTTTACAGTTATATGAACTTAAACTGCAACAAGCCACATGATAAGAGTTTCTTTGAAGAAATGTTTTAGTTTATAGTTTTATGAACTTGAACCTTTTGTCAGGAAGAAGATGTAGGTTTTGATATATTTATGTCATTATAGACTTTATGTAGCAATATTCACTTTTTTTCCTTCTTAGTGAGAATCACAATTTGCTACTAATCATGACCTATATAGTAGCAGTTATTCTTCTCTAGTGGTGTGAGCTCCCTTCAGTCTCAAACAACTTAAGGGGAGAAAGAGAGATTTATTCAGCTTACAGTTCCAGAGGACAGATGTAGTCCTTCAAGGTGGAAAAGACATGGCCCATGGAAGAAGCTGGACATAGTCTAAATCACTGCAGACATCATGGACTCTGAGAGACGTAAAACTGCAAGCTCAAGAGAGAGAAAAGATATACACTACAGCACGTGTTTGGAGGTCAAAGAACAGCTTTCACCAAAGATGCTCCAAGTATTGACTCAAGTAACCAAGTGTTGTAGCAGGTATCTTTATCAGCTGAGTTGTCTCATCAGCTCAAGAATTGCCTGTAAGACTTGGGAAATCTCCTTAAAATATTGCACAGAGATGGTAGGTTCAATAATTTTTAGATTTGACTTTTTTATGTGGGATGTTGGCCATTCAAATCTTGGATTTGCTTCAAAAAATTTCAATATTTTTAAATTTTCAACCTTGATGGTTATATAGCCCATGCTTTCTTCCTTTTTAAATTTTTTTATTATTTATTATTTATTCAATTGTGCATGTATATTTGTGTGTGCATGTGTGTGTGTGTGTAGAACCAGGGACAAATTCAGGAACCACCATGGACGCCTCCACTTCCTCCTTGTTTACTCTGCCCCTGGATTCACAGGCTCCACCCTACCAGGACCAGAAATGCAGGCCGTCCCTGCTTCTGCCCCGCGTGTATACATGGGGTCTAGGACCTGAACTCAGGACTTTCCGCCTGCAAAGCAGAGGCTTAACCCCTGAGCCACCTCTCCAGCCCCCCCCCCATGTTTTCTTCTTGTCTGTGTGCTTATTGTTCTTGTAGGTATTAAATGTCCCATCTTGTAACTGCAGTGACAAACATGCCACTTAACTTGATGCATATTTTATTCCCATGGGTCTGCTTAATTGCCAATCAAGTTCTTTCATTAATCATCTACTGTTTTATATTTTTTAACAATTTTCTCCACAGCAGAATTAAACAACAGCATCTGTCTGATAAAAGACAGAATGAGAAATTGGTGAAGTATATTTTTAATATATGTTCTCATTGAAAAGTGGATCAAAAGGTACATTGAGTTGGATTCTTAGGTGTTAATGACCAATTTCACCTTTCTGATATCTTATTAAGAAACTGGACACTAGATGCATTGGTTCCTCCTTATACAGCTGCTTCTGAGACTGCAGAGCTCCTATGAAAAACTAGCAAAAGAGGAATCTACATGATATGATGGGTACAGGGCTGACACTTGTGAAGCACAATACAGATGAGAAGTTTGAACCTGTTTCCATTTAGAAGATGTTAGATTTTGAATGTGAGTTGTTTCTCACAAGCTTAGCTGATGTTGAGGCTACAGAAGGTTGTGACTGGAACCTTGCTGGAGGAAGTCACTTCACAGGGCAGTTGGGTAGAACTGCCCTGTTTCTGATAGTATTTTGCTCTTGCTGTCTCAGTTTCCATGACGGCTACTCTCAATTGAGCTGCCACCATAACAGACTATATCTCCCCTCTGGAACCATAAGAGAAATTACTCCCTTTTGTCCCCTTAATGTATGTACAAGTATTGTCTCAGAGCAGCAGAAGAGTAACCACAATAGAAGGCATTCATTAATTGCCTAGCAAAGTAGAGATAACACATTAAAACTTTAAATGAACTCACTTATTAAAATATTGCCTTTTTCTCATAAGAAAAAAATCCTTCACCTCCATAGGAAGTATTCATTCTGTAATTTCATTTATCCATTTATTTATTTATTTGTGTGTGTGTGTGTGTGTGTGTGTGTGTGTGTGTGTGTGTGTGAGAGAGAGAGAGAGAGAGAAAGAGAGAGAGAGAGAGAGAGAGAGAGGGTACTGTGTGTCCCTGTGGAGGACAAAGGGTGTCTTTGGAAATCATCCTGGATTGCTTCTACCTCCTTCTTGCAATTTTCCCAGATTCTGCCAACCAGGACTGGAAGTTTAGGTCACCACTTCCACATGGCGTTTTTACTTGGGACCTGAGATTTGAACTCAGGACCTTCTCCTTGTGAGGCAGAGTCTTAAACCTTGAGCCATCTCTCCAACCCTCATTCAATAATTTTTATGAATTTACTAAGCTATACTTTTAAATTATACTTTTTAAAGTGTGACTTTTTTCTCTCTAGTATGATCTGTGCTGACTTGTCTGAGAATTTCATTATTTCTGAGATAATATTTGATCTGTGCACCCCATTTAACCTAACTGTTGAACATTTGCCTTGAATTGCAACCTCTCTAAGCAAATTTCACAACCTCAGTAGACAGTATAAATTGAGTTCTTGTTAATATTCTTACAAGTGGAATATTGAGTGTATTTGTTATTTTATAATTATTATTGATTTTAGTTGAGGCATGAGTTTTAAGGAGAAATTGGAAAAAATATTATCTTTGTTATCCAAAAGTGGAGAAGGTATTTAAGAGATTACAGTTCTTAAAATTGTGCTTTCAAGACAATGTTTTGTCTGCATTCTTTTAATCACAAAATGATCCAAGATCTTACCAAATAATATGGGTCATTTATTTTATATACCAAAAGATACAAAACACTTCTAAATTACAGATTTATTCATTTCAGGCACAAATTCTGACACATAATGGGAAACATTGGCCTCTGCTAAAATAATGAGACCTGCTGCACTGTAAAAATTGCATTAAAGTCCTCTGTTATTTGAAAGCAATTGATCTTATAGTTTGGCTTTATGATGAAGGTTTCCAGGCCCTTAGGGAAGAAAGATAACTGATGGAGGCATAAAACTAGAAAGCCTACAGTCAAGGGCTCTGGGCTGCCCTGGTCGATTAAATCCTCTGAAGACAGTCCTGGCTATTAGACTAGGACACACATCTGTAACAGAGCATTATCTAGCTCTTGAATGGTTCTGTGTCTGAACCCTATTCTGACAAACACCATTTAAGAGCTGAGGCATCTTTCTTTCCTTCCATTCTCTAAGTTGAGCTCATTTCCCATTCCCTACATAGAGCACTGAGGACCACATTGTCTCCTCAGGTTCCCTTTATTGAGAAACTTTACAAAATGAAGCTGTTATTATAATGAGTAGAGCTCTGAAGTAGATCTTTTTCCCCAGTGAATAATAAATACATTGACCCAAACATAGTCATAATCAAATTTTTGCTAAAATAAATGAACTCAAGCCTATGCAAAGGAAAGATGCAGACATAAAACTATATAAATGGTTTAAACTTTGTATTACCCATTCATGACCCAACTCAGACTTGGACTAATATACAATACAATAGACTTCATTTGGCACAAAATAGTTTAGCTTAGTGAAAAAAAAAATGCAAGAGAAAGTACCATGGCCTTCAAGCATAGCTTAGAACTGCCAGGCACGCTTCTTTTGTCTTCATTATTCCAACTTTCATGGTGTGAAAAATTCAGTTCAGCAAAACATTTTTTCTCTGAGCCTACATTAGTTTAATCATTATATTAGTCATTGCTTTGGCAAAATACCCGACCAAAACAATGTAAGAAAGAAAGGGTTTGTTATGACTCACAGTTTGCAGATACAGTCCATCATAGTAGGGAAGGCCTGATGGTGATAGTGACTCTGCTGCTATAGCAGGAGCACGAAGTGGCTGATCACATTGTACCCACAATTTGGAAGAAGAGAAAGATGAGTTCTGGTTCTCAATACACTTTCTCATTTAGATTCAGTCTAAACATTTCCCTTTCCTTTCCTAGCTCATGGCACTGTGTCACCCACATTCATAGGTCTTTGCTCCTCAGTCAATCCTCTCTGGAAAATCCATCACAGCTAAGTCAAAAGACTTGTCTCCTAGGTGATTGGATAGATTAGAAAATCTACTCCTATGAACAATGATGACAGCCCTCAGAAATTTATACTTTGTCAGCCTAGCATCCCAAAGTTTCACTTTTGAATCACAGCTTCCATATATACTCATGGTGCTCTCACAACACAGAAGCTGTTTGGTCCAACAACAAAATTCTCCATAATTTTAAAAACTTTAAAATTATTCCAAAACCCAAATCTAAAAGACTCTTCTGAGGCTCAAGACGGTCTCTAAGAAATGACTCCCTTTATAATCAGAAAATTTAAATTTCATGTTTCCCATATATATCTATGTCTATTTAATATCTATATGTGTATGTGTGTAATGACATAGAACAAATATTATAATTACTAATATGAAGAATAGGAACATCCTAAGGAAAATCTTTAGCTTAAAACACTTTCAGGGTCATTCCTTTCAAATGAATGTATATTTTCACAAGTTGAAGACTTTAGTATGATTTTTCCCTCAAGAAAACTTACCAAGTGAAGGGCACCACTTCTATTTATTTTAGCATATGCATGTTATGTGTTTCTGAGTGTGTGTGTTTCTCTGTGTGTTTCTGTGTGTGTGTGTGTCTGTGTGTATGTGTGTGTGCGTGCGCGCCTGTGGAATCATCTTGGATTGCTCTGCCTCCTTATTGCTTTGTTCTGTTATTTCCCAGATTCTGCCTTCTATAGTTGGAAGTGCAGGCTGCTGCAATTTCCACCGAGAGTTTTCACATGGGATCTGGAGATATAAACTCAGGTCCTTCTGCTTGTTAGGCAAAAACTTTAACTACTGAATAATCTCTCCAGCCCAGGGTATGTTTTAATTTTTATTTCATTTATTTACTGGGGAAGGGGTGGTATGAACAAATGCTATAGTGTGTGGGTGAAGGTTAGAGGTCATTTGTTTCCTTCCCCCGTGTGGGCTTCCAGGGATTGAATTCACATATCCTTGTATGCAAGGAGATGTCTTACATACTTAGCTATCTCATCAACTTCAGTTTATCTTCAATAAGACTAACAACCTTAGCAATTGCAGCTGTTATTTCCTCATATCCACCTTCTTCTTTATACTCGTAAGCTTATAAAACTGCTTCTCTCTCTCTCTCTTTCTTCCTCTCTCTTTCTCTTTCTCTCTCTCTCTTTCTCATTGTAGATCTGACTGAAAATGTTTAGTAGTCACACTCTGGATGTTTTGCTACTTTAAAGTTGCCTTAACAACCCAAATTAGTGGACTCCTTTTGAATTCAGCCCCATTGAGCTTCTCCATTCCTAGAATGGCGTAAAAATTACCAAGCAATTAGTAGCGGGAATTACTTTGCTGTTTTGGAAACTAGAAGGATCATGTATGTCTGAAGGAAATTCTTTACTAACCAGGTATAACATATAGGGACAACCATGGATGGTTAATCATTACTGTTTAAAAATTACAAATGTACTTATCACCTGTTTTGAATATTCTATTGCAGTCATGTCTCTGTACTTTTGTTTTATGTCATTATTAACCTGGATAATCTACTTATTTGATGAAATCCTTTTGGAAATTTCCCCAGAACTGGGTTGAAACTGTTCTGCTACAGGAATCTACAGAAAAGGCAGTTACCTTGCCAAGGTCCATAAGCATTTTAAAGCTGGTACTTAGGAGAGGCCCATGGCTCCTTGACTTTACAAACTTCACTAGGTGATAATTTCCCTGTCATCAGAATTAATGGAAATTCAGGAAATGTCAAACCAGAAAATAAAAAACCCAAGAACATTTTAGAACGTTCCAGGAACCATCCCAAGTGACAAATAAGACATTTTTTCACACACACTGTGTAGGGAAGGAAAGCTAGGAGACATGGATTGAAAGTGAGGTCAAAGCTGCATGTAAATTTTTTGATGTATTTTGATCCTGACCTGCTCCTGTGTATAAGCCAACCTCATTAATTAAGCAATCCTTATCAATCTACTGTGAGAATGCCATGCATACTGGAGCTCTTACTGAATTCAGTGACTGGAAAGGTGAAAAAAAGTGCAAAGAGAGGAAGTGCAAGTGAAACTTGCCAGCTTTGCAGTCAAAGGTCATGTGGTCCATCAAGAGGCACAATAGTCTGGTTTCAGAAGATGCTGACTGCTTTCTAGGGAACTGAAGTCTCTTGTACTATTTATTCATTAAGGCCAACATCTGTGAAGGTAGCCGAAATGCTAAAATTTTACTTATAAAAGGGAGAAAGGAAAACATCTCCATTTTGTAGCTTGAATCCTGCCTTCCTCTAAGAAGGACTTGCCTTCTCTTAGCTGATGAGAGACTTACTTTCTTTTGGAACTGTCTATTTTGATACTGTTTTAAACTCTTCCATAAAACACATGTATCTTCCAAAAACACCTTTTTATCTCAGAGAGCATCTTGCCCATGGCCCCCTGCTCTTCACTGGGCCTTCATTTGCAAAAGGTAAATCCTCAATCTTCCATAGCTGATGGATTGACGAGGTTACAGGGATGGGAACTTTACATGAATCAGCCTTTGGAAGGCCACACATCACATAATCCCTCATTATGATAATAAAATTTTACATCATGGCCTTCATGGTCTTAACATTAAGGTGGACTGATATCACTGTGTCTTGTATTTTATATACTGTGTTGAGAAATACAAGCCTAACAATAAGTAGAATATAAATCATGACAATGGGAGTCTTTTCTCTCTTTCTCTCTATCTCTTTCCCTCTCCTTCACTTTCTTTTTCTTATTCTCTTACTAGCTAAACTTGAAAATAAGTTGCTTTTGTGCCCTAGTATATATATTAAAACAAAATACAGGAATATTAAATGTGTAAACAGAAAATTCAGCAGACAACTTAAGAACTCAATACAAAACAAATTTGTTAAAAAGTCACAAAAATATTACAGGTTTCTAGAGGAATCTTCAATACAAACAGCTTCCTGACCTTGGGTTCAAAGACGGAATGAAAAGAAGGGCTGGGCAAACTTATGAAAGCAGATGATTTGAAAAGATTAGACCTTAACTAAACTTTAAAAAAAAAAATCCAAGGAAGGCAGTATCTGAATGTCCACCTCAAATCCAAAGAGGGGATCTCTAGGGGCTTTCTGAAAAGAAGAAAGCTTATTACAAAATTTTCCTGGCCTGTAAGTCCAGTCAGGAAGGAGTGAACAGAACCCAACCCAAGGCCAAATTTCATGCTCCAGGAGATGGACTGCCAGGACATCCTACACACCGGACAAAGGCAACAGAGCCAAGACTACCCACATTCCCAGGCTTTTAAGAACTGGGGAACCTCAAGGGGGTACATGATTTATGTGGAACAACTGGTGTGCCTGAGTGTATCTAAGAAAGGAAAACTTTCCAACGTCCTCACCTGGGATTGAAAATACTGGAAAATTGGACTGGAAGGAAAAAATAGATTAAATTGTTCCTTGGTTGATACTTTAGGACGTCTGAAAAAGAGCCTAATATGAGGATGGTAACAATGACCAACAGCTATTGAGCATTTACTATTTGCCACAAAGTATAGTTTTGTAGTAGAATTGTTTTTTATCCTCAGAATCCCATTGAAGCATACATCATTATTTTTTTTCAGTTTTTATGGAAAAGGAAGCTTGATCCTAGGTTGATTAACTAAGCAATTAATATGATACAAACACATAGAAAAGAGCTGGTAACTGTTACAGAAATAATTCAAACCTGACAAGGTATCACTTACAGCCTAAAGACTTAACAAGCTATCAAAAACCACAGCACTGGATGAATAAGCCATTACATGTAAATAATCATGAATCAAGACATAATAATTGGCATGTTAGCTAATAAGGAAACAATGACAATTCATAGAAATTCCAAGTTTTAGAATCAAAGAAATTGTACAAAATGTATCTTGAAACAATATGTCCTCTGGACTCTCAGTGTAAGTATTGTAGTCCTTTTTTAATAATCTTTGTTCATGACATTCACTAATACAATCATTTATCTGTTGTTGTACTTAAAGTACCCAAAACAAAAAAATTCAAATTGACTGGTCATAATGTGTTATTTCCTGTGCTGCTGCTGTATATATATTCATAGGCAGTCTTTCTTTTAATCCAATGCCAAGTTCAGTGGCTAACATAAAATACGTATTCAGTAAGTATTTTTAAAATAATGAGGTAGGTTGTATTTCTCTCATTTTATAGATGTGACAACTGACACTCAAAGAAAATTTACCAAAACCCACAAAACCTCATATAGGATTCAAATTTAGTTTTTCTAACTCAAAACCCATATATTTGGTACATTATCAAAAACCACAAACTTGCAAAATCATGTTGTTATAGAAATAAATAAAGTGAATTGAAAGAAGATTACACATGGGCATATCTTTAATGAACAAAATCTGTCAGAGCACAAAAATTGATTGTATTTGGGGATGTAGAAATATAAAGTGAGAAATATTATTGGCCATTTTTCCAAATTTATCCATATTTTGACACATAAAGTAATGTTTTTACAGCATACTCTGTGAAATGAAGAAATAAGTCTCAGCTAGAGATAGCATTCCTGAGTTATCTTGCTTTGAGGGATATATACCTTTGAATTTAGTTCTTTTCTGTATAAATATTCAGGTTTTACCAGTTGAGAAGGTTGGTTCTGGGTATATTAATAATGAACAAAAATGTAGTCTGAAGAACATGTGTAAAGTACTTTTCTGATCCAGAAACATTCATCTTGGCTTGGAGAAATCATAGATATTATTGGAGATGCAGCATAGAATATGACTATGAAGAATCTCACATACATTAATTAGAATGGCAAAATTATCCCAATGATGCAAAAAAAAGTAACACAGCTACATGTTCTTTAATTTTTCAGATTTATTTATTTATTATGCTTTTATTAAGATTGTGTTTATAACTGAGTTCTTTTGCATATTGTAGTTGGTATGAAACACATCCTTCGAAGGAGATTACCCACATAAACTTGATTAACAAATAATCAATAAAAAAACTTGACAAGCATCAGAAGTTGACTAAGACATCAATAGCATTAGAGAAAAAACATTCTTGCAGAAAAATGACATGTGTTGGAATGAACCCTTTTTTTGACTCCCTTCTTTCCTTTTGACAGTCAATGCTCAGCCCTGAATGCAGAAAGAGATTACAAATAATCATCCAGGAACTTAGCATGTAGATGATAGCACTGAAAGTTTCACCAAGCATCATCTTCAAAATGAAAACAAATAAAAAACATAGACAACTGAAACTAAGAAATAAGAGATAGTTAATGGTATCCTAGAAACTATAGAAAGCAAGCATCATTGTTGCACAACAGATTAATAGAAAACAGGCCATGGGCTATGGAAGCAACTCAGCAGGTAAAATATTTGCCATACAAGTAAGGAGGAACCAAAGTTCAGATTATCAATGTAAAACACAGGCAACAGACAGTATTTTCAGCATTTAGAAAGTAGAGGCAGGAAGTTTAGAGCAAGCTGACTAACCAGACTAGCCACAATACGGGAACTCTTAGTTTTTAGAGAGACCTTGCCTCAGTGAGAATTGGAAGAGATCAAAGAAATGACCCAGTATCAACCTCAGACCTTCACATGCACATGAACACACTTCATGTGCATCCATAGGCATATGTGCAGTTACTCATATGCAAACATGCATACACATGCATACATGCAGAAAAGCAACAAAAAATTAATAATTCATCACAAAACATAGGATGGAAACACAGAAAAGATGAACATATAATAAATTTTATATGGGTTACTTTATGTATGTACAATTTAGATAATAAACACTTAAAGACAAGTTAATTTACAGTTGCTTGAAATTCACCAAATAATCACAAATCTAGTGAAAATATAATTATTCTGCCTTGAAAATCAACACAAATATGCAAGAGAAATCAAATGGAGGAAAAATTGTGGAAGGAGATTGTTGCAGTCAGCCTGCAACATCGATGATAAATGACCATCAAACGGCTTAAGGGAAACAAGGAGTTTATTTCCTTACAATAGTCTGGTTACAGTTCTCAGTCCAGCTTGATGGGAGAGCATGCACCAATACCAGGGCTACCATCACCACATAACGGCTGAGAGATGGACGATCCTTACTTGCCAGACCAGCTTGTCTGACCAAGTGAACAGAAGGATGCCAACTCTCTCAACCAGCTCTCTGTGATTTATCCAGGGCCTAGTCCCACCCACCAAGGGCTGGATCTTCCCCATCAGCTAGACAATGTCCTTCGGGTTTTCTCTGGTCTTAACTCAACTATCAACTCTCTACAACTGTGCCCAGAGCTCAAACCCTTAACAGTCAAGTTGACACCTGTGCTTAACTATGGCAGAGATAAATATTGAAAGATTTGATATCCTCTCATTTCTAATTGTTGTCCTTTTTCTTTATTTTTTTAGAAAGTTTTTCTCTTTTGTTTTCTAAAACAAAAAGTTTGAAAATACCATTAATTTACATCAAACTATATAGCTTCAATACAGAGCATTAACATCACAACTTTTGCAAAATTAGCAGATCAAATCAAAATCTACAGGAAAAAATCAAGTTTTTGTAGACCCACAAATGTGGGAGATAAACGAACAAAGGCAGTAAGAAAGTGAAAGCAGCAATACTATGAGGAATATTTTAAAGAAAGAGAAATAAGTAAAAAGATAGAAGATATGGAGGCATGGGGGAGTAAAAATTTAGTACCAAGCATGTAAAATATAAACAGAAACTTTCTTCTACTCAAATCTATCAAAATTTCTAACCCCCCAAAAGTGTCAACCAATGTACCCCAACACAAGGGAACAGAGAAGGGAAGAAAAGAGAAAACAGAAATTATCCTAAGACAAATCTTCCAGAAGTCCAGAGTAATCCAATAATTTTCCAGTGTGGTGGTATCTTCTAAGGAACTCCTAAAAACAAAATTGACATTTACCATTACTATTGATGACATCCCAGAAACCACACACAATATCAAGGGACATGGAAAAGAACAAGCTGGAATGGATACACACAGCCTCTATCAGCTATGAATGCAGCAAACAACAATTACAAGAACTCTATCAAAAGGTATTCAGTGATGCAATAGTGTCATGTAAGGTATAGAAGTAATCAATTGCTTTCTGATTGGCATGAAGTCCCATTTCATGAGAGAACACATACCTGCTTCTGAACACCAAACAAATGCCTATGGAAAGGGAGAGCAGAGGCTCTAAATAAAAACAAACCTCCTAATGTTTACTATAGTTGCATAGATGCAAGTTTCCTTCTATTAACTTCTTATTATATGCCTTTCTTATAGTAGCACTTAGCATTTAAGCAGGAAGTATCCATCTGCAATGGAAGATGAGTAATGCTGAGAACCACAACTGGTCAAAGTGCAAAGTAAATGAGACTACTGACAGCTTGACTCGAGACAGAACATGTAAAACAGCTCCCATCCCATGGTTTAGGGAACCTTGTGGCAGGAGGGGGAGTAATAATATAAAAGTCTAAGGATAGGGAGAAGAAGTAGGGTCATGTAGTAGCTTATGTCCATTTCAGGGCTACCATCCCCAAAAGCACAGTGCAATAGTGTTTACTTCCACTAGTCCTCCACAACAGATGGTCTATCAGTATTTCATCATGGAACAGAGAGGATTCATGGAGATATAGCCTTACCCTCAGAGATGATTGTGACTGATACTGAACAGGAGAGGGGAAGCTTCCTTATTCAATTGTTATTCCACTGGTAAACTATTCATGCCCCCAGATAATGTTGAGTCACTAATCAATGCAAACATTGTTGACAAGACCCAATGGATCATACATGCAGAGGGACATGGGAGTGGGAGGGAGATTTGCTGGAAGGCAAAACCTTTAGGGTGAGGAATGGGGGCAATCATCAGGGGATGAAAACAAATTCATTGTATCTGTATAAGAAAACCTCAAAGAATAAAAAAAATATGTTTGTTAAGAATAATCAAGGAAGTCTTAATAAAAAAGAAATTTGTAAGATATAAGAAATGTTGATATTGATAAAACTATTAAAATGAAAAACCATGTGCTATTAGTATGTGAATCTGATCACTGGAACAGAAGCAGACCTATTCTGATTTAAAAATAACTTATGAAGTGATAGTAATGTTCATTAGCTTGACTTGGTGACTATTTTACAGTGAAATTAATTTTCACACCTTTAATATGCATAGCAATTAAATTTCAGTTATATCTCAATAAGATAAAACATAGTTTCAGTAATTTGAATTGAATTTTTATGGAAAAAATGGTACATTATGTTTATGTCTCACTTCATGAATGAAAGTAAGGTCTGATGGACTAGGTTTCAAAGGTGAAAACTCCAAGTCCTATGATACAAAATTAAGTCTATGTACATGTGACAGAGCATGTTTCTCTAAATCTTTCAATAAATTATTCCTTAACATTGTAAAATATAATCCAGGAAAACAAGAATGGTAAATTGAACTACTAAAATTTGAATCAATTTTGCTTATTTAAATTGTTTGAAGAGAGTGACAGGTAAGCCATACAGTTTAAAAGGATGTTGGCAATAAGTTATTTAATAAAAGACATGTTTCAAGGACATATAAATAATGCATTGTAACTCATATTAAAAGGATGACAAGATTAAGCTTAATGGTCAAATTATAAAACTAAAATATTGGGGAAAATTTCCAAATGTTAATAAGCATATTTATAGTTAATAATGTTAAAAATGTTAAAAAATGTAAAAAATATTTAAAATGTTAAAAATAGTTAAAAATGTTAATAAGCAAATGTTAAAAAATGTAAAAATGTTAAAAATATAAAAAATGTTAAAAAATGTAAAAAACGTTGAAAATGTTAAAAATGTTAAAAATAGTTAAAAATGTTAATAAGCAAACTTATAGTAATCAGGAAATGCAAATTAAAATCACAATGAGACAAGTGTTAATTGGCATGTAGGACATCAAGACTGTAATACACACTGGTGAGCTTAGTTAATTTTCTGCTGCTGAAATAAAATATTCTGGCAAAAGTATTTTAAAGGTGAAAGATTTTCTTTGGGTTCACAGTTCAAGATACAGTTCATTGTGGCAGGTAAGTTAAGGCAGTGAAAGTTTAAAGCAGCTGATCTCAGGGTATTCACAGTCAGAAGGCAACCAGTTCTATGTGCTCAGTTTACTTTCTCGTTTGTATGTAGTCCAGCATCCCAGCCAGTGGAATGTTTCCATTCACTCACAGCAGGCAGATTCTGTACCTCAACTTCATGGAGATATTCCCCTCAGTCAGGCCCAGAACCCCATCTCCTAAATGATTATTGATTTCATCTAGTTGACATTTAACACTAGCCATCACAATGGACATGCAAATTCAATAATTGGGAAACTTGGTTGTATCTATGAAGCTTAGTGAAGACATGTCTTAACACCCTATCACAATCCAGACCCAGCTATTCTTAAGAAGACATAGTCCACACTGAAAAACAAGTGAAAGAATATTCACAGCAGTATTATTCACAACTTCAAATGAGTACATGCTTTACATGTTGCTATAACAAGATTTGAGCTTAACAACTTATGGGAGTAAGGGTTTAAGTGGTTCACAATTATAGAATAGAATCCATTATTACAGGTAAGTTAAGGCAATGGGAGCTTGAGGAAGCTGACCATACCACATCCATTCAAGAGCAAAAGGCAAGAACTAATGAATGTGAACTTACATGGCTTTGGTTTATCTCATCTAGCTCTCTACCTTTTATGCAAGTATAATGAGACAATTTTATGCTTTCACACACTATTTAACCTCATTGTCTATCCAATGATACATTAAAACTTTAAAAGTATCAAACTTTAGGCTACAAAGAAATTGCATGTTGTAAGCAGAATGTAATGAGTTGTTCTAGCGGAAAGCCTGGAGCATAGTAATGCTGAGAGAAATATGAATGATTAGGACTGGGTCAAACTCATTATGTTTCAAAGGGAAATGAGATGAGGAATTTATGGATGTGGAGGACAAAGAAGTAAAGTTAAAACTGATCTACAGGTTTCTTCCTTGTGGCTAGCTTTCATAATTCCAGAAGGTGCAAAGCAGAGAGAAAAGCTATCAACATTCTTACTTAGTTACAAATATGGAAGCTACAAAAGGAACTGCCAGGCAAATTATGTCCATTGATGCAATAGTGGCATGGTTACAATGGGGTAACCAATCACTTTCTGCTTGGATCTGAGACCTATGTCACAGGAGAGAATACATGCCTGATGCTGTAGACCTGGTCAAGAACCTGTGTAGGTCCTAAAGTTTAACTTGCTATTAATGTTTGGCTAAATGAACATGTTGCTAAACTGCCTTCTAATTTCCATATTTATACCCATGGACTAATTCTGTCTTCATCAGAGAAGATTCCTTTAATTGTGGGTGGCAATTTTAATACAGAGGCTAGTAACTTCTCAAAGTGCTAATAGTGATTGTAGAGTCCTCTCAGCCATAAACAGGACATCTGTATTACTCCCTCTAAGTCTCAAGTCTCAGAGAACAATGAAGAAAGGAGGTGGAAAAAAGTAAGACAGTAAGAAGTCTACTGAATATGTCATGGACATCACTTCTGGACTCATTGAAGCTATAGATGACTTGCAAAAGTTCTGAGTAAGACTCAATCCATCACTATTACCATCACATATGGTAAGGAATTCATGACATACTACAGTTTCATGAGTGACTATGTAGTATTCGGTTCCTGAGTTAGAGAGTATTGCTTCATCAGTGGTTTACCCATTGATAAGTATCCCTAGCTCCAATAAATGACTACTCACCAAGCTCATGAAAGGAACCCTAATGAAAATTTGTTTGTATTGTTTTTATGTGAGCATACTTGTGTATTTATGCTTGTTTCTGTGTTTAGTGAGTGTGTTGCTGTGTTTAAGTATGTGTTTGTATGTCTGTGTTGTGTGTGTGTGTCCATGTGTGTATAATACTAACAAAGGCATACAAAACAAACATGAAAGCATACACTCAAACACAAAAACACACACATATAAAAACAAACATACACAACACAAAAATAAACACACAAGACATGAAGACTAGAAGAGAACTTCTTGGGAATAAGGAGTTTCAGTGTAAGAAAAGAGGGTTGAAAGAGTGAAACAGATGTGAAAATGACTAAAACTGATTACATTCATGCATGAAATTGTCCAAGTTCAAGTCATTATTTTTAAAGAAAGACTAGGAAAGGAGAATCACAAGCTAAGGCTAGCCTAGGATTTGTTGTGAGTTCCAGAACAGCCCAGGCTATTTACTGAACCATGTCTTTAAAAAAAAGATTAAAGAAAAAATAAGACTTTTGACCTCAGAATCAGTAGATATAATTAATACATGATGTATTTGAATTCACAGAAAATTGCTCTAGCAAAATACTAAGAAGTGTTTGTAAAAACATCTGAGTTCTGCCGAAGTTGAATATTGAGCTCTGTAATAAACAACAAACAAATTTCATTATTATTCTCTGTCTACTCTTATTATGAAAAACAGTGCATCTGGAGTCCAGATGATTTTAGAACCCCATTATTGACAGTAACTCCTTAATCCTTTAGTATAAGTGGAGATAGCCATCATTATCCCATTTAGCGGACTTTAAAAGTTGAGGCAGTAAAACCAAGAAGCTTGTCTACCGTTTCAACAGCAATATTACAGCATCCTGATAAATTACAGATTCTGAATGCATATTTGCTCCTGCATTTCTTTTATAACTTTCATTATTAATACAAATTTCAGCATAAAGAAATATCCCTGTCAGATTCTGCATGCTACTTTTCTCTTCTGTGATCATTCAGCTACAGATAACCAGAAAGGCAATGAATACAGTATGATTTCTTAAATGTGGACATCGTTTTCTCCCACATGTACATTAATCCGTTCAAAGTGCATTGCCAAAGAATTGGATAAGTTTTAAGAGTGGGCTGACTTATAGGGAAACATGAATTTAGAAACAAATTATAATCTTTAAAGAAATATATTGAACTATTAAACAGAGAAAGGTGAAGTCTGTATCTATTTGATGCTTCCTAAAAAATATGATGGAGATCATGTCTAAATGAATGAATGAAAGATGATATGGATAATCATTTTTCTTCTTATTTTCCATTTCTCATTGATTTGTCCATTTACTTTTGCCTCTTTTTAAAATTGTATATAAATTCTAGACATCTAACCATAAAGATCCTCCTGTTCATAATAAAAACCCACTTCCCCCAAACAGCTGGGCTCTTGGCTGTTAAAGTAAGAAAACAAAACAATTCAAAAAAAACAATTGTTGTCCAAGTGGACAATGGAAGCAATTTTTATCATCAGCCCACTATAGCTTGGCTTATTCTTCTAGTCTCTGCTCTGGTGAGGAATGAAGCCAGACCACACATTGAGGCTGAATTACAGCACTTCAAAAAGAAGAAACACTAATGGAAAAAGCCAAGTGGGTTTCCAAAAAGGAAGCGGTAGACACTACGGAAATCTTTAGGCATAGCTCTTACGAGGTTGGAAGCTGATTCTGAGGCCTTGAAAGGCAAGCCTTAGCTTCTCACTCCCCCGTGGTTGTCGGACAGGAAGCATCCATTCAGGGTACATTATTCTAGAGTCCAAAAGCTCTGAATGCACAGACACTTTTAGAGGTCTTAGTTCAGTAACCCTCATTCTGCAAATTGAACCTGTCATTTATGAAAATGAAAAGGAGAGTTGCATAGTACATAATAATCCTTAAAATTACTACAGGAAGTGACTGAAAAAAAATGAGTGAGTCACTATAGTAAAGGCATAGTTTCACTGAACAATGAGAAACCTGCTTGTGCTTTCTCAGGCACAAAGCATACTAACTTCCTTGAGATACAAGTAGGTGTTGATAAATTATACTGGAGAAAGGGAAGGCTATAGATAAGTGACAAGAAAATCTCAAAAAGTGTTTTTGGTTCCTCTAGTACACTCTCCACCATGTTTCTTTCCTAGGCACTTAGAATACTGTAGGGAACAGAGAAAACATTGTCCCTTCCAAAGATGCACTATGTTAAAAATAGATTCAAGATACACTTTCTCCAGTGCTACAAAAGAATGTACAGGATAATAGTGTATCATGATGGGGTGGGGGTGGTCAGTGAAAGGGTTCCTGTAGAAATTTGATGCAGTCAACATATAAATAAATCTCAGAATCTTAAGGCGTCTATCTAAGCAGACAGTACAGGGCTTTCCAACACTCCTGCTCCATTAGACCTGAGAAGGTTAAGGTCATTTGGCTAGACATATATGTTTCCATGGCTCTTTTGCAAATATTATGCAAGCTTCTGAAAATATGAATCCAGCTTGACATTTAAGGAGTCCTTGGGGGAAAAGTACAAGTAGGAACAGAGGAGATGCTTAAATCTAGTCAGAGGGGATAAGAAACTGAAAAGAGGGAAGGAATAGGCAACAGGAAAGAAGGTGGGATTTTAAAACTGAAGTGCACAGTGGGTACCATATAAAACTTACTTCACTTTACTTCTCCCAATGTATATATTGAGTATGATTGTTCCATATTTTTGATGTAGAAGCTGACATTCCCAGCAGTTGAGAAATTCACTATGTCAAACACAGATCATAGATGCAATGTACCCTCATCCCATATTCATGTGCCACATTTTCCCATAGACAGACATATTTTCTTGAGAAAAACTATTTGTTCTTAGAAGTAAATAAGGTGTATTATTTTAAATTCTGTCTGGGAGGTGTATTAAAGCAATCGAAATCTTCTTACACACCTAAATTGATTGCCATCTTCTGAAGAGAGAAACTTGCATGCCTCAATTCTTTTTGTTCCTGAAAACATTGTCTGCCAATTCATCATACTCTGATTTTACCTCATGAAACCAGATTATGTTTCTCTCTGCTCCCAGGCAAAGCCTATAACCTGGGCTGAAGCAACAGCAGTCAGATACTCTAGGGTTATGGTATGCATGTTCCAGCATCACCTGTTCTTTAGTGTAACTTTCTAATGCAATCTTGTTTCCCTCCTAACTTTATCACAGAGATTAAAAAAGGACAACATAATTTCTCAAGCTTCTTCTAAATGAGTGGTCATGTGACCCCTTTCTACAAGGTAAGTGGAAATTTTCTATTTAGGAACTTGGGACAAATCTTTTCTGCTAAGCAACAAATAGACTCACTTGGCCATTTCAGCTCATTTTTCTTCAGCTCAAATTTCAGGTGTAAGAACTGAGATGTAGTAACTATTCTGTAAACATGAAGCCACACACATAAGAAGGTAAGTTAACACTAGGGATGAAGCAGACAGGGGGCCAGAACCTGCATCTATCAGCCACTTCTCTAGCTTTCTTCTGTCTACCTCTGATGATGTCACATGCAAAAGATTTCAGTTGTTTAAGACATTACTGTAAATTGCATTTTATTTTACTGTATTAAACATAGGCATCAGAGTTGGGTCTACAAAACGAGTGAGATCAACATACCTGCTTTCTTGATTATTAAAAATTTGGTAATCATTTCAATGTTTTGCCTCAAGGAAATTACCACATTCCCTGAAATTGTGTATACCCCACATAAACAAGAGGGAGTTACAATAAAATTTTTTCTGGATGTCTAACTGATGATGTTGTACATCTACCAAAAAGCTCCAAGAAAGAGATGAATATGGAAAAGATATATTAGTTATGTATGAATAAACAAAAAATACAAGGAAATTAAAGGGAATGTTATGATGTAGACAGGTCTCTTAACGACTTAGAAAACTTAACATGGAAATACATAAAATTCCCAAAAATTACTCTGTAGTTTCAATTTACTATTATAATTAAAATATCCAATCAATTTAGTAGAAAATAATTATCTGCTTTTAAAATTTTATATAAAGGGGTCATCTAATAGCTTTATAAAGCAATGAAATTGTTGAAGAATTAAGAATTGGTTTAAGAACTATAAAGCTAATGTAATCAAGGAGTCATGAACACATGGCATCAAAATAAACAAAGACGTTAGTGAAATACAACAGGGTTCAAACACAGAACTTCACACATCTAGGCAACAGATTTATGTCAATGATGCCAAAGACATTGAAATACAACAGGAAATAATAAATAGTGCCTGGAAATTATCTGGTGTGTAAAATATGAACTTCAAATCATACCTCATGCTACACGTATAATGATCAAGGTTGTGGGCATGGACATCTGAGAGCTACATAGATAGTTCCCTGGCATTACCCTCTGTTTCACCGACTCAGGCTTATTACTCATAAGACTGCCTTGCTGCCTGGAGAAAACTGCCAAATATAATGACATAACGGTGTTGAAGGTGACACAAGAGACCCCTCCCCCCCACAGGATATCCTGGGCTAAACTAAGAATTAGTCCGAGACTTTCAATGTGACACCCATTCTGATACCTATGTTTCTGGGGCAATTTTCCTCAGCAATTACTTAGTCAAGTTCATCCAACAACAATATGGCCTCCATGAAGTAAGAAGCATTGAACCACCCAGGCCAGCATACCATGAAAAAAACACAGAGACCCTTGACTGCTAGAGAGTCAGTGCTCCAACTCAGCCATAGAAATGCTATCTTGTCTAAGAATGGGAAAGACCTAGGACATCCTACTTTCTCACATAACTTCAATAAAGTTCACTTCACCTAGCCTCCTAACAAAAGAACACTTCTAAAAAGAAAAAAAAAAAAAGAAGAAAATCAATGAGTTGTCCATAGCATAAACGGGTTAGGAATGTGGAGGGCACATAATAGTAGGAAGTACAAGCAAGAAGGAATTATTTTCAGAAGTGCAAAAGAGAGAGGGAATTTATTCAAAAGTAGAGAAAGTTGGCAATGTGCTGTGTAGTCAGGCATGGAAAAACTTTAAACCAATGATTCCATTCTTGAGAATTAGGAATCAGTACAGGGTTTTGAACAGGGAACATGGTAAAATTCAAGTTTTAGGAAGAATTATCTGGTAGCAGCCTGCAATATAGCTTGGAAGAGACTTTGACAAGACTACCTAAGTAGGCTGCTGTAATAATCCAGATGTGAGGTTATAAGGAAACATTGCGGAATGTTAGCTGTGGGAATATAAAGGCAAAGACAAATACCAGAGACAGTATGAAGAAGGAAATCACAAGCCAGGGTAAATCATTCATGTGGGGAATTGTGAAATATTAGGCAAGAGGGGCTGTCTTGGGTTGCTCAGAGCCTTGCAAACTCAGGACTGTGGATAAAACAGCCAGTAGAGATCCAAAAAATCACTGTGATCCTGAGACTAGTGTTTAAACTATTGCTAGTGAAATAAATAAGTTTATCTTCCCCTACAGCAATAAAATTAGAGTGTGATTATAAAACCCAAGAATCTAAATCTTAACCTTAATAAATTGTCAGAATTACTCTTCACATCATAGAGGGAAAGCTTATTTGTCAGGTTAGATCACAGCCAGATTGGCTTGCTTCTGCTATTGTGTCTCTAAAATAGGGCGTGAGTGGATGTTCAGTGGGATTTTTGGACTGCTTCTCAATTGGCTTCCATCAGGAAAGGAGGATATAAACAATTGGGTTCAGAAACTCTCTCCAAACAGGAAAGCTTGTTCAACTGATGATTGCTACTTCCTAATAGTCCCACAAAATCCATACCTAGGCGGGCTGGTAGTTGGGTGATGGTCCCCTCTACCAAAAGTAAGAACTGAGGGGAGAATTGAAAAAAAAGATAATTGGAGAGGAGTCCCCAGGTCAAAATATTCAGACTGTCATCAAGATTTAGAAAGGATTTATCTGCAAATAAAAACCAGAAATTGAAGGAAGGGTGGTCCTGGTAAGATTACACAGGACCGCATATGTTCTATAGTGTCCATTTGAGCATTCTTAATGTATATTTTCTATTTCTTGTACTTGAAACTTTCAGTTCTTTATTCTTTGACTGCGAAGACACAAGAAGCAGATTGCTCATCCCCACACAAAGCAGAAGCCTAAATGAGAGATTGGTGTCTCTCCAATCTGCTCCAGGTTTTATCTTGTCATTGTTAAGGGAAAAATTTATTCAATCCCTATACCCCAGAGAAAGGAAGGAATTTTTAAGGTGTCCTTATGGATCCAATCCATGACTTAACATTCATTCTTCTTCAGTTATAGCTATGGAGGCTGTTGAGGGAGGCAGCACGGGAAGGAAATTTGAATTTTCCGAAGGAAATTTGAATCTTCCTAAGATTATAAAGGGGTTTAACTATTAGATTTTTGGGGTTTTTTTGGTAGTTGTTTTTATTTTTTTTCTAGTTTTACAAGCATGTTGAGTACTCATCCTCACTTCTCTCCATGCCCCCCTCCTATCCCTTTTTCTTCCCTTCATCCATCCATCCCAGTTCCTCCCACTCTTCTGTCTGTCTGCTTCTATGGACTCCAGGGTTCCCTCTGGTTTATCAACTCTAGGAACTCACTGCACTGAGGCTCATCCTTACCTGCATAATGACTGACAACTGTCCCCATAGACTACAGAGGAACTCAAGAGAGATAAGAACATACAGTGGAAATCTTGGGGACTAAAGATTGATGAATGAAAGGAAATGCTCCTATCAGTGTGATGGTTTGAAGAGAGACAACTTTTTATGCCACAAGAAGCTTAAGGGCCCACAAAAGTTGACTATTGGATTTTAATTAATTTTTTCTTTCACAATTTCATACAAATCTATAATATATAATGGCCCATTCAACTCCCCAGTCCCCCCCTCCTATCCACATCAACCCCCTCAACTTCAAAAAACATAAATATCCCTATTCATGTCTATTCATTTTAACAAGGGCTGCATATGTGGGCACAGGTATGGGGTTATGAACTGGAACATGAGTAACTCACCAGTTGCCATATCACTTAAGACATTAGCTTTCTCTCCTCCAGTAACCTTGGACTTCTCTGGGTAAGATAAGGCACCATAAGCTGTCCTCCCATATATGACTGAATATTCATGAGTTCACTCTTGAGTGTCTGATACAGGCAACAGAGCTGCTTTGGTTCATGAACTCATGGGTGCCACAGTCATGAAATGTCCAAGAGATAGTGTTTCCCAGTTCTCCTCACTGTCTTCTGGCTCTCACTGTCTTCTGCCCCTCTTCTACGATGTCTTCAAATACTTCACAGGGAGCGATACTGAAAGAGGGAAATATGAATGTCGAGGGAGAGCACAGACTTCTAGTTCCCAAATGGGCTCAAGATGCTGGACTGTTGGAGTTACCCAAACTGAAAGCAGCTATATGACTTGTTTAGCATTGCATATAAGCAATAATAAATCCTAATAAAGTCATATATGAACAATTTCTTATTCTTGCCATTGTTTTCTAATAACACTTTGTGTCCCAATAGCACATCCATAGTGATAGCATGTTGGTTTCTTTCTTTCTTTTTTCTCTTTTAAATTATTCTTATCACAATTTGCATGTAAAGATCTTCTGCTTCTTTTCTCCCTATGCCTGTCATGATTTTCAGTGGAAATATGGTGTTGTATGTTCTTCATTGGTCTTCCTTTCTATATATAAAACACAGATTAATCTTAAAAATCTTTGGTAGGCTGGAGATATGACTCAGAAGTTGAGCCTCATTCTTGCAAGCAAAAGGATCTGATTTCGGATTCCACATTCATGTAAAAATGCCAGGCGGTACCCAGCACTTGGGGCTAAAGAAGACAGAGTCTCTGAAAGTCAAAAATGGTAGAGCAATCTAGGGTGATTCCAAAGTCATCTTTGGGCTTCCATAGGCACATACAGTGCCCTCTGATACACACACACACACACACACACACACACACACACACACACACACATAATAATTTTCAGGAAGAAGAAACATAATAATTAAGGGAAAGTAATGACTGAAAAGGTGTGACTAAGATATATAAATGTTTCATGCAAAATATAAATGTAATCAAGTGTTAGCATTCAAGTAATATACCATAATAAAACAAAATACCTCATTATTAAAACCTCATCACTTATAAACCTCATTTATTTCCTAATATTATGCGTGCCAGTTTCAAGGGAAAAAATTAAATGCTATCTGAGATTCTCTTCATTCTTAATATGACCCTGAATTTTCTTTTCCTGTTGGTTGTAGCTCCTACAACCCTCTGTGACCAAAAGGGAACTTAAGAATAGAAATCTTGTGCTAAAAGTGAAAAGATTAAAAAGAAAAAGAAGACAGGTCCTTGATGTTTTTGTGAAACTTTTATATGAATATTGATCTGATTAGCTATAGACTTACTATTTTTTTGCTAGAGATAGAAATTCATTTCTCAGTATGGACAAGATAGTTCAGTTGGTAAGGCACTAAGGCACATGTTTGTAAACTTGATCAGAGCCCTCAGAAGTTCAAATCTTATGGTGGAAGGAAAGTTGGCCTCTAATTTCCACCCACATGCCATGTCATATGTTTGTATTCTTTCTCTTTCTTCTTTCTCTCTCTCTCCTTTCTCAAATAAAATATTGAATCAATATGCATTTATTTTAAAAAGGAAATTTATTTCCCTGTTTTTAACATATTCTATGGTATTTTCAGGGTTTACTATTCTATCTACATACCAAATCTCTTAAGTACCTATACATAAGTATATTCCATATGTACATTTAGGTATTTATGCTTTCCCTGACTGTAACATCTACAGGGACATTATTAGCACATGTGGAGAAGGGAGACATGATTAAAAGTTTTGCTTAATTGATTGATGACTGCAGAATAGGGGATGAGATTTTACAAAACACAGTGCATGAAGCAGAAAATCATTCTAGAGGGTATTGCAGACATCCAAGCAAAAGTTCATGAAAGAACAGTTTAGGAAAGTTATGGTTAGGATAGTGTGGGAGCACAGAATAAACAAATATTTCACTTCTAAACCTTCAGTAATGTGACGTGATTAAGAAGAGGATGAAGGAGAAGAAATAGACAAGCAACAAAGTTTTGAATTTCTCATTCTTCTGAGGCACAGCCAACAGAGTTAGCGAACATGGGGGAAAGTGAGGGGAAATGTTCTTATTGCAAATGCTTAATTAGCAATTTATGGAAAAGCCAAATGGGTGTGTGCAGGATACGGCTGAATAAGAAATCTGTTGCTATTGCTTATAAGGGGAAATTGGAATTCTGGCTTGCAGGATATGTGTGCTCATGTGCTCTCCACCCCCATATGTAAAATGAGAATCAAAATGATCCACCAGAGGAAAAAAAAAAAACAGAGCAAGAAAATGAGCGAATAGCTAAGGAAAACCTGCAGAAGTTCTCAATAAAGAGTTTGATGCAGGAGAACAAATGTGCAAAAATGAGACACATGAAATAATAGTGAGGTCTTAAACCCAAAATCTCATTTCAAAAACTGCCATGTTGGGGCTTATAAAATACTGGGTGGTTGTGATGGCCCACTTATAATATGAACTTTCAAAGGAAGAGACTGGGAATCTTCATAGCAAGCTAGTTATCATAGCAAGATAGTTAGTTAGAGCCAACATAGCTATAAGAATGAGCTCTGGCTCTGATTGAAAGACCAGTCTCAAGAAATAAATTAGAAAGACAATAGAGAACAATTCCCTTACATTATCCTCATTCCTGCACACACACACACACACACACACACACACACACAATACACATACACACTCAAGAAAATATTGTTATTTCAAAGAGGAGAAAATAATAAAATGTGCTTACTATAGCAAATTGTTAATGGATTGGACCAGGAGGAAGACAATGTTAATTAGAACAATTAACGATGAATTGTTGGATTCAGGAAATACTGCAGCAGAATAGAAGTCAACAGAAAGTGAGGAAGGTTTAACCATTCCTTGGAAAAATATTAAAAAAGAGCTAAAAACTTTATAATTATGTCAAACAAACTCTGTTTTAGAAGATGATTAGATGATAGCTGCTTTACAGCTAAGTGGATTTTAGCCGACATTCGTAAATGCTGCTTGTCTAAAGATATTTGAAACTCTATTGTTTCAATAGAGGTTTTATAATATCTGTAATCATAGAATGCAAACATGATGTGTTTGCCATAGAAAATTTCAGTCATCATTTTGAATATGCTAATGAGAAAGCTGTGGTCAAATACAAATGCCAAGTTCTATGTACTAATGGAATAAGGTTATGTTTTGCTTTTTTGAAGCAGAGATGGAGTTTATTAAAGACATTTTTAGCAGTTTTTAAATACAGAGGGAACAGGAATAGAGATACTTAGGGAAAATAAGAGATATATACTATGATAGGTGAGTATGTACTTCTCAAGGGACAGACAATCACCTGGATGAGATTATTTTGCTACAAAGTTATGAATAAGTAATGTTTGGATTTGATAAACATCGGAGAAAAATAAAATAAAGCAATACTGAGGCAAGTAAGTGTTCTAAAAATCTTTTTTGGCTTTTGCTATCACTTAGGAAAATAATAGGCAGCTATGTCTGTCCTTTCTCATTCAGAATCCAGATCCAGGAATAGACTGCAAATGAGATAACCCCCCCCCCCAAATCAGCAGCTCACGCAAATGTTGGAGCACACATTTCCTCATTTCACCATTTCCCAAAGAAAGTTGACCCAATGATCTATATTTGGTGGTGATTTTTATTCCCAGATGTTGAAAACAACTTCTTTGCTGGCAAAAGGTCCTCAAAGATGCATTTTCCCTAAGCTTTAAATAGCACACTTTAGGGAATTTGTATTACCCAAGATATAAAAGGATTAATAAGGATTAAAAATTGAATAACTTTAGTGATTCCTCTCATGGACAGACATCCAAACTGGTTTCCATCATTAATATTATAACTGTTGTTTATCATGACATTCCAAGGAGATAACACTCCTTGGCTTGTGCCCATAGGTTTTCAGACGTAATAGTGTTGGGGCCACAAGGACTGATTCTTGGCATACCACCAGTAAACTTGCATAAGTCTATGTGTGAGATTTTGGAGAGTTTTCTTGCCTGATTCTGTGTGTAAAGTTTTCTGCTTTCTATGACTTTTTAAAAAGACATCTGAATTTTATCTTTGTCTTTCTGGCTTGATTGAAAATATTTACTCAATTTAATGTGAGAGAACTGAATTTTACATAAAGAGCATGATGAATTGTCTAATTCAAAGTGGGCACCAAAATTTGATCTGCCATCATTTATCCTTTGTTGTACCAAAAGAAAACATCAAATGATTCTCTCCACAAGCAGTTCCCACTTATGTTTCAAGTTCCCCCACCAAGTCACTAAGCACTCTGGGTTTTGTCAATGGCCTGATAAACATCCAGCCCAAGAATCAAAATAAGATTGTTGATTTAACATTCTACTTCTCCAACTTCTGATTAGGATGAATAGTTTGTATAAAACTCTTATCTGATCCAAAGATTACAAAAAAATCATTTAGCTGTTGGTGAAGCTTAGATTGAGTTAGAAATATTTTAAAATAACAAAGAATTTTTTTGCACACTTTGATTTTTTAAATCTTCAATTTATCATTTTAAGACAATGTCAGAGCTGCATATTGAGGTTGAACAACTGCTGGAACATATCCTTGGAATCTATCTGAAACATGTACGCAGAGATTTCCAGGGCAAATTACAGACTGAAAATTCTCAGACTCCATTTTAGTTTACTGAAAAAAGTTCACTGAAAAAAAGCTATTAAAAGGACTGCACTTTCAGATTACGAATTTATCTCTAGTGGATCCAATAACTTACTAAAGGGGAAAAGGTGCTTTTTAAGTTTGTAGGAATCAAACTTCATATTAGAACACATTGCTTTACATGTTCATGGAATGTTTTTTTAGGAAAATAGCTAATGTAATTATTCTAGTTATCCTTTCAAAGATATGACAAAAATTCTTTGACCCAAGCTGCTTAAGAGAGAAAGGATTTATTATTTTGGCTTTTAGTTCCACAAGAGTTAGAGTCCACTAATATGGATAACACATGCTGGTAGACAGAGAAGGCCTGATGACTGGAACAGGAGGTAGTTGTTATATTTCAGTCACACTCAGAAAGCAGAGAAAGGACCAGAATGTTGGGACAGGTTATCAAACTTCAAGGCCCACGCCCCAGTGATGTACATCTTCCCCCAAGTTGGACCTTCTTAGAGATTGAACATCCTTCCTAAACAGCGCCATCAGATGGTGACAAAGTTTCAAACACGTGAGCCTTTGAGGGACATTGCATAATCACCCCAGGGAACGATGCTTCAATTGAGAAAAGAGGTTCCATGTCTTAACAGACTTTAGTTTACACTGTAACTTCTTGAAAGTATGTCAATGCATCGAGCACTAGTTAGAAACTAAAAGCTTATCTTGCAAAATACAATTATAATGGTGGAAAGTTGCTCAAATATTGTCTTCTGTAATAGAAAACATTATGTTAAATTCAGGCTAATTCTAGCTGCTTGTAATGAAAACACCAATAAATTTGGCTGCCTACGCAGTTTTAGCTCCTACAATAAAAAAGTAATGTTTCATAATGACATGTGTTTATTTTTTAAAAAGCCATAATTTTTGACCTGTAATTCAAGTTTCAAAAAATTGATTATTGCTCAATAAGTAGGGTAATTGACAGATGAAAATTTCAACGGTAAACATTCTACAATAGTTTATGGTGCTCTCGAGCTTTAACCCCTGTTTGTCTTTGTTTTCATGTTCCCAGCCACATGCTTAGTATCTTTGAGTTTTTTCTCAGAAATTGTCCTTGTTCATTCTTTTTTTAAATTTGGATTTATTTATTTTCCCCATTCATACAAGCTCAATAGGAACACAGATCGCTTCCCTCCCTCCACCCTTTCCCAGTCTCCCTTGCACCCTCCTCCCCCCTTTTCCCCTTCCATTCACCCTTGTCCCTCTCTTTCTCCCACTCTCTCCCCCTTCCCCCTTCCATTCCATAGAAGCTCCTTTTGTGTGAATGCCAAACTTCCCTCTGAGTCCTCCACTCTAGTGAGGTATAAGGACTTAGTGGCATTGCCCAGAGCCCTTTCTTGAGCTCCCTTTTAGTATGGGTACACTATTATGACTGTTAATCCCTTGCCTCTAAGGATCCTACTGCCCGTGATCCATGCTAGACTTTGGGCGTTGGTTGAATTATCAGTCATTGCACAGGTCCGATTATGGCTACTGCAGCCCTAACTTGTGTGGAGTATCTTGCATATAGTTGATCCGCCCCATCTTTAGGCTCTTACAATCTTGCTGCCCCCTCTTCCGCAAGTTTACCTGAGCTTTAGCATGGGGAGAGATTTGGCTGGTCTGGTTCCAGGTGGTTAATGTAGGGTCTTTGGTTTCCGAATTAGGTTTATTGTTTTTAGTTTCGCTTTTCCTGCACTGCCCTTGGCTCCATCCTGATTGGTATTGGAGGTCACTTCCTAACCAAAGATAAAAGGCTTAAATGAAGATCACACTATAAGAGGAGATTCTAAGGTAGATGGAATAAGAGTAGGAGACTGCAGTGTGGGGGTCAGTCTCCCATTTGCAGAATGGTTTCCATCTATCTGCCAGTCTCTATAACCTCCCTAATTTCTGGGATCAAACCCCCTCAGTTGCAAGTGACTAGTAAAGTGAGAGTGAGCTTAACTAGATGCTGAATGTTGGTTCTAGTGATTGTGCTATTGGATTTCCGTTTAGGAACTGTTGGCCTAGTCTAATAAGCTCACAGGCTCATACAACCACTCTAGCGAGCTGTCTGGTGATTCTTAAAGAAGTTAAAGATTGAAATGCCATATGACCCTACTATTCCACTTTTGGGAATAACCCTCCCACAGCAAAAATTCACCTCGATAGCACAAGCATGACCATGTTCATAGCAGCACTGTTTCCAATAGCAAAGTCGTGGAATCAGCCCAAATGTCCAACAGTTGACGAGTGGATAAGGAAAATGTGGTACATTTATACAATGGAATACTACTCAGCCATCAAAAATGATGAATTAATGCAATTTGTCAGGAAATGGATGGAATTAGAAACAATTACACCGAGTGAGGTATCCCAGACATGGAAAATTAAGTGCTATATGTGCTCCCTAATAGGTGGATCCTAGTACTAAACCCACTTAGAGACACTCAAAGACAAATCTCTGTAATACTTACAGTAATTGTAAAGATTTTAAACAGGAGGGATGGGGAAGAAGGGCCCCACCAGAAACAAGGAGAGAGGGTCCATGTTACAGCACAGAAAATAGGCTGCCATCAAAGACTGCAAGTAAGTAATGAGACATCTGGTTAAGTTCACAGACTTTCCTTCCTGATCATTTGCAACTGATGGGGTATGATCTCACCAGAAGGGGAGGGCATATAGTCTGGCAGATAGAAAGTAACCATTTTGCAAATGGATGATTGACCCCTCTCTCACCGCAGTCTCCTACTTTTATTCCATCTACCTTTGAATATACTCTTGTAATAAGACTCTAATTTAACAGGTTTTTATCTCTGGCCAGGGGGTGACATCCAATACCCATCAGGATGGAGCCAAGGCATTGCAGGAGCAGCAAAACTGGAAAAAAAATCAACAAACCATTATTCAGAACATCAGAGACTCTATATCAACCACCCCATCCTGAAGCTCAGGGAAATTTGTGGAAGAGGGGGCGGTAAGATTGTAAGAACACAAGGATGGGAGGAGTAATGATATGCAAGACACTCCACACAAGTTAGGGCCAAAGCAATCATAATAGGACTTTACATGACCTGCGCTATGTGCAACACATTATTGACCCCACAAAGTCTAGCATGGACTAAAGGCCCTAGGATCCTTGGAAGCTAGGGACTGACAGTCACAGTAGTGTTCCTAAGCTTAAGGGGAACGTAGGAAAGGGTTCTGGGAAATGCCCCTAGGTCCTTGCACCTCATCGGAAAGGAGGACCCAGAGGAGAGTTTGGCAGGAGCATTAAAGTATGCTCCGAGGATTGGGGGGGGAGGCACTGGGGATGGGGAGGGAGGGTTAAGGGAGGGGGGAGTAGAGGGAAGGGGGGAGGTGGAGGGAGGTGGAGAAAAGAAGGGGACCGGTGTACCTGTTAAGTTTGTATGAGGGAAAATAATAATAATAATAATAAAAGAAAGAATTTGGCAGTGTTTCTTCCTTTGCAATTTGATGGAATAGTTTAAGGAGTATTGGTGTTAATTGTTCCTTAAATGTCTAGTAGAATTTTGTGCTGAATCTATCTAGTCCAGAACATTTTTTGGTGGGAAGATTCAAGATTACTTCATTGATTTTCTCATATGCTATAGAACTATTAAAACTTCCTGATTCAGTTTAGGTAAGTTGTGCTTACTTAGGAATTGATCCATTTCTTTTGTTATCAAATTTCATGGAGTATAAGTTTTTGAAATATGACTTTATAAATTCTCTGAATTTCTTGGGTATCAGTTGTGATAATTTTTTCATTTCTACCTGAGGCATATCAATCTTATTGATTTTTTTCAAAGAACCAGCTTTTTAACTGGTTGATTCTCTATATCATTTTCCTTATCTCAATTTCAGGTATTTTTCCCCTGATTTTGCTAATATCCTCTCTTCTACTATTTTTGGGATGGATTGTTTGTGTGTCTCTAAAGCTTTAAGCTGAATTGTTATTTATTTGTGATGTTTCTATTTTTTTTTTTTGATATAGGCATTACCTATAAGTTTACCTTTTAGGACAAGTTTCATTGTGTCCCAGATATTTTGATATGTTGTATTTTCATTGTCATTTGCTTCTAAGAAATCTTAAATTTCTTTTTTGATTTCTTCCTGAACCCAATTCTCATTCAGCATCATAGTGTTTAGTTTTCAAGAGTTTTCTCTATTTGTTGTGTTGCAGATGTCAAGCTTTACACCATGGTGGTTTGATAGGTTACAGGCTAAAATTTCAACTTTCCTGTGTATGTGGCGATTCATTTTGTGACCCAATATGTGGTCTATTTTGGAGAAAGTTCTGTGGGCTGCTAAGAAAAATGTGTATTCCTTGGTTGCATGGATGCCCCCTTGCCTTGGGTTCAGAGGCCCCTGCCATTTCACCTCCTTTCCCCAGTTTCCTGGTTCCATTAGCTTGAAATATTTTTGATCAGCCTTTTACTTTTAGAATGTTCCTATTTTTTGTGGTGAGATATGTTTCTTGAAGGCAGCAGATGTGTGGGTTGTGATTTCTAATCCAAGTTTGTAATCTATCTTTTGATTGGTGAGCTAATTCCATTGACATTTAGTGTTATAATGGAGAAATTACTTTTAATTTCTGACACTTTCGTGTTTAGTGGCTTTTGTAAGTGTATTACTTGGCTTTTAGGTTTTGGTGGCATTATACCTCCCTTCTGTCTTCCTGGATGTGCTTGTTCTTTTTTTCTTCAAGTTTGAGTATCTTTTCTAGCATTTTTTGAAGGCCTGCTTTGGTAGTCATGTAAGGCTTCAAGTTGTCATTATGCTGGAAAATTTTTCTTTCCCCCTCGATCATTACTGATTGTTTTGCTGCGTATATCAGCCTAGATTGACAGTTTTGCTCATTCAATACTTGAAGTATGTCTCTCCAAGTTCTTCTTGCTTTTACTGTTTCCATGGAAAAGTCATTTGTTATTTTAATAGGTTTCCTTTTAAAAGTGACTTGGTTTTTTTCATTTGAAGCTCTTGGCAATTTTTTTTGTCTTATATATGGAGTGTTTTGACTATATCTGTTTGGGGTGTGGAATGTCTCTTGCATTTGGATGGGCCTCTCTTCCTTTAGATGAGGAAAGTTTTCCTTCACGATGATTTGAAAAATTTCCTCAGTTGTGCTATTTTGGGATTCTTGTTCTGATATTCCATGAATGCTCATGTTAGGCTTCTTCAAGGTGTCCCATAACTCTTGAATATTCCTCTCAATTATCTTTTTGGCTTTAACAACTTCTTCCATTGAACTGGCTAGTTCTTCCACTTTGTGTTCAAGATATGATATTCTATTTTCTGCTTCATTAGTTCTGTTGATAAGATTCTCTGTTGAGTTTTGGGTTAAAGATAACTTGTCTTTTAGTTCAATTTTAAACTCTGCTTGAGATTGTTTTAACTGCTCTATGCCTATTTTTGTTTCTTCAACTGTTTTTCTCATCTTCTCCAAGTGTCTGTTGTGTTCCTGTTCAAAGTGCTTGATGCGATTATTTAACTTCTCCCAGATTTCCTCTTTCATAGTATTGATCATAGTAAAGATCATGTTTTGCAAATCATTCTCTTGGTTATGGCTTTCTTGGCTATTTTCTGTTAGTTTGTTGTGGTTGGAATCTATCATTATGGGGGTGATTATTTTGGTATATTTGTTGTCTTAATTTTTGTTTCCCATGGATTTGCACTGTAACTTGGGCATTTTTACTTTATCTCTTAACACCTTCTTTTTTTTCCTGTGTGTTTTTGATTGAACTGAATTAGATGATATTACTACACTCAAGCAATCATTACTAGTTTTGCCTTAGGTTGAGTACACTTGTCTGGTATTGGTGTTATTTCCTAGATGAGGCTATTAGACTGTTAGTATATCAATTAAGTCAGGTTTAATAAACAGGGAGTGAAGATTAGTATGGTAATGCATTTTTTCCACTTACTTCCTTGGTGATATGTGAGGTGATTGGTATAGTCCCTGAAGTTGTATATGTTTAGAGGTGGCTATATGGAAAAGTTAAACTACAGTTACTGTTGCAGTAAGCCTGCAATATTGCTGATAAATGACCATCAAATGGTTTAAGGGAACAAGGAATTTATTATCTCTTACAATTACTGATTACAGTTATCAGTCCAGCTTGACGGGAGAGCATGTATCAACACCAGGGCTGAGGGAACTGGCCACACTATCATTGCATAACGACTGAGAGATGTACAATCCTTACTTGGTAGACCAGCATGTCTGGCCAAGTGAACAGAAGGATAATAACTCTCTCAACCAGCTTTCCGTGATTTATTCAAGGCCCAATTCCACCCACCATAGGCTGGGCCTTCCCCAACAGCTAGACAATCTACTTGAAATTCACTCTGGGCTCAACTCAACCACTAATTCTCCACAAATGTGCCCAGAACTCAAACCTGGAACAATGAAGTTGATACCTGTGCCTAACTATGACAGTTACTAATAATTGAGAGGAACAAGATGGTAAAAAGTGTTTACTTATCTTTGAGCTGGATGTGAAAATTCTGTCCCATGTGATGGGATGATTTTAGAGGACTTATGATGTATGATGTTTGTCCCCTAGAGCGCTGCTTGGGTTTTCTCTGGGTTCTGTTGACTTCTGAGGAGCAGGGAGTCTGCCCTGGTCTGGATCTGTGACAGGAGAAAAGGATGTCTAGTATGGCCCACAGATCACCTGGGACCTTAGGCATGGCCTAGAAGCCTGAGTAGCAGGGAGTCCACCCTGGTGTAGGTCCAGGACAAGAGAAAAAGATGTGTAGTATGGCGTATAGATCAACTGGGACCTGGGGCGTGGCCTAGGGGGCTTCCCCAGTGACAGAGCAGGCTGGCTGCTACTCTGGCTGCTGGTGGGATGAGCAGATGATCTGGGGTCTGGGGCATGGTCTAGGGTCCTTATCTGAGGAGCAGGGAGTCTGCCTTGGTCTGGTCTGGGACAGGAGTTCCTTGTTCATTCCTGACTGAATATAATGTTATTATTTCATTTAGAATGACCACAGTTTATACTAGGATACATTACCTCACTTAAGTCACAACTAATATGTGAGTGTGTTGCATATATTTGTGTGAGTGTTGAAGAGTAAACTTGCATGTGTAGTTCCAAGAGTGACTGGAATTGCTCTATCTCCTTACTACTTTGCTCTACGATTTCCTAAGAAATAGTAAAGAAAGATAAGTAAACCTCTTTTTACCATTTTGTTCCTCTCAATAATTGTAGTTTAACTTTTCCATATAGCCACCCCACAACACATACAACTTCAGGGACTATTCGAATCACCCTCACATATCACCAAGGAAGTAAACAGAAAAAATGCACTATCATATTCATCTTCACTCCCTGTCTACTAAACCTGACTTAATTGATATACTAACAGTATAATAGCCTCATCTAGGAAATAACACCAATACCAGACAGGCGTACTCAACCCAAGGCAAACACTAGTAATAACTGCTCAAGTGTAGTAATATCATCTAATTCAGTTCAGTCAAAAACACACAGAAACAAAAAGGTCTTAAGAGATAAAACAAAAATGCTTGGGTGACTAGGTTTTAACCCCTGAACCATTTACCCTATCCCATTTGTTCTTTTTTATTTAAGAGCACTTCAGCCATTTTCCTTTTATAGCTCATTTTCACCTTAGTTCTTATTCAGTTATCAATGTCGATAATTAATAAATAAAATTTAACAGAGGTTTTTTGTTGAAATGAGATTGCTCTCTATTTCCACAAAGCCATTATTTATGTTTTCCTCCCTCACTAATAATTATGTGGCATGCTGTATATGTTACAACCCATTTTTGCACCTTTTCTAATTTTAGCTGAAAATTTCTTTGTTCTATTGAGCTAAAATCATCTTGCTTACAACAACATATTTTCTCTTTGCAGTTAATTACATGAGCTTTGTAGTTAATTATGTGAGGTTAATTACCCTGTCATGCATTCAGTGGAGAGTTGAATCATCTCTGACTTAGTTTTGTAAGAAGTGGCAGCTAATGATTGCATTTTTTATACAGACTGGCCTTCAATCAGAGGTTACTGAATAAATGAATGAACAGGGGAAACTCAACAAAAAGAGTAGAAATTGGTTCTAATTTTAAGAAATTTGATGGACTTATAGAAAAAATTAAAGTGCTCATTGAAAAATTAAGCTTAATGAATGATTTTTATGGAGTGATTAAATAAATTATGGGTAAGAGTTAGAATCTCTCATAGTGTAGTTGCCATTTGCCTTGGAATAATACAACCAGCTCTCTTTATGTGTTTCTTGGTCAGGTTTCTAGTTGCATGCTTCATCCATGCAACAGGAGAATAACAATTATGAATAATGTGTCAGAAAATTAAATGAACAGTTAAGATTTTAAACATTCTAGGTGCCATATTTAGTAGAGGACACAATGGTTCCATTATAGAGTTTGTTTCTAATTCTTAAAAACTGAATTCATTCATCCATCTCAACATAATGAAGTAGGTAGTATTTTGTCATGATATATTGAAACTTATCTATATATATATATGTATAGTTCATTTCTTATTGGTAGACCATGTCAGTTCATGTTGTGTATGCTCAGAGTTCATACTTTATTAGTAGGTTCTGCTGCCATCAGAATGCACAGAAATTCTTAGTCTTACTCTTTTGCCATTGTTTTTAGCCAAATATCACTATGCAGCCCAGTCCTGCCTCAGCCTCCCCAGGACTGGGATTGTAAGCAAGTTCCTCATGCCTGGCCTCTGTCTATATTTTTTCTCTGTAATCTCTCCCTGAAAACCAGATCTCATGAGTGATACCTACCCTCCTTTGTAGAGCTCCTGTTAGCCTGTAGAGGACCTTACAGGATCTTCTACTTCCCTTGAGGTATGAACAACAGACAGGAGGAAGGAATTCATACAAAGACCAATGCAGAAAATCATGAAAAGTTATTTGCTGAAGTTTTTCAGCACTGTTATTTGTGGAATGTCTGAGGTATTTCTAGAAGAATTTCAGGACATTTTATAGTCTCTTTTGAGAAATGTGTTATATAAGTTGATTTTTATAAATCCAGGGATACTACAGAGAAGTTTCCAGTCACATAGAATGTGAAATGGTTGTTGTTTTAAGTGGGATGAATTATGAATTTCTGGAGTAATCTTCTTTTGTTTTTATAGTCTTAAGATAATGTAGAGTTTTTGCTTCATGTAATAGAAATAGCAGAACACTTTATCATAGTTAATCAGATGACTGTGCTAGAACAACATTCTAATATCTTATTTTCAAAATATTTCTTTGTGACCTTAATAAATACATATTTATTAGTTATAATAATTAAATGATCATCCTATGTACACATTCATAGACATATTGAGAAAGCTAGAAGCATTGATAGGGAAGTATTGTTAAGGGAACTGATGGGGAAACATACTGGGCTTGAGAAATGAACTATCTGTGCATCTTACCAGACAACAATTGAAAAGGTAGATCAGTAGAATGAGACTCTGGATGTAGCTTTATGAATGTGAATGAATGTATGAATGTCCTGAGTGGCCAGGAACATCCCATCTTTTATCAAATCTATGTTGTATGTGTGAATTTTGAGCTCTTATTCCTAAATTGCTATAGGCACGAGGAATTAGTAAGAAGACAATGAGAGTCAACTCCTGGGAAACCACATCAGCTCTTTCAAGGGAGCCCAAGGATACCGAATTAATCTTCTGGGGTTCATATCCCATCACTTAAATATCCTGAAACTGAGGCGGGAAGGTAGCACATTATAAAAGTGCAAGTGATGGGGCATTAAGTGTTCATTTGGAAGAATCTTTGCAATGCTATCTGAAAACGAATAATAAAATTGTGTAGTCTGAGCCATCTTGCTCTTTAATGGCAAAGGAAGGGCCACAGCGTTCCTTTGTAAGACCATTGCTAAATGGAATTACCTTAGGGGAATGAAATTTGTTTTTGCAAGCAGAGAGCATAGACAGATATGTATGTACATCCTGCAATAAGAACACAGAAGATGTTCACGGAATCTTGGTTTCTTCCCCATTATAAAAACTGTTAACATTAAACCAATCACTCATGAAAGTATATAAATGATAGAGAATGACTCAATCTCCTTGAGCACAAACATTATGTATGAGCTTTCCATATCAGCTGATTTCCGGACTGCACTGATTTTTCCCCGAACTCTACCACAAAACTGCTTCCTGTTTTTAACTGGTGTGCATTCTTCTAAAGGCATATAGCCTAATGTGTACACCTCACTCTCCTGCGGCATATAAGGTAGTGCTTAGGTATTTGGACCTTTGGAAATAAGTCCTTTCAGCTACTACTGCATAATCTTGGAAGTTAATTTGAAACTTTCATGCACAGAAGAACAGAATGCATTCCAGAAAACTAGAAGAAAGGATTTTGAAATGGTATATGAGACCGGATATATGTAAACTAATTTATTTTCTTTAATTCTTTTATTAATCGTATTAGAGAGAGACAGAAACAGGGAGACAGAGAAGGTTCGCAGTACCAAGGTGAGTGCGTGCAGGTCAAAGAAAAATTTTTAGAAGTAGGTTTTCTTTTTCCATTGTTAGGTTTTTGGGAGTTGAGCTCAGGTTGCCAGGTTTACAGGCAACTTTAAGTTATCATGCCAGTCTGTACTCAGCATAACTTAAACATTGCATAATATACACAGGTATTAAACATCAAATGGTATCCTGACAATAGGTAAATCTTTATGTTTTTTATGTAATGGTTATACAATAACTAAACATTAGAGTTTAGTTAAGAATACTAACACCTTAATGGTAATCAGATTAAAGTAAGGTGTAAATGGCATTACTAATACCCTGGGAGTGGGACGTTTGTAAACTTCCCAGCACTACTTGTATGATAATGAAATATGGGTGTTAATTTGAAAATTGAAGGCTGGGCACTGGGTACATCTGTAAAGAATTAATAGCTAAGGCAAGCTGTGTGCATGCTTCTAGATTGTCTAATTGATAGCGGAAGACCTCTAGATTATCTGATTGATTTAGGAAGGTCCCATGAATTCTGGGACCATTCCCTGGGCAGATAGATGACATCCAATACCCATCAGGATGGAGTGAAGGGCATTGCAGGAGCAGCAAAACTGAAAAAAAAATCAACAAACCATAATTCTGAACATCAGAGACTCTATATCAACCACCTGGAGCTAGGCCAGCCTAATCTCTCCCCATCCTTAGGGAAATTTGTGGGAGAGGGGAAGTAAGATTGTAAGAGCACAAGGATGGGAGGAGTAATGATATGCAAGATTCTCCACACAAGTTAGGGCCGAAGCAATCATAATAGGACTTTGCATGCCCTGTGCAATGTCCAATACATTATTGACCCCACAAAGTCTAGCATGGACTAAAGGCACTGGGATCCTTGGAGGCAAGGGATTGACAGCAACAGTAGTGTTCCTATGCCTAAGGGGAACACAGGAAAGGGTTCTGAGAAATGCCGCTGGGTCCTTGCACCTCATTGGAGAGGAGGACCCAGAGAAGAGTTTGGCATGCATATTAAAGAATGCTCCGAGGATGGGAGCGGGAGGCACTGGGGAATGGAGAGGGAGGGGGAAGGGGAGGGGGTTGGAAGGGTGGAGGGAGGGAGGGGACTGATGTACCTGTTAAGTTTGTATGAGCGGGGAAAAAAAGGAAACAAACAAACAAATAAATAAATAAATACATGCAATATATTAAAAAAAAATAGAAAGGGAAAGAGCAGGTCAGTAGATTGCCATTGCCTTACTTGGACAGACTTACAGTCTGGAAAGAGGCTTGCCCTTCTCTCAGCAATTTCTCTAGATAAGGCATGACCATATCTCTCAGCTCCTGATGTTGGGAAAAACTCTCCTCCAATCTAGACTATGAACTGTAACAGAAACTAACATGTAAGAATAAAACCCAATGTTCCCCAAGTCATTTGGTCATATTAAGCATATGCAGAGAAACTTCAACAGCTAGCTTTGAAATTTTTCTGTTAAAAAATAAATGTTAAAAAATAAATGACAGTAGTCAAAATAAGAATAAATATGTTGTTCAGAGTCATCACAGTTTTCTTTTGAAAATTCGTGAAGTGATATTGTTAATAATTACATCTTTCAGCTTTATTTATTTATTTATTTATTTATTTATTTATTTATTTGTTGTGGGGGGGTATATATCACAGGGCACTGTGTGTCCCTGTGCAGGACCAAAGGTGACTCCAGAATCATCCTGGATTACTCCACTCAGATTTCCCAAACTCTGCCCATCAGGGGCTGGAAGTGTAGAATGCTGCCAGTTTCCGTCTGGCATTTTTACATGGGACCTGGGATCCCAACTTAGGACCTTTTGCTTGCTTAAGGCAGAGTCTTAACTTCTGAGCCATTGCTCCAGCCCAAGTACTTAGTTCTTGGTAAATATGATTATGGGATAAGTGTGTGGTAATGGAAAGTCTTATCTATAAAATGAAATGTTCTAAAGGAAGAACTTTTGATACAACAACAAATGCTCATTCCTTAATCAATCTGTGCAAGTTCCAGTAATTAGATTGCATATAGTCCTTGCCTTCCCAACCTCAAAAGTTCTCATAGCAGTTTTGTAACTGGGGGTTTGCTTCTTAAGATTAGTAAATATGCCTGAACCTTTCAAGGATACTTTACCCACATGCATCTCTCCAGTGCTTCCCAGTTGCAAATAAGGGCTTAGTGAGATTGAAGAGAATGAAAAATTCAGGATAGATAGAAAATTTAATCATGAAAACACACAGACTAATCACACTATAAGAAAAGGACATTCTGCATGAATTCAGTCTGACCTTTGCTGTCTGGTAGGAAGCAAGTTGGAAACTTAATATTCTGCTGCCTAAGGACTCTCAGTCACCAGTCACCAGTCACTAAATCCCCTCATTCCTTGAAATTTGGCTCTGTTGCCTTCTGTTGCAACTCTTACATTGGACTAAGAAATCATAGTAGTGCAAAGGAAAGAAAGCATATGTGAAAAGATAGCACATTCATTAGGAAATGAAACTAGGTGCTGGATGAAAAGAACTAGTGGCTGAAATGAAGATCTATGAATCATCTTGAGAAAGCTCTGTCTCAGATGACCTCCTGCACACTGAGGGGAAATGTCCCCTGTTCTTACCAAGATGCTCATTTTATTCTCTAACATAATACTAGAACCCCCAAACAATAAAGCATTGCTTTCCTGTAGCTAAAATTACATATATTTTTCTTCACTTGAGTGTGCATGCAATTTCTTTCAGCAGAGTCTCACCACTAAATGGAACATTATGAATTTAAAAGTTCTCAAGAGAGGTTGAGAGTCTGAATTTTTAACAAGCTCTGAGAATTTGAAACATGCTGTGCTGAGTATAGTTAAGATGGTTAACTTAAGATGCCTCCCAGTCAATGACTACACTGGAACACTCAATGACAATTTCAGGGCTTTACCTCACAGACCTGTTGTTAGATGAGTAATTCTCTGTGCTTCTGAATTGTAAAATTATAATATACTTTCACATTTTAATAGAAATGCATACGCTTAAATTCATCATTCTTGGCAGTTGTCAAGGGAACTTTTAAAACTCTAACATACACACACTCTTGATTCTGAAGGATTTTCAGTTCCAGACTCTGAGTAAGTATACTTAAAGCTTATCTCATAATTTTATCAATTGACCAAGTTTATATACCTCTGTAGAGCTGAGATCAAATTAATTAATATCTTTGCATTTCTGTTTCCTCTCCATTGACCAGTTCTCCTATGTCACCAGCTCTAAGTTGAGGGTGAACATCAAATAAAAGGCTACCGATTTCTAGGAATTTCTTTTTTTTTAAATGGGAATAAAGAGTTTTATTCTGGCTTGCAGTTATTCTGCTACATTTCTTAGTCTGACTTGGCAGGAGAGCTCATACCCACTCCAGGGGCATACCCACTCCACAGGACTGCTGAGAAAGGGACAAACGCACTTGCTAAACAGCATGTCTGTCCAAGTATGCCTAAACTTCAACTCAGTAAGGTAGCTCACTCCATCTATCTATCTGCCCAGGGAAAGAACTACCCACTATAAGTTGGTCTTCATTTATCAATTAGACAGTCTCCCTTGGGATCGCTCAAGGCTTAACTCAGTTACCAATTCTTTTTTTCTAATCAATTCTTGTCTAAGTACACATATCTGCCATGAAATCTTGTATATCATGACTATTTCATGTTCAGGAGATAATGTGTGACCCACCACTTTCCCATTTCAGGTTCTTACAATCTTGCTGTCCCCTCTTCTGCAATGCTGCCTGAGCCTTGGGGTGGAGGTATCTAGGACTTTCTGGTGATAGATATTTAAGAAATATTTCTTATCCCTTTATTAGTTTCCTAATGCATGTATCCAAACTATCCAAATTTCAGAAAAGCATACGAGGAACTTGGTGTTTTGTCAACAACCAGATGGGAAATGAACTTTGGGCAACTATTTGTAAAAGCCTTATGCCTATCTCTAGTATGTTCAGAAATCAACTCAATCAAGAACCAATTGGTCTCTAAAAGTAATTTTAAGAAGTTCTAAGAAGACCCTAGATGGTAGAATCCATCTGACCTAAATAAGGATATGGATATAAAAACAGGGCCATGGAAACAACATCTCTTTAAACAGACATATCAGTTCGTTTTCCTCTTGCCTGCAGATGGAAGAGGTGTCCCAAACAGCAGGGGAGCAGTATGGTCTTCCGGGGAAATCCTTGCAAGGAAGGATACGTGTCACTGAGCTCAGCACATGACTCTGCGCACAATCAGGAGCAGCTGCTGGCAGCACTGTCCCTCACCCCACCCTTGGAACCTGGCCAGAGCTGGGCTTCAAAGTCTATCGAAGTGAAAGTTCATTTCAGCTTTATCAACAAACATGAGTGTGGCCAAGTAATGTTGAATTGCCCTTATGTAAACAAGCTTTATCTGCTATTTCCCTTTGCAAATAACTATTGTGTTTTTTGAATAAGCCAATAAAATATTGTTTTTCTTAGTGAGTCCTATTTTTTTTTCATGTGAAGACTGCTCTTGTAGTCAGCCTACTTTTGAAGATTCCCAAGACTTGAAAAGACTTGATGTTTTTCCTCTGAGTAAACTACAAAGGTAAAAGGGATTATTCTGTGTGGTTTATTACACTAGAGAGTAGTGATACAAAATTTACCTCAAACATTTCCTTCCCCCTTTTCAAAGTTCAATTTTCACATTTGTGCAAGTGAGTGAAGCAAATCTCTGGAAGCATAATAATAATTGAGTAAGAAAATGTTTATATATGTTTAATACTGTTTGTGTTTTCTCCATCAGTGGTCAGCTACATAATGCATTATCCAATTCAAATTAAATCTGTCATGGGTTCAAGGTATACATGACACTGCTGAGAACTGTGGTCCACTGTAAAATGTAAATGATATTCTCTTAAATGAACCCTTTGGTTTCTGTGTATCTTCATGAAATTTGAAGACAGACACACACTTCAGTTTCTACTTTCAAACTCAGTGAGATGTATGTTGTTTTTGCTCAGTGAATACAAGTCTAGAGGATTGCATTACTATCACATTGTTGGCACATGAATCTGCTTTCCACACTGATGCTTACCAAGCTCAAACATCCTCAGAGATGTTGGGGTTTTGGAGTATGGTTTCAAACCTATTGAGTCTAGGTTTCTACCTCCACTGAAGCAACTTAACTTCTGCTCCTTTAGGCTCTGAAATGGATTACCAAGGAGGAAAGGATTTTATAGGTAAAATGAGTGTGATAAACATTGAAAGAAACACAGGTGAAGTCAGCTACAAGACTTAACCTAAGTCAGTTTTCAAGCAAGTGACTTTTCCTAACAATCTTTTTAATGTTTCAGTGAAGTGGCACCTTAAGATGCAATTCATATGGTAAATGTAATTTCCACTTTGACTTTCTATGGACTTTCAGATTTTTCACCTATATTGAAATAATATTTGCTATTGATTCTCACATGAAAACAATCAAGAAAAATGCCTTTCAGGCAGTTGTGTCAAAAAAAAATTATATGGGCTGGAGAGATAACTCAGCAGTCACAGTGATTGCCACACAAGCATGAAAACATGAGTTCAGAACCTCAGATCCCATGCAAACAATAGAAGTAGTGGTGTAGGTATCTGTTATCTCTGTGTACTTGAAAAAAAAAAAAGAAACTACGATGTGGGTATCAGGTCTGCTCCAATGTGAGTAAGTAAGTGTGTGTGTGTGTGTGTGTGTGTGCGTGTGTGTGTGTGTTTTGCTGGAAATCAAAGCCAGAGCTTTGTGATCTGGACAGTTTTTTTTTTGCCATAATAATAAAGCTTTATTTTTCAGGTGTATAATTGGTTATTCATCAATAATACACTATATATATTATTTATATATATCATTTTTAGTCCTTGAAAAATATAATAAAGGGTAAAATGAAAGTAAAATCTAAATCAAAAACAAAAAATTTAAATCAGAAACATATAGTATGTATTTCCATGTCATAATCATCAATTAATACTTTCTGTATTTCAAATAGTCTCTCTTATTTTCAGGAAAACTCAAAAGATTGCAGTATGAAGAAAAATTTGATACAAAATAAACAGTATGTTTTAAATTAAAAAAAAAGTGGAAGACTGAGACCTGAGAATCTTCAGTCTGGCTTTCTCAGCAGTGAAGGTGCTCAGACTCAAACAGAATGAAAAGCAAGGACCAACACTCAACGGTTGTCCTCTAACTTCACATGTGAGTTGTGGACACATTCATACACTAACACACACACACATACACACACACACACACTCCATATGTATATATCTTTAATATATAGGTGAATTTTCATATATATATTTCATATTTACCTTTATGATACATATCATTAATAAATAATATATAAATATAAAATAATATATAAAATATATATTTTATATTTATAGTTCATATATGTATCTTTCATATATAACAATCCCTATTTGTATCATCCCTTATTGAGAAATGTTATTGTGAAGTCATTATTCTGACCATTTAACTGTTTGAAGTGCTCAGAACTTAAATTGCAACCCAAATGCCTTATGGAGATATTCTTGGAGAATATGCACAGATTTCTGCCATGTGCTTTGAAGGTTCTTTTAGATTATTGCTCTGTTTTCAAAGATATTTGCTGATCTCTGCATAGCAGCTTTTGTGTATTTGCTGGCAGCATAGTTTAAAATATAAAGAGAGAGGCACCAGATAAACAAGTCAAATTACAGTAACACTTCATTAAATGCAAGGATGTGAAAGGTCATTCAATAAATATAAAAACTGCAGACTGATCTATTAAGCCAGTGGCCCTATTAAAAGATATGGGAAACTCAAACCCTACTTGTTGAATATAAAATTCAAAGCTTGCTAATGTTACAAAAGAATATTTTTAAAGCATTCAATTATTTGTTAAATTTGATTCGGACCATTAAATTTCTGAATCAATTTCCAGAATAATCACTGGAAGTAAAGTTCTGTTTTTAGTCAAGTTAACATGCAAGTTTAATTTTGTGGTTGGAGGAAAGGACTGGCTGACTCTAGTGTGTGTGTGTGTGTGTGTGTGTGTGTGTGTGTGTGCGCGTGTGAGGGGGGAAACAATGAAGAGAGAATATCTTTATCTCTTTCTTCTGTTTTCTAATATTTTTTCTTACATAAGTTTGTGAGTCTAGGTAGCACTAAAGAAGAAAGTGATAGAGTTCTTCTAAATATTTCATGTGATAAAATATTAATATAGGTACTTAAATAGATACTTAAAATAGGTACTTAAAATAGATACCTTAAAAATAGATACCTTACATTCTTCCTAAAGGTACCAACTGAATAACTAACTATATGAAACATTAATAGATTCCCTTTTGATAAAGCTAATTTTAAAGCATGAATTGATTCCTAGGGACATGTGTTAAGTAAATGGCTCCCTAAGTTGTTTAACTTGTTTTGGTTTGGGGTCAGAAAAGTCTTGATGCTCTATTTCTGGTATAATAGACTATCATGGAGAGTTGGACCTTGTGGATTTAACAAAGTGAATCAAACTTAAGATAAATGAGCAAAGGAAGGTCCTGTACATAGAAAGATATGAAATCTGGTAATGTGTATAAATTCTTAATAAATATACATGTTTCTGGAAAAAAGCACATGCTTTCCAACAAGACAGACAAGTGAAAAATGAGTGTACCAGCATAACAGCAAGATTACATCAATTCAAAACAATCTCAACCCAGAAGAAGTAGATGTGAAATGTCATGCATTAGCTGTATAGGGTTAAATAGAAAACAATGAAAAAATAATTTTTTTCATTCCTTTTACCTTTTCATACTATTTCAGTTCCATAACTTTATTATTTGAAATAAGTGCATTCATTAAACAAGTTAGAAAAACAAGAGAATTTTTATTCCAGCTTGTGGTTTTAGGTTACACTGCATCATGACAGAAGTCATAGCAGCAGGAACTGAGGGAACTTGCCATGCTGTGTCCACAGCAAAACACAAAGCCGAAAAGACCAATGCTGCATGTGAGTTTTCTAGATTGCCATCTTGCCAGGCAGGAAATGTCAGCTTCCTTTCCTTACAGTATGCAGCTGCCGAGGGAATGGTTCCCCCCCCCCATAGACTGGGTCTCCCCACATGGACTATGTGACATAAATAAATAAGTTACTCACAGATATGCCTAAAGATTCAGTTTTCAAATGTCAAATTGTCAATTGAAACCCTCACACTTCCACATATGATTTTTTTAAAGAAGCAACTCACACATTGAGAGGACACATATTATAAAGGATTGGGAGTAATCATGAAGTTCACTTAATTTAAGCATTCTTTCTACTTTTACATTTGTTTTCTGCATTTTCAACCAACTTGTGCATACTAGGCCAACTCTACTAACTGAATTACATCCCCAGATTGAGAATGCTCTTTAAAAGTAGATTCTCAGATCTATCGGGTACCCATCACATCAGCATAGAGTACATAATGCAAAGTGTCCCAATCTTTCAAAGGAATATGCTATCTTCAATGCACAAAAACATTCCCAAAAGGGAAAAATTGAAGCATGAAGTCCATCCAACTCACTTTGAGCAAAACTTAATTTTTCATGCAAAGTAAAGCTGTATTTTGTCAACATTGGAAATGATTAATGGCATCTGTATCTACCAGTAGGGACAAGAGATACTTTTATTATATCTCTCTATTTAGCTATCTATGGACAAGAGATACTATCTATTTGTCTGTCTATCTATCTATCTATCTATCTATCTATCTATCTATCTATCTATCTATCTATCATCTATCATCTATCTATAGTTTTATTTATTTATTTATTTGTTAGTTTGAAATGCAGTCTCACGTAGCCCAGATTAGCTTTGAACTGTTTATGTCACAAAGAATGTTCCTAAAGATCTGATCTCTCTGCCTCTGCCTCCCAGTTGCTAGAATTGCAGGCATGTACAATCATTTCAGGTTTTATGTGGTACTGGATGCTAAACTCAGTCATGAACTCTATGGACAGAACTAGGTTTCCTAGTCTGAAAAACAATTTTTTAAATTTTTTTTTATTTATTCAATTGTGCGTGTGTACATATGTATGTGCCTGTGCACGCGCGCGCGCGCGCGTGTGTGTGTGTGTGTGTGTGTGTGTGTGTGTGTCTGTAGAACTACGGACAAATTCGGGAACCACCATGGACGCCTCCACCTCCTTCTTGTTTACTCTGCCCCGTGATTCACAGGCTCCGCCCTACCAGGACCAGCAGGGCAGGCCGCCCCCCCCCCGCTTCAGCCTGGCGTCTATGCGTGGGGTCTAGGATCAGAACTCAGGACCTTCCGCCTGCAAGGCAGAGGCTTAACCCCTGAACCACCTCTCCAGCCCCTGAAAAACAATTTTTTAAACAAAGTCTTAAACCCTATCTCAAACCTTTTGACTCTAAATTTAGAAATATGCATTTTAAAAAAAACCCCTCCCTCCTGAAGTTGATTTTTGGCTTCATGAAAACTTACTCTTACAAATTAGTAGACCAAGAAGATAATTTGCTCTGTGCCATGATAGTTGTGAAAAGCACATAAGGGGTTCTGTGTCTTCCTCTTTCATCTTCTCATCCTTGTTCTAGGATATGTTGAAATTTAAAAAAGAAACAGAAATCTTTTAGCATATTTCAAGTTTATGAGATTTGATTCTTGTTGTCAAAGCATAAAAAGACCATTAGGAATAAACGTAAAGAATCCTGATTGCAGTCATATGCCTCCACAGAAACAACAAAGAATAACTCCGTTAGCAAAGTTTCTGAAGTTACCTAATTAAAAAACTTCTTTTCCCTTCTTCGAGTGTTTAAAAAAATAAACCAACACTCATTCACTAGCAGAGCTGAAAGATGACAGTAGGGATAACATGTAAAAGGCTGGCATCGATCTAATATGGCACACATACATACGTGTCTATCTTTCCTCACAGAAAATGTCAATGTGAAAATTTCGAACAAAAGTTATATTGTTTTGAAATGTAAATCCCAAAGCAAAATCCATCACTGTGAGCAAATCAAATCATAACTTTCCTCCCTTTGCTATACTCTTTTGTCCTTAAAATAAATCCCCAAATTTACAATTATGCTAAGGAAAAAAATAGGCAAACACTTTTTTCCAACAATGTCCAATTGAAATGGGAAATCTATGATACAGTGTACCATGATCAAGCACATGAGTGCTTAAGACAACTATCTTTCTCACTGATTCAACTTAGAAAATTTTATAATTCTGACAAATGACAGTGGAACCTGAGATTTAGGGCTTAAGGAAACTGCTCATGGTCCACACACACATTGACTATGCATAGGCATGTGAGTGCATGTGCATGTACACACACACACACGCACACACACACACACACATATGCTGTTCCTCCCTCTGAGGAGAGAAATCTAGCTCTTTGGTGTATTACAAGCAATACCAAAGGCAAAACCTATTAAGAATGGAAAACAGCTAATGCTCTTGCCAGTGAGTTAAAGCTGAAGTATCCCTTTTGTCGTAGCCAAATTTATGACATGGATCAAAAACTATAAAAAGCTACGTTGCATCCTGCCATTAAGGAGAATTAATATTTTCGGTGGTATGTTAACCAATGTTTTTCCAATGTCCCTTGTTAAAAGCAGATTGTTGGCTTTTCATCATGGTGTGCCAAACATTTTCATTGAAACCCTAACAAGACTTTCATCTTAGAACCATTATTTCTTAATGGACTTGGATAGGGCAATGTAAAGGAATGGTTTTGCTTTGCAGCACTGCAGCATGCGGCCATGACTGTCATTAGTGAGTTGGGCCTTGCTGAATCATTACACATGTAGACATTTAAGGCATTTCCAATGTGACTCAATCTTTTCCCTGAAGCACATTTCATGCTTTATCTATTACTCTTCAGCAATGTAAGCTCTTTTTCTTCTTTCATCTATGTTTATTATGACTCCATATTAAATGAACTCATTCACACAGAGACACACGCATGAGCGTGTGCATGTAGCTGCACACATGCACATGGGAATATATGTGCATACATATATATTCAACTATTTCTGTCTTTACACTAATTAGAGCCAAACATATTATAACAAAGAAACACTATAATACTGGAGGTGAAAGGTACCATGAACACAGAATTTTTTTTTGTTTCTAAATGCTTCTATTTGTCTGGGTTTTAATATATATGATAGAAAGTGGTTGCAACTTACAGTAGTAATAGTGATGCCAACGGCTTTCATCTGGGCAGTAGCATTTCCTGTTCTTCAAATGCATATTGGAGACAGAAATGGAAAGTTTGGCTTTCAGCCTGGGCTCTTGTTCAAATTTGTTGGCCTATATTTCGACTGAGTATTTTATGATGTGGTAGGTCAAATTGTGATGTATGACCACAGGCCACACCGTCATTTGCAGATAGAAAGCTGACAGTCACCTGAATATGGTTATTGGGCCAGATAGAAAGAGCTTGAAAGCATGGAAGAAGGCTACTTGATTAGTAATACCCAATTCTAGAATCTTGATCTTATGATGTTCAATATGCCTCCCAAGAAGTTTTATGGTTGGGAAATTATATGTCCTAAGCACATATTATAAAAACCCCTCATTGGAAATATAAGTAAAGATATTCTGTTTTTATTCTTGGTGGGAAGTGAAAATCATCCTACTTCCTCTAAATTGGCTATTTCTGATTAAACTTCTAAGTTATTTCTGAATCAAAAATGGATTCAATAAGGAAAATTATCAGTGTATCACATGTACCAAATACAGAACGATCCGTGTTTAAATCCCTCTGTCTGTTCTGCTTCTTTTGGCTTCCTTCATAGCTAATACTATAGCAATCCTCATTCATCCTTAGTACAAAGGCAAAGTCAGTGAGAATTTTTCTTCACAGTCCTCTTTCTTTTGAAGGAAATAATTTTTCAAAAAATTTTCTTTGGGATCTTCTCCATGTTTTCACTCTTTTATTTATGCTTGGTTTCATCCAGCAGAATCAAACACTAGGAAAGAAAATAAAATTTTCAGTAAATATACTGATTAAAGTTTAACTGCATGTAAATAGGCAGTCTGTGAAAAAAATTGATGAATGGTTTAGAGTTGGGAACTAACCAGCCAAGATGTGTTAAGCACTCAGAATGGACACTGGCATGATATCCGGTGAGGCTGTGTTTAGGGAGAATAGGCTACCTGACTTTTCTTCATTTAATTGAAGGTAGAGGAGGAAGACAACCAAACAAGCATGTGTTCCCTCACAGTGTCATCTTCTTACAGAAAATTGTGGATTTTATTCAAATATTGGATCACTAGTCAAACACAGTGCTTGAAATTTAGAAGCACTTGATATGTGGACAAGGAGTCTATAAACAAACACAGACATTCACAGAATATACACATCCTGTCATAAAGTTAAGGAGTTCTTTTCTTTTTTAACATTTGTCTTGTATATTACTGAGTGTTATTTTAAACAGATTGCCTTCTTTTAATTGATTTTTAAAAATTTTATTTCTAGTTGTAATTTTGATTTTAATTATCTTACAAAGCAGCAGGTATCCTTATGCCTTTTCATGCATAGTTTTGTTTTTTAGTACAATTCTGTGAAGTAGAGCTACACAAAAATTTTTCTGATATTGTCCTTTTTTATGCCTTTAAATATCTATTATATTAGTGACATAAAGAACTTTATTATTTATAGTTTTTAATCAAATAAATGTAACAATATTTTCCTCAAATAAATTCATTCTTCATGTGAATAATTTACTTCCATTATAGTAGAAATTATAAGTTGAAATAGTACATTTTGTATTTTAGTGTAAATTATCTGATCTATTTCCTCTGGCAGACATATAATTAAACTCAATTATCTGATTTTATTAATTCCAAAATAAAAGCTATTTTCAAACAAATACCTTACTTCAGTAGTGTGTGTAGCATTTCTTTGACATTTATAAATGGAAGACTGATGATGAAGTTGCCTTAAGTTTATAAATGGAACTTACATGATCTAAACACATAAGTAGTTGCTTTGTAGTTAAGCAATGAACCCTTAATTAACAGTCTCTGAAATGACAGAATATTTTAGCATTTTACACTGATTAAAACCATTAAAACCTAAATGAGGGTTCAATAAGGTAAGGACTGGAGAGATGGCTCAGTATTTAAGACTCTGTCTCTTAAACAAAAAGTCCTGAGTTCAGATCCCAGGTCCCATGTAAAAATGCCAGGTGGAAATGGTGGTGGTCTGAACTTCTGGCCCTGAGTGAGGCAAAAAAGGAAGTAGAAGCAATCCAGGATGATTCCAAGATTAACTCTTGGTCTTCCACAGGGACACACACACATATACATATACATACAGAGCAAATGAAGTTTTAAAAATGTGACTTAATAAAAAGGAAGGAGAGAACACTATTCCTACCATATTAAATGAGATAAAATACTTTTACTTATTTTAGAATTCAAACCTACTTTTGCTTACTTGAAACTGCTGAATAACTCAAAAGTACTATTGTAATTCAACCCAAATGGTATGGTACTTCAGTGAGTTGGTACAATTGATTTGGAACATTAAAAATTACCACCTACTTTATAAATCACTATTTAATCAGGAGTAAAGAAATTAATTCAGAATTCTACTCAAAACCAAACTGTGTACCAGTCATTTGTACAATCTTTCCAGACCAGAGATATTTGGATATTTGCTGAGTTTTTTTATTCTCTCTCTCTCTCTCTCTCTCTCTCTCTCCCTCTCATTCTTTCTCTGTCTTTTTCTCTCTTACCCATCTTTTTTTCTCCCTCCCTCATTCACTCCTTTCCCTCTCCTTCCTCCTCTTCTTCCTCTTATTCTCCCTCTCTTTTTTGCTTCCTCAGTAGGATTTTGGAGAAGAGGTTTGGAAGGGAAGAAAAAGGCTAGTGGCAGCCCTGCAATCCCTAAAGCATGGTGAAGCAAGGGGAGGGCTTCCTGCCCACGCAGCCATTTGTAACATTCTATGGACAGCAGGATCCAAGGGCAGCTCCAGCTCCTAACCCTGGAGAGGAAAGTCTATATGCAAAGAATTCTCCAATGAGAACCCCCCCTCTTGCATTCTCCCTCACTGTTCTTTCATTTACTGGCAGGTAAGCAGTTTGGTTGGACTTCTTGGTAGCTGCTATAAATAAACGGTCATCTCTACTTGTCAGAAGGACACCGTTGGGGAGAACTGGCCTGACCTATACCAAAATACCTTGCCTGTCTTCTGGAATGTGCTGGCAGCAAGCTGGGAATGTCATCACACTTACGAATGTCACACTTTGGAACTTTTTCTGGAATCCATGGACAAGTGTCTGATATTCCCCTAAGCTGCTGCTTTCTAGGCTTGAGTCAATTAGAGCTGGCATTTTGGAAAGTGGTGTCACTGAAAACGCACTTTATGAAAGTTATTTTTGTGCCTATAATTTGGGCTCCCACGTCTGTTATTTCCTCCAGTCTTGGCTTGTGCAGCACGCAGCCTATGGAAAGTAGTAAAGAGTGACAATGGAAAAATTAACAAGGGAGTTTTTACTTGCAACATCTGGAGAAAACTTATTTAAGGAAATGTTAACAAATAGATCCAGGAATTGATAACGTTGAAAAAATATATATGCTTCCTTATAGAGGGAAAAACAATCAGATCACATAGAATTGTTTAAATCAGTTTTCTACAGAGAAAGCAACACAATTTAACAATGAAACTGATCTTTTTTAAGAAGGTTCTGGTCACTTCCTTTCTGAGGTCAACTAAATGACTAATGTCAGCTCCCCAAAGCACATAGGTACAAAAACATTTTTTCTTAGAGAAGAGAAAAAGACACCGGATTTCAATATTCACATTTTCGTTGTTTCCACTTTCCAATAAGCTAGGCTATTACATTTAACTTCCTGGCTGCAGACTAGAGGAGTAAAAACAGTCTATTCTGAAATATGAAAATTGAAAATAAGAGAAATTCAAGAAACATTCCAACACAGAGACAAATATTAGAGAAGGCAATGCAACCATGATTTTTACTGAGGGAGAAAAAAATACAAATGTGAAAGCACTTGAGTTGTATATCAAAATAAAGACAAAATATATTTCATAGGATATGAATCAAAATAGATATACTATCAAAACATATCAATACCAGAAGAATTGTGGATGTATTTCGGTGTTATTTTTTAATTCACTTTAAGCACAACAGAGTATCTTAAAGTAATCATTTGTAATTATTCCAATCCGGTCTAAATTTTATTTTTTGGCCCTTAATAAATTGTATACACTCAGTAGAGTCTCATTGATAAAGGCATTAAAATCTGAAAATACAAAGAATTAAATTTAATGCTTTGTGTTTCTTATGGCTAGCCAGTGTTCAGATGAGAAAAAATAAATACCCAATTAATCTGTAAAAACAAATTCAAACTCCTAATAAAATACCTTAATAAGTACAAATGGCACAGTCACTACTACCAACTCTCAACAGCTGGGATCTTGTGAAATTAAAGAGCTTCTGTTCAGATAAAGAGATTGTAACACGAGCTCAAAGGCAACCCACAGAATGGGAGAAAATCTTCACTAACCACATATCTGATAGAGCTCTACTGTCCAGAGTGCACAAAGAACTTAGAAAACTAAACACCAAGGAAACCAATGGCCCAATTAAAAAATGGGCCCTGGAACTTAAAAGAAATTTTACCAGGGACAAAATTAAAATGTCTAACAAACATGTTTAAAAATGCTCCACATCCTTAGCCATCAGGGAAATGCAAATCAAAACTTCCCCGAGCCCCATATCATCTCACCCCGGTCAGGATGGCAAAAATCCACAATACAAACAACAACAAATGCTGGAGAGGATGTGGAGAGAGGGGAACTCTCCTACATTGCTAGTGGGAATGCAGGCTCATACAGCCACTCTGGCGAGAGGTCTGGAGATTCTTAAAGAAATTAAAGATTGAAATGCCATATGACCCTGCTATTCCAATTTTGGGAATAACCCCCCATACAGCAGAGGTTCACCTCGATAGCACAAGCACGACCATGTTCATAGCAGCGCTGTTTACAATAGCAAAGACATGGAATCAACCCAAATGTCCAACAGTTGACGAGTGGATAAGGAAACTGTGATACATTTATACAATGGAGTACTACTCAGCCATCAAAAATGATGAATTACTGGAATTTGCCGGGAAATGGATGTCATTAGAAACAATTATATTAAGTGAAGTATCCCAGACCCAGAAAATTAAGCACCGTATGTACTCCCTAATAGGTGGCTCCTAATACCAAACCCACCCAGCCCATCTTGAGATACTCATATGTATTACCTACAATAATTGCAAGGATTATGAACAGGAAGGATGGGGTTGGAGGGCCACACCAGAAACAAGGAGAGAAGTGACCATGTTACAGTAGAGAAAATAGACCTCCATCAAGGACTGCAAGAAAGTAATGTGACACCTAGTTAAGTTCACAGACATTCGTTCCTGATCATTTACAACTAAGGGGGTATGAACTCACCAGAAGGGGAGGGCATATTGTCCAGCAGATTAAAAAGTAACCATTTTGCGAATGGGTGATTGACCCCTCCCATTGGCAAATGTCATATGACCCTGCGATTCCACTTTTGGGTATAAGTATTACATCTACCCTTGAATATGCTCTTATAATAAGACTCCAGTTTAACAGATTTTTGTCTCTGGCCAGGGGGTGACATACAGTGCCCATCATGATGGAGTGAAGGCATTGCAGGAGCAACACAACTGCAAAAGAAAATCAACGAACCACAATCCAGAACTTCAGAGACTCTGTATCAATCACCTAGAACTAGGCCAGACTAATCTCAACCCATCCTGAAGCTCAGGGACATTTGCGGAAGAGGGGCAGTAAGAGTGTAAGAGCAAAAGGATGGGAGGAGCAATGATTTGCAAGATACTCCACACAAGTTAGGGCCGAAGCAATCATAATTGGACTTTGCATGTCCTGTGCAATGTCCAACACACTATTGACCTCACAAAGTCTAGCATCTGCTAAAAGCACCAAGATCCTTGGAGGCAAGGGATTGACAGCCACAGTAGTGTTCCTATACTTAAGGGGAACACAGGAAAGGGTTCAGGGAAAGGCCACTGGGTCCTTGTAGATCATCGGAAAGGAGGGCCTAGAGGAGAGTTAGGCATGCACAAGAAAGGACTCTGGAAATTGGGGCGGGAGGCACGGGGTGATGGGGAGGGAGGGGTGAGGGGAGGGGGAGCAGGGGGTTCGGGGGGAGGAAGAGGGAGGGAGGGAACTGTTTTACCTATTAAGTTTGTATGAGCTGAAATAATAAAAATGTATTATATAAAAAAAATCACAAATGAAGAATTGAAAACAAAATTTAAAGACTTGAAACTGTTCTCCCCAAACATGTGTCTAGTGCTTTTCTGGTTTTAAATATTTGTGATGAGAGATGGTGATATACCTTGAGAAACCCTAATCCTCTTTTGCCTAATTTTGTAAGTGTCATGGCTAGAGTCAACTTTGAAGTTTGCTTTCTGCAAGAACTTGATTTTTTTTAAAAAAATAATATTGTAAAAGCAAAGACAATATTATTGGCAAGAGAAGATTAGCCATATATGATCAGAAAAATGTCAGTAATAATTAACAAGGAGAGATTGTAAATGCGCAAAGAGTTGCATGCTCCTCTCATTCAGGAAAGCTACAAAGAAAATTACATTCTCCCCAATCAGTAGTCAACTTACCATGGCAGTTGCCCAAAATATAGCTTTAGACATTGGCACCTTTTCTAAACCAGGAAAAATTTTGAAAGAAGATATCTACCCTATATTTATACAGAGAATAGTGTCACAGTCAAGACAGGAAAGACTGGGATTCCTTTTGACCACTTGAGAAAAATGAAAATACATCAGAGAAGTCACAATTCCTAAATGCAAGATTGAGCTGGTAATTTGTCTCACTTCTAAAATTTTATTGATTCTTTGGGGGAAAAAAGTACAAGTTTTGACATCAGAGTTCCACTTCCTGACATTTTTTATTGGGACCATTTTGAAATTAATGTGTGCCTCCACTTTCTGGGCCACAGAAAGATACTCATGACTGTGCCAATAAAAGACCTAGAAAGTTGATATATGATGTCTGACCTTTGTTAACTACAAGCCACAGTCTCTGTGATAGCCTAAGATAAGGAAGGACACCTTGCTTTTGTTCAGGTGAGCAAATACACTTTACATATTGTCTAGTTATTTTATGGAGGAGATGGAGAAGGTATATGAGATAGAAGTCACTGGCTTTGCATAATGAAAGAAAGCTCTTCTCTATTCGGATTTGTACTGGAGTTTAAAAAAGAGTACAGAACAGAAGAGGGAAAGAGCTGGGGAGTTTGACTGATATGTCTTCAGAAACTAATAATAGAGCATAAGAACTAAAGACAGTAGTCCCAAAAGAAAGAAAAGAGGGAGAGAGAGAGAGAGAGAGAAGGAAAGAAGGAAGGAAGGAAGGAAGGAAGGAAGGAAGGAAGGAAGGAAGGAAGGAAGGAAGGAAGGAAGGAAGGAAGGAAGGAACAAGTGAGTAAAAGTATACATTAGCTTTTTGGGAAAGCTGTGGACTGAATATAAAGTCACGATTTTTCATTATGTTGTTGCATTACATTACATTAATTATCCAAAGTATACACATATTTAAATGTATAACCAAGATTTTTAATGCTTATTTAAATGAGCAAGAAAAGCATTCTACACCTATACAATTAAAACAATTTGTGTAAACTCATAAGTCCCTATTGAAACTCTGTTAATATTGTCTCATTATTTAGCTCTAGCTTTAATATAACTAATTTTTTATTTCCTAATCTAATTGTTTGCTATTACGAGGTAAAATATTGAAATTTGTGGGTCTTGGCTAATTACTTAAGCAAATCTGGTATTTTCCAAGTTAAAATAACTTCTTTCCAGAGCATTTCTAACAAACAAGTATGAGAGCATCACAGGAAAATTTATTGCTGAAAGGGTTAAGAAAACTATGAGATATAAGAAAAGTCAGTTAAAAACATAGCGAAAATCGTGAAAATATGAATGATTTATTATAAATATTAGTTTAATTATTAGTTAATGAATAGACCTAAAGAGACAGACCATTAATTAGATCAATGGTACGCGGATTCTATGAATTGACTCTTGAATTCTAAGGTCTGAATAAAAACATGTCCATTTGATTCCTAGTAACCAATTAAAACATTAGCTTAATGAACATTATTGATCATGTTATATAGTGTTTCAGTTACTCTCTTTTACTACAGTAAGATAACATTCAGACTCAAGCAACTTAAAGGGAGAAAGGGAGATTTATTTGGCTTATGGTTCCATAAAGGAGATAAAGTCTATTATGGCAAAAAAAAAAAAAAGGCATGGTAGGTGGCCAAAGCTAGAGTTGACTTCAGTCATGTCCACCACGGAGGCCAAGAGAGCTAGCTGCAGACAAAAAGAATAGACTACTAGTAGAAGCAGGGCAGGACTAATCAAACTCAAGTCCTGTCACCTGTGACACAGAAAGGCTCTACTTCTTAAAAGTGCCGAAACATTCCTAAACATCAGCACCAACTAAGACGCAAACACATTAGCCTATGGTGGACAACTCACTTTGAAAGCATGACAAAAAGGACTAGTACAATAAATATGAGGGTATAGATATATTGAAATGTATATTGTGTAAACTAAGCTTTCAGTTTAAATAATTACCTACATTTTATTTGAATTTATGTTAAAATTATATATAATCAAAGTTTCTTTGTTTGCCAATGATAACTGTCATGTCCACACATTTCTTTCTTAAATAGTCTTTCATGATTATCCCTTACTTGTTTGATGAGACTGAGAATGTTGCATTCACATGTTGCCATTTCCCTTTTTCTTATGTTTTATGGCCAATTATAATAATGCAAATGTTTAATAATTTAGCCAAAAAGGCTATGAAATAGCATTATGTAGGAAAGGACTTGGTATAGATTCAAGTCAAGAAATACTCTTTGTTTTCTTTTTTTTGTCGTGTGTGTGTGTGTGTGTGTGTGTGTGTGTGTTTGGTATGTGTGTGTGGTGTCTTCGTATCTGTGTGTATATATCAGAGGGAATTATGTGTGCCTATGGAGGCCCAAGGCTGACTTTGAGGATTATCCTGTATTGTTCTACCTCCTTTTCGCTTTGCTGTGGGGTTTCCCAGGCTCTACCTTTCAGGGCCAATGGTGCAGGCCAGATCCATTTCTGCCTGTCATTTTTAAGTGAGATCTAGGATCTGAATTCAGTCTTTCTGCTTGTGAGACAAAGGCTTTAGTCCCTCACCAATCTCCAGTTCTCAAGTCAAAAAGTGCTCTTGAGCCATGAGGTCTCAAAGAAGAGCTTTGCTGCACAGCCAACCAGTCCCCAGCTACTGCCAGCAGCCTTCCTCAGATGCCTCAGTGTGTTTACCTTTCAAAGTTGCATCCCAGAAACTGAATAAACAAATAATCCCCTTAACATTGCTGAAAGTGATTTTTCTTTGTAGACAGTCGCAAGTAATTTAGAAGAAGGCACTTTTGATATCACTGAATACATCAGGAAGACTGGAAGCCCTGCCCACATGGTTCATGAGAATCACAATTCACAGCACTGGCTTATGTACCCAGGCTCAGGTGGTAAAGTAGCAGAAAGTGGTTTCTGGAAGAAAATGAAATTAATCCACTCTGGGAGTTATAGAAGTATCTCTCAGCTCTGATTAGCTATTAACAAAGGTTGTCAATTAAAGCTTCCCCAAAAGGTGAAGATCTCTAATTTCTACTTTGTAATATTCAGTTCAGGAAAATTCTTTGCCAAATTTTATGGGTCCAAGAAGCAGAGAAGTTAATGAGACATACATTGGGATATGGAATTTCTCCTCTAACTATCCTAGATATGTCTTACTGTACCTAAGTGGATTCCTCCCTGCCTGTTAGAACATGTAGATTTAGTTCAGAGATCGGCTATGGAGCAAGAGATAATACCCCAACAGAGTACACATATTAAAAGGGGTTCCTATGTTATAAGTGGAAGGATCGAAGTTGTAAAATTATAATCTGATGCAGTAAAGTTTTCCCAAAAATATGGAACTTATATTTTACTCCTATTTTGATTTGTCTTGACATTTGCACTGGTAAGGTTATTGTAAAATAATGTGGATCCTAGCTACATGCTAAAACTCAGTCAATTTTGCATGTAAGTTTGCAGTTCATGTTATATGACATTTGAATGTATAGCTTTTCCCCATATAAATTATAGTTATTAGTTATGACTCTGTTACATGGAGATAAGGATCATGGTGGTGAGTGCCCTAGTTGGTAGAAAATGTCCAATTACAATTGTGGTATGATATGGGTAAAGACGATGGACTACTTACATTTGAAGATGTTGTGGGCCCTGGAACTAGCAGATTCATGTGTAGTGATTGATAGCCTCATCTGCTCTTCCTCACTGTTTCTTTATCCATTCTCATTATCTCATTAGTCCACACATTCTATATTCACCCTGTTTTTCTGATGAAGAGACTGAGGTTTGGTCAAGCGGTTGTAGAGAGATAAAAAGCTGCATAGGGACTGTGTATCTGTGGGTGCGTACTTGGCTCACCAAAATATCTCAATAAATGCATTCATCCACGGAGTCTGAGGGTTAGTTCCCTAAATGTCCTTGTTTTTTCTCAAAGACCTTTCAGCAAGAATTACGCTAAAAAATAAATTGGGGCATAGTAAGCCAATGCTCCCGTGTTACTGCCTACTTGTCTCTCTGTTAAACAAGAACATATTGATTGAATTTTTTTCTAAATAGCATCACAAGCTCTCCCTATCTAATTTAGGCTCCATTCAGGAAATAAATAGCAGAATCTAATATGGGTTTGGAAGGCGCAAATACATGTGTATACATACCAGCATGAATGTACATAAGTCTCTGGGCTCTGTTCAGTCACAGTAATTACTACAAAAGCTGCAGTATCTTCATTTTGGCAGCAGAATGATAGATCTGCTAACCAAATGTTATCCTTAAGTGTGCTTTTCTGTTAGATCATTAGGTTTCCTTTTTCTGTGCTTAACACATGTGTAGAAATTAAATGGGTCTGGAGTCATTCATATTTTATGAATATGAAAAGTAGTGTTCTTTTGAATAAAACCAGCCATTTTCTAGTTAATTGATGCAAATAAAATATCGTCCTACATTTTTTTCCTGCTGCTCTAAATCCATTTATTATCCTTTGAGCTTCTGGAAACCTAAAAGAAATAAAAGAAGACAAAGCAAAACAAGCAAACCAGGTTGTGAAGAGGAGCAAACCCTTCTGCATTCTTTCCCCACTGTGCATTAGAAATCAACTCAACTCGTTTCCTTTTTGAAGTGGAGTGAGCACACTCAAAGTCCCTACCCCCAGCACTGTAAATAATACTTGAACACCTCCTATGTTCCAAAGAAACACTGCGCAGAATAACAGGAAAAGACTTCAGAGATTATCTGTTTTAATTCCTTCACTTTATAGGTAAGGAAGCCAGAATCTAGAGAGGGAAATCGCTGTCACAAGGTCACACGTATAACTGCTGGGAAACCGCATTTATTCATATTATTGGGATCCTACCTTCACTGTTTTCCAAACAGCATGTGGCCCTGCAAATGAGAGTTAGGAAGAGTGAGGTACAGTTTCCACAAAATCTATTAATGAGAATATTCAATTATTCAATATATTAAAGTATTTTCAAAGATGAGTAAAACTTACTTTAATCTTTTAGAATATTAGTCTAGATAAATGTCAATGTCACTTTCAGCTAAATATTCTATTTCAGAAAACATTTCATTTCATATTTTTGTAAATGTATATATTTACCATTGAGATACTGAAATATCTGTGACATGAGTAGACTGAGGAAGGCTCTCTTGTATATGAATGTCATTTGACACAGTCTTAAAAATTAGTGAGACTGTTTACAAATGTTGAACCAAAGGAACCAAATTCCTAGAAGTAAAAATTGATAGGTGAGTGTAGTGACACGTGCATGTAGTTCCTAACATTCAAGAGGGAATTCTCTTGAACAAAAGAGTTTGAGGCAACTGTTCTCAATACAGCAACATAGATTTTTTCACGTAAAAATAATGGGATATCTGGTAAATTTTAAGTATAAAAACACCTTATTTGCAATAAAACTAGTTCAATAGCAAAGAAATATACAATGTCACTTTTAATTTTAAATGATGCCATAAGAGACTTGGGGTGGGTTGTGGTGATCAGTCTGAAATACTGGCCATACCACGGTATTTTTATTAGCATCCCATAATTTTGGCAAATATGGAGATAAAGTAACCTGGGCTGAGTTTTATCTCTAAATCCTAATGTGTTTTGGAAGGAAATATTTGCTTTTATATTCTAGGTAGCACTTTAGAAAAGACACAGACTCCTGCTGTGTGACCAGCGTCCAGAATATGTGTTTTTCACCAAAGATTGCAAACTCTCTTGATTTACTCCCTGGAGACCATTTGAAGTCTGTTGTTATCTCTCATGTTCTCTCTCTCTCTCTCTCTCTCTCTCTCTCTCTCTCTTTCTCTTTCTCTCTTGTCACATTAGAAGATGAAGTTCAAAAAACAAGGAGAATCAATTTTGAATTGCTTAGTTACAAGCTTCCTATGAAGAGGATGCCTCAGGCCCAAACAAAGAAATTGAGATACTTATTTAGGGGGTGATCCTTTGAAGGGGAATGTGTCTACTGCCAGGGAAGTCAGCCTGCTGGAGACTATGCACGCCTTTTCTCCCTGTGGTCCTTCACGACGATAAGGTGGTGTGAGATCAGTTATGCCCACTTTCTCCTTCCCTGGGCCTTCCAACTTTCTCTAGAAATCAAGGACAGTTCCTTGTTTTAATGCCAACTCCTCCACCCCCCTGTAAAGATCAGTGGAATCTGCCCGGGGTTAGGAACGTTCCCAAATACTTCCTAGGCAGAATCATGGAAATTAAAGCTGTGGAGGACCTCATTGGATCATCCAGTTCATCTATTTCCCATTAAAGAGTTTTCCAGATGGAAGGCTTTCAGATGCTGGATGCCGCCGCCTCTCCTTTTTGCAGGCCCCAAAGTCAGATCGCGAGCATCCATCCAGTCGAATGCAGAGCAGTGAATAAGACCTGTATTCAATAATCTCATAGACAGAAAAGTGCCTTTCCCAAAGGTGTTATCATATTACAACAGCTTTTGGATGAAAATAGGCGACACCTCATCAGCACGGTTACGTGAGCGTGGAGTATGGTCCTCCCAGCGCCGTGGGCAGGACATTTCCTCCAAGAGCAGAGCTTGGTGACCATGTCCTGAGCGCAGAGGAAAGAGCTCACTGGAAACTAAGTCACTCTTATGCACTGCCTCTCTCTACTGCCTTCTTTTTCTCTTTCCCTTTTCCTGTTGTTTCTTCTGGTTTTGTTGTTTCTCTTCATTCTCTAGTAGCAAACTAGCATTTATGTTTTGTTATTTATTTTCCAAAAGTCTCTTAGGAGTGTGTTGTCTGATAGCGCATAGACAGAACCATATTGAGTCAGCCAGTTTTAACCGAGAGTTCAATCACGCATCTCTCCCTAACAGGCATCCATCTGCTGCACCCGAGGCTGCTCAAAATGGGCATCTGTTATTTCCTGTGTTCCATCTAAAGGTGGCCTCAGTGCTGTGGTCTTTACATGGATGCGAGGCCACATTACAGTTTGAAACAAGCATCTGATTTAATAGCATGTAAATCTGGCTTTAAATCTGGTGATGGCAGGGCTGAAGAGATGGCTCAGAGGTTAAGACTCTTTCTCACAAGTAAAAGGACCTGAGTTTAGATCCCAGGCCCTACGTAGGAAACGCCAAATTGAAATAGCTGTGACTCGAACTCTAGCTCCCCATGGGCATAGCCTGGGAAATCTCAAAGAGAAGCATAAAGAAGGTAAATGCGTACATGAAGTCATCCTTGGTCCTCCACAGCTATTTAAAAAAAAAACTTGAGGGGGGGATCCTTGTTCTTCTTTCTCTTCCTTCCTTCCTTCCTTCCTTCCTTCCTTCCTTCCTTCCTTCCTTCCTTCCTTCCTTCCTTTCTTTCTTTTTCTTTCCCATATAATTCTGCATGCAGATTTTTAGAATTGAACTAAATTTATTCACTTGTGCAATGATTTTTATAAAGCAAAATAAATGTTAACTTATTTGGCCCTTGCTCAATGCAAAATAAAAAATAGCTTCTTCTTTGTTTTTTTTTAAACACGACTAATCTAAGAGTTTGTTAGAATTCCAAATTTGGAAATAATTTTTAAATTGTGTCTTTTTTCCCTGTATTACTTTTAGAGAAAGCATGATTTAATTAAAATATTTGTAGTAATGACAGTTTGATTTGAGGTTATCATTTCTTGACTTTTTAAAAAAGAAACAATTCTATCAATGTAGAGTTGGCAAATAAAATAATTTTGATATTGAACTTAGTAAATGTGATAGTACTCTAAACACCCTTTCACTGATAAATTAAAATAACAAGTTTTAACTCTCCAATGATGTAGCAATCATAACGTGTGCCATGCACATGAGTCAAAATGCTTCATTACAGTACTCCAGTATCAGGCAACAGTTTGAGCTAATGAACACAAAGGGTAACCAACAAGATTGGTTTCAGGAGCATCTTTGTTTGAAATTCTTCTCCTCCATGAACTGAAGTATCTTGCTCTTTTCAGTGTGTTGAATTTCCCAACCAGGTTTTCCATGCCCTCCCATCTTAATTTATGTTCCCTATAGAGTTTCAAGGACCTGTCTCATTCTCACTTTGTAATTGTTTATTTATACTGTTTATTTTCTTTTTACTTTTTCTAAACAAAAGGTATGGGTGTGTAGAACTTTTAGGTGATTTTAAGATTTATATTTAGAACAATTGGCTTGCCACATAAAGAACCCTCAAGTTTTTGTTGAATAAATGAGCAAATCTGAAGCAGAGGGAAAAAATGTTGTTTGGCTTCAGAAAGAGGTGGGTGTTATACTCTTTCAAAGCAGGAGTATTTTGACTGTTATCATAGTATTCCATTTGTCTGATCCTCTACTGTCTGAGCCAGTATTCATTCTTGATCAACATAGTCCAAGAATTAACTTGAGGAGGAAATTGAAAGACCTGCCAATAGTTTCATCATCTAAATTGTAGACTATTCTGCTTAGATCATTGATAGTGACCAACACTGATAGACAGTCATAGTATGTCAACACAAAGAAAAAAATTTCCTTTTAAAGCTTATTGTGTCTATTCATTTGTAACTGAGAAATTTGTCATATCAAAGACCACTTTTCCCAGAATGTCTGGCTTCTAAGGGAAGCTGAAAATAAGGATATTTATATGAAATTTTCAATTTCAAAATGTGACAATGTCTTAAAAATGTTGCATTAAAAGTCAAGATATACAATACCATATCCATCTTTCCTTTGTCTCGTGTACTTTATTTACTAATTTGGTATTTCACAGCACAGAAGATTGTGATAGTAAAGAAAAAGCTTCAAAAATTCTTTGTCTTTCAACCTAACACTTGGCTAAGATTATTATGTTCCGTCACTTATCCCAGAAAAGCTGTAATACTAACACTTTACTCAGAAAAGAAATCATCATGTATTCCTCTTGCACATTACTTCCTGCAATTAAAGGTATTTCCATACTTAAAACAAAACACCTTACATTACATAAGGTAACAAAGTTTTTCTTTAAAGAATTGTTTAATCACATGTGCCACAAATACTTTCAGAATGCTTTCAATAAAAGATAAAATAAATGGCATCCTTTTGTATATTGCACATTTGAGAAATCTGAATTCGGTTCCTCAAGGAATCTTTTTATTTTGCAGATTTTCTGTATAGAAAGTACTGTAGGAGATGGTGAGCATATGGGAACACACAGCCTGTGTGTCTTTGGGAAGCTTCATTGCTTACAGTCTACTAAGTGGAGAAAGAACCAGGTGGTTCAGCAGTAATTCTCTCTTTAGTGGCTGTGGAGTTTTTCTGAGGACAGTCTCTAGAGACACTCACTTGGTGGTCATGGGACGGAGGCACACTCCGGGAAAACAGGAAAAATGTGTGCTGAAGTATGTGAGCCAGAGTCACAGTGTGGAGAAAGTAGATCTCGGGAATTTCAAGTGTTGAGCCAGAAAAGATGCAACTGGAAGAAACCCTAACGCAGAAGCTCTTACAAGCTCTATTGTATAGACTTCCTGTCTTTCTTCATTTTGGAAAATTAAATAGTAGAGACCAGTGAAACAGTTCAATGAGAAATTGTGTGGGAGTGATTACTTTGAGGTTGAAAAATAAAGGGTGAATTACATGTGCTGAGGTTTGGAGAAAGTGGACATGTTTGTAGACTACCTGACAAGGATAATCCAAAGCTCCAGGACATTAAGGTGGCAACAATAAGTTGTGAAGGAGACAAGACAAACTCCTGTGGAAGTTTAATCAATAGCATTCACAATTCTGAGTGACTCACTCAGACACTATTTTCCCCTTGTGGAACTCATGTTACACATTTCCACCAAAGTTTTATTTTTCTAGGAATCTGGGATGCCATCATTCTTTCCAGCCACTGCCATCCTGACAGGTGTGGGGATACCAATCACCTCACTGAAGTTGCAGTTTCCTCCCAGGGGACACTGTGCACTGGAAACTATTTGTCTTCCCTACCACAAGTGAGCTTAGCGTGACAGTTTACACATGCAAGCCAAAGGTTTCCTCAGAATCCCTCATGACTTATTTATATCTAGTCGGTCAATTAAATATAGAACATACTCTTTATTGGCTCAGGGCAACTTTGTTTAATATATGAATCTGCCAAGGTCTGTGCATCCCTTGTTTTCCTTTAAGATGATCTCATTCTGTCCCTCAACAACCTCTGATTATCCTTCATTTCCCATCCTCATTTGGCAACGTGAGTTCCACTGGAGTTTTTTTTTTAATATATGACACACATTTTTTTCTTCAACCTTTTAATAGGGTCACTGTTGGAGACTTCAGGCTTCCCACTCTCTGATTCCTCTCTAAATGATTCTTATTTCCTTTTTACCAGTTAACTAATAAGTAAGAATGAAGAGTTATGGACAAAATGGAATTCTAGATCATTACATTATAGGCATCATAAAATGAAAACTGTTCAGCCTACCTTTCTTAATATATAAGAAATAATAAAACTATCACTTGCTCTTTGTAGCTGTATATTTATCCTAGTATACATTTAAGTTTGTAAATAATTAAAAATAAACTAAATGCCCGAAGATGACCTACTCAGTGACTCAACAATGATGTAAATAGATAAGGCACATTATATTCTAATTTGTGATTTTAATATGAAAATCTAATTATCACATGGAATAAAGGAAAAGGATACTGAAAAATCCAATACAAATGTGAGCTTAGTTTTCAATATATTTCATTTTATATGACTATTCAAACAGTATTTCCAATGCTCTTAATATAATTTTTACCATTTTATACTATCTAACAAAGAATATATTAAGGATTCAGGATACTTGCTGTCTTTGGCAATGTTTATCCTGGCTTCGAACTTTGCTAAAATGTTCACAGTAAAATAGCCATGTATAAATCACAAACATGGCATTTTAAGAATATTTCCGTGAGATTTCATATGATCAAACATCCTAAAGCAAAAATCTCCTACCACTTCCTCTGAGTTGGCAGCACTTCTTTGACCAGAAACACAGACTGTGCCTCAGGGATGCCTGAATTCAACCGGGATTTACCTCCTAAAGGGTGATGATTGATGCCACTGTGAAAGAACCAAATTGATAACCTTGGGTAAAAGTTAGAAAATACGTAGCAACTATTTTCAGCCAATGAAGCAATTCCTGACTTCAGCATTTGTTTTTAAGTTTTGTCTGTTTTGTAAAATTTCCAATTGATTTTTACCATTCTCTACTCTTTCTGCTTGAAGAATCTCTGTCTCCTTCAATCTCCAATCCAAAGTACACTGAAGATTCTGAGGTTCATACATGAGAATAGCAAAGGCCAGCTCTGGCCAAAAGACATCTTAATCTATGTTTGTCATCAACATTTACTTCTTGAGGACAAAATTTGGAAGACTATATCATATTTCTCTTCCTTTGTTCCCCTTTATTTTAGCGTGCCTCATTGGAAGAAGAGGTGACTCTAATATCTAGTGATCTTTTTTTTCCCTTCAAGATCTAGTGATCTTTTTTCCCTATCAATTGCATGAGCCAATGTGAAATTCAATATTGCTCCACCAACACATTGTGCATGTTAATTTGCCAAAAAGATAAGTTGAATTTTCTCAGGTTTGCAGAATCCCTGGGATTACAGTGTATCCCACTCCTGCTCCCCAAGTACCTCTCATTGGGGTCCCATTTCCTTTTCTTTCCTAAACATGTTCCCCTGAGATCCTGTTTAATTTGAATTGTATTAAATTCATCAACCTCTCTAATGAGCGTTGGGCATTGTTCCACTTGTATGGTGGCCTCTCCCGGATAATAGCAGAAGGGGATCTTAAGTGCCTTCAGTGCGTGTCCTTCTGGGTGTTCCTGCAGGGCCCAAGTACTGATGCACATTACGTGAGTGTCATAAATAACTTGGCGGAAAGGGTCAGTGTTTTCTTATCTTGAAGAGAGTCAAAGGGCAGTTTGCATTTATCTAGGAAATGTACCTCACAGATGCTAGTCTTAAAAGCTCCTCAGGGAATAGGTGGGGAAATACTATTATCCTTACATAACTCTGAAAACCTGGATGGGGGGGTGAGGAAACAACTGTATTAATTCTTCCCTTTCCTTTTCCTCAAGGCCACTGCAAATGAGAACTAAAGCGGGTGGAAATAACTTAGAAATCATTGGTAATTCTGTATTTTCTTACAATTCACAGCTTCTGCTCAGCATTACAAATGTTCTTGCCACATCTTGACTTATTTCCTATAGGATGTCTTCTACTTGTGTCCAAAATAACTTGCAATAAGTTTCTTTGTCAGTGCCTTCTCCAGTTTGTCTTCCCAAAGTGGAAGAGAGTACAGTGTGGTTTTTGATTTGTTGTGGTAAATTGTGACCTAATACAAAAATTTAACTCTGACCAAGTACAAATAAAGTTTAACCAGGCAGAGTTTTTGCAACTGAATTTTCAAGGCCCCCTACGTAGTCTCCAGCTGTCTGGATCTGTTCCTAGAGGGGAAATCACAGATGAGGTCTGTGATATGTCTCCACTGAATTCTTAGTCCACCACCCATTCTGATTTCATGTTTCTGTTCTTCACTGTAGTCCACTTCCTCAAGACTAAGCTTACTGTGTCCATTAATCTATGTTTAAAAATGCTTGGGAAAATAAAATACTACAGGAAGGAAACTTCACTGATAAATGTCAGCAAACTTTATATATATAAAAATGAGGGAGCTGCTGTTTTATTTTGAGTTTGATAATTATGTTAGAGATGCTATTTTACTAGTTATCTTTAGTAAGATTATTTTACATAAATTAACCATCTTTCTATACACAAGATATCCAAATCTAACAAAATATTTCCATCACACACACACACACGCACACACACACACACACACACACACACACACACACACAAACAAACAAAACCGTCCAACCTGTTTCTTCCTGGAGATATAGCAAGTGCTAATTTTCCAAGGTGGGACTTAGTTTGGCATATTCAGGAAATGAAAAGTCAGTGTCTCAGTGGCCTCATTAGGAAACAAAGATAATGACATGAAACCAAGACAGAAAGGCTGATGAAGCCTAATGTTGAATATTGATCTTTTATTTTAGGGAGAGTTTTCATTGGAAAAAAAAGGAATTAAAATTGAGATTTTGGTTGGAATTTTGTACATAGAAGGACATTATGAAGTATTCAAAATGAGATTTATTTTCATTGTCTGTCCAATTCTGTATTTCCCACCTATCCTAGTTTCTGCTTAGTATGTGATTCCCTTACCACATCTTCAGCTGGACAGAGTCCTTTCTTTTTTTTATATTTATTTATTTTTTAATCTATTTATTTTTCTGCTCATACAAACATAATAGGTACCCCTGTTCCCTCCTTCTCTCCACCCCTCTCTGGACCTCCCTGCTCCCTCCCCCCTTTTTCTTTTCCTTTCCCCCCTCCCTCCCTTTCTTCCAGTGTCCCCTCCCCCCATCTCTGAAGCATTCTTTATTGTGTATATCAAACTATCCTCTGGGTCCTCCTCTCTGATGAGGTGTAAGGACTCAGTAGAATTTCCTAGAATTCTTTCTTGTGTTCCCCTGAAGTATAGGAACACTATTGTGACAATGAGGTGTAAGGACTCAGTAGAATTTCCTAGAATTCTTTCTTGCGTTCCCCTGAAGTATAGGAACACTATTGTGACTGTTAATCCCTTGCTTCTAAGGATCCTAGTGTCTTTAGTCCATGCTAGACTTTGAGGGGTCAATGAGAAGTTGGTCATTGCGCAGATCATGCAGAGTCCTATTACGATTGCTTCGGCCCTAACTTGTGTGGAGTATCTTGCATATCTTGACTCCTTCCGATCCTTGTGCTCTTACAATCTTACCGCCCCCTCTTCTGCAAATTTCCCTAAGCTTCAGGATGGGGAGAGATTAGGCAGGCCTGATTCCAGGTGGTTGATATAGAGTCTCTGATGTTCTGAATTATAGTTCGTTGTTTTTTTTTTTTTTTCAGTTTTGCTGCTCCTGGAATGCCCTTGGCTCCATCCTGATTGGTATTGGATGTCAGCCCCTGGCCAGAGATAAAAAACTGTTAAAATAGAGTTTTATTATAAGGATAGATTCAAAAGTAGATGGAATAAGAGTAGGAGATTGTGGTGAGGGGTGGGATCAGTCTTCCATTGCAAAATGGTTACCTTCTATCTGCCAGACTATGTCCTCCCTTTCTGGTGAGATCATACACCATCAGTTGCAAGTGACCAGGAAGGAAAGACTTCCAGCTTAACCAGATGTCTCATTACTTACTTCCAGTCTTGATGGTGGCCTATTATCTTTGCAGTAGCATGATCTCCTCTTTCCTTGATCTGGCGGGTCCCTCCTTCCCCTTCTCTCCTGTTTATAATCTTTGCAATTACTGTAGGTATTACAGAGATTTATCTTTGAGTATGTCTTTAAGTGGGTTTGGTACTAGGAGCTACCTATTAGGGAGGACATACGGCACTTAATTTTCTGTATCTGGGATACTTCCCTCAATATAATTGTTTCTAATTCCATCCATTTCCCGGCAAATTGCATTAATTCATCATTTTTGATGACTGAGTAATATTCCATTGTATAAATGTACCACATTTTCCTTATCCACTCTTCAAACTGTTGGACATTTGGGTTGATTCCATGACATTGCTATTGTAAACAGTGCTGCTATGAACATTGTCATGCCTGTCTATCGAGATGAATTTTTGCTGTATGGGGGGTTATTCCCAAAAGAGGAATAGCTGGGTAATATGGCATTTCAATCTCTAACTTCTTTAAGAATTCCCAGACGGCTCGCCAGAGTGGCTGTATGAGCCTGCATTTCCACCAGTAATGTAGGAGAGTTCCCCACTCTCCACATCCTCTCCAGCATTTGGTGTTGTTTGTATTGTGGATTTTTGCCATCCTGACCGGGGTGAGATGATATCTCAGGGAAGTTTTGATTTGCATTTCCCTGATGGCTAAGGATGTGGAGCATTTTTTAAGATATTTGTTAGACATTTTAATTTCATCGCTGGTAAAGTTTCTTTTAGTTCCAAAGGCCTATTTTTTAATTAGGCCATTTGTTTCCTTGATGTTTAGTTTTCTAAGTTCTTTGTGTGCTCTGAATAATAGAGCTCTATAAGATGTATGGTTAGTGAAGATTTTCTCCCATTCTGTGGGTTGCCTTTGTGCTGAGTTACAATCTCTTTATCTGAACAGAAGCTCTTTAATTTCATAAGATCCCATCTGTTGAGTGTTGGTTGTATTGACTGTGGTATTGGATTTCTGATTAGGAACTGTTGGCCTAGCCCAATCATCTCCCGGGAGTTCCCTACCCTTTCAACTATGGTTTTTATAGTCTCTGGCCTTATATTGAGGTCCTTGATCCATTTGGAATTAAGTCTTGTACATGGTGATAAGTACTGGTCCAGTTTTAATCTTCTGCATATAGAGATCCAGTTTTGCCAGCACCATTTGTTGAAGATACTGTTCTTTTTTCATTGGATTTTTTTGGGCCCCTTTGTCAAAGATCAAATGGCTATAATTGTGTGGGCTTATATCTGGGTCTTCAACCCTTATCCATTGATCTATGTGCCTATTTTGAAGCCAGTACTAGACTGTTTTTACAACTATGGATTTGTAGTATAGACTAAGGTTTGGTATGAGATACCTCCAGCAGTGTTTTTGTTGCTCAGGATTGTTTTTGCTATCCTGGGTCTTTTGTGCCTCCATATGAACATTGAGATTGTTTGGTCAAATTCTTTAAAGAATTTCTTTGGGATTTTTATTGGTATAGCATTGAGTCTGTATATTGCCTTTGGTAGGATGGTCATTTTTATGATATTGATTCTGCCAATCCAGGAACACGGGAGGTCTTTCCACTTTCTGGTGTCTTCTGCAATTTCTTTCTTGAGGGTTTTAAAGTTTTCATTGTAAAGGTCACTTACTTACTTGGTTAGGTTTATACCAAGGTATTTCATTTTTTTAGGGGCTATAGTAAATGAGATTGTTTCTCTCAAGGCTTTCTCACTCCTTTCATTCTGTACATATAGGAAGTCCACTGATTTTTGTATGTTTATTTTATATCCTGCTACCCTGCTGAACTTCTTTATTAGTTCCAGGAGTTTCCTGGTGGAGTTTTTGGGATCCCTCAGGTATAAAATCATGTCATCAGCAAATAGTGATAACATGACTTCTTCCTTGCCGATTTGAATCCCTTTTATCTCCTTTTCTTGTCTTATGGCTTCAGCTAAGACTTCAAGTACAATATTGAATAGAAGTGGTGAGAGTGGACAGCCTTGTCCTGATCGAAATGGGAATGCTTCAATTTTTCTCCATTGAATATAATCCTTGCCGTGGGCTTTTAGACAGCTTTTATTATATTGACAAAGGTTCTTTCCATTCCAACTGTCTCTAGCATTTTGATCATAAAAGGCTGTTGGATCTTATCAAAAGCTTTTTCTGCATCTATTGAGAGTATCAATGTGGTCTTGGATTTTAGTCTGGTTTATATGGTGGATTACATTTATTGATTTGCATATGTTGAACCAACCTTGTATGTCTGGGATAAAGCCTACTTGATCCCCATTAATGATCTTTTTGATATGTTTTTGAATCCGATTTGCTAAGACTTTGTTGAGAATCTTTGCATCTGTGTTCATCAAAGAGATTGGCCTATAGTTTTCTTTTTTAAGTGTATCTTTATTAGGTTTTGGGATTAAGATGATATTAGCTTTGTAAAAAGAATCTGGTAGTGTTCCTTCCTTTGCTATTTGATGAAACAGTTTAAGTAATATTGGTGTTATTAGCTCCTTGAATGTCTGGTAGAATTCTGTGATGAATCCATCTGGTCCAGGACATTTCTTGATGGGAAGATTCAAGAGTACTTCATCAGTTTCCTCATATGTTAGAGTACTGTTTAAATAATTCACAACTTCCTGATTCAATTTCGGTAAGTTGTGCTTACTTAGGAATTCATCCATTTCTTTTATGTTGTAAAATTTCACAGAGTATAAGTTTTTGAAATATGATGTTATAATACTCTGAATTTCTTTGGTATCCATAGTGATAACTCCATTTCATTTCTAATTCTTGCTTTTGGTTAATTTAGCTAGTGGGTGTATGAATCTTATTGATTTTTTTCAAAGAACCAGCTTTTTGACTGGTTGATTCTCTACATCTTTTTCCTAATCTCTACTTGGGATATTTCTCCCCTTATTTTGCTAATCTCCTCTCTTCTACTGCTTTTGGAATCAGATTGCTCTAGTGTCTCTAAAGCTTTAAGCTGCTTGTTAAGTTATTTATTTCTGATGTTTCCATTTTTTTTGATGTAGGCATTGAGAGCTATGAACTTACCTCTTAGGACAGCTTTGATTGTATCCCAGAGATTTTAATAAGTTGTATTTTCATTATCATTCAATTCAGGATATCTTGAATTTCCTTTTTAATTTCTTCCTGAATCCAATTCTCCTTCAGCATCACAGTGTTAAGTTTCCAGGATTTCTGTTGTTTATTGTGTTGTGGATATCAAGCTTTAGACCATGGTGGTCTGATAGGGTACAGGCTAGAATTTCAACTTTCCTGTATATGTGAAGATTCGTTTTGTGGCCCTATATGTGATCTATTTTGGAGAAAGTTCCATGTGCTGCTGAGAAAAATGTGTATTCTTTGGTGCATGGATGGAAAGTTTGATAGAGATCTGTAAGGCCCATTTCTTTAAGAGTTTGGTTGAATTCCAAAGTGTCTCTGTTAAGCTTTTGACCTGTTGATCTATGCCATGTTGAGAGGGCAATGTTGAAATCCCCAAGAATTATCATTTGGGGGTTGATTTCTCACTTTAGACACTGTAGAGTTTGCTTAATGAATGTGGAGGGGTCCGTATTAGATGCAAATATGTTTAGTATTGTGAAGTCTTCCTGGTGAATTGTACCTGTGACTAAAAATTTAGTATCCATCTGTGTCTCTTATGATTTTTTTTGGTTTGAAGTCCACTTTGTCTGAAAGCATAATGGCTACCTCTGCCTGTTTCCTGGTTCCATTAGCTTGCACAATTTTTGACCAGCCTTTTATTTTTAGGATGTAGCTATCTTTTGTGGTGAGATGCATTTCCTGAAGGCAGTAGATTGATGGGTTATTGTTTTTAATCCAAGTTTGTAATCTGTGTCTCTTGATCAGTGAGTTAATACCATTGACATTTAATGTTATAATGGAGAAATTCTTTTTAATTCTGGACATTTTTTATGTTTAGTGGATTTTGTAAACATATTCTTTGACATTTATGGTTTGGTGGTATTATACTTCCCTTCTATCCTCCTGGATACGCTTGTTATTTTCTTCAAGTTTGCGTATCATTTCTAGCATTTTTTGAAGGCCTGGTTTGGTAGACATGTATCCCTTCAAGTTGTCTTTGGGCTGGAAAACTTTTCTTTCTTCCTTGATCATCATGGATAGTTTTGCCAGGTATATCAGTCTGGGTTCACATTTTTGCTCATTTAATATTTGAAGTAAGTCTCTCCAAGCTCTTCTTGCTTTTACTGTTTCCATTGAGAAAGTCATTTGTTATTTTGATAGGTTTACCTTTATTTTTTTAATTTTTTTATTATTTATTCAATTGTGCGTGTATGCGGGTGTGTGTATGTATGTGTGTGTAGGTATGCGTGTGTGTAGAACCACGGACAAATCGGGAACCACAGCCGGCGCCTCCATCTGTTCCTTGTTTACTCTGCTCCGGGATTCACAGGCTCCGCCCTACCAGGACCAGAAACACAGGTCGCCCCTGCTTCCACCTGGCGTCTATACGTGGGGTCTAGCATCTGAACTCAGGACCTTCCGCCTGCAAGGCAGAGGCTTAACCCCTGAGCCACCTCTCCTGCCCCAGGTTTACTTTTAAAAGTGACTTGTTTTTTTTTTTGTTTGTTTGTTTGTTTTTCCCTTGAAGCTCTCATCCCTTTTCTTTGACTTGAATGTGAAGTGTTTTGACTATTATTTGCTGTGGCAATTTTCTATTTTGGTCATATCTGTTTGGAGTGCGAAATGCCTCTTGTATTTGGATGGGCCTCTCATTCTTTAGTTGAGGGAAGTTTACATTTATGATAGTTTGAAAAATTTCCTTAGGTATGATATTTAGGGATTCTTGCTCTGGTATTCCATTAATACGCATGTTAGGCTTTTTCAGGGTGTCCCATAGCTCTTGAATATTCCTCTCTTTTTGGTTTCAAGAACTTCTTCCATTGAGTTGGTTACTTCTCCCACTTGGTCGTCAAGATATGAAATTCTATTTTCTGCTTCATTAGTTCTGCTGAAAAGACTCTCTGTTGAGTTTTGGGTTGAAGATAACTTGTCTTTTAGTTCAGTTTTAAACTCTGCCTGAGACTGTTTTAACTGCTCTATGCCTATTTTTGTTTCTTGAACTGTTTTTCTCAACTCCTCCAAATGTCTGTTGTGTTCCTGTTCAAAATGGTTGATTGTAGTTGTTTAACTCCTCCCGGATTTCCTCTTTCATAGTATTAATCGTGGTAATGATCATACTTTGAATGTCGTTATCTTGGGTCTGGCTTTCTTGGCTATTTTCTGTGAATTTGTTCTGGTTGGAATCCATCATTATGGGGTTAATTCTTTCAGTGGGAGATTTGTCTTCATGGGTTTTGTTTCTCATGGATCTGCACTTTGACTTGGGCATTGCCGTTTTGTCTCTTACAACCTTTCAGTTTCTGTGTGTTTTTGACTGAACTCATTTATTTGGTATTACTACACTTGGGCAATTATTACTAGTGCTTGGCTTGTAGTTGAGTTTGTTTGTCTGCTGTTTGTATTATTTCCTAGATATGCTATTAAGCTGTTAGTACATCAGTTAAGTCAGGTTAAGTAGACATGGGGTGAATATTAGTATGGTAGTGCACTTTTATGATTTAGTATCTTGGAGATATGTGAGGGTGAGTGGTATAATATCTGGAGTTGTATATATTTTGGGGATGGCTATATGGAAAAGATAATCTACAGTGATTAATACTTAAATAGAGCAGTATGATAAAAGAAAGAGATTTACTTATCTTTGGACTGGATGTGAAGAATCTCTCCCATGTGATAGAATGATTTTAGAGGACTTCAGATGTATGGCCTTTGTCCCTTAGAGCTTTGCTTGGGTTTTCTTTGGATTCTGTTTAATTCTGAATAGCAGTGTGTCCTCCTTGGACCACGAGCGGAAGGGGAGAGGGGCTGGTGGTGATGGCAGAACTCTTCACCTGGGACCTGGGACTTGGCTTAGTGGCCCACCCAGGCTCCAGGGATGGAGGAACCAGAGCAAGTCCTGGTCCGGCAGGCGGGCGGGCAGGAGGAACAAAGAGGCTGGGGGAAACTAGAGGCAGCCTGGTGTTGCCTGGGCTGGCTGGTGGGAGGAGCTGAGACAATGGGCAACCTGGAGGCTGGGTAACTCACCTGGGATGGAGGACCGACCGGGAGCGAGTCCCATCGCGGGTGGGCAGGCGGGTGGACAGAGTCCTTTCATGTGTTGTGGTCCTTCCACTCTCTTCTGTCATGCAAAAAAATTAAGTAAAGAGGCAGGAGAGAGAAACGGGGAAGAGCTAGAAGTCTTTTCTTGGAAACCTATTGCTTGTCAATATCCATTTAAAGATCTGTTTGTGAGGAACCAAACGAATCTCTAAAGAATGTAGAGAGCTCATCTGAATGGAATTCTGATAAAACATAATTAAATAGTATATATGTGATTTATCAACACATGTTTAACATTGAATGGGTAGTGCAAGAATTTAGAATATTATTTTACATCATTTGTTGAAACACCTAATTTCTTAAAAGCCTATGGTAAGTTCCTAAAATATTTTATATGTAATTTTATATCCAAGAAATTATGAATATATGACTTATGATTATTATATTGCTATATTTTCAATAATGTTTATTTGAGAGAATAGAGAGAAAGAGAAAGAAAAAGGCAGGCATACATATGCATGTCATGAGTCACATGTGACAAATAATGAATTGTTAAATAGCATGAATTATCAGATATTTTAGAAAAGTATACACATGAGACCCATGAAGAAATGGGTCAATTTACTTGCCTAGTTTTACTTTCGGGTTTTGATCTTATATTTGTACAAAAGCATGGTTTAGCACGCAATGTATTGCTTTATACTTAAAAAGATATTTGGTGAATTAGTGGTAACCTTAAGAAGAACCTCATCTAAATATTGACACTCAGGCAGATAGGTGATAAATAGATGGGTAAATGGATAGATAGATGATAGACAGACAGATAGATAGATAGATAGATAGATAGATAGATAGATAGATAAAGTGACCAATTGTTTGTAACAGTTTCCCGTGACTCTTTTTCTATATTGTAAATAACATTTTTAAAACAAACTGCAAAATAGCAGCATATCCCATCTGTGTCTATTTTCTCTTAATACATGAAGTCAAAACTCCCGTTCTCTTCTACTCCCAACCACTAAAGGTGACATCCACAAAAATCGAGGGTGTTCTGTCATCAATGATAATGGACAAGGATTTTGATGTGTTATTAAAATTTTCTGGAGTCGTTTAAACAAATCCCCTTCCATGTATTCCAGAAGAATATGAAGTATGTTGGATCTGTGATCTGGAGTCTTTCAATCACACTGATTTTGAGAAGATGAGGTCTGGACATAGCATAGAAGGAAACAAACTGTCAGGTAAATTCTAATTATGAAAATCTAGCTGCTCTACAAAAGAAAATCAAGGGCATAGTCAGTCCCTTATGATTTCTACACTGGCCATTTAAGAAGACATAGAACTGGGTGTCAGAGTTACTCTGTGCCTTTCAGTCTGAAAATTCAAGATACTCTTTGAATTGAAGCTTATTAACCTTAATTTCTATTACTGTACTTGAATTGAATGCTATTTTAAAGGGTAACGTGGTTCTATTCCATGCAGCGATACAACCACGGGGAAAGGCAGGATAGATATTGCAATGCATTATACATGTGATGTTCCTCTGAAGTGATTTAGCTCTTATTTATGATATCTTCGATATCATAATCAAAAAATATTAACAGTGAACTTACTATGAAGACTAATAGGCTAAGAGCTAATAATTAATGATTTAAGACATTCTTTCATATGGTAGATCAGCATGAGTTATTTGATATTTTACTTGTAACTGTGGGAATTTTGCCAAATAGTTACTGTAACTTTATTAAAGAAAAGCAACCATGAGTGAATTTTTGATTTTTGATGGATTCAAAATGAATTCACTGGCATATCCATTAAAAAATCACACATCCAAAATTTCACCAGGCCTACCTGGGACAATAGAACATCACGAATGTTCTAGTCAAAATGGATAATGAAGTAAGCAGTTCCAAGGATCCCTTTAAAGTTTTAGTAAAGAAAGGGGTAAGGTCCAAATGGAAACAGAAGCATTGTTCAAGTGTAGGCACATTTGCCAAGGACTCATTTCACAAAGCATATTTGGAGACAGAAATCCTTCTACTATGCCAAGAGTTTGGTGACTTTTCGTCTTTTGTCACCTTGTAGTTTTTCCATTGATCCTTTGTTCAAATGTTCCCTGGTGTGCCCCAAGGGGAGGCAATGCCATTTCTCTTGAAAAAAAGCTGCTTTTCTGCTCTGAGACTGGAGTTCCTGAAGCATAGACTTTCCTATGCTGTCCTCAGAAGGTGTCATTAATTTTAAGTCACCTGACAACCATATTCCATTTCAAAGATGACAAAGAAATGATGGGAGATCACTCGTCTCCTCTTTTCTGCTACACAATGTTTCTACTTCATCTCTGGATAGAAGTTCTTCTAAAGTAAGGTTATCATATACTTTTTGATAAACTCTAAAGAGATTAAGCCGATTTTTCTTTTCACCTTTTACTTCTGTCACATTTCCAGTCTCAAAAGGTGGAGCTCTGATAGCGATGTAAGGAATTATTATGCTGGGGGGAAAAAACCCTTGAGAGAATGGAAATAAATCACATTTAAAAACCACTTTGGAGATTCCCATCTACCTGTTCAGCTGCTTTAGTGATGTTTGGAGAATTGTGTGTAAAAATGAATAAAAGTTATTGTTTTTTGTGGGTTAATAGGTCAGGTGTAAACATAAGATTCATATCTGTTATGAAAGCAATATCATAGTTCTCAAATATCTAAGGAGGATAGTTATGTCTAAAGTATAAAGTGATACTCCATTTTTCATCGATATTTGTGCTTTTCACTTGGCTCTGCTAAGTCTAATTAAAGGAAAAAAGCCGGAAAAATGTAACAGTAAGTCTAATGAATATTTTCCAAAGGCTTTCAAAGCATAAGTTGGAACTGATATACTTGGTTTAAATTTATTTCATTGAGGAAAAATATCCACTTTCTCATTCTCATGTCTCTTAATTTTGAAAATAATTAATGTTTTGCAAACAAAAAGGGAAATTAAAAGCTTCCATTAAACTGAAATGAAGACTTTCTTATAATGGATTCTCTCAGAAAGTATAGATGGAATCTATGCTTATATATTGAATATGGACATTCTCTCATGGATGAAAGCCATGTTTATTAAATGTGGAATGTGTGTTTCATACTTTATGTATTCTTCAAAATAAATGTACCAGTGAACTCCAAGATGATGAAGTTTATCAAGCCCTGGCATCTGAACAGATCACACTGCTTGGCTCCAAATATGAATGGAGCTTCTGGTTAGAAGTGTGTATGGAATCAGCACAAATAGGCAGAGTGTTGTGGCTCTGGTGGGAGGGAAGGGAACCAGGGAGCTCTGGCTGGTACAAGTGATTGGCTCTTCTGAGGGGTAACTGGGTGCTAGACAGAATTCCACTAGGAAACTTGCACTGAGATTATAGTGGTTCATGAAAAATGCCAAGCAAAGCAGAGTTGACATGGCTTGGGTCAGAGTGGGGCATTAAAAAAAGAAATAATTGGAAATTTTGCAGCATTCTGAAAGATAAAGAATTGTCCAATAAAAATATTGTCTTTAATCTCTTGGACCTTGATTTTTTGTTTGTTTTTACTTTCTGTCTTCTGCTCCCCATTGTAGGTGGCGATGACTTGCAACTACATTGAGTTCTTTAGACTCACTGGCACTGAGGTAGTCTGGCCTGGGAATTCCAATTAATTATGTTTGTAAAATAGCTACTATCTTAAAGCAATTCATTTATACTGGCAGAAGGTCAAACGTAGTGCCAGAATTTTTAGTGCCTAAAAGCACAGGAAATTTTTGTCTTCTCATACCCTGACAGTGAATGCCAACAGGTACTGCTGAAAGAAACCATGGGGCTTCTGTCACTGATGGACTTTCCCTTGGTACCAAGAAGAAAAGGCAAGATTTGAAAAGACATCATCTTAGATGACTTACGCTATATTTTAGTATTCATGCTTTCTCTATATTTCATTTACTTATGTGGATTATGCAAGGTATCTGTGAAGAATTTATGTACTTTATGTACTTGACATCTGACTTTATCACCAGCAGGTGAGTCCACCTTGAGTAAAGAATAAGAACTAATGGGCAAAGAAGAACTTCAAAGTAGCAGAAGACAGAGCCTACCCTACTGATGTAGTTAGAAATTACTTCAGTCCTTCTACAATGTGAACATGCCTCTGCTTGAGAGTCTTGTGCAGATCATTGTTAGTCTAATTTAAGTGAGAAACTAGACCACGGAGAAGGAAGGATAAAGGTACAATGATGAACTCAGAGGCAAAAGCAAGAGTCCTAATGAGAGATGATGACAGATTGGACTCAAGACAAAACTGTGGATCTAGAAGGAAATTGTCAAATTAAAAGATCAGATAGGCTAAGACTACAAGACAACAAAATGCCATCAGACATTCCTGATTGTGGCCAAAGAAAGAATCTTTTGCTAAGATTGAAAGACTTGCAAGATGCACTATTTTGAAATGAGGTTAAAAGTCCAATTTTAGAAACTTTAAAATTTGGCATTAGTGAATAGATAATAATCAGATCTCTGTAGATATCTATGGAGAAATATTGATAAAATGGCTTGGTAAAGGACTCTGGAGTTCAGCAAAGGGAATCGAAACTAAAGATTTGTATCTGAAAGTTATTAAAGTATTGATTAAAGACTATGTAAAAAGACTTACTTGGGAAAATGAGATAGGTAAAGATTGTTCCCCTTCTCCCTCCCGCCACCTGCTCCCCGCTGTGCCAGGCCCCCAGGTGAGTCCCTGCCCAGCCCCGCCCCACCCAGGTTGCCCCGAGTCCCGGTGGAACCCAGGCTGCCTCTGGCTTTGGTCTGGGCCACGCCCCAGGACCCCGGGACCCCTTCTCCCTCCTGCGCCCCCTTTGTCCATTGGACCGCACGGCCCACTCCCTGCTCAGCCAGGCCCCTAGGTGAGTCCCGGCCCAGCCCCGCCCAGGTTGTCCCATGTCCAGTTTTGGCCTGGGCCATGTCCCAGGACCCAGGCCCCTTTCTCCCTCCCGCCTGCCTGTCCACCCAACTGGACAGGACATGCTCCCTTTCCTCCATCCCTGGAGCTGGGTAGGGCACTAAGCCAAGTCCCAGGTCCAGGGTGAAGAATTCTGCCATCAACATCAGCCCCTCTGCCTCTCTGGCCCACCGGGGACCCACACACGTGGTCTACAGAAGACACACTGCTACTCAGAATTCAATAGAGTCCAAAGAAAACTCAAGCAAAGTTCTAAGGGTCAAAGGTCATACATCTGTAAACCTCTACAATCAACCTGTCATGGGAGAGATTCTTCACAGCCAGCCCAAAGATAAGTAAACCTCCCTTTTTTTTTACCTTACTGTTCCTTTCTAATATTAATCACTATAGATTAACTTTTCCATAAAGCCACCCCAAAAGCACAACTCCAGGGATCATACCACTCACCCTCACATATCACCAAGATACTACATCATAAAAGAACACTATCATACTAATATTCACTCCTTGTCTACTTAACCTGACTTAATTGATGTACTAACAACCTAACAGCCTCAGCTAGAAAATAACAATAATAAAAGACAAACATACCCAACCCCAAGGCAAGCACTAGTAATAACTGCCCAAGTGTAGGAATACCAACTAAATCAGTCAAAAACACACAGAAACTGAAAAGCCCTAGAAGACAAAACAACAATGCCCAAGTTAAAGTGCAGATCCATGAGAAACAAAAGCCAAGAAGACCAATCTCCCATTGAAAGAATTAACCCCTTAATGATGGATTCCAACCAGAACAAACTCACAGAAAACAGCCGAGAAAGCCAGACCCAAGACAACGACTTTCAAAGTATGATCATCACCATGATTAATACTATGAAAGAGGAAATCCGGGAGGAGTTAAACAACTACAATCAACCACTTTGAACAGGAACACAACAGGCATTTGGAGTAGTTGAGAAAGACAGTTCAAGAAACAAAAATAGGCATAGAGCAGTTAAAACAGACTCAAGAAGAGTTTAAAACTGAACTAAAAGAAAAGCTATCTTCAACCCAAAGCTCAACAGAGAGTCCTATCAGCAGAACTAATGAAGCAGAAAATAGAATTTCAGATCTTGACGACAAAGTGGGAGAAGTAACCAGCTCAATGGAAGAGATTGTTAAAACGAAAAAGATACTTGAGAGGAACATTCAAGAGCTATGGGACACCCTGAAGAAGCCTAATATGCGCATTCATGGAATACCAGAGCAAGAATCTCAAAATACCACACCTGAGGAAATTTTTCAAATTATCATAAATGGAAACTTCCCTTAACTGAAGAATGAGAGGCCCATCCAAATACAAGAAGCATTTCGCACTCCAAACAGATATGACCAAAATAGAAAATTGCCACAGCAAATAATAGTCAAAACACTTCACATTCAAGACAAAGAAAAGGGGCTAAGAGCTTCAAGAGAAAAAAAAAACAAGTCACTTTTAAAGGCAAACCTATTAAAATAACAAATGACTTCTCAATGGAAACAGTAAAAGCAAGAAGAGCTTGGAAAGACGTACTTCATGTGAGCAAAAATGCCAACCCAGACTGATATACCCGGCAAAACTATCTGTCATGATTGAGGGAGAAAGAAAAATTTTCCAGCACAAAGACAACTTGAAGGGATAAATGTCTACCAAACCAAGCCTTCAAAAAATGCTAGAAATGATATGCAAACTTGAAGAAAAAAACAACCGTATCCAGGAAGACAGAAGAGTAGTATAATACCACAAAAATATAAATGTAAAACAATACGCTTACAAAATCCACTAAACATAAAAAATGTCCAGAATTAAAAAGAATTTCTCCATTATAACATTAAATGTCAATGGGCTTAACTCACTGATTAAGAGACACAGATTACAAACTTGGATTAAAAATCACAACCCATCAATCTGCTGCCTGCAGGAAACTCATCTCACCAAAAAAGATAGGCACATCCTAAAAATGAAAGGCTGGTCCAAAATTTTGCAAGTTAATGGAACTAGGAAACAGGCAGGGGTAGCCATTATGCTGTTGGACAACGTGGACTTCAAATCCAAAAAAATCATAAGAGACACAGATGGATACTACATTTTAGTCAGAGGTACAATTTACCAGAAAGACTTCACAATACTAAACATATATGCACACAATATGGGCCCCTCCACATTCATTAAGAAAATCCTACAGCATCTAAAGGGAGAAATCAACCCCCAAACGATAATTCTTGGGGATTTCAACATTGCCCTCTCAACATGGGATAGATCAACAGGTCAAAAGCTTAACAGAGACACTTTGGAACTTAAACCCTGAAAGAAATGGACCTTACAGATCTCTATTGAACTTTTCATCCAGGCACCAAAGAATACACATTTTTCTCAGCAGCACATGGAATTTTCTCCAAAATAGATCACATACTGGGCCACAAAATGAATCTCCAGATATACAGGAAAGTTGAAATTCTAGCCTGTGCCCTATCAGACCACCACAGCCTAAAGTTGGACATTCACAACACAACAAAAGACAGAAAATACACTAACTCCTGGAAACTTAACACTATGATGCTGAATGAAAACTGGATTCAGGAAGAAATTAAACAGGAAATTCAAGATTTCCTGAAAGTGAACGATAATGAAAATACAACTTACCAAAATCTCTGGGACACAATGAAAGCTGTTCTAAGAGGTAAGTTCATAGCTCTTAATGCTTACATCCAAAAAATGGAAACATCAGAAATAAACAACTTAACAATGCAGCTAAAAGCTTTAGAAAAACTAGAGCAATCTGATCCCAAAAGTAGTTGAAGAGAGGAGATTAGCAAAATAAGGGGAGAAATATCTGAAATCGAGATTAGGAAACGATAGAGAAAATTAACCAGTCAAAAAGCTGGTTCTTTGAAAAAATCAATAAGATTGATACACCCCTAGCTATATTAACCAAAAGCAAGAGAGAAAAAACCCAAATTAATAAAATTAGAAATGAACATGGAGTTATCACTACTGATACCCAAGAAATCCAGAGAATTATAACATCATATTTCAAAAACTTATACTCTGTGAAATTTGACAACACAAAAGAGATGGATGAATTTCTAAGTAAACACAACTTACCTAAATTGAATCAGGAAGTTAAATTGTCCTATAACATATAATGAAATTGAAGAAGTAACCTCAAACCTTCCCACCAAAAAATGTCCTGGACCAGATGGATTCAGCATAGAGTTCTACCAGACATTTAAGGAAGTTAATAACACCAATATTACTTAAACTGTTCCAATAAATAGCAAAGGAAGGAACACTACCAAATTCCTTCTATGAAGCTAATATTGTTTTAATTCCAAAACCTAATAAAGATACACTTAAAAAAGAAAACTATAGGCCAATCTCTCTGTTGAAAACAGATGCAAAGATTCTCAACAAAGTCTTAGCAAATCGGATTCAAAAACATATCAAAAAGATCATCCACGGGGACCAAGTAGGCTTTTTCACCGGCACACAAGGTTGGTTCTACATATGCAAATCAATAAATGTAATTCTTAATACAAACCAGTCCAAAGCCTAAGACCACATGATACTCTCGATAGATGCAGATAAAGCTTTTGACAAGATCCAACAGCCTTTTATGATCAAAATGCTAGAGACAGTTGGAATGGAAAGAACCTTTGTCAATATACTAAAAGCAGTATACAACAAGCCTACAGCAAGTATTACACTAAATGGGGAAAAACTGGAAGCATTCCCACTTTGATCAGGAACTAGACAAGGCTGTCCACTCTCACGATTTCTATTCAATATTGTACTTGAAGTCTTAGCTGAAGCCATAAGACAAGAAAGGGACATAAAAAGGATTAGAATCAGCAAGGAAGAAGTCAAGCTATCCCTATTTGCAGATGATATGATCTTATACCTGAGTGATCCCAAAATATCCACCAGGAAGCTCCTGGAACTAATTGAGAAGTTTAACAGGGTAGCAGGATGTAGAATAAATGTACAAAAATCGGTGGCTTTCTTATGTGCCCAGAATGAAAGAAGTGAAAAAGCCCTGAGAGAAACAATCCCATTTACTATAGCCCCTAAAAAAATGAAATACCTTGGTATAAGACTAACCAAGGAGGTAAAAGACCTTTACAATGAAAACTTTAAAACCCTCAAGAAAGAAATTGCAGAAGACACCAGAAAGTGGAAAGACCTCCCATGTTCCTGGATTGGCAGAATCAATATCATAAAAATGACCATCCTACCAAAGGCAATATACAGACTCAGTGCTATACCAATAAAAAAATCCCAAAGCAATTCTTCAAAGAAGTTGACCAAACGATCTCAAAATTCATATGGAGGCACAAAAGACCCAGGATAGCAAAGACAATCCTGAGTAACAAAAACACTGCTGGAGGTATCACCATACCAAATCTTAGTCTATACTACAAATCCATTGTTGTAAAAACAGCCTGGTACTGGCTCCAAAATAGACACACAGGAAAGGGTTCATGGAAATGCCGCTGGGTCCTTGTATGTCATCGGAGAGGAGGACCAAGAGGACAGTCAGGCATGCACATTAAAGGATTCTCCGGGGATTGGGGGAGGGGAGGCACTGGGGGTGGGGAGGGAGGGGTGAGGGGAGGGCGAGCAGAGGGGTGGGGGGAGGAGGAGGGAGGGAGGGAACCGGTGTACCTATTAAGTTTGTTTGAGTGGAGATAATAAAAAATGTTAAAAAAAAAAGAAGGGTAAATAATTTAAAAAGTTTTTCATGTAGGAAAAATCTACCACTATTCTTAAAATAAACAAATGCTATGTTTCGGTACTCCAAAAATAAAAAAGATTGTTAAGTATGCTAACACTTAATAGTTGGGGGATATGAATATAATCTAGGGAAGGGGAACATAAGAGAAAGTAAGAGAATTTTGAAATGAAGAAGAACCAAGAGAAAGCTTTCCAAGAATACATTTCAATGTGGAAGGAATGATAAAATATGCCAGATGGTACTGATTGGTAAAGTAAGATGAGAACTGAAATTGGCTATGATTTCACGATGAAAAGACCAAATTCCAACTGTGTGGCTTTGTTTTCACACAGGTATGTCTGCTTTATTGTATTTCCTCAGCATTTGGAATGCAAATTAATTAGACTATTTATTTTTGCAATTGTAGTAACATGAGAGCCAGTAAGTAGTGTAATGTGGAACATGTCTAACAGGATAAAGAACTCTGCCTCTGCTTGTCACTAACCTACGACTCTTGGTGGATTAAGAGTACTTCAAGAGACATGCAATCTAGATACATAAGACATTTGAGAATATGCAAATAAATCTTGTGAAAGGCTTTAAATCTGCCATCACACATTACACCACACACCACGAAATGAGTTTAAAACTGATTTAATTAGTTTGAGAAATAGTCAAAGGAAAAAAGTAACCTAGATTAATGTTTTGTGGACATAAATTGACATATGATATGTAGTTGCCCAGCCTTAGAAGAGGATTTTTACTTAATATATCTGCGTGTGTTAAATTATTAGAGATTTTATGCCATAAGATAGAACAAGTCTTCCAAACTAAAATATTTGTACATCTGTGGAACAATTGATATTATGTAAGTTATTGAGTCTGTAGTTATAAATTTGATTGTTACAACTAATAAAGATTTTTGATCTCTAAAATGAAGATACTCATATGGTCATATGTATTTCTTAATCATAATAATCAGATATTCAAAACAAATGCTTTGTGTTTAAAATTTCTATTGAGAAAACTTCTTCCAAGCTGATGGAATAAAATATAAAATTCCAACTAGCTTTTAACTTTTCCTCCTAGGTTACTTACATATAGTGATAGTATTAAAATATACAAAGGCATGTTTTTTAATCTTCCATTTTCATGAGTGTGTGTGAATGTGTGTGGGTGTGTTTCTGGGTGTGCAGTTTCTGAGTGTGGGTGGGTGTTAGCATCTGTGTTGACCACGCAGGCGTGGGGGGGGGTGAGAGGGATCTGAGGTTAGTAGAATCATCTTTTATCTCTCTTCTATATTCTTCTTTTTTATATTTTATTATTATTTTATTCAATTGTGCATGTGTGTGTATATGTATGTGTGTGTGTGTAGAACCACGGACGAATTCAGGGAACCACCATGGACCACCTCCACCTCCTTCTTGTTTACTCTGCCCCAGAATTCACAGGCTCTACCCTACCAGGACCAGAAACGCAGGCCGGCCCTGCTTCTGCCTGGCATCTATACGTGGAGTCTAGGACTCAGAACTTTCCGCCTGAAAGGCAGAGGCTTAACCCCTGAGCCGCCTCTCCAACCCCTATATTATTTTTCTAAGAAGGGATCCCTAATTAAACCAAGAGCTCATGGATAAGACTAGCCTGGCAAGCCAAACTGCCATAAATCTTTGACATCCAAGTCTAGAATTAGAAGCAGGCTGTTTCTATATGAGATTTTTATTTTATATGAAATCTGGGCATCTGAAAACTGATCAATTTGCTTGTGTAACAAGTACTTTAAGTGTGAAGCCATTTCCCCATCCATATCCATTCGCTTTAATTAAATTTCAGTTGAATTCAATTTTTACAAAGAGATTTAGTTTTGTCCTCTTATGATTGATTCACAGAAATCTTTGTATAATAAAAGTCTTCATGACTTTTTGTGGTATTAATAATTTGCCATGACTGAAGATTAAGATTAATCTTGGTGACATTACATGTGTTAAGTATAAATAAATCATATTCAAACTATTTATTTATGGTTAAGGATTCATATTAGTATTGTTAAAAAAGAAATATATCGGTATTGACTATTTATTTTCAACCTGATGTTGCTGAAAACCCTTCAGGCAACAAAGCTCTAGGTTTTTTTGTGAAGAGGGTTCTAGAGATGCTTTAGTGAGAATTGAAGATCCATCTTGAAGAAGGGTGGCACCACGCAGTACACTGGGGCCCAGACTGAACAAAAGAGTAAAAAGAAGGCCCATTGAACAGTAGACTGATATCTATCTATCTGTTTCCTAATTGCAGGTGCAATGTGACCAGCCACCATACTCTTTCCTCCATGCCTTCATCAGCATGAAGATCTGTATCAATTAATTCTTTGCTTCTTTAAGTTATTTCTTATTTGACACAGGAAATCGTCTCAGGAATGAGAAAGGCAAGGAGTACACTACTACATTCATAAGTAATTAGAATACAAAAATATTTAATTGCTTTCATTTTCTAAACATCATACCAGGCTTTCAACACATATAATTAGTTCCTCAGAAGAACCATGGAAGATAGAACTGTTTTACAGCCACAATCTCCTCTTAAATAAAACAAAGCAAGATTTTGAGTTTGAAAATGTTAACTATTTTGGTGAAAGTAGTAATTATGTGACGTGTTAGATTTAGTCAACACTGTATACAGATACAGAATTTCAGACAATCAAGTCCTATGCTCAGCCTAAACAAATGATGATTTAAAGAGTTTCTCGCAAGTCTATGAATCTTCAAAACCCACCAATAGAATAATTTGTGAAAATTTCCTGGACATTTCTGATTTTTAGAATGCACTTCATTTGTTTCTCTGAGAGAGAGAGGGGGAGGGAGGGAGGGAGCGAGGAAGGAAGGAAGGAAGGAAGGAAGGAAGGAAGGAAGGAAGGAAGGAAGGAAGGGAGGAAGGGAGGAAGGGGAGGAAGGAGGGAATAGAAAGAAAGAAAGAAAGAAAGAAAGAAAGAAAGAAAGAAAGAAAGAAAGAAAGAAAGAAAGAAAGAAAGAAAGACAAAAAAAGAAGAAAAATCTTTGAAATTTTTGAATAATAAGAAGAGATAATATTTCCACAGATGAAACCTAGAGGTCAAAAACTTGGATGGTTTTATATGCCAGATCGAGACAAAGAAAAATACTGATAGAGATGGGATATTATTTTCTTATGACACAATTATATTTTTAAATGCCAGAATTTATTGGAATAGTATTTAATCAATATATTAGTGTATGAAATTATGACATTATAAGTATATGTAGTTTTACAGTACACATATATAAACTAGAAAATTTTGGCTTAAATTATGTTTAATAATTATTTGAATCATTAACTTCTTTAAGAAGTGCAACAGCTCATACTCCTGTCCATCTTCTTCTGTCTATGAATATTGATTATTTCTAATGGGATTGTGCATGAAATAGTAGCACTCTTATCAAAAACAAGAAGTTTACTCAGTCTCCTTTTTCCTTGACTCTGTGCATGACTTGTACTCAAGATTATAGAGATAATGGTAGTAAAAAGATCATTGCCCTATGAGATTTCCAGCTTAGAGAAATAGACAAATAACAGACCGCTAATAGGTACAATTTTATCACTTTCTTTTCCGAATATTTTTGAGATTTTTAATAAATATTTGATATAACAGTTGAAAACTTGCATTTTTTTCATTTTGTAATAATTTACATTTAGGCATCAACAAGTCTTATTCTATTCAAAATCTTTCACATTATTTTTGATAGCTGCTTCCCCCAGTGATCATAACTATCATAAAGACTACTACTAGTCACAAAAAGGACTACTAGGCTTGGCCTGACTATTTACATAAGTGCTTCTGAGTATTAATTAGCCATGTGTGCTCTGATCACCTGCCCCAATATTGTGCTCTGTATCTAAAACTTCTGTTTTTCTATCCTAATATAAAGAAGCCAAGTCTAAGAATTTCTTTCCACTGGAATTCAATGTCACGTGTAGTTCTCTAATTAAATCTGTACTTTGGGCTAAATCATGAGGAGTTATTTATTACCAAGTAAGTGGAAGTTCCTCAGACATTTTATTTTATTTTTTATTTATTCAATTGTCCGTGTGTGTGTATGTATGTGCGCGCACGTGTATGTGTTGTCTGTGTGTATATAGAACTACGGATGAATTCGGGAACCACCATGGACGCCTCCACTTCCTCCTTGTTTACTCTGCCCGGAGATTCACAGGCTCCACCCTACAAGGACCAGAAACGCAGGCCGCCCCGCTTCTGCCTGGCATCTATACGTGGGATCTGGGATCCGAACTCAGGACCTTCCACCTGCAAGGCAGAGACTTAACCCCTGCGCCACCTCTCCAGCCACCTCAGACATTTTAAAGTCCCTTTTCTGCCAGCCATTGCCTATGTTACACTTCAACAAGAGGCTGGCCTCTAAGGCTGTTTTCTAGACAGGATAGAGGTAGTAGCTGTATAATTAAAATCTATTTTTTCATGAATAGAATTCCCTATACCTGTTAAGGTCATGTATTAAAAATATAAAACCTCCAGCAAAACATCAAAGGATAATGGGGAAGTAAAGGAGGATGCTTTCCTTTAGGAATATCCACTGATCTAGGATGCTTGGCAGAGAATGAATCTGGTCAGGCATAATAATCACAGTCTAGAAGAAACATAGTGTGTTGCACAGGAGAAAAAAATTGAAAATAGGAAGGAGTCAGGCATGGGAGATGAAAGGTTATAAGGAAAAAGGTTGAAAATATTATAAAGTCACTGTATTCATGTATATGACACTAAAATAATAAAGATAAAAAGAAAAAAACATAGAACAGGTGTCCATTGCATTTATAAAAATATTTATATGATAGGTAAAGAAGGCACAGGTTTGTCACATCTGAGGATAAGGTGGTAATGGATCAAAGTACATCCCTCACAAAACAATGTGTAGCAGCATCCATAAATATACTTTATTTAGAAATAACTCTTCACAGAAATTTAAAAGATATGTCTAGAAGCCTTGAAGTGCAGGAGTTGACAGAGGCCACTAGAAATTAAATGGAAATGACTGTTCTAATATTTCTCTAGAGAAGGTTTTGGAATTATGGTTATTAATATTGTGAATAAATTTATCTTGCTTTAACACAGGTCATTTGTGGTAATTTAACACTTAAGAAACTAATCCAGGTGATCATTAAGAATCTGATACTATCTAAAATGGTTTCTTTGCATTTTTGCTAATTATATATGATATTTATAATATATTACATTATAATAATATATAAATATATTATATATTATTGTAATATAATAATTAAATATGTAATAGCTTAAGAAAAAGAAAATGCTTCTTATAAAATATTCCAAAAATAAAACTTCAAACAAAACCAACACAGCATAGCATGAATTGTCAGTTTATTGAAGTTAAGGAAATTATTTCTTGTGCTAGTGGTCTTGAGTTCATGGCTAATTCGTGAAACTGTCTGTTGACACATTTCAAAGTTACTTACATGATGTCAGCACTGCAATTGGTAACCTTGAGTCCAGACTGTGAAGTTTCAATCATTTTTAATAGCTCAAAGATTTACTTTCCTTGCTCAAAATTAGTGCCTAGAGCAAGAAAATAATGAAAATATTTGCATTCTCTGTTTTGTACCTAAAGATCCCTTTGAAATTTCCCAAAGGTTCCATGACAAATCATAAAGATTTGTCTTTTTAAAAGATATACAAGCGGGTAGAGATGGCAGGGTTAAACTTCTTCCTCAAAAACAGAAAGTCCTTGATCTCACATAAAAAATACAGGTGGAAATGGTGGTAGCAGGCACTTCTGATCCTGGAAGGCAGATCCTGGAAAGCTCTAGAACAAAGCAAAGAGGAGATAGGACAATCAAAGACTTTTCCTGAAGTCACCCTTGGGCCTCCATGACCACACTTGGAGACAGACACACACGCGCACGCACACACACACACACTCAATAAATAAATACATAAATTTTATAAATAAATAAATTCAGGTTTATTTGATAGGGTACTAATGCTACATGGGAAAAATGATCAGGTCGAAAGAGGCACACAACCTTTCCTAGACAAAGTATGTATAGGTAAAGAGCTTTTAAAATAAACACTTTTGTATTATGGAAAGCCTGGAAATTTATCAATATTTTATCCTCAGGGAAAGATGGATTAAAAAAGACTTTTATAAGATAGAAGTATATGATAACACATAGTCTGGCAGATGAAAGATGATCATTTTGCAAATGGGTGACTGACCCCTCCCTCACCGAGGTTTCCTGCTTTTATTACATCTACCCTTGAATGTGCTATTATAACAAGACTCCAATTTAACAGTTTTTTGTCTTTGACCGGGGGTGACATACAGTGCCCATCAGGATGGAGTGAAGGGCATTGCAGGAGCAACAAAACTGCAAAAGAAAATCAACAAACCACAATCCAGAACTTCAGAGACTCTATATCAACCACATAGAACTAAGCCAGCCTAATCTCCTCCCATCCTGAAGCTCAGGGACATTTGCGGAAGAGGGGGCAGTAAGATTGAAAGAGCAAAAGGATGGGAGGAGCAATGATCTGAAGATTCTCCACACTAGTTAGGGCTATAGCAATTATAATAGGACTTTGCATGCCCTGCGCATTGTCCAACACACTATTGACCTCACAAAGTCTAGCATCCGCTAAAGGCACCAAGATCCTTGGAGGCAAGGGATTGACAGCCACAGTAGTGTTCCTATGCTTAAGGGGAACATGAGAAAGGGTTCAGGGAAATGCCCCTGGGTCCTTGTACATCATCGGAGAAGAGGACCAAGAAGAGAGTTAGGCATACACAATAAAGGACTATCTGGGAATTGGGGGGGGGGCACTGGGAGACAGGGAGGGAGGGAAGGGGAGCAGGGGGTTCAGGGGGAGGAGAAGGGGGGGAGGGAACTGGTCTATCTATTAAGTTTGTATGAGCGGAAATAATAATAAAAAATGTTAAAAAATTAAAAAAAAAGATAGAAGTATATGATAACGCAATGGAGAATTCTATTCCTTTTTTGTTTAGGCATTAGTGGTAGTAACTAATAACAATAATTGACTAATGATAGCCATTAAGAGTCACTTATCTATGTATAGTTTTAATAAATTATGACCCTTAACTAACTATGATCTGGGACATCAGATATAACCTGCAAGAAAATATCTTTGCTAGTCATGGAATCAACCCAAATGTCCAACAGTTGACGAGTGGATAAGGAAAATGTGGTACATCTATACAATGAAGTACTACTCAGCCATAAAAAATGATGAAGTACTGGAATTTGCCAGGAAATGGATGATGTCATTAGAGACAATTATATTGAGTGAAGTATCCCAGACCCAGAAAATTAAGCGCTGTATGTATTCCCTAATAGGTGGTTCCTAGTACCAAACCCACCCAGCCCATCTAGAGACACTCAATGATAAATCTCTGTAATACAGTAATTGCAAGGAGTATGAATAGGCAGGATGGAGTAGGAGGGCCACACCAGAAACAAGGAGAGAGGAGACCATGTAACAGCAGAGAAAGTAGGCCTCCATCAAGGACTGCGAGTAAGAAATGAGACATCTGGTTAAGTTCACAGACTTTTCATTCCTGATCATCTACAACTGAGGGGGTGTGATCTCACCAGAAGGGGAGGGCATATAGTCAGGCAGATAATAAGTAACCATTTTGCAAATGGGTGATTGACCCCTCCCTCACTGTGGTTTCCTACTTTTATTGCATCTACCTTTGAATATACTCTTATAACAAGACTCTAGTTTAACAGTTTTTTTTCTCTGCCCAGGGGGTGACATCCAATACCCATCAGGATGGAGTGAAGGGCATTGCAGGAGCAGCAAAACTGCAAAAGAAAATCAACAAACCATAATCCAGAACTTCAGAGACACTATATCAACCACCTAGAACTAGGCCAGCCTAATCTCTCCCCATCCTGAAGCTCAGGGAAATTTGCGGAAGAGGGGGCGGTAAAAGTGTAAGAGCGCAAGGATGGGAGGAGCAATGATATGCAAGATACTCCACCCAAGATAGGGCCGAAGCAATCATAATTGGACTTTACATGACCTGCGCAATGTCCAACACACTATTGTCCCCACAAAGTCTAGCATCTGCTAAAAGCACCAAGATCCTTGGAGGCAAGGGATTGACAGCCAAAATAGCGTTCCTATGCTTAAGGGAACACAGGAAAGGGTTCACGGAAATGCCGCTGGGTCCTTGTATGTCATCGGAGAGGAGGACCAAGAGGACATTCAGGCATGCACATTAAAGGATTCTCCGGGGATTGGGGGAGGGGAGGCACTGGGGGTGGGGAGGGAGGCGTGAGGGGAGGGCGAGCAGAGGGGTGGGGGGAGGAGGAGGGAGGGAGGGAACTGGTGTACCTATTAAGTTTGTATGAGCGGAGATAATAAAAAAATGTTAAAAAAAGAAAATATCTTTGCTATGTAGTAAAATTACAAGGATTAAGGAATGTCCTTCCATGGAAGAAGTGAGGGCACATATTTGTAAACAAGGAGCTAGTATTGCCAAACATGTAGCATGCTTCTCTGTTCCCTTTCAGATATAGGAATTACAAAGCAAACAGAACTCACTCTCTAAGGTTTATTTAGCCCTTAGCCAGTACTTTTTATATTCTGGTGAAAACTAAGTCTAGTTGGTAAGACATTTGGTTGAAGATTCAAGGTGATTCCTTAGTATCAATACTATTTCTTATCATAATGTTAGGATATAATTTGCCTGTGTAATTCTTCTCTTTGTGAGTGTGCTATGGAGTTTTTCAAAGGAATGTGATGTTGCATATACAGAGCAGATACAAAATCACCTCTACATTCTATCTATAAGTCATATATTAAAGACACTTACAAAAAAGTCTAACAAGAGTACAGTACAAAGTCTTGTCAGGGCCAATTCTTTTAGCTAAAACAATTTTAAAGTTAAAAATAAAACATTTTTTTTCTGAGATGGGGATGCACCTCAAAAGTAACAATTTGTCTAGTATATCCTAGGTTGTGGGTTTAATTTCTAGCACTGCTGATAAAAATATCTTAAAAGACATACCTTTGCTATAATTGACTAAATAATTCTAGTTAATATAAATCATTAAGCCATTTAAAATATTGTTAAATGTTTTAATATTATAAGCAATCCAAAAAATTATTCACTTCAAGATCTTGAATATTGCCAGTGGTACAAATCTGTCTAGGGATTGGTGGTTTAAGAAAAACCTATGTATTTTTTGTTAGAAAATCACAAGTCCATGCAGAATTATACTTTGCTGTCACTGTCTTTCTTGTATAGATTCAATCACCAAGCTAATTACAGCTGTTAGAGTAGCTTGTCTCTATTTTCAAAGCAGTCCAATACACATACTTCTTGAAATACAACTTTAAATTTATATGGAGGCAATCCTTTCATGGAACACAGAAAACCTGAGTTACAGTGACTGAGAAGATATTAATGTCTTAATGAGAAAAAAATAGTGGAAGAAAATGAGAAGTACTAGACACAAAGAGTACATGTTTTAGAGATTAACAAAACTTTATGAAAATCACAAGTTATCACATAGAGGAACTTAATACTCACAAAGAGACAGATTTCCTATTTTATGAATGTAGCCAAGAAAGTCTAACAAGAGCACAGTACAAAGTCTTGTCAGGGCCACAGCCAAAGCAAATAGGCTTTAGTTCAAGAGACTTTTGGTGGAACTGCCAAATAACAGCACACTGGCCTGTCTACCTCTCCCAGAGAGATGGCAAAACCTGACATTATACAGAAACACCATTTAATGAAGAAGATCCAATAGTGTCTTCCCCTAGTAAAGAGTTATTAAGTTATTCCTTATTAATTCCTAATTAAGTTATTAAGTTATTAAGTTATTCCTTAATCTTTTCAGGCTACTATAATAAAAATGTCATAGGGGGTAGTTTATAAATAAAAGAACCTTATTTTTCACAGTTCCTGGAGACAGAGAAGCCCACTCTCATGAAAGTAGAAGTATTGATGTCTGGTGAGAATTGCTTCTCAGTTGAAAGATAAAATCTTGTTGATAAGGAGTAAAAAGTAGGTCATCTATCTTTGACCTCTCTTGCAATGGCACCGATAAAAGAAAAAGGATAGCTAAATTAATTTGATTGTGTATATGTTATGCTTTTTCATTAACCATTGATCAGCTCATAGACATTGAGCTCCATTCCATTCTGTCGTTATTGTGAATAGAGCCACAATACAGGGGATCTGTGAATATATATCTCTGTGGTAAGAAATAGAGTTCTTTGAAGAATATCACTGATCACAGGGTACTTCTAATTTTCCCTGCTTGAGTAACTTTTATACTGATTTCCATTGTGGCTACTCAAGTTTGCACTAATACCAACAGTGAATAAGAGTTCCTCTTAAATGGATTGCACTGGAGAATATTACTCTGAGTGATGTCACTTAGGTACAGAAAGACAGGCACTATGACTTTTCTCTTATATATCAACCCTAACTTTAAATTTTCAGATTTGTGTGCTCAACTAGGAGTACCTATAAAAGTCAGAAAACAAGAAAGGAGTCACTAAGGAATTTGGGAAGACCTTAAAGGAAAGGGGGTAGGAAAACACAAGTGGTACAAATGTGGAACTGGAAAGAGAGGGAAGGAGGGCTGAAGAACAGGAGAGAAGGAAGGGTTAGAATAGAGAAGGGTATGAAAAAGGAACAGTTAATATTAAGGATGTATGATATAGCCATACAGAAATCGATTGTATTGCACACTTATCCAACAACCTTTGCACGGTAGTACACAGAGAAGGGAAGAGAAGGAATAGTAGAAACTGTCATGATATGCTTCTCCCAGAAGCCTATGTCAGTTAAAGAAAACTTTTGGGATCAAGTATGCAAAATCTCCATACAAGCTGCTCATCATGGAGATCCCAAAAGTTTCTAAAATAACATAGGATTTTGCCATAGTTTGCACTGTCCCTCCAGAATCTGATGGTGAAAATCCTACTGCTGAAGATATCACATATGCACACGGATCACAGGGCATGGAGACATCAGGCTGAAGGTACCTGGAAGCTTCATCCCTGTCCTTTAGCTTTCATAGACTGGGAGGGACTACGCAGGCTGCTGGGGGAGAAAAAACCAACAGTTTCATCCAGATGTGAAATCTGTGAGCTACAATAACAGCCACCTTAGCAATATGTGCACATTTGTGTAAAAGAGGCATAAATGTTATGAGGGTAACAGTCACTTCCTGATTAGATAGAAGGCCTACTCTTCAGAAAGGAATTCATGCTTGGTATTGTAAACTTGGCTATCAACCTGTGGATGAGGAGGTCATAGGCCCTAGAGAAGAACACAAAACTACTATTTTGCTATATATGCATAAGATGCAATTTTTTCTCAGTCTTCAAACCTAAAAGTCTCCATCTGTAAACATAGAATACAATACAGCAAATCACAACTCACCAAAATGTAGAGAATAGATCACTCTGGAGTACTTAATCCTAAAGAGGACATCTGTATAATAGTCCTTCCTGTCCCTCAACAGGGTTTAAGGAAAACTGTAAAACAGGGAAGGTTAAAGAGGAAAGGTCATTGAAGAACTTGGGAAAAATAAAGCAGAGAAGCAATGTGATTAGTCAACACTGCAATAAGATCATTCTAGGTGAGGCTTTCACTAAAAAAAAAGTTTGTGAGGGGAGAAAAAAGCAAAATCCAGTTGTATTTTCTTTTTTGAATCTCTCTCTCTCTCTCTCTTTCAACCTATTTCTCTCCTGAGATGCACACCAGTCCATGGAGACATGTTGACAGGTCAACAATTGTGCAGGTCTGATTAAGCCAAGTCCCATTCCCATGCTGTAAGTTCCTGGCTATGGTTGTTCTATCTTGAATGCAGAGTCTTGTCCAATGACAGAACACCCCATCTTCAAGCTCTTACATTCTTATTTCCCCATCTTCTGCAAAGTTCCCTGAGCCTTCAGATGGGGAGAGATTTGGCTAGCCCGATTCCACATCAACATTGTAGGGTTGCCAGTATTCTGCATTCTGGTTGGTTGTTGTCTGTTTTAGTATTCTTGCCCTGCACACGGATGTATCCTTTCTGAATGCTGAGATTCTCTCCTATACAACAATACAGAAACTTTTAAAGAGAGGCCTTTATGTAATGGAAGGCTTGAAGGAGAGGGAGGATCAGGACACAGTAGGACACAGTAGTGAGTGGAATCAACCTCCAGGACAACATCTGGCCGTCTACTAACCACTAACCCCCTACATACACTAAAGGGAACATGGTCCAGTGCTTCAAACTAATTCAAACACTAGTGAACAGGAAGGAAACTGACCATGGAATGGATCAGATAACTCACTAATTATAGTCTTTCTTGACAGTGACATTATTTCTCTGTTAGACTGTATTCCTTTTCTCCATTCTCTTTGGGTCTTTTTTGCCCTGCCTAATCCTTTCTGGCTATAATGAGTAATAAAAAGATTTTCCCTTGAGTATGTCATTATGAGGGTTTAGATTCCACTTATAAGGGAGAACATGAAACATCTGGTTTTCTGTGCTTGGGATTTTTCATTCAGTATGACATCTTCAAACTCCATCCATTTACCAGCAAATTCATTTTTTGATAGCTGAGTAGCATTCCATCATGCAAATGTGCTACATTTTCATTATTCATTCATCAACTGTTGGGTATCTAGATTGAGTCCACAACTTTGCTCTTGTGAATAGTGCTGCAATCACATGGATGTACTTGTAACTACAGTGTGATGAAACATTTTTGGGGGATATTCCCAGCAGTAGACTAACAGAGTCACATGGCTTTTCAATTTTTAACTTTTTTAGAAACTGCCATACTAACTTCCATAGTGATTGTACAAGTCTGCATTCCCACAAGCAATGTATAAGGATTCTCTTCTCCCTGCATCCTTTCTAGCATGTGTTCTTATATGTGCTTTGGATTTTCACTATTCTGACCTGGATGAGATGATATCGCAGGGTAGTTTTGATTAGCATTTCCCTGATGGCTAGAGAGGTGAAACATTTTTTTAAGGTATTTGTTGAATATTTCAATTTCTTCCTGGGAAAAGTTTCTGTTCAAAATCAGTGGCTTTCATATATATCAAGAATGAAAAAAGTGGGAAAGTCCCTAGAGAAATTCCATATATTATAACCTCTAAAAATGAAATACCTTGGTATAAATCTAACCAAAGGAGTCAGAGAATTGTACAATGAAAATTGAAAACCCTAAAGAAAGAAATTTCCTAAGATACCAGAAGTGGAAAAAGCTCCTATGCTCCTGGATAGGTAGAATTAACATCATAAAAATGACCATCCTACCAAAAGCAATATAAAGATTCAGTGCTATACCAATAACAATTCCAAGGCAATTCTTCATAGACAAAATAATCTCAAAATTCATATGGAGGCACAAAAGTCTTAGGATAGCAAAAGTAATTCTGAATAATAAAAACTATGCTGGAGGTATCACCTTACCAGATCTTAATCTATACTATAAATCCATAGTAATAAATACAACATGATACTGGTTCCAAAACAGACACATAGATCAATGAATAAGGGTTGAAGACCCAGAAATAAGCTCATACACATAGAGCCATCTGATTTTTGACACAGGGTCTCAGAAAATTCAATGGAAAAGGAACAACATCTTAAAAACAAAAAAGGTGCTGACAAAATTTTTGTCTACATGTGGAAGATTAAAACTGGACCCTCACTTGCATGAAAATCAACTCTAAATGGATGAAAAACCTTAATATTAGAGACTATAAAGCCCCTAAAAGAAAGAATATGAAATTCCCTTGAAGTAATTGGCTTAGGCCAACACTTTCTAAACAGGACCCCAATAGCTCAGAAGATAGAATTAATACTCAACAAATAGAACATCATGAAATTGAAGAGCTTTGATACAGCTAATAATATTGTCAACAGCAAAAAGACAACCCACAGAATGGGAGAAAATCTTCACTAACCACACATCTGATAGAGGACTAATATCCAGAATGCAAAAAGAACTCAAAACCTAAACACCAAGAGGTAAACAGCCCAATTAGTAAAAGGGAGGGAGAGTGCAAGGGAACTGGGGAGGGGTGGAGGGAACAAGAGGTTCAGGGCACCTATTAAGTTTATATGATTGGGGAAAAAATTGTACCATTCACCCTAGTGCTTCTTACTTCTATAAATGTAATTTTTAGGTGTTGAGAATAGTCCACTCTTTTTTATTTTGCATACACACAAATAACTGTGCAAGAGGAATGGATTCCTACAAATACAACTTTTGTTGTATTTGTCATATGAATTAATTTACCCACATCATATTTCTTTGTTCGTGAATTTATGGACATTCTTCCTTTTGTTCCTTTTTATAATCTACATTGTCTAGAGTTTAATTCTAGTTCTATAGTATTTATTTTACAAAATGATCAACCAAATGTAAAATGTACACTAACCAAATGTATAATTAGATCGTGATTTTCTCAGTAACATGCCTTGACAAACTTCAAAAGTCAATACCTATCAAAATCCACAATGTTTTATGCATTGCTTTGGAATCCACAGTTACATGTCCTCATTTGCAATAATCATTCAAAGGTAGTTGAGTTTCATGCCTTAATACTGATGTCATAAGAATTAGAGACATAGAGTTATAAGTGCATTGTATTTCATCATAATGTTCATTCTATTAGTGAGACAAATATTAATCAAATAAAAAGGAAAACATATTTAGAGAGAAAGAGAGAAAAGAAAATGGACCATGAAACTTAAAAGAAACTTTCCCCCTTGTCTTTTGCTTGACATGCTATAAGCTGTCACCCTGGCTATCAGTCTATCTCCATGCTGTGGTATATCATCAGGCCCAGTGACAAAAGACCCTGCACTGAATCCTCGAAGTCGTGAAACAAAATGAACCTTTCTTCTCTACATACATAAGAAGTTTGACACATATTTGAAATTTGATATATTTTTGACATTTCCATACACAGAGGTCAAGTAATCAGCTACAGATACCATTGTGGAATTCAGAGAAGATTTATACAGACATACACACACACTCACATGAGTGATGTGAAAATGGTAGTTACTTAAGCCCATCACAGTATATGTGAGTGACAACAGAGGGACTTTGGGAGACAAAATAAGAAATACAGAAACTTAGACCAGAAAAGCTCAATGGACAGGGATTGAAGAAAAATAAGAAAATGAACCCAGAAATTATGAATATGAAAATAGTGGTCCGAGAAAGGAAAGACAAGCATGGGGGGAGGACTTCCAGTGATGTAAAGATCAAGTAAAATAAGAAATAAAGATTGTGAACTGAAATAGAAGTTAGTGATGAACTTATTAGAATACAGTTTCAGTGGATCTCAGGTAAGCTTTATTAAGTCATATGTAATGTTGCTAAAGAAAGTCTATTTGAGACCAAAAGCAGAATGTAAAATAACAGTTAACAAACATAATATGAACTCATTAAATGTGCAAGCTTACATATGTGAATATGTAAATATTTATATTTATGTACACTGACAGAAAAATCTGTAACAAACTTTATCAAGAAACAGACTATTAATTTAACCAAATAAATTAAGTTTTTTGTATTTTTTCTTTAGCTTTTCTAATAGTAGCTATTTCTCTTGAAGTCAGAAAAAATGCCCTAACAGCAATATCCTAAGGTTAACAAACAACACTACACAAAATAGAATCAAATCATCTATACAATCAAAAATAACTGTAAAAATAGCTGAAAGTTATTTATTTCCTCTTAAATAGGAAATATTTTAGAAGCATGTGGTTATAAAATATATTTTTATTTAAATACTTGAAGAATTTCATAGAATTCTTTCCTTTTGAACTATGAGTACTATTTAGCAAAGAAGTTCTTTTGCTTAAAAATAAAAATCTGATTTCAATTGCTCTTAACGGTCAAAAAAGAGGATGAATAAACAAAACTAATAAAAATATGCATTAGAACTTTGGTGTTTTACCTTCTTTTTTCAAATTCACTCTTACCTGATGTTTCTGTAGATGAAAGTGGTTAGTGTACTAAGTCTTAGGTTTTACATAGTTGGACAGTGATATGTATCAAGAGGGCCTCAGTTTACCAAAATGATCTTCAAACGTCATCATTACTCAAGAAGCATGTGTGTCCCATTTCCAAAGTGAAAAAATGCACCATGCTGAATTGCTTAAAAGTAGTATTATAGTGGTGAATTTCTTTCTTGTGATTTAGTTTGAAATACTGTGCTTAAAATGCTGAGCTTGGAGTCCCATAAAGCTTGGTATGCTCTGCGGAAAGCACTCCCAGCTTAATTTAGGCCAGGCCTGTGCTTACTTTGAAGGAACAGCATAAAAAACTTTAGTTGTTCCTGGCCTTCTCCTCAGCCAACCACTCAAGACGGTTCTAGTGGTCATGGTAATGCTGATTGCAAACTGAGCTAATTATTGAGTGAAAGAATGAACCAATAACATCAAAGGAAAATAATTCATTATCCTTTATCTTTATGAAATGTTAAGTTGAAAACCTCGAATGGCTCACAGTCAAATACATTCTTCATTCATGCAAGGCAGCTCACCTTCAGAGCTATAGCAACTTCATCATGCACTACAATTTCTGGACCCCCATTAAAAACTGATGAACATGAAAGAAGAAGCATTTATATACTTGGTTTAATCCAAATTGTGTAAATGAGGCTTTAGTTTTATCAATAGCTATTATTCTTATTTTCTCTGTTAAGAATTATCTCCACTTCTTGTCTTGGATCAACTCTGAAGTTACCCTACATTCTTGTTTATCCATAATCTGCACTCAGAATCCAAATAATACAAATATTAAATATCAGATAATTCTCTTGATTTGATATAGAAGTTCAAATTATAAAAGCAATTATGTGAATTGCTTATTATTAGTACAAGAAGTAGTTAAGTATATAAAACAATAAGATGAAAGCCATAAAAAGAATATTAAGAAAACAAAGGTTTTATGTGTTTTACACATGTGTATATACGTGTGTATATATATATAATACACACATATATAAAGAAAATAGAAAGTAGACACACTCAGTATTTCCATCATTTACATTAAATGTAAATGGTCTAGCATTTCTATTTAAAGACAGATGATGTAAAAATAAGATTTTAAAAATATCAAAGTATGTACATTTTGCAAAAGACATGTAAAAATTTGAAATTCAAATTGGAATCAAAAACAAAGTAAAATTTGCATTTACTATTATCTAAAAGCTCATATATCTATATTGATATCAGACAAAGTAGACCAAATACTATCAAACATAAAATGATAAAGAATATAATTATAAAGTAGAGCTAATGATGCAAAATTCTAGTTTAAAAACTTATAAATTATAAAGCAATTTATTCAAAGCTGAAAGGAAGCATTTCAAATTTGCAATTGTGGTAGGCCTTACATAGAATTTTAATAATCTTTTCTTATCAAAAAATGAAAAAACTGGGTTAAAAAGTACGCATATGGAAATTCTGAACAATATTCTTCTTACCTTAATTCAGATGACTCTAGAATGTATACCTTTTGCATATTTCCGTGGACAAAGAATTTTTAGGATTAAAAATGTGCCAGTTGTAAAATAAAAAAATATTTTAAATGCGGATTCATTTAAAAATTAAATTTTGATTATTGAGATGGCTCAGTGGGTAAAACACTTGCTGCTAATCTCAGCAACCCGAGTTTGATCCCTGGGTTGAACATGGTGGAAACACAGAGCCAACTCTGGAATTTATCCTCTGACTTCCACATGAATGCTGTGGAACATACACGACCTCCACACACATTAAATACATAAATATTAACTTTTAAATTTTTTCAATAAAAAACCTTATGAAAATTTAAGTCATAGACTAGGATGAATATTCTGTAAAGAATTATAGAATAATAAGTGTTAGGAATGAACAGAGTAGCAGCTCATGTTTTTAGTTTCAGTATATGGGAAACAGGCCCAGGAGGACTATCACAAATTAAAGGACAACCTGACCTACATAGAAAATTCCAGGCCATCCAGACAATATGGCAAGACCATTTCACAACAACAAAGCAAAACAACGAACTCCTGAAAGACTTGTGATACTTCATATTACCTGCCTCTTTCCCAGACTCATTGCCTGGCTCTAGGGATAAGACAAAATGTGAATGATAAGAGTAAGGAAACAATGATTAGAAACATTGAATTCCAAGGTTAGAATACAAAAGAATGGGAAATAACAAGGAGTGTGGTATTAGGACAGCAGAGAAGTTGAAGAGAAACATACAACCCAGTGAAAGGATACAGCTAATACCTTGCTCAGTCACACGTATGCAGTGGGTGTAGGGAAATCAGGAGCCACATCTAGAACTTAAGTTGGTCAGAATAAGTCTGGCAGACTTCTTCTTATCCAGACTGAGGTAAAGTCCACAGTTTGCTCAAGCCTTGGTGGTGAAAATGTTTGGGTGAGACAGGGAAGCCCTCTGTGTGGATCGGCAGCAGACAGGAGTTTAGTTTTCACCCTCTATGTTTTGAGAGACTGGGATGGGACACCATCTTTAGAAGTTTTAGACTGAACTACTCTGAAGCTTGAAACTGTTAATTTCCTTTTCTTTTCAAAAGCAGTTTTTTCCCTTATGTTTATATTGTTTTGCTCATACATTTTTCTTTATTGTTCAGTTTCTTATCTCTTGACCTTCCATTGCCTTTTTTCTAAATTCTTCTCCTGTTACCTACCTGCTTCTCTCTCTTTTTTTTAACTTAGATCCTCCTTTCCTTTTATCTGTCTCTGTTACCTTTCTTTATTAAATTCAATTATTTTTTTTTTAGTTTTACCCTAAGTTTCTATTGCTATTGGTGATCTAGCAATTGGGTTTATTTAATACAAAGTATATCTCTAAATCCAATTGGGTTCAACATATATATGGCTACATTGGTGCCATTTCTTGCTCTCTGAATAATATAGGTATCCCTGCTTCAGAGAAAAGTTGCACATGGAAAAGACTCACAACTAAAATTGTAGGAAAAGTCTATCCCAACAGATGTGCAAATTGCAGCATAGAACTACAAGAAACATGAAAAAGCAAAGCAACATGAATCCTTGAAAAGATCAAAACTCCACTATCACTGAATCAAAGATACTGAAAAAATGGATAAAATGCCAAAAAAATTGTGAAGTATATTTTTTAAAAAATGAACAATTATAATTAAGGAGGATATAGACATGAATATGAAGCAAAGGATATGAAGCAAAGAAATCAACTCTGGACATGGAGAAGAAAGTCAACAGTATAATAAAGGTATGCAATGTGAATGAGAAAATCAGTACAGCAGCTAGGAGATAATGTATGACATCCTGGCACGAACTTCTATAGTAAGTAAACCAATGTTAGTTGGATAGAGTCCTTTCTCTGAGGTAGACAACAAAGCACTGAAATTATCAAAGTAGAGAATTAAACTTTAGAAAATAGGAGAAAAACAAGTATGTTCTAGAATATTCAGCCCTAAGAGCTGTGAGTGAAACTGCAGCATGTTGGAACAATTACTGAAGACAAAGAGAAAGCCTGGGAAATAGTCACTATACTTTCTGTACCAGCTAATCTAGAGAGGAGATGGTGCCTATGAATTTGGATCATCAGAATAAATACTGCAAAAATAGGTATAGTACTGAAAGAAGCACAATATCCATTAAAATTCCAATGACATGCTACACATAAATGGAAAAAGCAATCCTAAAATTTATGTGGAAGTACAAAAAACCCCAAATCTGCCAAGGAATTTTAGGCAGAAAGAGTAATTCCAAAAGCATAGCAATAGCTAATTTCAAATTTTGACACAGAGCCATGGTGTAAAAATTAGCATGATACTAGTAACACGTGTAGACCAATGGTACAAAGGATCCAGAAGTATATATAACTATAAGTAGTTTTGACAGTAGTGCCAACCACTGTATTGCAAAGACTGTCTCATCATCAAATGGTCTCATCATCAGAAACTGGATATTGCCTTATAAAAGAATGAAATCATATTCCTGTCTCTCACTCTGCTCTCAAAATAGTTATTATAAAGACACTATTGAAAAACTTGAAGTTTTAAACTTGCTAAAAGAAAAGAAGGGCAAAATACTTCAAAGTATAGGGATAGGCAATGCTTCTATTTTACTAGTTATACTGTGCTAAATTATTTAACTTGTTTTAATATTGGCTTTATACTAAAAATTTTGAACATATATAATGTTGGAATTTGAGAACTTTTGAAATTGAATTGAGTGTATTTTATGATTGTATATATGGGAATAAGGGTTGGAAGGTTATAGGATAAAACTTATGTGTTTGTGTCAAGTTGACAAGGGGTGGAATGTTATGGTTAGAACAAAGTGCCAGCTTGACAGCTTCAACTGTTTATGGCACGGAATCAGTGATTGGAGAAGGCCCCTGAACAAGTCTGCAGGTATTTTCTTAATTGATATGGAAAACCCAGCCCATAGTGGGTATCACTTTCCAATGAAGTCCAAGGAGGAGGGACTTGCTCTTTCTTATCCTGAGTGGACTTGCTGTTGAGTTCATTCTTCAAGCATTTTTGCCTTCTTCAGCCTTCCTTACTTTCTTTGTTGCAACTGCTGCTATTGTCTTCATCCTTGGCTGACTCAGAGTTCTATCCTCTCCACCTTGTAGCTGTTTCTGCTGTCTTTGGAGCCTCAACTCATAGGCCTTGACACTGTTCATCTCTGACATCAGAGACCAACTGCTGTTCACTGAAGTTGGAGCCCGGAGTTTTCAATCCTCCAGAGACCTAGAGGCTTGAGATCTTCTTAGGGTCTTTGGCTTTGTGAGATGGTCTGGTCAAGAATGAAGCAGTTATAGGTGGCTACTATGAAGGAAATTTTGTTGTGAGCTGATTTAATAAAGCTTTGTATATAATCTAGTGATACTGTTCTTTCAGAGAACCCTGACTTATACAGTACTGATCAAATACCTTCAGACTTTTAAGTAAACCCTCATCTAACCCTTCAAACCTTAAATAGTAGTTTTTATCCCAACAGCCCAACCCACTGAATATGTGCCTTCATTTCTGAATGAGACTTTCAGCCTCGAAATCCCACAAAGGAAACATTTGCCTTAGCCTTTTTTTAAATTTTTTAAAAAGTTGAGAATATATGGACAACTATGAGAAAAAGGGATCTTGTAAAGTTTCCATAAAACCACCAAACCCAATACCACAGAACAGTTTGTTCCTTTGGTTGGTCTTCAGGGTCCTGCAACCTAAAGGTGTTGACAGGAATCAAAGGCCATCATTAGACACCTCAGGGTAATTAGATGTTTGATCTTCCTGGGAAATTTTTCTTATCTAATACATTAGACAATTATAATTATTCTGTAATTGTGATTTTTACCAAGAATTTCCTTCAACTATAATACTTATTTTCCATTGTATTCTAAAGATTAGAATTTCCATTTTAATTTTTCCTTTTAAGATAACAAAATGTATCAATATGTTCTATATATTTATTTCATTTGGACATATTTAAATTAACAGTTTTGTCCTTTAAAAATGTAAGAGATATTGATATGGTATGTGACCTTTCAGAAATATTGCAAATATCCCAAGTAATAGGCACCAGAGCAAATAAAAGTGTCAATTTAATGAATGCCAGCAGTCATTCTTACTTAAAACTTCAGAGAAAATACTTTAACTATTGTCCATTTTGATATAAAATGTATTTTGCCACTATCTTTTAGAGTAAAAAAACTGTAGACAGTAAATATTATCATAAAAATCACAAAAATGAGAATATTTAGAAAAGTTTTAAGGGGAATTGAGAATAATATTAGAGAAATGTATGAATAATATTCCATATGGAAAGTAATAGGTATTTAAATAATAAAAGTTAATAAAATATTTATATGTTCAATATAAAAAATTTATATGTTAAATAACTTAATTAAATCTTGAAACTTGCCTGAATGAGAAACTGATCAAGAAGAGAACACAATTTACATACCTAGATTTAGTGATAAATACGATTTGGATAAAAGCAGAATTTCAGAATGAAATAAGATTATATTCATAGGTCACAAAGCACTCATTGCTTTAAGAAACAGTTATCATTTATACTTCCTACCATTTTTGTGAAAACCGTTCATCTTTTCATGATGTAAATACAGGTGAACTTTGATCTGTTTCCTAGTGACAAGGGAACTAACTACACAAGGCTATACAATCAAAGAATGTTATGTATACTTGTAAAACCCTCACCAGAACCTTCTACGGCAGAATGATGGTTACAACTAATTTAACTGTCTCGTCTTCATTTCACATCAACGTTGAAAGCTAGCCTAGCTGACATGAAAGAAAGACACCAGTGATCTGATGATAGGGTTATAATATCTCAGCACATCTGATACTTATTTATAGTTTCTGCTTCTTTTGAATGAGATGTATGAATTTTGATTGAATCCTTTAAATCAGTGCCCTGAATTGAGAATTATGTTCCCCAAATCTAAGTAATGCATTCACAAAATTTTTTCACGAGTGTACAGTAACACGTGCTTCAGAGAATTCTCATGTAAGTTCATCGTAAGAGTACCTAAAAGAAAACAGAATCCTCCCCAAAGTGTGCAAGTTTAAATCCTGTTCCCTGTAAGCTCCCTAATGAATGAGTATGTGATAGAATTTAGTCAGAGGCTCACTTTTATGCAACATGCTAAATTGTAACAATGTTCTGCAGGTTATGCATACCTACCCAAAGGAACCCAAAAGTTCTAAAATCCACTTGGTAAAATTCACAAGAGCAGCTCCTTGTGGCTTCGTTTCTATGTTAACATCTCAAAATACCATTTCTTAATTTGCGAAGAGAATATCAAATTTTAAGTGAACCAGAGCATGTACATTGGCTGATGAACACATCGCTCCTTCTGGTTTTATTTTTCCTTTAGGAAATAGTCTTTTTATTGTGCTGACATCAACTTCTGTAAAAGGTCAACATATTCACCTTAGTTCCTGCCTCCCAGGCCACACACATGACCTGTCTAAAATGAAATACAAGTGTAGTAAGGGTTAGATTTTTAAATATTCCACTTAAAGTAGGAGATCCCAAACATGACTTAATTTTCTATTCAACCTCTATTTCATTTCCCAGAAGAGTGTGAAATTCAGTCACAATGACTTCATATGACTGTCCTCTTCAAGTTATGGAGAACACCCAGGCTCTTAATAAACTTGGACCATCCATGGTTTCCTTTCTAATTCTCAACCAATATTTGACATTTTGGTTTACTTGTTGTTTAAGAACAACTGAATCTTTAAAGAAAGCTACTCTTGTGCCAAATATGCCCTGAGGTCTGTTGGAATACAACTAAAGGCATCCAGAGATCTCCCATCTTTCCACTCAGACATGGTGCATTTCCATGAAAAAGCATTTTAGGAGTTGCAGTAATGAACAAATCACAAATCATGACATTTTCCCCACTGTCAGGAGCTATTCCTCTCCGCAACATTATATTAGGATTCATCCACATTCCTTTAATCGGGAATGTATTTTTAAACATCTATAATTATCATTATTTTATTTTATGCATGTGCCTCCATCTTTGACCTCCATCTTATTGATAGAAAATTAAGTTGTCACCAGTTTTCAACTACATTTAACAGTATACTTGTTACTATGCCTTACATATTTTTAAACTTAGTAAGGTGGAATAGACTGATATTTAATTTGTATATAGATGTTTGCATTCACACTAAATAATTACAAATCTAGCATTGTTTCTTAATTTTAACAATTCTATTGGGTGTATGGTGGCATTTAAAATGCTCATTGCCCCATATAGCTTGATATCTTTCATTATTAACAACCTTGACTATAAACAGTGATGAAATGATCTTGATTGAAATGTACTTGAATACATCTATTTCTCCTAGTTTCAAACCATCAATCACTTCGTGTGTGTGTGTGTGTGTGTACTAACACACGCAAAAGAGTGTACTTAAGTGTATATGCCTGAAGAAAGGTGACATCAGGAATCATCCTCAATTGCTCTACCTCTTTATTGCTTTGCTCTAGAGTTTCTCAGACTCTGTCTTCCAGAGCCAGCATTACGGACTACCATTTCTGTCCAGCATTTTTACATGAGGCTTAAATATCTGATCTCATCTCCTATTTCTTGCCAGGCAAAGACTTTATTCCCCTGAGCCATCTCCCCATCTCGCAAACCCTTAACCATTAACAAACATTCCAATTATATAAAAGTCCATGTAAAAAAGTGTGGGGGTTCTGCTTGCAATCTCAGCACTTCAAAAGTAGAGGCAGAAAGATCAGAAATCCAAGGTCATCCTTGAGTACATAAAGTTTGAGGCCAGTCTGGGATGTACAAAAGCCTATTTCAAGATATGTGTATGTAGTCTAGGAGTACAAATGGTGAATGGTGCATTATGGTCAAATACTTTAAACTACGCAGGGATAGTTTCCTTTCAGTCATCCTCTCTGGGCAGAGGAGTGGACACCAGTGTGTGATTCAGAAGTCACCTACCCGATGCAGTATCTGCAAAGGGTTATGGCGTAACAGGTGGCCAAGAAGGGAGAATGGATTTCAGATGGACATTCATTTTGCGCCCCACGACAGTCTTTATTCTCTGAAACAGAGTGACCATGGATTCTTGAAAGACTATTCTTTCAGGAGTCTGAGCAGCAAAATATAGAGATGCTGCTTCTTTCTGCTATTAAACCTTATCTGGATTCTGGTGCAAGAGATGTAGATACTTAGGGTGTGCTCATTTCTTAGCACCTAAACCTTCCTCCTGTATTTAACTGAAATGTATATAATGTTTAACAAGGCATGGCAAACAAAAGAAATAAGCAAAAAATCAAAAAGCATAGAAATGGGTGTTGATTTATCTTGAAGAACAATTTATGACTGATTTCTAAACCTCTGTAAAACATTCAACATTGCTACTATAGGAAGCAAAAGAGAAAAATCTATATACTTCCCCCTTCCCCAACTCCTGAACATATTTCAGTTATTCAGAAATGCTTTAGAAAGTGTTTATTAGTACCAGTTAACTTTACTGAATACTAAATTACTGAATACAGAATGACTATACTAAATACACAATAGCAGTAACATCATTCTAAGGCTTTCTCTCTCTTTCTCTCTTTCTTTCTCTGTCTGTCTCTCTCTCTGTCTCTCTCACACACACACACACACACACACACACACACACACACACACACACACACACACCATGAAAAAAATGAAAAAAAAAAAAGATGCTTCAAGTTTCCTTGCTAGAAAGTGGCACTGGCAGCCTCAAATCCAGACAGTCTGGCTGAGGAGTCCAGAGCCTAGCTAGTAGGCTAAACTGGGTAGGTCTACTATGTGTTAGGGGGTTTATGAGGTGTTTTATATAGATTAGCTAATTCAAGCAGTGACATAGGTATAATTATCTCTGCTTGACAGATGAGAAAACAGAGGCTAACTAATTTGCCAAAATTATAAAACTACTAAGTGGCAGAGTTGGATTTTAGTAACTTGCCAAAGTTATATAAAAGTAAGTGCACTCCATTTCAAATGTGATTATCCAGTGTTCAGACGCATTGCCTTAAAAAGAATATGTAATACTCTAAGTATGCTTACTTTTTTAAAATTTCAATTTGCACATAAAGGATAAAGAATAGAATATCTGGGCATTCCTTTCCCTTGGTGTGCCTCATACTCTAACAATGCCTGATAAATGAGGGATCACTGTACCTCACTATACACAGGGGACAAGTGATTTGATTTCCAGTCCTGCAGCTGAAACCAAACCAGAGGTTTGCAAGGTACCTCATAATTGGCTTTGACTGTGTTTGATTTTTCTTAGGGATGAAAAAAACCTTTTTAGACAAAGAAAGCAATATATCCATTAAGTAGCAAACACTTCATTTCTATATAAATCTGTGGATAAGATAACTTAATGACTTCATAGTTCCCTGCGAATGCAATAAAATCGGGGGAAAACTGGGGAAAAATATATCAACAGCAAATCATTCACTAGGCGTTCTTCAGCACATACCAGAAGCTGGAGGATACATAGAAAAGTATGGAAAACATGACCACTTGTCTCTCCAGCTTAAAAAGCTTTCATTTTCCTTCTGAGTCCTTAGTGTGAGCACAGGTACAGCATTTTGTTATACATTCGTCACATTTCCAAGTGTCTCTGCTATAAGCATGTGCTTCTTCAATGAAAGAGGAATTAAAACCAGAAAACTTTCTTAAAAGAAGTAACAGAAATATCTGCACATTTAAGTATAAATCAAAGAGACAGACTTCCTCCTCTCTCTTTTTTTATATGTAGGGGTGTGTGTGTGTGTGTGTGTGTAAGGCACTATGTGTGCATATAGAGGCCCAAGGGTGACTTCAGTAATCACCCTGGATTGTTCTACCTCCTTATTGCTTTGCTCTGGAATGGAAGTACAAATTGCTGCCATATCTATCTAGTGTTTTTACCCTGGGTTCTGGGGACCAAACTCGGGTCCTTCTGCTTGCGAGGTAAAAGCTTAACTCGAGCCATCTCTCCAACACTGAGACAGTCTTCTTATCTTTACATTCACATCCACAATGCACCACTTTTCATGACAGTGGTATAAATTTGAAGAAATAATACTGATAATTATCCTGATAAAATTTTCTTATCTCCCAGCTGGAGGTAAGAGCACTTGTGGCAAGCATGAGGGCCTAAGCTTGGATCCCAGTGCTCATGTGAAAGTTTGAGCTTCCACAGGATAGAGGCTGGGAAAAGAAAAGCAAACACAATTATAAGAAGTCCATGGCATCGGAGAGGAGGACCCAGTGGAGAGTCAGGCATACACAATAAAAGGACTCTCTGGGAATTGGGGGGGAGGCACTGGGGGATGGGGAGGGAGAAGAGGGGGAGGAAGCGGTTCGGGGGGAGGAGGGGTGAGGGAGGGAACTGGTAAAAAATTTTAAAATGTATAATTACATTTTTAATAAAAAAAAGAAGTCCATGCCGCCTTAAAAAACAACACCAACAGCGAAACACTTCAAAAGAGACTCTCCCTCACACATCAGCAAGGACCAAGTTTATTAAGCAGTGCTATACTGTAGCTAGCATGCCAATGTATATTGTTGCAAAATTCTGCTGTGGTGTTTGTAGTTGGCTTTAACTTGACTTTGCAAGAACATTCAACAACTAACTTGAGGCCTAGGGCAAGCATGAACCTCACATAGCAGCAGTTTCTGGCACATAGCAGGAAGTTGCTCTCACATACTTGGCAAACCTGCTGGTCCCCAGAGCCACCCTCAGTTTGGCTGCCACAAATTCTTTTCCTTGGTCCTCTTGAGAGAAGGCAGGCCAGTGTCGCTGGCAGCAAAGCTGAGCAAGGAGCACTGAGAGCAAAGAGAGAGAGGAAAGAAAACAAACAGACCCGTTCTCCTCGCCAGCACCAACAGTGTGGTAAAAAACCTCCAACTTGGTGGTTTGGAAACAGGGAACTTCAAGGTGAAGAATATTTTCCTTTTGTTCACTGTGTGAACTCTTGTTTTGAATCGTGATTCACTATCTACCACAGTTTTTGTATTGATTTTATTTCCAGCTTTTTTTCTATTATTATTATTATTATTATTATTATTATTACTATTAAATGTGGTTATGTATGTGTATGCACATGTGTGGCTCTATGGAGAACAGACCACTTGAGCATGTGTGCCTATGTATACCCAGTAGTGACATTGGGAATCATCCTGGATTCTGGAACTCCTTATTGCTTTACTCTGGTTTCCCAGGGATTGCCTTCCAGGGTTGGAAGTATGAGCTAAAGTTTTTACTTAGGACCTAGGATCTGAACTCAGGTCCTTTTGTTTGTGAGGCAAAGGCTTTAACCCAGAGCCAACTCTCCAGCAAAATTAAACCCAATAAAGACAAAGGAACCATGTTTTGTTTCCATACTATAAAGAAAATAATGCTTAAGGGGAACAAGAGAAAGGGCTTATGGAAATGCCACTGGGTCCTTATATGTCATCGGAGAGGAGGACCCAGTGGAGAGTTAGGAGTACACAATAAAGGACTCTCTGGGAATTGGGGGGGAGGCACTGGGGGAAGGGGAGGGGGAGGAGGGGGGAGGGGAGGGAACTGGTAAAAAATTTTAAAATGTATAATTAAATTTTTAATAAAAAAAAAAGAAAATAATGTCTATTTTCATCTCAGTAATACATTTTTGTCATATAACAAAATTTTATAAGAAACACAAAATTACATATCTTTCAGAAATTCCCCATCATGCTTCAATAATTTAATTTCATCCAAACTTCTGGAGATATATGTTTCCAATCTATATGGTTATATAAGAACTAAACATTGCATAGGTAATAAAATTAAATTAGAAAATGACCTTGAAATTGTATATTGCTTCATTGTCTACAATGGTCATTAACCACATGTAGATTTTTGCTTTTAATTAAAATTGACTTTGTGTTTTGGTTTCCATGTGTGAGAAGTGTGCAAATCATCACTCATCCTAGCAGTTAAAAAAGATGGACATGTTTGAAAAACCCAACAACTCTTCCAAAAGAGAGAAGAGGAAGGTAGACAGAACTATGCCTCAAGACTGGAAAGACAGGCAGGGAAACAGGAAGTGACAGCTTGCTGGAACAAGCTCATAAGCAGGAACCATCATGACGACTGACAGGAAAATCAGAACCGCAATCAAGTTGCCAGATAGGAGGTTCAGCTAGGAGACTCAACGGTCATGGGAACCCCGTCCTCAGGGGACTACCTCTACTTTCTGAGATATACCAACAGGAGCTCAAACTTTTATGTCAGCGGAAACCCTTCTCGTGATCACTGCTTTCCACTCCAAATGAAGAAGCGACACCCAGAGACGTGTGGACTGAGCTTTCATGATACTCTCTGCTTCCTGCCACCACACACACTGTACTTTTTATGGAATAATTTTAAAATTGACATATGAAGATTGTACATATTACTTTGTTGTCAGGTTATATGCAGATATACATGGGCATGATTTAATATTTAGGTTAAGGTAAACACGCCTGCCTCATCACACATTTTTCATTCTGTGCTGAAGCTTTTCAATATCTTTTCTCTAGCTTTCTTGTGGAGCAACAGGTATTATCTCCAGTTGTTCTACTGTGGAATAGATTGCTAGAATATATTTTTCTGCATAAATATAACTTAATACCCATTTAATATGAGAAAAAAACTTGCAGTAGATATTTACTTAAAAGAAACACTGTAATAAATTTATTTCTTTGTCACATACCATTTTGCTACAGAATCTTATACTAAACTATGGTATTGATGGTAAAGGGAATCCTCATCTGCTTAAATATCTTCATTTTCATTAAACTAATGAATAATATTGCTGGGACACTTACTATGAAATTTGATGAAGTTTTCTTTTTCCTAAATGAGTATACCTATAAGAATTTGATTCTTATTTTTAGGTGGCAACCATATAATATGGAATCTGTGCTAGCCAGATTGTGTGTGTGTGTGTGTGTGTGTGTGTGTGTGTGTGTGTGTCTCAGTGAAATAGTTTAAAGGGAAAAAGATTGGTTTTTGGCCCAGGGCTTCAAAGGCCTGAGCTCATGGACACTTGGCTCCATTGTCTTTGGGCCTGAGTGAAGCAGAGCAGCAAGTGGAAAGCATGTGGAGCGTGTGGGTGTGTCGCACAGCCACTAAAGATGCCCAGCCCATGGAAGCTAGAAGGAACAAGAAATAGACAGATGCCAGGGTCAGGACTCGCCCCCTCCATACTTTCTCATGAGTCGTTCGTTTTGTATCTTTATTACTTTGGTTAGTATTAATGTGTTTCTTCTTCACATACTTCTTCTGCTTTTGATTTTAAGACTTTTATCCCCAGTGATCCACCTCCCAGTAGGCACCTCCAGATAAGACCATCGTGTTTGAATCCTTCTAGCATTCTCCTGAAACAATGATTAGATGGGTCCACTGGACACCAGGCCTTCACTTGGAAGCCTTGCAAGGAGCTTTTTGTGTATAAAATATAGCATAGAAATTTTCAGGTGTTTGTTTTGTGACAAAATAAAGTGAACCAGCCCAGAGTGATAGCTCAGTGTGCAAAGTCCTTGTTGCATATACCTGACGACATAAGTTTGGTCCCTAGCACCTACAAGATTTGAAGAGAGAATCAACTCTTGAAACTTTTCTATAGATATGCACAGTGCTCTGTGGCATCAGGACCTACAAACACACACACCACACACCAAACAGTGATCCATTTATTTGTATTTAAATGACAAAACTTAAAATGGAGTCTATAATAATTTGACTTAGGAAATAATTTTGAAATGTTTTATAGGTTGTGATTTCTTTATACTTTTATATATTCATTACAGAATATATGTACTTAATCTTGCATTTTTATTTGAACCTACAACTTCCTGTAAATGATTTTAAGCATATAGACCATGAGGTTATGATTAAGAACAAACAGACTTTTTTTCTATATTTACCTGCCTGTCTTTCTTACAGTGTAGCTAACTATAAATAATATTCTGTTAGGTCTTTGTCAAAATACAAGTAGTACTGCCTAACATCAGTTTATTACACATGATTTTGCATGGTTTTGTCCTTGAACTTTCCTCTCAGTGGAATCTAATACAAGTAAATTTTAGATCTCATATGGGTAAAAGAAGTAGCACATTGTGGTCATGGGTTCTTGTTCCACACACCAAAGCATAGAGCATCATGAATGTCAGGAGACGTAGATTCCAGAGCCCACTCATGGCTTTGGGGTCCTAATTTTCACATTTATCAAATCAGTTTTATAATCAAGGGCCCTGACAGCTGTGTTCTTTTATGTATCCATCTGGCAGACTTCAGGGTAAGTGTCTCACAGGACAGAAGTCATAAATAATATCTTCAATAGAATCGACATAGTAGACTTAATGGGAAGTTAAATTCTGGTGTCATTTTAACATCTGAAGCCACAGAATTATTCACATCAAGAATTCTAGAACATCCTTCTGATGGTCAAGGTCTCACGTGTCATAGGTGTAGGCTGTCGCACTTTAGTGGAAAGTTTTGTATTTCTGAAGTTTGTTTGCCATGTTTTCTCTGTCTCGGTCATGATCCAACTTAATTTCTTTGTTCATATTGTTTTCTTTGCTTTCTTTTAGAGATTTTTCTCTGCAGTGTAGCTATTCTTGACAATTTATCTTATTCTAAACATGCACCACGAAAATTTATCAGGACAGAAATGGACTTTAGTAGGTAGTCTTGGAAGTGCTCTGACAGGCGGTTTCATGGCCTCTCAAAGTGCAGAATCCTAAAATGCCCAATATTTCCAGAGAATTGCTCAATAAACTATTCCCAGAATGGATACTTTATGGAATACCTGCTTCATAGAGAGGAAAAGTTTCTACTTGAGTTCACTTTTTGCTATGGAACTGTGGGCACCAAATTGGAGAAGGTAATTCTAACAATCTTATTCTGCCTAATGAGGATAAGTTCTACAGTGTTTCAAGAACCACATAACAGGAAAAGAAAACAGGTAGTGTCTCAAAACTAGTTCGCATTTTTAATTAATTATAAGACGAAAAATTATGAAGAGAGAGGAAATATATTGTGTTACATCAGTTTTACTGTTTCTTATATTAAGTAAAAAGAAGTTTGCTCTGTGACATAGATGCATTGCTTAAATGCATAAATTATATTTCTTATCTCTGATACTTCTGATCAGCTACTGTATTTTAAAAGGGCGCACATGTCAGCTGTGTACTGTTAGCATAGCAGCTATCAATGGTCAACTATCAAAGAAGTAGGATGATTTGTCCCACATATGTTAAAAACCTATTATAGTTCATATCCTCTGCAACATTTTTTCTATTTATTCCTCAAAAAGCACATCTACTGTGATCTATAGAACACTAATTCTTTTGAGAATATACTATTAGTTAGGATACGAGCTGAATCCCATTTCCACATGATTTTTACAAACACTTCGATGTGTGAAATAGTTACCAAAAAGTGCTACCTTTTACCCAGTGGTTATCAAAAAAGAAATAACTTCTATTGGCTAAAAGATCTCAAATAGCATATGTGGCTAACGATTTTCTATTCTCTTTGCACTCTGCTCTGTCACAGAGGAAGTGTAATAAAAGTTCTCTCCTGGTAAGACACTGCCTTTTACTTCAGCTACTGTCTCCACCCCTTCTCCATAAAAAGTTTATGTAGCACAGATCATAAAGAACACAACTGAAGACAGAGACTGGCAGATCAGGGTTGATGTAATCCGTGTTCTGCAAACACTCTTCTGATACACCATTTGCGGAAAGGCACAGTAAGACTTTTCAGACATCTGGTTCTGAGGTTACAAAAAGTGAATCAACTACAGACTTCAAATAGCTTTGAACACTTAAATGGAATCTGCCATATTGGACACTAACACCAGTCAAGACACATTATCATAAAGTTATTTCTTCTTCCATATATTGTAAGTATGATCACCCCACTGTCCATTGGTCCAACATCAGGTTGGCTTAACGTTTAGGAATACTTTTGAAAGTTTAAAATAGCATTCTACATTGAGGTGGACTGCATACTTTTGACCTTTCACATTTTCAAGTTTTGATAAAAACCAGGGTGAAAGCTTTTGAAGATGGTCCAGAATCTTGCAGTAAAAGGGAACATGTCAGGAAATTGGATTTTCCAGGTAGGGATGCTTCTGAGGCCACTGTGGCTGGACCACAGATGGGCTAATGGGTAGGGCAGGCAAGTTATCCATTCCGAATAAAAAGATAAATAAATAAGTAAATAAATAGCATATGAGTGGAATGTGATCTGCATTTAGCAACATAATTTGTTCTTGTTCAATGACCTTTAATCTTCTCACCACTCTCCAACCCTTATAATTCTTTTGGGAGGATATTCAAACACAGAGCTTTACCTTGACAATGGAGGGTCAAGTGAGAACATGTCAGAAGACTGAACTTAGTCTTTAGCACTTTGGTAATATGATTGGATAGACCATGATCAGTGTCCAGAAACACCTAAAAACCTTGACAGAGATCTTGACTAGAATAAGTCTTTGCTAAGTTCAGGGCTGTCAGTTTGCCATTGTCTTCCTTTGAAAAAAAAATAGTTCTGAAAATGGAGCTGAACAGAAGCAGGGAGATAAAGCTTTAAGGATAATATGCACATTTTCAAATTCAGCTGTGCCAAGTTATGAGGGCCAATAAATCTTTTGGTCTGGGCTGAACTAGCTTAAATTGAGTTTGTGTCACTTGGAACAAAAGTGAAGTTTTTCATTCTGTCAGGAATGATTCTGTGTGATTCTAGGCAAGTCCACTTAATGTCTTACAGGCATATTAGTTTAAAATGTTTTATAGCCAGTTTTCTTTTGTCCTTCCATGTATCCCATATAATTAATCAAAGAAACAACATTTCTCCTAGAAGTCCACTCACTAAATATTGCCAGACTTTCTCTAACATTCCCTGAGACATCCTTTTCTCCTTTATTCCACTTTATTGCCTTTTCCATAATCTCAATATATATTTTTCATAACCTGTGACAGTGACCTTACTTTAACTATTTTCACTTATCTCAGGTTTTTTTTCTACTTCTAAACAATTTATTTCCATTTGTCATTGGAAAAATGCTTCTTCTGGAGTGTATACTTATCCACGTGCTACCCACATTAGCATTTTTATTTGCTCATTATTGCCTATAACATCTGATTCAAGTCTGAGTTGATTAGATTCATTAGAATTTCACCTCAAATTTAATATTTTTAACCAGGTCTCCGTTACTACCTCATGCATAATCTGTCTTCCATTCATAATAAAGTACTTTCTTTCTTTGGATAGACTAATTGGTGTGTTTAAATGAATTTTTTATATTACTGCATATTCAACATTTAACCTCACTTGTTCGTAGAAGTTTGATTTTTAATACCCCATGAGTCTTACTTCCTTCTTGTAGATTTGTTTTTTAAAGATTCCATATGATCCAGAATCTTAAATCCTTCTGTATCTTAAACACAACACTTTACTGGTATCTTTTATTCTGAAATTCACCAGGAGAATCAAATGTGGGATAAGAGAACAGTAGGTGATAAAAATAGGTCTAAAAATCTTGCTATAGAGAGGTTTTGTTTTTATTACCTTCTGCTCTGGAAGTCAAGGCAAATGAAAAGATATGTAACTCTTGATCTTGTGCTCTTCATTCTGCCTAATATGCTCACAATGACATACTACTGATTCTATAGCTTAAGCCCTAAATGTGCATTTGTATTGTCTGAACTCATAAGGAGTACTTCATACTGTTTATAACCTGTCTACTTTCATTGTAGCTCTTGTTTTGGGGCCAACTATTGCTTCATCTCTGGCCTACTGAGTTAGGGATCTTCCTGTTTCCAAATGTTTCTTGCTTTGGGCACTTTCTCAAGGTATCTGTCTTGGATTTTCTATGTGTCCTCTCCACATTGTAGTCCTATATCATTTTGTAACACAAACAAATTTATAGTAGGACTGAAGACAATTAAACTCTATTTTCCTCATTGTTTTCATTATATAGATGATATACATTTAATTTCATTCTGCCCTTAAGCCTTCCTTATGGCAGCTGATAAAATTATCAATTATACAACTTGATATTGATAATACCATTGTAGAAGAAATGTATTATAGGAGTAATACTGGCATCCGCCCTTGGCAGTCTTTCTTAACACTGTCTGAGCCTGCTCAGTTTAGCAAACACGGATGTTGGCTCAGCTAAGAGTACAGTTTTAAAGGCCCAACAGTAATTATGAAACCAAATCAGACTTTTTTTCAGTTACTTAGCATTCCTTCCTAAGTCTTGCCTTTTTAGCCTAATAAATGGAAGGAAACAATAGTTCCTGTTATTTCTCTAGTGTGCCTGCTCACAACACTGATTTATTCATTTTGAAGCAAAGATTAGTTGAAGCCAGTGTGACTCAGTCATGTACAATGATAATTTTAGTCCATCTCCACATCCTGATGCACTGAAGCTCCCCAAGTCAATAGTGCCTAGGTAAATGTGGCTTATCACTAATTCTTACATTGAATGATGTTAAATGGTAGATTTCTAAGAGTCTTGGGTGTGCTGAGAAGCACTTAATGCCCAGACAAGACATGCTGGATACATTCTATATATTCTGGTAAATGCATCAAGGTAATAATTACTTCCACATTTCCCTTTTAAATCCACATTTTTTACTGAGGGCCACAGTTTGCCCTTACACACACACACCCAATGTATTTCAGATTTCTGTGTAATTTAAAGGAAAAGCATTACTGAGGTGAGCCAAATTCATATATGAGTTCTTTGTGTAAGCTATTTCCGAGCTACAAAGGCTGTGTCCCTATGCTTATATACAGTTTGTTTCCTCGTGATGGCTTTCTGCCATCAATGGAATACCTTTCTTACAGTGCCCCAGATCCCAATATGAAAAAAGTTTACTTATTTTTTATTATTTTTTTAAAGAAAGGGTTCTTATGTATGTTTTTAAGACTGGAGGACTGGTTTAAATTTTCAGTACCCCCGATCTGGACATAGTAAAAGAGGTGATACGCTGGGGAAGGCAGTGACTCGTAATGCCAGTGGAAAGAATGAGCTCGTTTTTCACGCTTTAGAAGCAAGAAAGAACATACATGATGTTTTTCCTCCATGGAAACTTAGGGCAAGAAAGTTTATAAGACAAAACAATTGGAATAAATCATTTCTCTGTGAAACAAAGCAAATGTGTTACTTTACTTATGAATAATAAGGTAAGGTTTTCTTGGGCTTATTTTCTCTTTCATGTGTAAAAGAATACAAATACATAATTACTTTCACAGGGCCTTCAAATCTTCCTCATGGTTCTGGATTAGATTGCCAACCATACTGCTCCTGTGTAGGACTTATATCGTCATTTCAGAATAACCTTTGTCCATCTCTGAGTATTTACATCCATGAATGAATGGCTTTTTAAAAAACATTTATTAACTATTAAATTTAAAGGTAGAATTTTGCTGTTAGTGCAGACTGATCTTGAATTTTTTTTGAAAAAACTAATGTATTCCTTTATTTTTGCTCTGTTTCTTGCAGTTTTCTTTTTTCCTTCCACATTTTATTTTTTTCCTAATCATACAAGCTCAATAGGCACCCCTGTTCTCTTCCTCCCTCCTCCCTTTCTCAGTTGTTCCCCACTTGCACTCTTCTCTTTCCCCCCTTCCTTTTACTCTCTCCCTCCTTCCCCTTCACCCAGTAGCTCCCTCTTCCACCCTCCATCTCTTGAAGCATTCTTTTGTGTGATCACCAAACCTCCTTCTGAGTCCTTCACCTTAGTGAGGGTTCAGAACTCAGTGGCATAGCCCAGGACTCCTTCTTGGATCCCCACTAGTCTCAGAACTCTTTTAGGATGTTTAATCCCTTGCCTCTAAGGATCCTACTGCCTTTTAATCCTCCTGATCACAGGCATGTGCTGCCAAACCCAGCAAGAAGGACTTTGATATTCCTTCAGTTGTAAATGCTCCATATAGAAATGATTTTCTTCATTTAATGGTTTATTCTAACATTTATTTTGAGAGTATTTGAGACTTTTTTTCCATGCTGGGTACTCTGGGTGTACTGTTTTTGGAATTTCCAAGATCCGTCAGCAGTTAAGGAATGTATTGGGAAACCATTAGACTTTATTGTCCCCCCCAACTGCATCCCATGCTTTCTATTAAAACACTTTTGGTAACATTCTAAGGTTTTGAAAACAGGAAACTTAAGTGCATCCCATGCATCAAATGTGGGTCTGTTCAGAGACAATCAAAAAGAGAAGGCAATAGAAAATTCAAGTGCAATGCTGCTATGTTTTATTACAGAGTATTTGAAATAAAAAAGCCAGAGATCATGGTACCAGATATGTTATTTCAGTGGTTAACTCTTTGGCATGCTGTCAATAGGAAGAACCAGTATCTGGAGGAGACCAAGGGGATTAAGCAAAGAAGTCACAGCTTTGATTTTACTACCTAAGACTGCACAAACTTGTCTGTTCAAGCTTTACCTGGTCTGCCCTGCACACAAGCATGTGCTTAGCGACATCTGTAGAAACTTTGTGGAGGAAGTTCTCCAGGAAAACAGAAAATGCAGCTTTTATGGATACTTTGAATAAGCTCTACACTTAAAAATAGACATTGAATATATACACATGTGTGAAATTCAAACCAAGACTTATTATAATTGGTCTGTTTTCTAAATGAAAAATCAAGAATTTAGTAGACTCACATTTAATATTTTAATTGCACCTTTAGAATAAGTAAATGAAAAACCTCTATGAATACATTTTACACTGTACCTTCTTTTCATCATGTGTAGTTCCTATTAATTATGATTAATCTATTTACAGTTAAACACCCACTATGCTGACCGAATCTGAAGGGCAAGAACAATGTCTCTATATGTTCCATATCAGAAGTTAATACAACCAGTTAAAATTAACGAAATTAAGTGTCTGTTTACAAAATGAACTGGAGCCAAATAGCAGGTTAGATGTGTCATACAATATAGAAAATAACTCCTGTCTAATTTTTAATGGACTCCAATTTTCTTTCATTTCTTAAGTAACTAGTAGTTGGCTCCCTAAGATTATTCAAAGTTTTCATTGCATTACCTGAATTTCGAAACAAAAATGTAAAATGTCTGTGTCCAATGAATGAGGAGAAAGAGGAAAGGGACTTACTTAATGCTGAAGATTTTCTGTAGATCTGTAGCAGTTCACGTACATTGTTGCTGATAAATTACCACCAAAGAGTCTAAGGAAACAAGGGGTTTATTCTTTCCTCATAAGTCCTAGTTTACAGTTGTTTGTCCAGCTTGGCAAAGGAGCTTATACCAACTGAGAGAGGGAAAATCCTTATCTTGCCAGATCAGCATGTCTGGTCAAGTATACAAAAGGTTGCCCACTTTCTTAAATACCTCTCTCTATTTTATTCACATGCCAAGGGACTAGTCCAATCTACTATGGGTTGAACCTTGCCCATTCATTAGACAATCTCCTGGGTCTAACTCAACTTATAATTCTCTACAAATGTGCCCAGAGCTCAAACCCTCAACTGTCAAGTTGACACCTGCATCTAACTATGATAGTTCCTCACACATTGCAGGATGCCTTATACAAGCTGATGTTTCCCATTCCTTTCCCGTTAGCCTTGTTTTGGAAGAGACTGTAACAAAAGTCTGAAGGTCTAGGCAATAGAAGCAACAAAAGTGTTCAAATGTTAGGATTTACACTCTATGGTCATGTCTTCTCTGAACATTTATTTTTCTGGAAAATTTGAATGAACTTCAATCTGTATCAGACAGTAGTTAGAATGATAAAATGAGACTAACAGAAGAATAGTATTTATTTTAGATCTGGATATATGTTAGGATTTTTAAAATCATCACCTAGGCTGTACAAATATTCAAAGAAGAAAACAGAGGGCAAAAACACTACCTGGTGGGGCTCCAGAGATTCTTCTAATTATGACAACAGAAAGGAAAGACTAAAATTCAATTGGACATCCCACTTTATCTTGTCTTTCCATTTTTACTCAAGACAGTGATCTCAGTTGCTAACTCTACTAAACTTGGAACAAAATAAATATTCTGAGATGCCCAGAAAGAATAGAAAGCCCAGGAATAATGAATAAATGTTAATTCAGTTTGCCATCCTCCTAGGCAGTTAAACTAGTTCATGGGCACTGGTTTACAGTTCCTGAAAAGGGACTCTTAAGTATCAAGTCAATTTCTCTTGACCACAAATAATGTTGAAAAAAATTAAATGTGGTAAATGTGACTGGTATACACAAATCCTCAAAGTTCTTCAGAAGAGACAAGATTTGCATATCATATGAAAGAAAAGTACAAAAGCCATATCTTTTACTCATTAGTTTAGAAATACTACAGTAAAAAGATAATAATTATGATTTCTAGGTTGTTTCATTCCAGTGAAAAAAGTGTTTCATTCAGAAAACTAACATGCTATTGTAATGAACAGTGACTTAATATAGAAGAATTGCATGTTACAATTTCTCAAGCAAATGGTGCAACCACATATAACATGTTCATAAGGAATGAAGTCTTAGAAAAGCATATTCTCTTCCTAATTTTTGGTCTACTACAGGTCTAATGTATCTTTTTTATTGTACTATTATTTTTACTCTATCTACATTTCAAATTCTGTAGATATGGCAACAAATATTACTAGTTTTACTAAGAAAAATAGTAACAAATCAGTGTATGAAAATAAATACATGTCATTGAGTAATGTAGTTTGGTTTGACAGAGAAGGAACGATGAGTATTTGGTCCAAAGGAGAAGAGAGATCCCAAAACTCAAGCTCACCTCAGAATTGGAGAATCTGCAAGAGCCACATTCTTCTTCAAGTACTAATACAATAAATAATAAATAAAGATGGTCAACAACGTATTTGAAATAGTGTTCCTTTCAATTAATATGAATGTTATAACTAAGGAGTATAAATGAAATGTGCAGTATGGTCTAATTTTATGACAATTACATACATGAGAAATTCTGAAAGAAAGTTTACACACTGAGTTATTGGTAAAATTCACTGATAGATGACAAATATGCAATTGTATTTGCTGTTTCTTTTGTGTAACTTTTCTATAAATCATTGCATTAGGTGGATTTCTTTTGTAATAAGAAAATGGATAGAATTTTTTTTTTGTTTTTACAGTTGCAAAACAACTCTACAAGGGAAACAGTTACTGTGACATTATAATCCCCAAGAGACAAAAAAAAAAAACGCATCAAAACTCTGCCTATAATGTGCACTTCACTTGCCAGTATAGCAAGGTTTACCTTGCTAAGTATCAAAAGTCTCTTCGACTGATTTGACTTTTCTCTCCATCCTTATTCTTGGATTTGGCAAAATGTCTTCATCTTTCTCCCAACCAGTGCCACCAGAAACAACATGGGATGAGAAGCTGGCACGGGTTATAAAAATAAGTTCTTTTTCCATCTGCACAGATGCTGCTACTGAGGCACTGTCAGCAATACACGCTCTTAGAATGATGGTCTCGCAAGCACGGATGTTGGGGTTGAGTCACCCACACTCTGTCACCTGATCTCCTTTTGATCCGCAGAACACATATGCGAGACAGCTGGCTGGAATCATGGGTGGATACAACATGGGCATAACCCAGGCTTTTGTTTTTTATAGATGAATTCAGGGATAAATGCCACCAGCTTAGCATCATTAACACGGTAGTCCATACAACCAGAAAACTGCATACCCACTCACTGCAGATACATTTTTACTGGGAAACCTAAATTAAAACTTTTTTGTATGACTGTTGCTCAAGAGGTAGAGGAACTGCAACTGGTGATTTAGGGAAAGATGATGGATGTGTTCTAGGCCTAAATGGATCATCTTTTTTTGGATTAATAACTTTGCATAGCCTCAATTTGGATATCTATTAAAAAAGGGATTGAGGAAGTGTTACATTTCCCAGACTTCTTCAACTTTAGTAAGTTCAAAATGTGCTACTTAGTATGACAATTCTCCTTCTCTGTAAGTTGTGACGATTCTCCTTTTCTGTATGTTTCCTGTATGTTACCCAATTGGGATGAAGACTGTGAATTTCTCATTTGATCAAAGATTACAGGGAACTGATTTGATAAGGAAATCTTGGAAATAAGACACTGGATCTTATTTGAACTTTCCAACCTCTACTTCATAAAGTTAGTGATACAGAAGGTGCAATCATTACTTTGCTATTGACATGTTCATCAAAGAATGAGTCTCCTGAGGACTTGTCTTAGTGCAACAACACAAAAAGTAAATGAGTTCACATATTTTACTTTAATTGAATTCACTCTATCAATAATATACACTTGATAGGAAATGCCATGCTTGTCTTTACAGAAGACTTTACAAGTCTTTACAGAAAGGTTGTGACATAAACCTAAACAAAGACTGTTAGCAACAGAGAAAACAGTACTTCTCTGCCTTGTAGTCCCATCTGCACTATACCACTATAAGACCCAGAGTACATGGAGTGTTGTAGATTCCACAGATATTTGGGCCTGAGGGGCTCTCAGCTGTCAAGATTGCTATCTGTGAATCATATTAAAGAAATAAATGGAAGGAAATAAAAAAGAGTAACAAGCCCACATGCACACATATCTTTGCTCATGCCCAGACATCCACATGTGCAAACTCACTTCTCCCACAAACAGGAACACGTGCACGCCCTCCTCTGAACACATGCTGTGTCACACTCTCCACTCTGGATTGAGTTCTTAGTTGATTAAACACATGAAACTGAAACTATCCAAATAAACTCTTTTGGCAGTTATTGAAAGTCTTTTGAAGTAAGCCAGAATGCCTCTCCAGTCAATGTTTCCATACTGAATCAGTCCCTGTCACAGTGATATTATGTTTATTTTTTATGCTGGAACATAGATTTCATCTTTCAGCTCAGCAGCTCTGGTAGAATAAAACTGAGAGAGAAGAAAGCACTGCCATTTGGGTTTGAAGGCCGCATCCTTAGTAAAAGCTTATGCGTTGATACTCCTGGCAATTGGTTTGTAAAAATATCCAGTTGCTGCCTTGTAGAAACCATTTCAATTTCTACAGACTTCTTGTAGCCCCTCAAAAAGGGAAATCACTTCCTCACCTCTGAATTAGCAATGCTTCCCAGTATTGATGATGGTGTTCATGTTTTCAGAACATTAAGAACTCTTGCAGCTCTTCATCTCTGACAAAAACTTACTTCAAGGGACTCATATGGACAATTCTAAAGCGTTTCCCAAAGGCTTGATTGTTTTCTTCTGTTTTCAGTGTCTATTACTGCTCAGAAAAAAAATTAAAAATTGATTTACAAAACTCAGATTCAAGATATGACAAATATACCTAAATATAATTCTAATATACGCCCCCACATACACAAAAAAAGTCCTTTCCTCCCAGAGCCTTTATTTGGAACAATGACATCAAACTTTTTAAGTCCTATACTAGACTCTGAACAAATCCATTTTCTCACACTGCATGGTCTGTTCTGCTCCAGATTTCTCTAAGTCCACATCTCTGTACACATGTCCCATTCAGGAAGTTCCAGATTTTTCTGTGTAGCTTATGTCTTCTTGTCTTCAACGTTTGTTTCCTTAAGTCCGAACTCAGCACAAATATGATATCATAGTCAAGCAACTTTTGGGCAAAATTTTCAAAAGTCTTCTTCTGGCCAGAGTCTGACATCTTGGACTCATCTCCTGTCATTTTCTTCAAATCTCATCAACTTTCTCTTTCAGCAGTACTGACTTCTTTATCATTTCTGGGGAGTGATCTTTGTTGCCTGTCTCTCTGTTGTGCATGAACTATTGCTCTGGAGATGGTACTCCATTTTCTCTTTTTTGACAACACTCCAACACTATAGTACTCCCTAGTTCAGCCATCAATATTCATTTCTTGTCATGCTCAATGTATCCCTTCTAGATATTTGTGCATTCACACTATTCATGTATATATCTCTGCATTTACACTCTTAATATAGTACAAATTGTGTTAGGAGATAGCATAGTGGTTTAAGCACTGACGCCCATCCCTCCAAAATATACATCCACATGACATATGAACTTCTAAATGTGATCATTTTGGAAGAAACTGTTTCACAGATATAATTAAGGATTTCACATTGAGATCATATTGGTTTATGCGGACAGTCTTCATCTGCAATGCAAATTCCTTAAAGAAAGACTCGGAAAAGAGAAACTCAGAGTAAGAAAGATGTCTTTGGAAGGTGAAGCTGGAAAAATCAAGGAAGGAACAGCTATTGCAGCAGCTGCCCTGTAAGCAGGCTGACTTCAGACTTTTCCATCCAGAGCCATGAGAACAGACCAAAGTTTGCCATATTATTTTATTCCTATCATTGAGAGAACCTAATTATTATATTATCTCAAATGAAAATTTCAATATCTACAGAAAATTTTAATAGACTTATAGCTGCATGAATCAGGTCATATAAGACTCTGAATGCAGATAACATATATTCATCTCTTTCTTCTCCTATATCACACTACCTACATGTCTGAATGTTTCCATTTTCCTTTCCTAGAATTCTATATGAAAAGGATCATATATGGATAGGATCAATTGAAGATTCATTTCTATCATTTAACAATATTCATGTAATGCTCCCTTTATGTCTTGTGACTGCTTGAAAATTAATTTTCATAACTGTTAATAATGCTGCATTTGTGAATGTAGAAAGCCCATAGATTTTTATATTGCCTATGTGGACTTAATTGCTTGTTCACACAATAAAAATCACTAAACTGATAGATATATGGATGAATGGTTGAATAAAACAATCAATGCCTTTAAATTACTTTCTGAACATAAAGAGAAAATATGAAATCTCTAATAATGATTAGAGTTTTCCATGTTATTTTATTAAAACCATTGAAAGAACCTAATTTTCACATTATCTCCAACTAAAATTTCAATACCTAAAAAAATTTTAACAGACTTAAAACTGCATGAGTCAGATAACATAGATATATGAATGCAGATAATAAATGTTTAGACATATAGTAACATATCTATAATGGATTTTTAGAAACATTGATGTTCCAAAATTATGACTTTTTAGAACAAATATTTTGAATGATATTTTTAAATGCTATAAAATAATATGAGAAGATTTCTCATAGTATGAATTGTTTCGTCTTTCAAAAAGTAGTACAAAATATTTTAGCAGTTTTTTTTATTTATTCAACTGTGCGCATGTGCGTGTGTATGTGCGCGCACATGTGTGTCTGTGTGTGTGTGTGTGTGTGTGTGTGTGAGTGTGTGTGTGTGTGTGTGTAGAACCACCATAGACGCCTCCACCTCCTTCTGCCCCGGGATTCACAGGCTCCGCCCTACCAGGACCAGAAGCACAGAACGCCCCCGCTTACACCTGGCATCTATACATGGGATCTGGGATTCGAACTCAGAACCTTCCGCCTGCAAGACGGAGGCTTAACCCCTGAGCACCTCTCCAGCCCTAGCAGTCAGTTTTAAAACAGCTAAATGTAGAAATTGTTTTTTATTTTAAAAAAGTTGCAAGAGATGATGTTTGTCTAGCTTAGTAAAGTTGTCAGCAGATAACTTGGGTGCAGTGTATTTGTGATGACTTCAGAGATGTAGTAATCCAGTCACTTAACCATGTAGAAGATAATTTCATTCATGTTTAATATCATGTTCATACATTACAAACAGGAAAAATTGTCCTCTCCTCCCTTTATGACGATCTTCAAATAAACTACAAGTTTATGTTGCCATCTGGTTTTGTGCAGAAACAAATAAATCATATCCTTCTGGAATAATGAAAAAATCTCTTCAAAATGTCTCAAGAATTTGGGAAGAAAAAAAATCCTAAGACTAGATTCACAACTACAAATGTTTTTCAGTACCTGAAATCCTGGGGCATGAAACACATTTTTTGTTACTTACTGTAACTTCATCTAAGTGAATGTGTTTTTTACTCTTTCAGAAAAATAGGAAAAGAGCAAAATGCAAGGCCTAACTTTTGGTTTTTCAGAAGATATACATTGCTTAAAGCCTTTTTTACTCTGCAGAAGGCTACACCAGTCCACTCCTAACTCTATCAACTTTTTAATCTCCTGCATTTCTATTCTTCTCTCTTCTCAGGGTTAATAAAATTTCTACACTTTAATCATCTTATATAAAGTAAAATTTTGAAACTTTTGTTGCTACCAGTTATATAAAATACAGAAAATGCTGAAATCCCTTAAAAATAACCATTATTCTTTGATTGAGGTTTGTTTTCTTCCTGCATAAGGTTGATTTAGTTTTGTTGTTTTAAATGTTTTTGATTTTTCTCTCCATATTTTGACATTTGACTAATAAAAAAAAGTTTGCTTCTTGGGCATATTATGTCAAATGATTCATTTCTCCATTTTTTTAGCCTCAGGCATTCTGAGTGGTGCCTCAGGCATTCTGAGTGGTACCTCTAAATTTTTCTTGCAGCTGTTTAAATAAAAATCATCACTAGAACTTATATGTGCACATGTACAACATTATAAGATATGCTTTATGTTAAAACATTAATTATCACTTTTGTATATATGCTTTCCATGCCAGCATCTTTCTGGAAGTTAAAGCAGGCTACACCAGACTGCTCTGGTACTAGAACCTTGTAACAATGTACAATATAAGGTATGATTTCATCCTTTTTCTGAAGTTGTAAAACTTCTGATGATGTAAAACTTGATCCTGACCTTACCATTCCATTTTATTTATTTATTTATTTGTTCATTTATTCAATAACCATCTGTTGACCACAGTATGTGTCATATGATAAGCCAAATATTGGCACTAAATGTTGGATATGACAAGGCTGGTGTATTCATACAGCTCAGTGTCCTGAGACATGTTGGTTTAAGAGGAAGAGACTTGTTGAAGTCACTAAACAATGGTAATGATGACATATTTCTCTGACATAAGTCTTTGAAAAAAATAAGGAACGAAGACAGCTTTAATTAAAAAGTAATTTATTTTTTCCTTGTTTTTTTTAAATGTATTTATTTTTCTGCTCATAAAAACGTAATAGGTACCCCCGTCCCCTCCTTCCCTCTGCTCCTCCCTGAACATCCCTGCTCCTTCCCCCTTTTTTCTTTTCCTTTCCCTCCTCCCTCCCTTTCTCCCAGTGCCACCTCCTCCCATCTCTGAAGCATCTAATGTGTACATCAAACTTTCCTCTGGGTTCTCCTCTCTGATGAGGTGTAAGGACTCAGTGGCATTTCCTAGAACTCTTTCTTGTGTTCCCCTTAAGTATAGGAACACTATTGTGACTGTTAATCCCTTGCTTCTAAGGATCCTAGTGCCTTTAGTCCATGCTAGACTTTGAGGTGTCAATGATAAGTTGGTCATTGCACAGATAATGCAGAGTCCTATTACAATTGCTTCAGCCCTATCTTGTGTGGAGAATCTTGCATATCTTGACTCCTCCCATCCTTGTGCTCAATTTCTAGAATAATTTAGATTATAAGAATTTGGGTTTAAACACCCTTCAATGGTAAAAATAAACTAAATAAGCAACACACTGAAGTAATTTGCCTCAAAATAATAAAGATTAAATATGAATAAAATACTTCTATTAAAGTCATAGGTAGAGCATGGTAAAATCCTAAATTTGAAAGGAAAAGTATAATCATTGTGTTATGGATGCAGAGTGACATCCCATTTCATGATTGTTTGTATGGATAACCACCAACAGAACAAGAGATAAGCATTTTCAAAGATTGTGAAGAAAAAAAATATGGACTACTGAAGGAAATATAAAATTGTAAAACCACTGTGGAAACCATATGGAAAATGCTCCAAAAAATGAAAGAATAGAATTGTGATATAATCCAGAAGTCTCACTTCCTGGTAGATAATGCAAAGAAATCAATTTACCAAAGAATTATTTGTGTATTCATGTCTTTTATAACATCATCCACAATAACCAGGATTTATAGAAACAGTATGAATATATGTCTCTTCATGAGTGGATTGCTGCAATTGTGATACACATTGATACATACATATACATATGTATCATAAATATACATATATAGACATATCAGTATATTAAAACATAAATACTGATATATATTGGTTTATGTATACACACATACATATAACTCATTTATATTTGTGATGCTTTTGGCAGTATATATGTTATACATTAGTAGTATGTATGTCAATGTATATATTTTTCAGTGTTTTCTATTCCCATTTTCATGTGTATATATAAGTATGTGGGGGGTGAATGTGTGTCTGTGTGTATATGGTTATGTGTTCACATATGTATTGGCTCACAGTTTGCGCTTGCATATGCATGTGTGCACATGGGTATGGAGTCCCGAGCTATCAGGAACCATTCTTGTTTAATCTTCTACCTTATTCTTTAGAGCCAGCGTCTCTAGTCAAACCCAGGGCTTCTGACAGCTACACTAGCTGGCCAGTTTATTTTAGGGATTTTCAATGTCTCTCTAAGGCTGAACTTACAGATAGGTTGCCACATCCAACTGGCATCTTTATGTGGGATCTTGGGATCCAAAGTCCAATCTTTTGCTTGTGCATCAGACATGGTAACCACCAAACCATTTCCACAGACCATCTTGTGAAATATATTTTTATCCTTGAGAAAGGAACTCCTGTCAAACGCACCAAGTTGAATAACCTGCAGAAAACTCTAGGAGATATTAAGACTATCTCAGAAGTACTTACTGAGTAAGTTTACTTCTTGAGTTACATACAACATAGAAGCATAAAATCTAATGATAGTGGCTACGGGTCAAAGACTGGAGAAAAATGATTGATGCTGTTCATCAGGAGCAGGGTTTTGGCTACACAGATACTTGAAACCTTTCATACAATCTAATGCTACTAGTGTTCTTTTCAAATAAAATAGTTAAGTTCATGTTAAGTGGTGCTGCATAACTAATAAGCAAACAAAATGAAATCTCAAAGGGCAGAGAGCAATGATATGCAAGATACTCCACACAAGTTAGGGCTGAAGCAATCATAATTGGACTTTACATGCCCTGCGCAATGTCCAACACACTATTGACCTCACAAAGTCTAGCATTTGCTAAAAGCACCAAGATCCTTGGAGGCAAGGGATTGACAGCCAAAATAGTGTTCCTATGCTTAAGGGGAACACAGGAAAGGGTTCAGGGAAATGCCGCTGGGTCCTTGTACGTCATCGGAGAGGAGGACCCAGAGGAGAAATTGGCATGCACATTAAAGGATTCTCCGGGGATTGGGGGAGGGGAGGCACTGGAGGGTGGAGAGGGAGGGGTGAGGGAAGGGTGAGTAGAGGGGTAGGGGGGGAAGAGGAGGGAGGGAGGGAACCGGTGTACCTATTAAATTTGTATGAGTGGAGATAATAAAAAATGTTTAAAAAATTTAAGAGCAAGTGAAAAAAAAAGAGGTAAAGCTACATTGTTCGAGTCCTCTTTGATTAATGTAACAAAACATCTATAATTTCACAGAAGAAGTAAACTTTGGAGACTTAGCTTCCAAGATCAATCTACCAATGAGCTTGTCTGTTGGGGGCCTAATTTCTGCTTTCTCTAGAGAAAAGAAATGATCTTGTTAGATAGAAAGGCAAACTAATTAAGTGATCTGGGAAGCCCGCTTTATAAAGGTCCTGATACTACTCACAAAGAAGCAACTCTCACAGCATAATCATGAAGGCCCACATCTTAGAACCACAATTTTGAGCAATAAATTTCAGTGTTTGAATTTTAAAGGAGGCACGATACTAACTTCTCTCTCCACCCAACTATTCTTCTTGTATGCCTGGAAATCTGAGAATAATCCAAATGAAGACTTCTTTATGGAGTTCCAGTTCATGAGTCTGATCCCAGATTATACAACCTAAAACTCACCTATATTTTGGCCTCTTACTGCATTTTTACCTTGTTTCAGAACAATTAATATCATGTGTACAAGTATTCCTTTTCTGTCTCGATGACTAGTATAATTAAGCAAAACCCTTCAACTATTTTGCTCGCCTCTGTATCCCTATGATACAGTTAGTATTTGTTGAATACTTTTCTCCAGCTATTCCACTTACATAGCATGATCTGTTTTCTCAACCAGGACAGAAAGTCCCTGATCAAAGCTATGTGTCGTCTTCAGGAAGCATCTATAGAAACTCTTACCCACTCCCACACTATGCCATGATCAGCATCCTTAACTTGTTGTTGAACATTATTTTCTTATACACTTTTCTGATAAAAGCCATTTCAGGGCATTTCCTCACCCTTCTCTATAGCTTCTGCTTTCTGCTTCACTTCGGCTTCCTACCTCTCTGACTTTTTGTTTTCAAAATATATTCTGTGCATCTCTGTGTCTAAGCTATCCCTCTAACTAGGAGCATTTCTTTCTGTCTTTCAGAAGTGAGGGATTTTTTTTTTAAAGCTGCATTGCAATACACACAGCCGTATATGACTTCTTAAAAGTGAGCTGGGGATTTGCTGCAGGTCCTGAAGCCTGCAGAGCAAGTGCTCTTAGACACCAAGCCATCTCCTCAGTTCTTACGGCCAGGCATATTAATGGTTGTTACAAAGGCTGAGCTAAAATCTTCATTTCACAGGTGCCGTTAGCTTCCCTTGATGAATCTACCACTATGCTGAAATCACTGAGCTTGCCAGTCATCACATTGCTAATAAACCCAACACAATCTTTTCTATCTCCTGAGAAAAAAGTATTTCTTGTGAATGTAGAATATTGTCCTAGATTCTGAAACATATTCTTTTCTGGCTTCTACATCACCTGCTGCTTTTGTACTTTTCCCACCACTGCTCCAAAGTGTAACCAAGCAATTTGTTGAATCATTGCTTCCTGTGACTCCCCAGAATGTTTGAGGTTTTCTGCAGTTCTTGGCTTCTTTCTTGAAATGTTTCATAATGTGCAAAAGGAAATCCCACGCTGATCCTTGGCCCTGATCACTCTGCCCTTAACTCTAGTGAAAACCTTTCATTGTTAAATCCCTCACCCTCCTTATTTGATCACACATTTCCAAAACAAAATTAATTATCAACTTTATCACCCTTTACCATTCTTATATAGCTACTCCATTCACACAACACCACAAATGAGAACCTTTGAAACAATACTTCACATTTTGTACCATATCTTGCCTTTGATTCAGAAGCTTCCCACAAGACTTTTGGAAATTAGAGCCATTCTCAGAAACCATCTCCATGATTTTTGTTGTCCCCAACATGAAGACCTAGTTGATTGCAAAGCTCATTAATTTCTAAATCAAAAGAATATTTTAATATTGCTTCTTTGTATGCCTGGAAAACTATTATAATTCCCACAAATAAACCTGCCTAAAAATGGAATCCTTGGTTTCTTGTTGTGTGATATGTACTATTTGAAAGGAGTCAAACATTGACCTTTCTTTTACCTTCTTTCCTTTAATGCTGAAAGAAAATAATGCTAGTATCCATTTTGCCAAGAAATTGACCTCAGACCAGCAATACTCCAATGGCAGGCAGCAAAATAAGAATCAATCAGTAGTTTTAATCTATATTCTTCACTTTTAACTCTAGTAGTAGCTATTCATTCAAGACACATTTCTTCAGAGAAGCTGTCTATTCTAGACATGTAGATAGAATTGCAAAGGTGAAAAGGAAAGGAGAGCTCTACTCCATTTAATAGCACATGATTCTGTCTAATATTTGAGCACTTAAAATTTGGGCAACTAAGTATATTGCCAAAAGTCAAGTAAATGTGAATAGTAGATTTTGCTGGAAAGGAAGTGTCTGGATGTATCTAAAATGAGAAGAGGCTATATTATAAGTCCAGGTAACTCAAGGATTGTACATGTAGAGGCTCAAAAGACAAGTAGTTAACAAAATATTGAAAAAGAAAATGAAAAGTGCTGTTATAAATCAATTGTGACTCTAGAATTGAAAAAAAATCTAAATTTCATAAAATCATGCTGAGCCAAAATATGGTTTTGAAAGTTTCTTATTCAAACCTCCTGGCTGAGATTGCAAACTCAATAACTTGGCTTATCAAAGATAGTAATCAATACAACAAAGCTTAGGAAAGATGGGAATGAGCAAGCTGCTCCCCAGACGCTGGAGGTTATTAGAGTGTGATAGAGTCAGAGCCAGCTATACCATACGGTTTTTGAAAAGCTCACTCATCAGGAAAAGTCATAAAATTGGAGACATGAAACCTTTACCTATTAAGGATCAAACATAGCCATTAACAGAGAATTTGCTGGAACGGGAAGTACTGCATGATTGGAAATCTTCAAAACTGCTCTGAGGAGGTAATACTTTCTGTACATAACTCATGGCTGATAAGAAGGCAAGCCCTCTAGATTTGAGAATTGGACACAAGAAACACCTAGCCTGTGCCTATTCTGAGAGGCTCATGCTTAAGGCATTGCCCCAATGTACATCCTGGGTAATTACTACCCTTGCATTTACTTCTCTTCCCCAAACTTTGAAAATGAAGCAAGTCCTATTTGTAATAAAATCATGCCATAGAGGTATGAAACCCTGTACATTTCTAAATAAAATAAAAACAATACCAAGTTACTTTTCAGAAATTCTCTTGTATTTAAAATCCCCTGGTTCCCAAGATTACATGAATTCCAAAATGTTTAAGAGAACCTCATGGTTTTTTTAGATTGAATTTTTCAGTACATAGTGGTCAAGTAGAAGTGGTCATCTGAAGGAGAAAACCACAGCTAGTCTCTTACCACAAGAGAGAGAGGGGACATTTTCTCAGACTCTGAGCCTCAGTGCCCAGGATCCTGCCATCCTAGGACCTAAAGCTATGACCTGTCCTTACAACCTCATAACAGCTGTTGAAAAAGCTATAAGTGTCTTCCAAAGTTGCACACATTGTGGATTGCAACCATTCAAAATACAAATTTATTATTGTTTTCTCCTAACTCTTGTAAATGTTATTCAATGAGAATACATTTCTCCAAACCTGGATGAAAATATGGGTGATTTTTTTTCCTCATTCTGGATAATTGATCTTCTTAAATCCCAAACACTGCTATATTTCAATAATTATATGCAGAATAAGATTTTCCTCAGAGTGTGAACTTGAGAAAACACAAACTCTTTCCCAGGTCAGCTTTCAAGAAAGTCAGGAAGATAAAAATTTTCCTCACTGGACTTGACTTTAACATGATTAAACTGACCATTCATTTCTGAAAAGCTTGAACAAGTTTTTCAGTAATTCTGCATCTCTAGAGACATCTATTCTGAAATCCTGTGATCATCAGCTCTCATATGCATGTACTTTGGATTTTCCTGGCTGGACTCTCATGTTTGGAATTTCTTCATGGATTTAGTCATCTTCATTGGCATAACCTTAGAGAACTTCACTCTAGATCTTTATCCTACGAGATACACATATATCAGCAGAACACATCTGTCCTTTGCACTGACAAACTCCAAGAGTGAAGGATATTTGCAATCCTGCAATATTCTTCTGGCTCCACCATCAAGTCCTTTAATTCAACTTCTTCTGCACACTAGTATTCTGGGTATGACCTCCATCTGCATGGACATATATATCTTAGGTATCCAAGTTACCTTAAAAACTTGAAAAAGTTTACTGGACTTGAAAAATGCTACAGACCAAAGTGTGTTTGGTGTGCAGTACTGGCTGTGTATAAGTTCTACAAATCCATCTTTTCCAAAGTTATGATCCATGCGCTAATCCTCAAATTTTTTCACCTGCAAAGTTCTAGAAGTAGCAAAATGGGAATTGCAGGTATTTTATGTGAATATGGATGGAATATTGTGATGTGTTTCACATTTATCCCTTTTCTTGGGGTATATTTGAGAGTCAATATGATTCACATTTTAATATAATGATCCAGCAGCATGATCTGCTAATACAACAGCATTTTTAGAGCTGAGGTTGGCTTCCAGACATCCTTAGAATTTTGCTGCCAGACAAATGAGTTGATTTCTCCTCTACTCTTAGACTGGTGTGAATACAGCAAATGCTGAAGACCAAGCTTATTTTTTTTCATAAACTGCCTTTATCATGTAAATAATTAAATGAAAGAAGTATCTACACATAAAATTCAGGACCCCCAATGATGTCAAAAGCAAAAGATCATTACCAAGAGGCTTCATGTTTGTGTATGTGTATTAACATAGTACTATATATTATGCACAGTTTCTGAGTAATGTCTGTCATATACCAGATCTACTCTAATATGTATGTTTTTAAATATCACTGTTCAAAATATTCAATGTATCTGAAAGCTGTCATCATTTGCAATGGATTGAAATCTTTAGTAGTGCTGAAACAATCTTTAAACACTCCAAATGTCTTAAAAAAGAAATTATAAAGCTTTTACTGAGAGTGAATATAACAAAATCAATAATCTAGATAAATAACATATGGCTATTCCTAGTTACATTTTAACAAGAGAGAGTCAAAATCATTGATGCTCAGGTTTTCTTTCTTTTTTCCTTCTTTTGCTATTGAAATCAAGGTGAATACTGGTCTTATCTGTGTACACAACTATAAATAATGCAATGAAGAATCCCAACAGAGGGGTCTTTTCACTGCTGGCAGGTCCTGTATCTTTTATTTAACAGAAGGGAAATACAAAGATGATTTTCAAACAATTGTCTGAGCTCCCAGAACTGGAGTTCAGTCCTGTCTCTGAGGAGGGCTTTGAACCCAGTGAAGACACTGTCAATTATCTGACACTTGAAATAAAAGAAATCTAAAATGTGGCATGTCCAAAAGCACAAGTGGAAAGACTACTTTACTAAAAATGAAGGCATTGTCCTACATATAAATTATTGAGTAAATATATATAAAACAAGAAGTAACTCAGCTGTCAAATGAACAATAGGCAATGCTACCAAACTCCCCCAAAGGAAATGAGTATCAACTATTCATATAGGTCATTTCAGAAGTATTTTCTCACTCTTTGTTAATTTAGATTGTCATCTATTTTTGTCTGTGTGTACAATCATAGTGAGAAAGACAGAGACATAGAGTTAAAAGAGAGATAATCCTATTGATTGATCAAGATTGTCAACAGGAATAAGAATGAGTCACTGTAAATGTGCTAGGGTGAATATTTTATGATCATAGATAACATAAGTAATGTTACATAAACTTACCACATCTTAAAAGAAAGTAAAAAGTGAATCAATAAAAGAAAATGGATTTATTTATATTTTGGCTAAACTCAGGAAAGACTCCTAGTTTCTCACCACTGTTCCTGTAGCAATATTCCAATTTTACAGGAAATATTAAACAAAACCCAGGAAATATGCATATGTTCACTTAAGCGTTTAGAACTGTATGAAATCTCTTCCCAGGAGACAAGTTCCTCCTGTAGCAGGCACTAGAGCTTCAACCCCACCCCTGCCATTCCATCCTCAGAGAAATTTCAAGAGAAATTTTAATTCCTTAGAATCCATGCTTTCCACAGCCCTGTCACTGAGGATTGTTGTCTGTCTTTAAAGAATCTCCTCTTCTACAGGCAAGTACAGTGAAGAAGTGCTCTGATCAGAAGGACAAGTCACCCAAATATAGGGAATACCCTCAACACAACAAAAAGACCCAAGCATGTTTTTCTCCGGAGGACATACCAGTGGTTGATGTGTGCACCAAGGAATGTGAAAACTATCTTCATATATTTGAAACAAGCTTGTGTAACAATTAACAAATGCCTCCTTAGGTGTCAGAGAAAAATAAACAAAAGATAAGAAAAGATGAAATTTGGATCTAAGAAGATCAAATGGTTCAGATAGGATATATTAATCATGTTAAGTTTGGACTCTGACCTGGATCAAGGTAAACCAGTTGACTCTATGATGTAAAAGGCTAAAAGGGAATTAACTTTTCAATCACTGGTGTTGAACTAAATAAAGCAACAATTTAGAGCTGCAAAACACTTTATTTTTGTTATAGGATTCAATATGGCCAGCTTCCCCACACTGGCTCTAAACTTACTCAGCAGCCCTGATGTTCTTTGTTCAAATGCACCATATGCTGCTTTTTTATTTTTCAATCGTGAAACTATTCTTTTCAGATTTCATAGCTTAAAAATTCATGTGCTACAATGACAGGCCAAAAAAATCACTTTCCTTTTCAACATCTGTGCTGTTGTGATTTATGACTTCTCTTTATTTGGTTCTCTGTCTTAACATTTTTTAAGTAGTAGGTAGGTAGAAGCCTAGGAATCCATTCTTTGAACTGAATAGTATATAAATATCTGAACCAAAGCACAATAATGGATCTTTTGTACATCACACAGCTGAGCCAGTAAGATAAATAATGTAGCTGCATAAATATACCTTATTATGCTTATTATAAACTCCTTTGGCTTTATATAAACACAGCCAAGTACAGTGGAGCCATATCAACTTGGAATAATGCACAGCCACCACAAAACAGATAAATTTGTATATATGTATTTGCTTTCAGTACTTTTATTCATTAAATGGAGGTCAGAATAAGTCCATCTTCCAATTCAGAATATTGTTTTATACATGTGGCATTATGACCTCTTTCTTTCCATATGGTGTCATATTTATTTCCACAATGAAAAAGTGATGACAGAATTTTTTTTACAGAAAGTTCCAAAAAGTAAAACAACAGTAGATTTCATATCAAGTGAAAAATTCAGGACCTCATTTTTCAGCCAGTTTTGAAGGAACTCCCATAATTCCCTGGCTTTGGAAAAGACACCTCTTTGCAGTCAGAATTCTTCAGAGAACTTCAGTAAGAATAATTTCCATTTGGGAATTCCATGATTCATAAGCCAGGTGTTGAAAATGCCAAACCTTTGGATTGTTTAGTCTTATCAAACCCAATCAAACAATTGGACCTTACCACTAGGAAACATTCTGTTGCTCTTTTCCTGAATATTACCTTTAAGTTCAACTCAGTTTACTGAAACCAAGTTTGCATTTTGAACACCTTACTCAGATTTGAAATAGTTTTTCTTAAAAGCGTGTCAATAAAGAATTACTCAAATATACTCATGAAGAGGGATACTCAATGGATATGTGGTGAATTAAAACATGAGATGTGAACTATTAGTGATATTCTTTGTAAAAATAAAAGTCAGTGACAGAAACTTTTTTGTCTTCTCTTATAGAGAGTTCAAAGGGAGTAAGATAAAGATAGCCATAGCTTTGTGCAAACTGTTTGAAATCCGTTAAAGAAAAGGGGCTTAAAGACTGTCTTCTTGTAGTAGGTCAGTTCTTGTCCAGAATGGCTCCCCATGAAAAGCTTCAATGCAGATATACTCATGTTATTCATTTCATAGTTTGTAGTAGAATTTGTCAACTCAAATATTTTAAGTGTCAGCTATAATATATATCCTTCAGACCAATTCCTTAACATAACATTAAATTGAAATCTTTCTTTGATTTCTCTATCAGCATATTGTTGAAATTTTAAAAATTCATTTTCCTGTAGTGGCTGAGCTAAGGGTTATGTATTGTTTTAGCCAAGGATAAAAAATCATGTAGACTGCTAGGTTTCATGACATGATTTGGGAGAATATGACAAAAATAACTCTTTTACAGATGCACTTTGGATTGGATACATATGCAATCTCAGCAAGCATTGAACTGGAGAATTTCTGACCATTAAGAAGTAGTTATGTCAAGTAGGTACATCTCCTGGATACTGAGGAAATAAGTGGTTACGTAGACCAAGTGCCAATCTATACTCATCAGGTGCTTTTATACATATTGTCACATCTAGAGGTCTTGAATTCTCCCACAAGGTCCTTATTCAGTCTTGTCCATAATTAAGGAGAGGCCTCAGCTATACCTCACTGAGACCAAAGCTACGCCTCGTTAATGTCCGTAAGCATTACATATTTTCTGAACATATTATTCTGTCAAGTTTAAGAACATGTCCCTTGATAGGTGAGGAGGGTAAAGGTGTGTGCTTGTAAACCTGGTGCCATGGTTTGAAATGTGTCCCCCACAGTATCATGTATTTGAAAGATCATGGCACCTTTAATATGTGAAGCCTTACTGGAGGAAGGCAGTCACAGGGGATGGGCCTTGAGGTGGATTAGTCCCAAGCTACCTCCTGGAGAAGTCTGCTTTTCCAACAGAAGACTAGCAGCTCTTAGCTTCCAGGATGGATGGATGATCTAGGTCTCCTCTAGCTTTTTTCTCCAGCCATGCCATGTCTGTGATGAAAGACTGTATCTTCCTCTGAAACCATAAGCTGAATAATCTCCTTTTCTCCCTTAAATTGCTTGACTTTGGGTGTTCTTCCATAGCAACAGATAAAAGTAACTAGTACAGCTGGTGATCTGAGTTTGATAGTTGCAAGCCTGTACAGTAGAAGGAGAGAGTCAACTTCTGAAAACTGTTCTCTTCTCTCCATTTATATTGACAAATCATAATAGTATCCTTCAAAGGACAATTCTTGACCTCTACAGCAGTACGTAAGAATGAGAGAGTTCTGCTCTCCCACTTCAAATAACTGACAGAAACTGTGTTCCTCTCAGAATGTTTGGTCCTGTCTTCTTTACTTTGCATCTCTAAAAACTGGAGCCCCATCTTAATGTTTATGACTGGATCTAGATTATTCATTGCTAACCTCCAGAATATATAGTTGTCAATGTATTCTAGATCTCCATGATAACAGCCCTCTGTTAGGGGTTAGAAATGGTCAACAAGATGCACACAGCACTCTCTCTTTTCTTGCTGCAATGTAAAGTGCTAAATATCAGCTGTCATGTTTACCACACTGAAAAAATTAGAAACTTTTTGTCAAGGAATTATATGGTAATATAAAGAAGTGTCAAGTGAATTCTCTCATTATCCTATCTCTTGCAACTTAACACAGAGTTTCTACAGTTCCTTGAAAATGAAGGTCTCACTACACTGCCCCCATCCTCTTCAATCTGATTCTAGAGCTTGATCATAACATCTGAGAGTTTTTCACTAAATCTCTGGATGCATTTTTAAAATTTCATCAATATCAAGATGAGATCAGCAGTGACAGAACTTGCTGTCAGAATGAACAGCTAAAAAAAATCAAAGTGAAAGGAAGAATAAAGAGAGTATGCCTCCTCTGGCAGTGAGACAGAATCCAATGCATCAGTAAAGCATGTCAGGTTAACAGTGATTGTTCACAGAGTCACCCCTAGCATGGAATGAGTAAAGAATAAAGTTCATGCAAAAATATATATTCTCTCTTTCTTCTTTTTCAATACTATTTTAATATACTAAATTAGATTGTCTTTTTTATCAGTTGCGTAGCCATTAATGCTACCATTTCTGGGGCTACATAAATATCATCAAAACCTAGACTTCAAATCTGTAGCTTTTCTACCCGTCATCAAAGAAAGAAAGAAAACACAAATGACCTAGTATGTGACATTGACTCATCTCTGATCCTTGTTAAAAGACAAAATATATACATGCTAACTTATAAAAATTCGCATTTCATATTCCCAATAATTACTTTAAATAAAATATTGAATAAATACAATATTTACAAATTTATAAAATAAAAATAAAATATTGAAGATGTGAAGACTATTTACTATGGTAAGCAGAATGTGAACATGGAAGTCTGGCTTTGTCAGTGATGATTATCAGTGTGAACATGACATCTGCATATTTTAGAAGGAAATATTTTGGTCAAAAGAAATTTTGTGCATTTTTCAAAGATCAAATTCAGTCCACCTCAATAGTGTATACTTGATAAAATGGTCATGTTGCAAATGAAACAGAAAATAATTTTAAATATGCAAGCATCAATGCATTTACATCTACAAGTGTCATAAGGAATTTCTAGATGAGAAATGTTATATGTTGTTGTACAAAATTCATGTGATATAGAACTCCTTTCTTGAACAAATATTCTTGAAGCCCAGTTATTGGTATTACTACATTTTGTTTAACTATATGTACAAGAATCTATGATTGAATGTTGAATTATTTTTGAAATGTTTGGAAATATTTTCCCTTTATTCCTAATCTATTGTGTCATCTATCCAGCATATGGAATTATGTGTAAAGGATAAAAAAGAATTTATAAACATTATGTGTATGTAATATACATGTGTCATATAGGAATGTATTCACACATACACACATTTTGGAGAACACTTTTCTGTATAGTTCTTAATTCTGTCTTAAGTTCTAACTCAAAGCTTATGCTAGGAATGAGAGTATTATGTGTTATTTTTGTTAAAATCTATTGAGATTCTTTCAGCTTTTGTCTTAAGTCAGATTAGTTAATAGTGTTCCCTGTTCAGCTTGCTGCTCTTCTATGAATTGCCATTCCAGGTTTCATTTCATTGTGTGAAAAGTGATGCCACTCATCTTCTTTAGGAAAACAGTGTATTTAACAGGAAATCTGGGCAGTGTTTCTCTGCAAGAGGGAAAGAGGGTATAGCTTGAGGAACAATATTAGGTTTTGCAAGTGAATTGTTCTTCTATGAATTACTTCCTAAAATTTGATGTAAGCAAGTAACCTATCCAAGACTTGAAGAACTGTTTGACAAAGGAAGTGTCTCAACAATTTTTGAAAATATTTGCACTTGGGAAGCAGAAGTGATCATAATGTATTTTCGCTATTAAAGAAACTTGTCAAACAAGCTCTGTGTCATGTAAAATGTGTCCTAGTTTTGTGTTTGTGTAAAGAAATGTTACTATTCTTCAAAAGGAATGTAGCAAGTTTTCTCTCAAACACACACACACATCATGCATGATATAGATAAAATGGATTAAATGTAAAGGTCACTGGAAGAAGGGAAAGATTTTGCATTAATTTTTTTCATGTGTGTGTCTATCTATCAGGGAGCATTGTGTGTGCCTGAGGAAACCCAAGGATGACTTCAGGAATCATTCTGGATTGTTCTACCTCCTTTTTGCATTATTCTAGGTTGTCCCAGGCTCTTCCTTCCAAGGTTGGAAGCTTAGGTGGCAATCACTTTAGCCTGGCTTTAAATTCAGGGCCTTCTGCTTACAAAGTAGAGATTTAATCTCTGAGCCATCTTTCCAGTCTTTATTTTAACTTTTATGTTCATCTTAGTGCCTGGCTCATGATCCAATAAACAGCTGATGGCTGGTACTCTGAATACATTAAAAACACATATAGGAGCTGGAGAGTGGCTCAGAGGTTAAGCCTCTGCCTTGCAGGCAGAAGGTCCTGAGTTCGAATTCTAAGACCCCACGTATAGACGCCGGGCAGAAGCGGGGGTGGCCTGAGTTTCTGGTCCTGGTAGGGCGGAGCCTGTCAATCCCGGGGCAGAGTAAACAAGGAGGAGGTGGAGGCAGTCCATAGTGGTTCCCAAATTCGTCCGTGGTTCTACACGCACACATACATACACACACATATACATACACACATGCACACACGCATACACGCACAATTGAATAAAATAATAAATAATTTTAAAAAATTAAAAAACACACATATATTTCCTCTCATTCCATGAACCAAATCATTCTCATAGTTTAGCAAATCCTCACAGACTCTTCAGTTTAACACTTTCAAAATTGTCCACATTGTGTCTAAAAAAGAGAACAAATAAGAAGGTAATATGTATTTGGGAAATATGGGGGGGGATTCACTGAACCATAAGAACCAGGCAAGAGATATTTCTTTATTTTTTATACATCTTTAGTATGACAAGATCTTAATCAAATGAATTCATCTTTATAGGTATCTTTCCACATTTGTGAAATCAAAGTGATGATTCAGTTCTCTAGGTCCCTTTCAAGTTCTGAATAGAAAATGTAGAAAGCTAGCAATACTAAGTAGAAGTATACAACTGCAAATGAATAAATTCTAATAGAAGTCTTGAATGCTGCTGGTAGAGTTTTTTTTTAAAGTGCTTCAAGTGTAGGATCACACAGAAGTTCATGGATAAGCCTGATGAGACACAAAACAAAAGAAAATTACATAAGATAAGATCAAGATTTGTAAGAAAGGGGTTGGAAGAGCAGGGGTGGAGGGAGATGATAAAAACTATAAGGGAACATAATCAGAATGCTTCATATACATGAATGAAGTTTTCAAAAAACAAAATTCATCAGTAAAGAAATGTAAGGGTGTGGGGAGTTTCTTATAAAGTTTAATGAGCATCTAATGTAGGACCAAATGAAGCTTCAACTACATATCTACACAGAAGAAATAGAAACACATTCACATAAAAATATTACTCTAAGGATTTAAATGAGCTTTGTTTGTAATTGCTAAGAACTAGAGACAAACTGATGTCCTTCAACAAGCAAAGTCTAAACTGTAATGCAGACCTCGAATGGAATGGCAATAATAAATGTGAGAGAAGTATGGACTTAAACAAGATGAGTGAATCTCAGATGTAGTTTGTTAAGAGAAACAAGTCAGATGCAAAAGGTCATGTACTCTATGAATTATTTATCTGCATGTCATTGGAAGTTCAGTGGTTGTTAGGTCTTGGAACATGAGGGAAGACGATATCCTACTGGCCTGCTGGAAATCTAGCTGACACAATTGCTCTCTATTGAACTATTATACTTAACAATAATCTTGTGCATTTGCTAAAACCATATAGATTTGGGCTGGAGAAAGGCTCAGGGGTTAAGACTTTCTCATAAACAGAAGGTCCTAAGTTCAAATCCAAGGTCCCACATAAAAACATTAGGGAGAAATGGAGGAGCTCCGCACTTCTGGCCCTAGTGGGTTGAGCCTGGAAAATCCTAGAGTGAAGCAAGAAGGAGGTAGAAGAAATCCAGGATGATTCCTGAAGTAACCCTTGATCCTCCACAGGGACATAGAGTGCTCTATGATACACACACACACATACATACACACACACACACACACACACACAAAATATTTTTAAAACTATATATATTCACATAAGAAGAAATTATATGGATTACAAATTTAAAAAGAAATCATCCAGAAATAGCTGTATGTCTGAAAAGATGAATTAGGATATATTATATAATCCCTAGCTAAACAAGGCCCCATAGCAAATTACTCTTCCCACACCTAAGTAACGCTTTCTAAATACGACTCTCTAATAAATAGAAACAATTTTTTCTGTTAGAAAACATTGCTCTAAGATGGTGGCAGTAAAATATAAGTACCTTAAGAGGATCTTTTAATGTCAGAAAGCAAAAGATTGGGAAGTTTTGGAAGTGGAATATTAATATATAGAGAAAAACACAAGAATCCCACTCAAGGACTTTCCAATAGCCCAAATTGGCATGGCATGAACAAAAAATTAGCTGTGTTATTGAAAATTAAACCATCAATGAGACCATACCAACAAAAAAACAAACAGAAATAAAAATGCTATACCTTCTTTACATAAAAATTAATTTCCTTGGCTCCTGATGTTGGTATGAATCCTCTTGACAAGCTGAACAATGAAATATAATCAGAATCATAAGCAAGACTAAAACCACTTGTTCCCTTAAAAAAATTACAGACAATAAATATAGATGAAAGCCAGACACGGTGATTTAATGTATGCAACTCCACCAACAGCATTTGAGAGTCTGAGGCAGGAGTATTGCCACAAGTTGAAGACACCCTGGATTCTACATTTAGTTCTAGTCCACTGTAAAGTGGGCTAGAAATTGAAACCGCCTGGAAAAGCAAGGAAAGAAGGAAGGAAGGAAGGAAGGAAGGAAGGAAGGAAGGAAGGAAGGAAGGAAGGAAGGAAGGAAGGAAGGAAGGAAGGAAGGAAGGAAGGAAGGAAGGAAGGAGGGAGGGAGGGAGGGAGGGAGGGAAAGGAGGGAGGGAAGGGAGGGAGGGAGGGAGGGATGGAAGGGAGGGAGGGAGGGAGGGAGGGAGGGGAGGGAGGAGGGGAGGGAGGAAGGAAAGGAGAAAGGAGAGAAGGAACAGAAAAGAGAAAGGAAGAAAGGAAAGAAAATAAAAATGTTCTAATATGAATATTAGATTAATAATATGCCACAGACAAGATCCACTTATAGATTATAAAATGAATCAGCAGAAGTTTAAAATAAAGCATGATATGCATATATCCAATTAATTAATAATTCCAGCAAGAAAACAATGTAAGCTAGAGTGGAAAATATCAACAAATACTATCATAACCAGGTGATGAATGCTAACTTCACCAGTATTAAGTATTAATTCAGGTTATTACAGAGCACTGAGGAAAAAAATCATATCGTGCAATTTTTCTTAGGAATTCAAAAAACAAATTTTATCATTGGGAACATAGAAAAAACAAGTTGAAGGAATACCTACAAAATAACAAATCAGGGGGCTGGAGAGGTGGCTCAGGGGTTAAGCCTTTGCCTTGCAGGCAGAAGGTCCTGAGTTCGGATCCTAGACCCCATATATAGACACTGAGTGGAAGCTGAAGCGGGGGTGACCTGCGTTTCTGGTCCTGGTAGGGTGGAGCCTGTGAATCCTGGGGCAGAATAAATAAGGAGGAGATGGAGGCTTGTCCATGGTGATTCCTGAAGTGGTTCTACACACACACATACACACACACACAATTGAATAAATAAAAAAAAAATAACACATCAGTTCTTTTCAAATTTTTGAAGGTCATGATTGAGGACTATCCAGTAGGCAAAAGATTATAGAGGTATTGCAGCTAGCGCAGCATGGGGTCTTGTACTAGATGTAAGATTGAAAAAATACTTAAGTAGATAAAATTCTGTGCTTTGATTCATAGTGTTGTATCGAGATCAATGTTATAATTACAGTGTTTTAGTAATATATTAATGATAAAATGAATAAAGCATAGATAAACACTGTACTATTTTGCAATTATTTTGTAAGTAAATAATCTCAGCATTAAAAACTAAAACTCCTTGTTCATTTAACCAATAGTTCATCAATGATATTCATTCCACAAGTTTGAGAGTTTACATTATTAGCATGTTTCCTGATTTTCTTCATTGCATTTTCTGTGAACATGACAAAACAATAGGATATATCAAAAAGTCACTAATTTAAGTTTTCATTACACTAAGACTTTTATATTTTTATATTCAGCATACACCAAAGCAAAATAACCTGAGCAAAATAATCACATTGTTAAAAAAAAGTATTCTCTGCTCTCAGAGAATTAAGCATATAAGAATGAGTCAAATTCTTCTTTTGAACTTGACTTAACCATACTTGTTAAATGTGTAATAGTTGTTTTCATTGATACTAAAAAGCCACTAATTCCAGGCACTGGTTAAAAGACAGACATCGAAGTCTCCTGTTATTCCAGCAGTACATTTTCAAATATTTTATTTTCTTAATTTATCTCAACTCTCTGGTTCTGTCTCAAGTAGCTTTTGCTCAACTCCAACTCGAACGAGAGCCTTTTAGCCTCACAGTTTCTCTCATCTCTACCCCAGTTTGTTTTGGCTGATTCCTTCCCACTGCGGCTGCAGTTCCTCTCACTCACATGGTTGGTACCATGTGTGAATTTTGTTTATAAGAGAGCACTGAAATTCAAAGCAACTCATACAGGGACCTGTTAAAGTCACCCAGAATGAGAAACTTGACACCAGTAAGTACCACAAGATTCAAAAGAAATATTCTGGTCCCTCTTACCTAGACATACAAAATTATTTTCAACATTACAAGGCTAATCAAGTTTTTATAAAAGGACAAGTAAGTCTTCTAAATGTAGCACGAAATAATAAAAAAATCAGAATGTACCATTATATTAGCTTTTAAAGCATCACATGAACCACAACTAAACTGAAACCAAACTGCCAAGAAATCTAAACTAGCCTGTCAAACTATGTCTATTTTTTCTGCTATAAATATTTCTATCTAAAAATTCCCAATAATGTGAAACATTGATTTCCAATAAAAAAAAATCAGGGAGATCTTATTGAAACCATTCTGATGATGTCATGTTGAGATGGTGACCTATGTTTTTTTCCTTACAAAACATGCTGAATTTAGTGTTTATTATTGAAGTGAGAGACATGCCAGGTATCAAAAAAGACATTAAAAGCAAGTTTGTGAAATTTTCCCAAATGTTTAAGCTCTTAGGAGAACCTAGAAGACTTTGTAATGAGTTCAAGGAATCTTTGATCTTGTTGTATAAACTTCTAGACACACAGAGAGAATTATCTACAGACTAGGAAAATATGGCTCTAAGATTGAAATATACATTTAAAACAACAATGTAGAAGACGAAAGAAGGACATGAGGATTAACAATATCATAAAAATATAATTATGTAAGGATGATTTGGAAAAAATCAAAATATGGAAAACTAGAATAAATAGGCAATATACAGAAGATTTTACATTACAAGAAAAATTAGTAATGAAAAAAGAAAAGAATCAATCATACCATATAAGGAATTCTACACCATGGCACATCACTGTGAAATTTTTACTAGGAATAAAATGAGATTCTATAAGCTTGCACAAAAGTAGACTTGGAAGATACATATAAGATCAGAAATGAAAATATCTCCTCTTATCTCATTAGCTATATCAAAAACTAAGGTTATGAAGCCATGTTTTCAAATTCTGAATGGAAACAAACTGTAGTCCCAATAAAAATAATTCAGAATATGAAGCAGCAAATTAGGGAGTAATCATGAAAAACCATACAAATATAACTTTGGATAAAGGGAACATACAGGAAGAGAGAGACAGAAACTTCTTGTGACCCCTGAATTCTAGATGTGTGGTAAATCTGCTCCCACTCTTGTGGACTCTTGTATTTACTGAGCCACACACTGCTGAAGGTCTGTTCTCTCCTTCATTCAATGGAATATATCTTTTGTGATATTTTTCTCATGCTGAAGGTAAAATGAAGCATTTAGAAGCATAAACTACAGAGCAGCCCAGCATCTCTATCTGTGTTCCTAACTGGTCACCTACCTTCTCTGTCTGCAGGTCTGCCAGTGAGTAGCCTTATGTTTCAAGGGTTTCTTTTTTCCAAAGTTCTTATAAATTACTTTCTAGAATCTCTGTTCAAATTATTTTCTCTGGAAACCCTTCATCTAACAATGATATCATCCACTCATTGAGTTTACTTTTATACTAATGTGTAAAGTAACTCTTAACTATTGCTGTGAGAGAGCACCCAAAGTCAATCAACTTAAGGGAGAAAGGGAGGTTTATTCAGCTTATGGTTGCAGAGGGAAATTACAGTCTCTCGAAGCAGAGGTGGCATGGCTGGTTGGCCAAAGCTGGAGGAGGCTAAGTCACCGCAAACATCTTGGAAGCTGAGAGCTGCAGACTGCTTGTAGTGAAGGCAGACTTTTCCTGGAGGTAGGGTGGGACTAATCCACCTCAAGACCCACCCCTTGTGACTGCCTTCTCTAGCAAGGCTCCACCTTTCAAGATGACATGACCTTGCCAAACACATGAGACTGTGGGGGACACATTTCAAACCATGACAGTGTGCTAGTAGTGGTAGGTACATTTAAAATGTAGATAAAAGTAATGGCAAATGTAAATAAAAGGATTTAGCCAGAATATGCCAAACTTATGACAACTAAAAAATTAACATGATTAATACTTATTTCAAAATGAATACTCTTTATCACAAAAATAAAAATGATAATAGGCTGAATCATAATGTGTTGAACATTTATCACAAAATAGAAAAATATAATGTATCATAATTAAAAGATAATGTTTTTTTCAATGTGAGATGAATTATACTGATAGCCAATATTAGCATCATGGAAGAAATGGTATTTGGAGATCAACGTAAATACTTATTATCTGCTAATTAAGTGCACAGGAAATACAATGGAAATTTGAACTTCTAATTGAATTTTATGCTATATTTATATACATGTTTAAAATAGACACTTTTATGAAAAAGGAAATTGGCAGAATTGAAACTTACTACTACTTCTAAATATTTAATTGAAATATCCAATAATTAAAAATTAGCCAAATGATCATGGTGATAGTTTTCCTTGAATTTTTATGGAAGAAAGGAATTGGGAAGATTCAGTGTATTCCTGAGACCTACATTTCACACAAGCAGAAAGTCAGAGCCAGTATGATGGTAAAAATTAAAATTAAATAGTAAAGTACAGGTGAAATGAGGAAAAGATGATTGTCAACACATGAGACAAACATATAATGTTCAATGTTCAACCTTTGAAAGTATAATAGAGGAAACTGACAAAATAATGAACAAATTACTCTGGAAAAGGCTTTACATGTCCAGGAAAGCAATAAAAAAAATTTGGCAGCTACTAGTCAAAGATATGAAAGTATATTCACAAAGACACATAATTTATTTCATTCTATTTATCCTTTTTGGCAGAAACATATGCATGTTTGCATGTGAATAGGAACACACGTGTATGCAAAATGCATGTGCATATGGATGCCCAAGGATGATATCAAGGATCATAAATGATCACTTATTCACTCTATTGTTTTGAACTTGAGTCTCTAATTAAACCGAAAGATTATCCATATGGTTAGATCATTGCAATGAGCCATTTCCCCAAAAAAGACACATAATTTTAATGTTTGTTGAAGGCTAAATGTAGTAGTATTTATGCAATAAAGTATAGGAAATCATAGTTGTTAAAATCACTAAGAAAAGATATGTGGAGTAGAAGTAAGATACTTAGTTTTCCTACTTTTTTCCTACATTTGGCCTAGAAAAACTCAACTCTTGAAAATTTTCTGAGGGTAATAGTTACATATGCATAAATTTCTGCACATTAAGAATCAATCTTCATGTTTTCATAAGCAAACCATGAAAAAATATATGTGAGATATATATATATATATACATACAAAAAATTAACAGGTTCCATATATAAACTGTAACCTTCCACATAAGAAATTATTTTGGCTATTAGATATGATTCTGTATAGCAATATTTACAGGTAGTTAATAAACCTAAGATACAAATAGGAATTTATGGTGAAATTAGATTGGGGATAGGGTGTAGAAATACAACAAATCCATTGTATTTGTGTATGAATCTCCAGAAACATGAAAAATATAAAGTGTTGAGGTGATTGGCAAGATAGTTTAGTGCATATGATGCAGGCCCCCGAGTATTGAAACTGGAGTTTGGATCACCATGTAAAAGCCAGGTAGCTGTGGCAAATGACTTTAATCCCAACACTCAAGACCAGGGAATCCCCAGATCTAATTGGCTAGCTAATTCAGTTAATTGACATACTCTGACTTTATCTGAGAGATACTGCTTCAATAAACAAGTAGAAAGTATAGGAAGACTCTGGATATTGACTTTGAGTTTTCTACATGCACACATGTGCTTGTACATTTTCACACACATATGTCTTTTCTAAATACATGCATGTGCCCATTTTCACATGCACACACACAAGTGCCACACATACACACAATGAAAAGTCTAAATCTGGGTATGTGTGTTTTTGAATGTGTAAGCATGCTTAACTACTAAAGAATAAAAACTAAAAACTATACCTAAAATTTAACTGTGTTTATTTCTGAACATAGATACTTAGGGGGAAATTTACTTTCTTTGTTATACTTTGTATTGATGTTCTACTAATATTTTCATTCAGAAACATGCACTCCAAACTCTTAAATTGAACTGGAAAGTGACAAAATGGTACAAATGGCTCTTAGAGGTATTTGATTGCTGCTATAGACTTTGTCTTCCTACTGGCAGAGGCAGCCCAAATAACCAATAAAACTTGTTCTCACAACTGTGCTGACAATGATATTAATGCCTAGAACAACATAACAGTTAGCTGAGGGGAAACCTTGCTGGGTTCCGCTGACTGAGAGCCAGAGCAGAGCAAAAGCAACCCGAGAAAGATGAAACTGACCAGGAAAGTAAATGCTAAGTTCAAACTCTCAGCCTGGGTGGCCAGTTTGGGTGGGAAGGTAGGCTCTCCAGAGTTTGGGTTCACAGACCACAAATGGAACAGAGATTGGCAGAGCAGGCCTGATTGAGGCCAGTAGCTATAAAAGTATTCTGCCCTGTGAATGCCTCCCTGAAACTTGATTAACCACCTGAATGAAGGGCAATGCCTTGGATTGCTCTATTCAGGAAAGAAATCTAAAGAGCAGGAGCTATTGTCGTGTGCCAAAACTTTCCCAGATAGAAACCTAAAAAGCAGTATAATATCTGAAAAATAAATTGGTCAGAGTCTCATAAACCTTTCTGCCACAATTCTTTTGAATGGAGCAGTTTATTTCTAAGGACCAATTATGAAAGATGCTTGGGTATGGTTCTGTATTACACCAAGAGAATTATGAGGTTATTTTCATATGCTAACAGACTTTGATAAGTTATATAAACTACTTCTGACACATTGAGAATGAGGGTCAATTTACATGGATTATAAAATCACTCCTGTTTAAGAATTTATATATGACTATAGAAATTTACTTAAAATTTCTATATACATGTTTAGCTTTACCAGTTCTCTTTTTAAATCAATACATTGTCCATTTTGAAACTGTTCTATTTATGCTGGACATTTAATGTGCCCTAGACATTGAGAAATGTATGATATACAAGAGGTATACACTTGCCTCCAAATTAACTGGAAAGCAAATAATGTACTCTTTTATCAGCATAATAGAAGGGCTTTTAGTAGTCAGGATGTGCTAGGAAAGGCTATAATTATAATAAAGACCCAAAAGTTACATGATCAAAGTTTTACTTGATATCTATGAAGGGCTGGGGCAGTCTAGAGATTCTCTAGAGTAATTTCATAAAACATAGTGACCAGAAAATATAAGGTAATTCCCAAACACGACCACCAATTCAGCACCAATGCCTACTTATAGTAAGTGTCACATCTAAGCTGATGTGAGCACATGCTCATTAAAAAAAAATAAACACTGGGTAATATTATCTAATTCAGTGCACAAGGCTTTTTTTTCTATTTTCCGAATAATTTTATTGAAATGTGTCAAGAGTACATGGGCAGCACAAATATATGAACAGGAAAAAAAATCACATGTACTATAATCCTTACAAAGTGAAGGTTAGTTTTGGGAGATCAGTTCCCTCTCTCTCTCCCTCCAGAGTTTCAGCATTCCCATTACGGTTAACATGTAGTAACCTAGCATTAAAAAAAAAAAGGAATGTGAGAACTTCTGGGGGGGGGAATGAAAAAAAACATCAAATTGCCTAAATGAAAGAAAAATATTTTCCTACTAGGATGGGCTCTTCTTCAGTATCTAATTAGGGGACATGCTGCACAGTGGAGAAGCACAACTTCAGAGTGTAAGGGTACGGGCCATTGGGGTTTTCCTTTGGTAATGGTTGAGAAAGCCCAAAGCCTCCAGGCGTCTCCTTTGATTCCCACTCCAACAGTCCAGAAGAGCTGCATTCCTCTTGCCTGAGAATTTCACAGAGATTGGCCGCCTAAGTCCTAGGTAATCACAGATTTCAAAGAAGTTCTCCTTGGTCACCTTCAGCGTCACCTCCAGCGAGGCATTGAAGAAGTAAGGGTAGCACATTGCTGGGGTGTTGGATGTGGATTTTAGCCACCTGCTCTAAGGTAGAAAGTCAATTGTTCCTTCACTTACTGAAGTCTTTGTAAGTCGTCTAGCCCATGGGACTGGCAGGGCATGACGGCTGGTTGCTTGGAGACACAGACATTCATGTTATGCCCGAGCATAAAGATGTTGCTGAGGTGAATAATGGCTCGATCCATAGCATAGCCATGGCCATTTCTACCACGGGTGTCTGTTGGGCCCACCCAGGATTTGCCCCAGGGCATGGCCAAGCACATGGGACTAAAGATGGCACTGAGGGCTAGTGTCCTGGGTGTAACCCTGATCACGTTACAGAGAGCCCTAATTGGCTTCCAGGTATTGACCTGCCTCCTGTGCCGAGTGACATTGGACTTGACCTGTGGTACCTGAAGGATGTGTTGACCTTTGACACGATTGGGTACCCCTTTGGTGCCTTGTGGTCTTTTGTCTATATAAGCTGTTTTGTTACCCCCAATAAACTGAGATTTGCTTTTGACAAACTCCCCATCCCATGGCCGAATCTCTGGGGAATTGAAGCGGAGGTGGGATGGTGGAACCTACCTTTCTTCATCACCGCAGTAGGCTGCGCAGTCATGTGAATGAGTGTGTGAGTGGGTGGAGACATGCCAGCCATGAGTGCTGCACTCTACAAACTGGCGCCTGAATGTGGGGCAATTCCTAAATCAGACGAAAGCTAATCAGGGGTCTCGAGGTAGGTTTTCAACTCTATGTATGGGGAACGTGTCTTAGAAGGTTGTTGATCCAGTGCCATCAGCACTGAAGTATGTATTAAGGAGCCGTGGTCTTGAAATCCCAGAGCTCCCCATTACCGAGGTGTGGGAATCAGCTCATGAGTTGGCTCCGTTTGCCCCAAATGTTCAACATTTATTCATGGGACACGTGGAATAAATTGAGAATCTAGCCAGAGAGCTGGAAAAACATCTTAGGATATCCCCTTCTTGGATTTTCATTTCGTGGTGTCTGCACTCAAGATGGCTTTCCTTTCTGACCCAATCCAGCGCCCACAAGTGGAGCAGATGGAAGGGAAGGGGGAGGGGACCGAGGACCCATGGAGGTGGGGCGGGGACTCCTCCCACAAGCCCCGCAGTGGGGAAGGGATTCCTCTGGGCCATGGCAGGGTACAGGGAGCCATGGGGATGATGGGCATGCCTGCCATTTGGAGAATGGTACCCTAGCACTGTATGCATGCCAGGAATGGGGCACAGAGTTGCTGGCTCTGAGGCACACAGACAAATGGCAGGGTGAGGCAGCACGCAGGGGTGAGGCCCTGCGTGGTGGCGGCAGCGGCAACACCAGCAGTGAGCTGCGTGGAACTGGGCTGGCACGGCCAGAGTGCATGCACTGAGCAAAATGCTTGCCAGCTCCACTGCTGGCTCCACGGTGTGCGGAGAGGTTACTGTCCATGGGAAAGTGGCTGCTGGGAAAGAGAGTGCCTGGTGGTTCTCTTCCTCAAGGGAGAAGGGGGTGGGGACAGGTTAGAGGCAGACCCCCTTCATACTCCTTCATGAATCTGCGCGCAGGCATGGTGCCCCGGAGGCTAGAGGTGGAAGCTCATGGGGGTCTGACATACAAATTCCTCAGTTCCTTATGCAGGCGGGTGAGAACTTCTCTGTGTGTTGCCTGGGATGATAAAGAGTTACTTTGAAAGGTTCTGACTTGTTTGTATTTGAATTTCCTATAAAATATGTGTGTTTTATGTTTCAAAATAACAGTTGTGGCTACTTTAGATTTTATTGTGTGCTTATAATCACATTTTGGTTTTGACTTTGTTCATTATTTGGCATGCCCAATTTAAATGCATGTGCACACTTAAATATAAACATCATAAGGCCTGAGTAGGTACTGATTAAAATATCTTGATTTTTATGAAACTTCACAAAAGATGATATTGTGTTTTTGCCTAGGATCTGATAATATCACTTTTGTAATTCCTTTAATTCCAAATGTAATGTTAAAACAACAGGAAACCTTCAAGGAGGATGAAGAAAGTATAAAGAAAATATTTATGGTACTTGAATGTATAAAAGGTTTAAAATAAGATTTATAGGATAAAAAAATCTCGCTTAAAATATTGAAATGTGTACAGGAGGTTTGAGTTGGTTGCGTAAAAGGATGTCAAAGTATACTATAAAGGTTTATGGAGTGGTGGGTTTATAAACAGATTAAAAACTAGAGATGGTGATTAGAAAATATTATACATTATGCTTCTTCCATGCGACAGAAGAAAAGACATTTAGCCTCAGAAATTAGAGATTAAGAATTAAGCTTCATGTATTCAAATGTATTTCAATTGTCTGTTTTAATTAAGCAGGAATTTAGTTGCTTATAAAATCCCAACTTCTCAAGGACAGCAGGAAACTTATCCATGGGGTCATGAGTAAAAACTGGGAAGATGTGAGACTAGAGCCTGCAGCGGCCCAAGCAGGGCTCTGCTCAGGAAAAGCAGAGGCCCCGCCCACCAGATGCCATCTTGGCTGTAACTTGAATCCTGGATCTCATGGTAAAAGCAAAGAGGCTTCTCTGGGAGGGGAGAAAAAGGACACCTTTAAAATCTGGAAAAAATGCCTTAACTTTTGTGTGAATATGTGAGTGAATGTAGGTCTGAGGTGGGAAACCTATTACACCTGTGCTCCCCACAACGGGATCCCTTGAAGCCATGGGGTTCAATTGGGCCAGTTCTGTGTTTCCATGGTGATAACATACAATCTAGAGTGGGTTCAGATTAAAATCTAGTTGCTGGGTTTATATAGTGCTTAGCAAAACTCTGCTGAGCCATGTGTCTTTTCCCCAAGTCTAGGTCCACTAAACTGAAGCCAAAGGAGAGATTTCCCCTTCTTGTGTCCAGGGGCTAGCTAAAAAATGCAAATGCTTAGTCCTACCAACCTGAAAGAGAGTCGACTTGCAGTATATTCTCAACATGCCTTGTTTACATCATAGACAAAGAGATAACCCTTTTTAAACTTATTTTTAGATCTAAGACTTAATGTGGAGAAAGGAAAGAAAAAAGAGCCACAAAACAAAGAAATCAAAACTTGACATTTGCCTAAGGAGATAGGTAGAAAATTGACAGGCATGCCCAAGCAGACAATCCAAGACCCCTTCCAACAGGGGAGAGATAAAAAAAAGAATGCTTTGAATATGACCAGACTGGGCGTTTTGAGACGGTTGCAAGCACAGGAAGCTTTCGTGTGGCCTATGTTCCAACTATGGGAATCTCCACCAGAGGAAGATTGCCCCTTGAACCCAAGCGCCCACAGGTTGAGCCCTCTGGTGGGGACCAATAAAATGACCTAAAGCTCTTAGCTTCCCTCTCATGGGAAAAAGGAGTTTGCCTCTGATATCCAGTAAAAAAAGGCCCAAAATGCAATGTTGAGCATCTCATGAGAACCTTGCATTTAACATACAAATGGGAAGCCTCTTTCTTTCTAGACTAAGGAGCACAAGATTCTAGTGCTCAACTTCCTTCCAAGGCTTTTGTCAATCTTTGATTTTACTAGAATGTTAATGATCAAGAAAATGACAGGTTCATCAGTCACTCACCAAATAACTACTGAGACTCATATGCTCAATGATGTTGCTTTTAGACATTCCCTCGTTTAATAAAACAAAATAGGCAGTTCACATTGTTTTAAACAGGTTTTAAAATGTGATCATAGAAATTCACAGCTGCCAAAGGAAAAAGGTCTTCAGTATATAGATTAATTCTTAGTTTTTCACAAAACTAAGACAATAACTGTTCCAGGTGAGGTAACAGGTTTTCTTTACTCTTGCCTGTACCCAGAGTAAAATTACTGAGCTTATTTGTTTTATCCCATGTGACCTCCCAGTTACAATGGTTTGATCCTTGTGTATATCTTAAAAGTTTAACCTACATTTTGTCTCTTTTATAGGGACCTTAAAGTAATAAAGCCTCTCTCAAGGACCTCTAGACCATCCCAGCACTTATTAGATGAGGATACCAGATTGCTTTCACTCTCAACGTCCCATCTCAGCAGGAAGTAGTCAGAAAGGTTGTCAACCCTTATCTCTTGAGCAGTCTGGGTCCTCAAATAGGTTAAAAGGGTAAAGTAGGCAGATTTAGAACAGCCATGCTGGGATGGGTCTCTCAAGGTCTTTAAAGGTCTTTAAAATTCCAAAAAAGATATCTCCCTCTGCTAGATGATCCCATACCAAACCAAATTAAAGGTCCAATTTCTAAAACAAAAAGGGGGAGTAAGCCCACACCAACAGCTAGGGTTGGCATTATTTACCATCAACGTTTTAAATTTTAAATTTCCAAAAAGGACAACTTAAATTGAGATCCCAAAGACACTGGGAAGCCTATCCACCAAACTTTTTGTCAGGAAACTATCCATGGTGTGCTCTAGAAAAATTTTAATTGTAATTGTTATAGGCCTGACTTAACTCAAGATGGCCTGATTGATACCTTGCCTAAACCAAGGTGGAGTCAATCCAGGTTTGACCTAACATCTAGTAAAAATTGTTCTTTTAATAACTATATCGCTTAAGTGTTTCCTCAGCACATCTCACAGCAGTGCTCCATCTACGGGACCACACTACAGACATCCATGCCATGGCCCCCCCAGAGATGCGATTTCAAGCTTGGAGGCTTATGTGGCCTTGGTCTAATGACAGACCAGGCAGGCTTGTATTGCCCGTGTGAGCCACATGCAACTTCCCCAAGCTAGCTGCCATGCCTGGTGCTGATACCAATCTGCCTGACGGAGAAGACCAACCAAGACTGGACAACAGTAAAAGCTCACTCTGAGACTGATGGGATATTGGATATACATATAATTAATTGTAAAATATAGTCTCCACTAAAACAAAAAGGGAGAGATGTTGGGCCCGCCCAGGATTTGCCCCAGGGCATGGCCAACACATGGGACTAAAGATGGCACTGAGGGCTAGTGTCCTGGGTGTAACCCTGATCACGTTACAGAGAGCCCTAATTGGCTTCCAGGTATTGACCTGCCTCCTGTGCCGAGTGACATTGGACTTGACCTGTGGTACCTGAAAGATGTGTTGACCTTTGACACAATTGGGTGCCCCTTTGGCTCCTTGTGGTCTTTTGTCTATATAAGCTGTTTTGTTACCCCCAATAAACTGAGATTTGCTTTTGACAAACTCCCCATCCCATGGCCGAATCTCTGGGGAATTGAGGCAGAGGCGGAGGCGGAGGCGGAGGTGGGGATGGTGGGACTTACCTTTCTTTATCACTGCAGTAGGCTGCGCAATCGTGTGAATGAGTATGTGAGTGGGTGGACACGCCACCCCACTCTACAGGTGTTTGTGTCTCTGGTTGGCTTTTCATAAATTTCATCTTCTCCACACTGACCTACAAAGAGAAGATTGAAGACTCGATCACAGTTCATCTTAGATTGCTCCAAGCCATAGACCATGAGCACAGGGCTGCCATGTGGGGGACATAACCAGATGGTGGGGGAAAAGGTCCCCACCTTTTACCATATTAGGGTCCATATCTGCTTGGGCCCCGACAATGACCCACCACAGGTGGGCCCATCCTTCTCTCTTTGTAGTGAGGTGGGGTGCAGTAGCCCTTGTCATGGTAATGGATTGTTTCCCAAAGTAGGGCCCTCCACATTCTACCAGTGATTTCCAAGGAGAGGGGGCTGCTTCTGGGGTTTAGGTGGGGTTACTGCCAGGGTCACCGTGTCCACTGAAGTTGGGGTTTGTGTAGTCTCAAGTATCTTGATCAGCCTTTTTTATTATTATTTATTATTTATTCAATTGTACATGTGTGTATGTATGTGTGTGTATGTATGTGTGCGCATGTAGAACCATAGGCGAATTGGGGAATCACCATGGAGGTTTCCACCTCCTCCTTGTTTACTCTGCCCCGGGATTCACAGGCTCTGACCTACCAGGACTAGAAAAGCAGGCTGCCCCTGCTTCTGCCCGGCCTATAGATGGGGTCTAGGATCTGAACTCAGGACCCTCCACCTGCAGGGCAGAAGCTTAACCCTTGAGCCACCTCTCCAGCCCCATCTTGATCAGTCTTGAACTCATTTAAGCATGTAAGCTTTTGCATACTCAATTTTCAGAGTACAACAGTCTGAATAGATGTCAGCCCCATTGAGTGAAGCCTGGGCCCACTAGACACTTCGCACAGAATCAAACTCCACCATGACCTGGACCCCATTCTTCCAAAAGATAGCAATTCTCTGGACAGGGCCACGAGGATTCCAGATGGTGTAAGGAACGTCAGTGGTTATGGAACAGATCTGCTTCAGGATAGTAGACAGAAGTGCACTGTTGACGCTCCGGGAATCATCAGAGTCCCCAGGGTGGGAGATCTTCTGGCGGATGAAGCAACTGACAAAAGCTGTTTGGCCAGCAATGTAGATCTGGTTGTCCGCTGCATGATTCACTACATTACAAGCCCCTAAAACATCTTCAAACTCCGCCAATGCTTGTTTCTTCTTAAGCATCACTGCCGCATAGCTGAGGGGTCCAAATTCCTGCAGGGCTTCCATAAGGTTCCACTACACCATCAATCAGGCCCCTGATGTGGACAGCTGGGGAGGCAGGGGTTTTGTGGGGAACATCTTGGTTCTCCCAGCAGCTGCAGCTAGCCACTACCATTCCTCCTTGCTGGTCTCCTGTGTTGTCAGTCTTTAGCTGTTTCTGGCCCGCCTCCCTCCTTGAGATAGTAGTGACGACTTCCGTCTTCACTGCCCACGCCACTATGTTCACCATCGCTCCTGACCTCCTCAGCAGCTCACCTGGCTGTTGCCTCAACAAGTTTTAAGAGAAGCTAGAAAATATTGCTTCCTTTTTACTTAAACAAAGGACATTTTTCAGTGAGCATACCATATTGAATCTTAGTTAAGCTCAGTTAAGTAAATAGAGTGATATGATTATAAGATTGACAGTTTAAGTTGAATCATTTGGTTATAAGGTTATAAGGCTGTTACCTTCATTTTAGCCACAACCATTTATGTGTATCCATTAAAAAGTCAACTAAGATGTTTGTATGTTTCATATGCCAAATGAATGCTATTTAATCATCCCAGTAAACATTGTGTTCTAAAATTCAGATATCTATGATAACATTAAAAAACATAAGAAGTCAGCTTACCATCAAAAAACACTAATTATTTTCTTTTTGTGTTTGACATATCAATCAGAGTAGAAGGTTGGAAACATTTACTTAAATTATTCACCATTGATGTAAATGAAGGAACATGTTTGCTTAGAAGAGTGCCAGCACATAATTTATCATGCTCTTGATAAATATTAATTTTGACATATTTATTACCTAAGAAACAAAAGCGAGAAAGTGACCCCTTGGCAATGCAAAATGATTTCCATGTATAACACGGCTAAGCTCTTAAGAAATTCACCTTTAAAAACTAAAATTGATTTAAAAGAACTTGAAGTACTAAATGAAAAGATTGAGATTCCAGAAAAATCACAAAAAAATACAAAATAAAAACCAGACCTTGAACTTTACCTTCAGGATGAAATCAACCATACTTCTAAATCAAGTTAAGAAAAAAAAAAAAACATTTAAAAAATTAAAAGTACTCATACACATGATTTAAGTGCTCCTTTTCATAGGGGCCTCTCCTCATAACTAGACTAAGTAGAAATTTCTCAATAAAGCATGTTTAAATATTGTTTGATCCTACCTTTTCTTCTGTTGATGCTAACTAGTTTCATATTAATTATACTACTGCTACATATAAGATCATTAGTACTTACCAAACTACGCTATCAGCAAGACTTTGGCTGACTTTTTCTATCACATTCTATTTTCTTAGTAATAGGACAATGATATCACTATTTTTTCCTTTATTTTTATTTAGAGAGAGAGAGAGAGAGAGAGAGTGTGTGTGTGTGTGTGTGTGTGTGTGTGTGTGTGTGTATGTGTGTATCAGAGGGCACTGTATGTCCCTGTGGAATCCCAAGGGTGACTTCAGGAATCATCCCGGATTGCTTCTACCTCCTTTTTGCTTCCCTCTGGTATTTCCCAGAATCAACCCACCAGAGCCAGAAGTACAGGCCACCACCATTTCTGCCTGGTATTTTTATGTGGGACCTGAGTTTGAAACTCAAAACCTTCTGTTTGCGAGACAGGGTCTTAACTATCTCTCCAGCCTACAAGGGTATCAAACTTAAAATACACTGTTGAATTTGAGCGAACATCTCAATTATAAAGTTATTATTAGTAGATCTGGACACAAGAAAACATGCTCACTCAGGGGAGACTGGCTGAAGTAGGAGGATTTTATGAAAATAGCCAGGACCACATAGCAAGATCATGTCTTAGCAGCAAAAAGCAAATAGCTGAACAAATAACTAAATTAAATAGTGAAGCCAAAACACAAATAGTATAGTAAGTTGAAATAATAAAGGTTCTCAGAATCTGGGATAGTCCATCCTTAATTATACAATTTGATACTTTTCTGGGCTCCTCTCATTCTAATGACCTGCTCTATTCTATCAAAGAAAAATTGAAGAGGCAAAAAGATGCAAAGAGGAACTACTGGACACAATCCTGAAACACAACACCTCAATAATGTTTGAGAAGTGACAATAAACCAGTAGGTTAGCTCTAGTTGTGGAAACAAAATGAAAAGAGGTTATAAATTCACTATGTTCTTGTTTTTACACACCTATTATGTGCTTATTAACTATTTTCACTCATGAAAAGAGAAAAACTCTGTGAAGTTGTCATGATGTCATTGGTGTGGGCTTTTTAATCAAAACCTGATAGTAAGTCTTAATAAATTGCTGCTGTCTAAAAGAATGGTCCCAAAGAGATCCATTAATATTATGATTCAGTCAACGCTTGTGTGTAGGTAATAATTGATGATCAATTCTTAGAGTTTCATAATAATCTAGAAGTTGAAATACCTCTAAATATTTACAGGTCTGTCTGACTCCCAGGTTGAATGAAGGAATAATGGCCCTATTGTACCAAGACTCCCATCCCCAATTACTTCTTGATCTGCAGAAAGCAACATGCACGTTGAGATGCTTAGTTTCATTATATTAAATGGAAAGCTTACGCGTGGAGACTGCCCCATACTCAGTACATATGCTGTGTTCTTTGTCCTTAAGTCTAGGGATTTCCTTCAGTTGGCATGAATTATAAGAGAGGTGCCTAACACCAGGACCAAATGAGTTATTCCAGCTTATGGTGGTGTTGGAGAGAAAAGCGCATAAACCAGAGGATGTCATTAGACCAGTGACAATGGAGGAGAAAATATCCTGCGTTGACAGCCCTGCTCACTTGCAAGCTGATGGGTGTCGACGTGCAGAGCAGCACAGACAAAATGGCTTAGGAAGGGGTTTGCCGCATCTGGCGAGAAGGGAAATGTAACAGTGCAAAAAGAACGAAATATTGCATGTCTGTGTTTGCTCCACCTAGGAAAAGCAGACACAATGAATCTACAGTATGTATAGAGAAGGGACTAACCACATGTATTAATACAGTCTTTGTGCCTCAGCTGTAAAACAGGTTCTGGACTTGTAGTCCAAGTGGCTGCACAGATGGGGCCTTTCCCCTTTCTTTGCTGTATTCCATATTCTAATTATGACTTGCACTGCTTCTGGCATGAAAGGGAGCCCACTGCTCCGGCCCCAAGAGAAGCCGGGATAAAAATCCAGGCCTGTGAACTCATGTGGCTGCTCCTTTCCACTTCCTTTCTTCTCCCTCTGCTAATGCAGCCTGAATTTTTTGACAGCATTTGGAATTCTTCAAGCTGTCTCTGGTTGTGTTTCACTCACTGAAAAAAAATCAAACTTTTTGAGGTATCTGAAGCGTTACTATTGGGAGAAAGCACACACTGATTATCATTGCGGAGAAAAATCCACAAGTACCTAAAATGATAATAACAGTAACTCTAGTCAAAAGAATGTGCAAGAGCTGATGGAACTGTCTGAACACAAGAAAATCGACCAGGCATAGGTTTCCAACTCATATGATACTTCGTGTCAGGCATAAATGTCAGTTTATCTAATTGTAATCATTAAACACTGAAAAATTGATAAAAATGCTCATTTAGATGTTTAAGATCATCTCAGTCAGTGTTTATAATTTGTGATAGATCTTTCTCTGAAAATTAATGCCTCACTTTAGAGTATTAAGAAATATATTGTGCATATCAAAAATGCTTATTTAGATGTTTGGAATTTTCTGGTAAATGAATGGAACTGGAATCTTTAATATTGAGTGAGGTATCTCAGACACAGAAAGTTAAGCACCAGATATTCTCTCTTCTATGTGGACAATTGAACTGATATCCTTGTCAATGTATTTGCATTAGAAGATTCAAAAAAGACCTATGAGTGGAAAGGTGGGAAGGCATGGTTAGGATGAAACCTTTTAAAGGGGAAATTTAGGATCTCAGAACAAGGGTGAGGGAGGGAATCATGGGGAAAAATACATAGTGGAGAATGAAGAGATGGGAGATAGGAGGGCCATGAGAGATAAGAGGGATAGAGGGAGTTATAGAAAAACTCTAAGATTGTGGGAAATAACCAAAAAGGAACATTTTATGCTATTAATATGTCAAAAGAAAAGTCTCAGTTTGTTTTTATGGTTTCTAGTAAAGCCTTCTCTGAAAATTGATGTCACAGTATTGTGTAGGAAGAAATTCATCGAATCTCACCTCAACATTCCATCAGATGTTTTTAAAGAGCAAATGTTCTTAATAATACATGATTTTCACAGATGCTGTACCACTGTAAATACAGGAAAGAATCATGCACAATTTGTAAATAAGTTTTGGTCTGTGAACATACTAACATTGTCCTCGGATAGAATCTTTTATTTCAATTTCATCTTACTGGAACATTTAGAAGGGATATTTCACTTCTCCTTTTTTCTTGTATCCCCTACCTACTAAAGTCTCTATAATAATTTTTGCCATTTGAAAGTGAGGAGCATTGCTTTGCTCATTCATTCATGCAGAAATTCAATGGACAGATACTTTCTGAATGCCAGCTGTGTGTCAAGCATTGTTTTCATAAATGTGGTAGTTAAGAAAACAGAAAGGAGAATAGCCTCCACTGGAAAAAAAAAAAAAGATTGAAAGTTGTAATGAATAAGACAAGCAAGTAAAATATTTAGTGAGTCAAACATTGACAGGTAGTATGGAAAGTATAAAGGAAGGAATTTCTAAATAAAGGGAATGGAATTTCAAGTATAGCGCCTGGAAATACTTCACTGAGAAGGATATGTAAACATACCTACACAGAGAAAGCAGAACATTCATCAATTTAAGACAGAAAATTGATCTACAGTGCAAATTCTGTGAAGGCAGATGATTGTATGCAAAGTTTGACAGGGAAAGCAAGGTAGTCAGTAATGCCAAAAGGCAGTAGACAATAGGAGAGAGTCACAGAACAGGAGCAGACCAGATTTCGTGGAGCGATGCAAGAACTTTAGTTCTTACTCTGAGCAGGATGAGAGACCAAAGGAAAGTTGATGTCAGTGAATGCCCTGAATCAGTTTATGTGTTATAGATCTTCTGTATTGATGTTGAACTATTGGAATGACAAAGGTGGAAATGAAACTCCAGCTAGAAGGTTATGGCAATTATTCAGCAAGAAAGCAAAAAGGACTGGGACTGAACTAATAACCACAAGGAAAGCACAGATTTGTTAGAATGCAGATGTATTTTAAACTCGGAGTGAGCAGCACTTGGTGACAGATTAGAAACAGATCCTGAGAATGGGGATGGAGCACATGTGACTCTGGGGATGGGAGCCTGAGAAAAATGGAAGCTGGAGTGCTGCTTATTGAGAAAGGAGGACTGAGCAGAGCAGTTGTGAAGAGAACCTTGGAGTGTAATTCAGGACTTGCTAAATTTTACATGCCCAATACAAGGTATCTAAATGGAGGAAATAAATGAGGCTTGGGGAACTCCAGGCATTTTATAATGTGAAGGTTAGTAGTCTCCTCCAAGGAGACCCAGGAGTGGCAGTGAGTTAGAAAACAAAAAAAAAACCCAAAAAATGTAGTAAGAAAGAAAAAAAAATCAGATGAATGTGGTATCCCAGAAGCCACATGAGGAAACATCTCAAGGAGAACTTAGAATTGTACCACTTTCTGATGATGGACCAAGGGAAATGGGAAATGGGAAGAAGCCTCTAGCATAGTATTTATTAGTGCATTTGTTAAGAAGATTCCAGTAGGGTGATATGCTGGGATGCTTGATTGGAAAGGATTTATGAGAGAAGATTGGAGAAGAATTGGAAACATTTAACTCAAGCAATTATTTGATAGCATTTTTTATGAGAGGAAGTCACATATTTTATGAGAGGAAGTCAGAAAATTGGTGGTACCTGACAGGGAAGATGGATTCAATCAAATCTTTTTCCACCTGGAAGAAATGACAGCATGTTTGTAGATTGCTATAAATGATACAGTAGAATAGGGGGAAATGTGACAGAAGAGAGAAGCATAAGTTCTGTCAAATGGAAGGCTTATCCTTGGATAGGAGCACCCTGAAGCTGCCCATTGTCCAAGAAATACATTCATAGCTGGTGAGTTATGGCTCTAGGCACTTATGGAAATTCCTTGGGATTGTTTCTTTTTTGTCTGGAAGCAAGGTCATCAGCTAGGACTTAAGCTTAGGAAGAAATATTAGAAGTTAGAGGAAGGAAGAAAAATAGGAAATATTTTTAGGGAATATGAGAGAAAGACTGCAACGAGGATATATAACATGACTGGGCAGCATTAAGAGCCCACTTGAGACTCAAGGTCATAAATTTAAAGAAAGATAATCGTTATGGTTGTGTTTTTCTGCAGCCACTTTTAGCTTGATGGAAGCAAATGTGGAGCAGCAAAAGAAATGTATTTAATCACAGGTTAACCATGAAAGACATTCTACAAGAGGGACACACTGTAGGAAACATTATTATAATGTACCATGAAATGAAAGATGAGTAGATAAAAGAATGTAAAGGTGTGATTAGACAATGAAAGGTGTTATCAAGTAATTTCAGACTGTAAAATATAAGCAGATGGAAACTAGCAAGAGCAATTTCATAAAAAGAAGGCCAAAAGCAGATGTTTTGGCACCAAAGAAATTATGATGTAACTATAATGTTGATTATATCATGTAGGTGGACAGTGGTTGTTTTGGAGACAAAGTGGTGAAGGAAAAATAAAAGGACCAACTGTGTAGATTTTGAAACCACCAAGAATCAAGTTTTTAAGAGAACAATTTTTATGTAAGAAATAAACTTTTGAAGGAAACAAGGAAATAATACAAATAATACAGTAAATGAGACCAATGTAGTCTATGGCATGGACATTCAAGCTACAAGGACTTATGCATGAGGAGTGGGCTACCTACCTGGGACTATCAGTGAGGAGGAAGCACTCCTGGTCTGCATCCAATGGCAGGGGAAGGACAGTGTGGGAGAGACAAGAGCTTCTTATAAAGGGACTCACAGCATCCTCTGAGAATGCAACCATTCTTGTTACAGGAGTAGTTCTCTAGTTTGGCTACTTGACTCATAAAAACACAACAGTCAGATGGCTGGAGAGTGAATGAGGGTGGTCTGATAATACTTTGTTAAATGTTACATTGTTTTAATTGTACGCCAAATTATCATAGAACATTATATGATGACCCAATTTTCCAGATAATGAAATTACATGGATGTCATTATTTGTATCTTCTGCTATGTACTGAGAAAAGTAACCACTGTATATGCATCAAAGTAGCTTTATCAGAGAAATTAATCAAGTAGAAATATTTTCATAACAAGTGTGGATTCTACATTCTTCAATGGCAATAAATATCAGTCATGTTTAATATATATACATATATATGCTGATGCTACAGAATCAAGTGTAGACTTAGGTCCAATACTGATAAAACCCATTGGAGCAATTCCAAGTCCCTCAAGCATAGATGAAATAATTGCCCAAACTTAGTCTAAGTTTTGTTCTTCCAGTTGCCATACCCACAAAGACTGAGGCAGTTTAGTGAGTTTGTCATACCAGTGGGAAACAGTAATTGACATAAGTGAGTCACCATGCCGGCCTGTGGATAAGCATCAGGAAATGAAATCCTATCTTTGCCTTGTTCTTAGGGAAAAATATGGCTGGTTTGCCACCCCAAATGCAGGCCATTCCCATTTTCCCTGGGACAGAGGTCAACTTTTCTGTATTTCCTAAATTCATTTCTTGAAAAACCTTTGTAAGAATTGAGGCTATATAATAGATGAGTGCCCAGAATCTGGAATGAAGAAGCAAGGCACCCACTCAGAGAAAGCAAACTTCTAGAGAAATGTCGAATATGAAAAGCCAGCACTCTGGGCTGAGGAGATGACTCGGGTAAAGCCTTTGCCTGTCAAGCAAAAGGACCTGAGGTCAAATGCCTGATCTCAAATTTACAAAAAAAGAACAGGATGGAAATGGCATAGCTTGAACTTCTGATTCTGGAAGATACAACCTGGAAAAACCCCAGAGAAATTAAACAAAATCATCAACCCTGTCTCATTTGAACTAGGCAGTTGAAATGTTTAAACTAATTCATCTTAATTTTTGTAATATGAGTGTTTTATATATATATATATGTTTGTGTGTAATATGAGTGTTATATATATTATATAAGATATATAATATCAAATTTTGTAATATGAGTGTTTTATATATATATGTTTGTGTGTAATATGAGTGTTATATATATGTTATATAAGATATATAATAACTTAAATTTTGTAATATGAGTGTTAAGAGAGCAGGTGACTTTTGAATAAGCACAAGAAATGCTAGATAAAGAAAAGAATTTATTTGACCACACTTCCTTTACAAGGAGGAATAAGAGAAAATTCCAGTGTGTTGCAGGAAGAAATGAAGGATCCTCAAGAAAAAATCAGCAGAGGAATAGGAGGTACTCTTAAAATAGAAATGGGTCTTTGTTGAAGTTTAACAAGCTATCCAAACGCTGGTTTTTGGAGATGTCCACAGTTCTTCCTTGAACGTAAAAGTATTTCTCACTTTCCCTTAAACAAAGAAATCCCACTGCTGGCAAGGAGCCAGAGCTAGCACTTTTTTTTTTTTGGAGACATGACAGGAAAGAGAAAAGAGAGAGGCCAAGCCCTGCCACATCCAGGCTTTGGAAAGAATGCATCCCCACTTCCCTGCATCCTCCCGGCTGGCAGTTCTGGATCCTGGTTAATGAGGTCTCCCATGCTCCTGACCTATACCAACCCCACAGCTGTGCCACAGTTTCAAGTTCTGGCTGAATCTGGAAGTACCTCCTCCAGCAGAGAAAGCTCTGAAGGGATATGGAGGGAATCAAAGAAAAATGTAGATATGAGAGCTACCGGGATGCAGAAAATGTGACGTATATCAGGTATGATGGCTAAAGAGCTGCTGAAATGTAAGATACAAGTTCGGAATGGATGGTCATGTTATAAGCATCTCAAAGAGAGAAAGGAGGTCACAGCTGAGTTAGAAGTTCATGAGTGATTGGCCACACTATCACATTCTCAGTGTGTTGTGCTTTGGTCTAGGACTTCTCTGAGTGACAGTTACAGTGAGACTTTTTACTTAACCTGCTGAATAAGGCTTTCGCTGTCCTTTGGATGGCTGAGTTGGGCTTTCATATTCATAGGCTATGGCTTATTGAAGTGTGTAAATTTGATATTCACAAACGTGAAGTCATTTACAGATGCCAACTTGACAATTGAAATCTGAACCATTGAGAATATCTGCAAAGAGTTGTTCAGTCAAGGCAAATCCTGAGCAAGACATTGGGATATTATTTAATTGATAAAAGAAGATTCAGCTCATATGGGTGGGACCCACGCTGGCAGGTGGAAAAGATGAAGAGAGCTGGCTAAATATTTGGGCATGTCCTTCTTTCAGCAATTCCCGTGATTATGGTGTGGCCAGCACCCTCAGTTCCTACTGTTGGTATGAACTCTCTTGCCAGGCTGATGAACTGTAACCTGAAAATAAAGAATAAATAATTTATTCCCCTAAATTGTTTGGTTATGCATTCATATCATCAACAAAAGAGTAACTGTACCAATGAGCTTATACATAAAATGTGCAACACTTGCATTAATGGGTTATTTGTCTGGCACTGAGTTTCATAAATATTAAGCCACTTAATGCCCCCATCAAAGCCATGTGTTGCAGAAATTTGAAGCAATAAATGGATGTGACTTATCCTGGAGCCACACCTGAGAAATGGGAGCCCTGGGATATGTTGACGGCAGCATGGCTCTGAAATCTGTGCCCTTGCACACTAGCCGTCTTCCCTTTTCCAAGGGATCCATGACAGTTTTCAAAGATATGCAGATGCTCTTACAAAGGAACTAAGATTTTTGCAAAAGTAAAAACAGAAGGAAAATCTGGAACTGAATTTGAATTTTCCTTCTCCTACCTGTCTCCAAGATGTATGACCTTAGGCAGGCAGTCATCTCCTTAAGACTCAGTTTTCTCTAGAATATGGAGATAGCAATAATAAGAGTATGTTAAATGTTAAATGAGATAATAGCTACCCTACATATAAGACTAATAAAGCACAATAAAACTATCATAAATGGTAACAATTCATTCAAATAATTTTAATGCACATCATTCTCAAATCTATCAGTGAACTTACTCTGGTGAAATCTAAACTTTCCATTCACTTTGTTCTCAGAGTATATAACAAAAGGTAGTTTGAAATAGACTAGGAAGAACTTAAAAATGGAAGAGATGCCTTTGACTTTAGCAAATTACTGACCTGAAGCTGACAACACAAAGTGAATAATGACACTTAAGTGAAAATGAACAGCCATCTAACACAAATCAGAAGATGAAAAGCCTTCTTCACAGTTTGATCCCCAATGTTCCTCATGGTTCCTCATGGTTCTGGGGTTCGCCAGTCAGCTCACAGACACAGTGTTGCTTTGTGGCTTCACTTTTGCTTTGTGGCTTCTCAAACCAATGGGAGCTCTGTGACCTGATCACCTAAGTCACTGATGTTCCAAGCTGCCAAAGAAAGTATAGTTAAAAAGACATTTAGAAGCTTTGATAATTTAGGATCAGGAACTGACCACTGCCCACCCCAAGTCCTCACTGGAGTCATGGAGTGTGTAGTGAGCATTGTGTGTGGACATGTGCTCCAACCGACTCAAATGACTATCAAACCCATTGGTGTGAATTCCAATTTCCTGAAGGTGTTGGAATGTCTATAAAACATCTGATGGCCTTTTATTTGCATTTTGAAAAAATAGATCTATTTCAGTTTTCTGATTATTTGACATTTTGATTTATTTATAGGAGATTTGATGGTGCCTCTGAAAAACTGTCCATAAAAGTTTTTTTTCCAGTTTCTAGAATGTAGTTGACTTTTATATTAGCAAGTTTTAACTGATTTGTTTAAAATAAAAAAAAAACTGTTCATTGTGTTAGTGTGTGTGCTCCCGCCCCTCAAAATCGAAAATCTTTATTCCTGTTCCAATACCATTAGTCATGTTCTACAGAGTTATTGGTGTGTGCTGTCATCACCTAGCAATGCAGTTTTCCTATATAAGCTTCTAATTGTGTGCTTACAGGGAAACATATACAGACAATGTTATTAATATGGATGCTGAGCAAATATAATGAAGCTTATACCTATTGAGTGGTACACAGGAGTCAAAGGTTATAACTGAATTATGTCATTCCAATACCTATGCTGAAATCTTGCATCCCAACATGATGGTATTGGGGGGGTCCAACTTCAGGGATAATTTCAGGCTTACAGAAAGACAAGAAATGGGGCCCTCAGGTTGGTATTAGTGCACCTAGAAGAAGAGACTTCAGAGAGCTCGTTGCCCCCTTCTTTTCTTCTGTGGCACGAGGACAGGCAGCACTTGTGAGCCAGAAGAATATCCCCCCAGACCCCATCAGTTCTTCAACTCTGGAAAGTAAAGGTATTCTGTTTAATCTTTTCAACTATCAGCAGGAGCAAAGAGAGTCTCTCCAGATCATTCATAAATAATCCGATTCCTTCTTTAAAAATTCTTTTTTAAAAAATTATGAAGGCCAAGGAAAATTCTCACCACAATACACCCAGATGTTGACTACCTAAATTATAAGGAAAATGAAGGTATTATTTAAAATTAAATCACCTTTTATAAGGTGACTTATAACAAATCTTTGTTAGCTAGAATCATAAGACTAGTTCAGCACCAGCCATTTACTATTGCTGAGTGTTTACTGCATGCAATGAATATGAACTAAACAGAAAATATAAAGCTACCAAGGGAATAAACTCCACAAACTGATATTGTCCTGATACCTTGCAATAAAGAGACACAACTATATTAACAATGTAATAATATGCATGGATATATATTTTTATCATGAATTTATATTTACATATTTTAATATCCATTTCCAACCCCCCTTCCACTTTCCATTATGACTCCTCTTCTCCTATGCCAGATTCCCTTTTATTTTCAAATCTTTTTACATTTCCAGTCCACTGGGTTTCATTCAATGTCCCTTTGATGTCAGATGCCTGAGTACTTGGTAGAGCATGAACATTACATAAGTGGGTATACTACTGAAAAAAGCATCTTTCATTTCTTCCTGTCAGCATTAATTTTCATTAGTCTTTCGGGGAGATGTATTATAGGTCTCTTCCCTTCCATGATGAAATGTTGTTAATTCTCCTGCAGATCTTGTGAGGATATATATATATGGCTACAGTGAATTCACAGATACACCAGCCCTGTAATGTTAAGAAGGTAATGTCTGGCTGTGCCCCTACCCTATTTCAGGCTCTTACAATCTTACTTACTGCTTCCTCTTCTGCAATGTTTTCTGAGTCTTGGACTGGGGGAAGGGGTGAATTATATGTCCTGTTTAGGACCAAACTGTGCACAATCACTTAATTTCTATATTTTATCTACTTGCAGTTTTCTGTGACAGCCACCTTCATTGTAACATGAAGCTTCTTTTAGCATGTTTATTGTTTAGTAAGTCTCCAACTGTTGCTTATAGAGTAGCATAGAACTCTTGCTCTAATAAAGGCCTCTTTATAGCCTCTTTGCACAAATTGCAAATTTTAGCCTCTGTAGACTTATTCGTTTTATAATTTCACCCTGCTAATGTTCCTTTCCCAGACCAAGCCTAATATCATTCCATACTAATGTGACAGTTTCCTTCTTTGCCTCCACTGAGCTAATGGTCTGAAGACAGACTCACTCCCGTTTTGCATCAGTCCCAAGAGATCTAATGAAACTTCTTTAGGAAAATTGATCATATTTTGCTTATAATCCTCTATTTTTAACTCTCATAAACAGAGTGTGCATGACCAGACCTACACAGAATTGCTGGAGATAATAGTATCAGAAAAAAATAAAAATCATAGCTCCTAGTTATTATTATATGTACATGTCCTTCACCTTTTTAAAAATATCATATGAATTTATCCTTTCACTAACCTTCATAATGTGTTAATTCAAATTGCTCTCCTAAGTATTCTCTCCCACTGGCAACATTTGGCTGAACGGTAAGTGAGCAGCTGCCACACAGCATTTGCTAATGCCTCTTTTCCTCCCCAGATTAGGACAAGTTCAAGTTTGCACTAAGTCCCACCTGAGGCATGGTGGTTTCTGTTAGGTTTTGGCAAGTTCAGAGAGTTGTTCCAAAGATAATTGCCTCTTATTTACATAATTCACAATGATAGCAGCAATCATTGAACTTTATTACTAACCTATTTTCCAATGAACACTGTTCATTTATGGCCTTGGGCATGTGGTATATATTAATAGCATCTCCAAGAATAGAAGCTACTTACTTGTTAAAGAGAAACCAAAATGTCAAAAATAATTTGAGGAGAAATAAAAGTGTACAGCAAATGCTGCCAATCAAGAACTCACTGAAGTTATCAAAATGCAGATGACTCAGTCATTAACGAAGAAAAATAATAACACTGCAGGCTGGACTGCGACCACTCATGGCAAGACTTCAACATCAAGTCACACAACCTGACACATGCAAAATTCCAATTATAATGCAATACAAGTTTTACTAGCCATTTAGAGATATTGAAAAATAATCAAAACAGGCAGCAAACGACTTATAAATCAAGGATGTTAACTCTATGAAGGTTTCTTAAATTTAAGAGGGAAAAAGTATCTAAGTATGGAAAGAAAAATACCAATTTCATGATATTTTATTATTGTTTAATGTGTCAGTTATAGTCATTTATCTTTATGAAAGGATTTGAGATGGCTTAGCCTGAATATAATACAAAGCTTGTTCCTTTTTATGTAAATCATTTTGGGAACCATTATTAGAGGAGTTGAAAATACTTTAACCTGTGACTGGATATTTCACATGTGTTTCCTGTTCAGGAATGGGAGGATCAAAAACATCTCATGATAAACACATTCAATTTTTCTTTCATGAAAGTATTCCATTGAGAATATGGCAAAAATTTCCTACAGAAAAATGTTCTGTATTGTTCTACCATCTCATTCTAATTTGTCAGGTGAGGGGAATGAATTATGGAACCTAATTTCAAAAATGTGTTGGTACATTGATATGCAAATAACTGTAAGCTGACCATGGGGTTCTCACAGTAGCAGAGTGTTGTTCTAAACATTCCAACACTGGTTGGAATAGGCATGTTACAATCTGATGTTAAATCAGTAGAATTAACAGAAACAACGCCCAATTGAAAAATTCTCATAGAAGGGATGTTGCATTTGTCTTTCATTTAATCAATGAAGTTTATACACTGTAAGTCTGAAGGAAGATCAGTTTCACATATTCTTGTGTTCCACAGGCACTGAGTGAGCAAACCAACCTGGTGAAGAAATGAGGAGTCTCTGTTCACATGCTGACTGCTGACACAAGCCACTGGTGGAAAACCTGATGTCTTTTGCTCTTTGAAGGTGTTTAAGACAGACATTACTCAGCTCAGTTTGAGGGCATGATTCAGTAAGGAAAGACAGGGACATCTATCTAGACCTATTTAGCTCAAGGTCATGGAACTTATGTCTGAAAGTCTAAAATGATAAATTCAATGTCACTGAGAATGATCTGTTTCTTTTGCCTGAAAATATTTTAACTGAAACAAAAGGAACATTACCTTCAGTAGAGGCATTTACCCCTAAGACCACCTACCTCATTTAGCTGCTAACACAAATTTTACTTTCTAACAGAGAAAGGAAAGGAGAGAGAGAGGAAAGGAGAAAGGGAGGAGTGAAAGAAAGAAAGAAAGAAAGAAAGAAAGAAAGAGAGAGAGAGAGAGAGAAAGAAAGAAAGAAAGAAAGAAAGAAAGAAAGAGAGAGAGAGAGAGAGAGAGAGAGAGAGAAAGAAAGAAAGAAAGAAAGAAAGAAAGAAAGAAAGAAAGAAAGAAAGAAAGAAAGAAAGAAAAGGAGAGAGAGAGAAAGGGAGAAAGGGAGAAAGGGAGGAAGGGAAGAAGGGAGGGAGGGGGGGGAGGGAGGGAGGGAGGAGAAAAGAGAGGAAGGAAAGAAGAAGAAATAGGGAAAGAAGAAAAGAGGAAGGGAGGGAGAAAAGGGGGAGGGAATAAAGAAGGAAAGAAAGACGGGAAAGAAGGAAAGAAGGAAAACAATGGTCATATTATGTGCTTAAAATAAAAGGTAGAGAAGTGGGAAGAAAGGGAAAATATTGTTTTATGTTGAAATAAATTACTACTCAAATTTTAAAAAATTTACCGGGATATTTCAATGTTATTTCTATATCAATCAACATGTACAAAATACTTTCTTGTCTCTTCAAAGCAAGCATTTGAAGATGTCCTTAAACACATGCGATTTTTCCCTCCCAGTACCTCATACAAACTTAACAGGTACACTGGTCTCCTCCCTCCTTCCAACCCCTCAACTCCCTCCCTCCCCATCCCCCAGTGCCTCCTCCTCCCATCCCCAGAGTATCCTTTAATGTGCATGCCAAACTCTCCTCTGGGTCCTCCTCTCCGATGAGGTGCAAGGACCAAGTGGCATTTCCCAGAACCCTTTCCTTTGTTCCGGTTAAGCATAAGAACACTACTGTGGCTGTCAATCCCTTGCCTCCAAGGATCCTAGTGTCTTTAGCAAATGCTAGACTTTGTGAGGTCAATAGTGTGTGGGAAATTGTGCAGGGCATGCAAAGTGCAATTATGATTGCTTCAGCCCTAACTTGTGTGGAGTATCTCTCATATCATTGCTCCTCCCATCCTTGTGCTCTTACAATCTTACCACCCCCTCTTCCGCAAATTTCCCTGAGCTTCAGGATGGGGAGAGATTAGGCTGGCCTAGGCCTAGGTGGGTTGATATAGAGTCTCTGAAGTTCTGGATTATGGTTCGTTGATTTTCTTTTGCAGTTTCGCTGCTCCTGCAATGCCCTTCACTCCATCCTGATGGGTATTGGATGGGTATTGGCCAGAGATAAAAACCTGTTAAACTAGAGACTTTTTATAAGAGTATATTCAAAAATTCACCTTGATAGCACAAGCACAACCATATTCACAGCAGCACTGTTTACAATAGCAAAGTCATGGAATCAATCCAAATGTCCAACAGTTGACGAGTGGATAAGGAAAATGTGATACATCTATACAATGGAGTACTACTCTGCCATCAAAAATGATGAATTAATGGAATTTGCGGGGAAATGGGTGGAATTAGAAACAATTACATTGAGTGAAATATCCCAGACACAGAAAATTTAGTGCCATATGTACTCCCTAATAGGTGGCTCCTAGTACCAAACCCACTTAGAGACACTCAAGGATAAATCTCTGTAATACCTACAGTAATTGCAAAGATTATGAACAGGAGAGATGGGGAAGGAGGGCCACACCAGAAACAAGAGAGAGGGGACCATGTTACAGCAGAGAAAATAGGCCACTATCAAGGACTGCAAGTAGTAATGAGACATCTGGTTAAGTTCACAGACTTTCACCCCTAAGTTCTTTGAATTCAAACTAAAATTCACTTTATAGTCTGCTCTCCACAGTCCCTTCTCCCTGGCTCTTCCAATGCAATCAATTTGTTCTCTTGCCTTTTCTTCATTAGTGATGGCACTCCCAGGCAAACCTTAAGAAGTGGTACTTCCTATATTTATAGACACTCCAAATTTCAGAAATGTTTATCAGTATAGACTGGATTATGTCCCTGACTCATTTTCCAGCTAGCAGATAAGGCTACAATGGCTGGAGACACAGGTACTAGGTCCTGCCCACTCTCCTTTTGTCTACTTATTCCTCTGTATTAGCATTCTTGGTGTTCTGGGCAACTCTAGAACTTTCTAGGATATGTAGAATCTGGACAGCTACCTGCAGATTCATCTCCACCCATCCTAGACAAAGCCATTGATCACAGACAATGTGGAGCTAGCTCAATGTTTTACATTCCTGAAGCTGTAGTCTTTCTCTGTTGTGAATAGAATTAAATGTTGATATTCAATTTAACATTTATGACTTGTTAAAATTTGTTCTCCAAACCCTTTTCTACCATCTCCTTAAAATAAACAAACAACAAAAACAAAAGTCAATCTCAGGGACAGTGCATGGTGCTTCTTCTTTAATGAATCCTTCATCTATTCTTCAAGGAAATGATTTCTCAGAGATGTGATGGATCTTTCCTTTGGCATCTGAAGAATTTAATATTTTCTAAGAATAGGACACACCTTCTCCAACTCTCATTAATGAAGAAAGTGTGGAGTCTGGTCTAAACCTCCCTACAAATACATATATACATATGTGCTATTTTTTCAAAGTAGATCCTATTTGTGAAATGGCTAAGTGTACATCTTAAGCTTTTTTTAGAAAAGGTGATCTCACATTCCCCTCATACAGAAAGGCTTCAATTTAACTAGTATAGAGGATAACTTTTCTCTAAGAGTAGGATTGAACAATCCAGTGAATGAAATGAATCTTCAATAACAGTTGAAAATCAATCTTATTATTAAAAAATGTTTTGTATGTATGCAAAACATATTGGAAATATCCATCACTGAAGAATCAAATGCTGTGAACTTGGTTCTTCTCTCTAGAATGATACCCTGGCATGTGTCTGCTCCAGAGTACTTCCTGAGGCCATATCTGGCAGCTGAACATGAAAGGATTGGTGCTGAGAAACTGGCACCTGGCCAAGCATTTAACCTGCTGTTTAAGCATCTCATAAAATAAGCACAATTTAATATTTTCAAATCATTTGGTCAGTGGCTTGATTTCCGCAGAAAAGAACTTCAAAGGAAACAGGCACCTCTGTTACTGTTTGCTTCAGCACCTGGAACATCTAGGTTCTGAAAAATAGGAAGCAAAAACCCCAAAGTCCATAATGCTATTGTGGGATTAGTTAATAAGAAGGTTTGGAATTTGGTCTATTAAACCTCCCTGGTGGTGGGATGTGCTTAGATACAATTAAAAGATAGTGTCATCAGAATAAATAGTCATTACTCATGAATAGATTGTATGTTGCTTTGAATTATTATCATGGATAGTAAAAATCTGAGACATGGGTTTCTAAATAAATGCTTTCATATTTATTTAAAATTTGACAAAAACATTGAAAATGCATTTTTACAACACATTTATCTGACTTAGATTACATAACAATGCAGGACAATTAGCCTCCTTTCATTTTTATATGGAACCAAAAAAAAAAAACCACAATCTCATTAAACTTCTTAAGGACACTTATTTTGTTAAACTTTTAGAATGGCATCAAAATGGATTTCCTGATGACATAGTCATGAGCACATTCCATTATTATTCATGTTCATTAGTTCTTCTCCCCCACCCTCCTTTGCTCTTCAACTGGTACCCTTCCCCCATCCAGAACTCCTTCTGCTTTCATATCCATGTCTTCTGTTACCCTGTTTCTCCTTTACCTTAGAATCTCTTCCTTCTCTTCCACCATCGTCTTTCTAGTTTCATACAAACTCACAAATATAAACACAAAACCACATATACGTCCACATACACATACATATATAATTTTATAAAACCAAAGTTATGAATGATAAGAAACCATACAGTATTTTCCCTTCTTGCATTTGGTTGCTTTTGTTTAACATAATAATCCCAATTGTACCATTCCTCTGTAAATGCCATAAAAATTCCATTTTTCTTCCTTTAAATGATATTGTTCTACATAAGCCCATTTTCAGGCAATTATATAATGTACTTTGTCCACATACCACCCTATGGTTCTCACCTTCACTCTCACATTATTCCACTTTGTTATATATATATGTGTATATATGTATATATGTATATATACATAAATATATATTTATGTATATATGTATCATGTGTGTGTTCATATAATGCTTCTTTGTCATTTTTGTCTTCTGAGGCAGACGATTCACTCAACATGATCGTCTATAGTTGGATCCATCTTCTCACAAGTGGCATAACTTCATTCTTCTTTATGGGTTAAAACAATTCCATACTGTACATATATAAACCCTATGTTGGTTCTATAGATTAGCTACTGTTAGATGTTACTGTGCAAGAGTCTCTGCAATACGTTCACTTGGAGTCAAGGAAAAAACTGAAAAGTGGTAGAGCCACCTCCCTTGGTAGGTCTATTTTTGCTTTTTTGAGGAATTGAGGAAATTCTACACCAATTTCCATGGCAGCTATGCTAGTTTGCATCCACCCAAGCAACACATAAGACTATCCTTGCTCCCTTTTACATTAAAAAGTCTAAGATCATTCTTCTGTCCCTAATTTTATCTGATTTTCATTTTCTTAACATTTTTCTCTTACATATTCCATGCCAAATCATACTTACTTCTTCTCCTGCCAGCCCACACCGCATGCCTTGTCTAATCCCTCTCTTGGTCCTTGCCCTGTGGAAACTCCTGCATTCTACATTATAAACCATCAACTTGTGTTTCTGGATTGGTCTGAGCAATTAAATTCTGTGTTACTATTCTTTGACTTCAAATGATTATTGGGAAAAATAAGTGATCTAATTGTATTAATAAATTCTCTTACAAAATGTGAACAATCTTCACTATTGATTCTGATTTACCAGCAATCTATACAGCTATTTATATTCCTCACAATGCTATAATATCCACTTCCTGCAAATGATCCTCTTTAATTTGAAAGAAAAAAATCAGGATTATTCCTCCAGGATAACCACTTAAGAGAAGTATGAAAGAGAGCTTAAATTGGTTATGTAAAAGTCAATGACAGTACCATTTACTCTTCAAAAGACAGCCTAACAAAAGCTCCAGAAAAAATCCTGTTTTTTTTTTTTAAATCCCTGTGCTTTGTAGGAGCCCACTTTTTCTTGAAGATGGCATCGATCACCCTAAATAGCTAGGTGATATCTCAGCTTATTCTTGGTGGTTGACAGAAAGATTAAAGCCAGTTATTGAATAGCTGTCCATAGAGCTCAATGGAACTACTACTAGAAAATTCTCATTCAGAAACTAAAATTTTTCTCACCCCCCCTAAATATGGGAAGTCATCATAATTAGCAACACTCCTATTTAGGCCATCTTGACTCCCAGACACGTATAGTACTACTGAAAGACAAGTCACATGATTATATGATTCAGAGCATTCTGTCTTAAAAGTGGTTTTTAATGAAAGTTCCTCCTTTCTTTGTGGGATCATACTTTCAAAGTTGTATCTTTAAGGTATGTGCTGTTTAGCTTTTTGTCACCATGTTCAAAATGCCCAAAAGAACAACCTAATGGAGAAATTATTTATTTAGGTTCACAGTTTCAGGGGGTCCAGTCTACTGTCACTTCTGCCCACCACAGTTAATGACGTGCAGAACATCATGTGAGGGAAGGCACAGTAGATCTAAGAAGTTCACATCATGATGGCCAGGAAGTAGAAAAACAGAAGACAAGAAGAATGCAAAAATGTGAAAGAGCCCCCAGAGGCATATACATACAAGTAGGCCCTACCTCCTACTTTTTACTACACCCACTAAAAATGCCATCATATCATAAATCTGTGGAAGGAATGTTTTGTTAGTTCAGAGACAATAGAATCTAGTCACATCCCAAAAGCTTATCAGCTGACGACCAAGCCACACACACAGTGATCTATATAGGCCAGTGAGATCATTTAACAGGTATGGAGCTGATTGCTAAACTGACAACCTGAGTTCATTCCCCAGAACCCCACATGGTGGAAGCAGAGAACTCACTTTTAAAATCTGTCCTCAGACTTCTGCCTGTGTCCTGTAGCATGTACTTGTATGAAACTGTCTCTATAAACATGCAATAAAGAATAAAATTGAAATCATTCGTTATACAATTGTATCTTTCAAGAGTCATGAAGCACAGCATCATGCCGTGCTTTCAAGCAAGTTGCTTCTGTGTGGTTCTGCATGGAAATGAGCCAGTAGATTCCCAAGATCATGTGCTCACTTCCATAATTCCCTGAGAGGAAGTAGTTTGCATTATTACATGTAAATCAATAGATAAAACATTCTCAGTCCACAGACAGTAAGTCTAGACAAGACTCAACTGGCATGAAACTCAATTCCCTACTGAGAATGTGTACTGATTATTACCATTAAGGTGAATTATTGCTCCTTTCAGTATGGAAGAGTCAAGTGTAGACAGTCAAGAAATTGACTAGTTTCTTCAAATGGCAGACTCTACCATAGTCTATGACTGCTCACTTTGCTCAGAGTTTCGATATTGTCAACTCATGCGTAATTGAGTGACAATCACTCACTGTCACCACTGAATGAGCACCACACTACACAGGGCATTCATGGATTTATCTTTCATGTATCCATTGTGCCAGCACTGGGGTGGTCAAGGATGGAGACTGTAGTATGTGCTGGTCAGTTCATCCCATCAGCATGGTTGATGAATATCTGCTCAGAAGACATTGCACTTGTTTTTCTGATGCATTTAGGCGTATGAATTGAATATGTTCACATTTTGGGATTACTTCCATCAGACCAAATATGTATCGCTTCTGCAGATCTCCTCGGTCCCCAATTTTCCATTTTTTCTTTTTTAATTCTCCTTTGCTAGTAGCTAAACTGTTTAATTCTGATCATGGCCTCTTGGGTCCTTGGACAATTTCCTTTTCAGACAAAGTAGATTGCAACCAGCACTGTGTGCTATAATTATTGGGAGGATTTTCTGTTGGAATTGTATTTTGAGAAACCCTTGAATCAGGTACCTATCAGCTAATGTCTACATACATATCAGTTATGTACCGAGCCCCTTAATGAAGGACATTGACTTTAATCAGCCAATTACAAGACTTTCTCAAGGCCATTATGGGATTGTGTGAGAGACAGATTTACTTGTGCAATAGTGCTAGATAAATAATGAGGAGGTCTGAAAATTGCTCTTACACAATTCAGTTTTTTCACTATTCCTGGTTGTGCCTGATCTAGATGCACCACTTTTGTTGATAGTCTGTATCAAAGCTTTGTTTCTATTGGGACCAGAAGTATCTTGGATAAGCAATACTTCTCAATAAGGAATATGGCCTTGCTCCAAAAGCCTCAGGGATTTGTGCTTTAAAATGTTTGCCACAGAATTCTCTATTCTCACATGGGCTAGATTTTTACTGTTACATCACAAAATTTCAGCTACAAGGGAAAAATGTTACTCCATAACAGCACTGTTTGTAATAAATCCTATATCTATTCTGTAGTTCTTGCCTGCTTTGAGTACAACTAAAATTGATAACCTTTCATATCACCCATAAAATATGCTACATTATTATTTAAATGTGATGATGACTGAAAACACCACAACTCACTCAACCATTCTGCTTATTTCTTATTTCTTTTAATTTGCACTTTTCTATTTATACTAAAAAATAACCAAAATCTTCACCAACTCCAAATTTTTCCCTAGACTTGAAGTATATGAACTTGGATAGGAAAAACTTGAAAACTTTATTGAGCATTTTTTTCTATTAAAATCTACAGTTATATGAACAACATACATGACTTTATCAGTCATAAAATATGACTTTTTAAACATAACAGAAAAATTATTGTATTCATCTAGAGCTATATATCAATTTAATATCAGAAATCTCATCTCAATAACTCAAAATACACATGTTGCTCTATCAAAAACATTCCTTAGCATATGTAATTGACTTCCATGTTTATATTATATATTTACAACCATTATATTAAAAGAGACCCCTGAATTTCTAGAAATTCCTGAGGAAACTAGGACATGGCAGAAAAACATTCAGGATCCTCACCTCCTTCTTTATCTTTTTCCTTTCTTTGTGTCAATTGGACCTTGGCTTATAGGACAACCCTTCAGAGGCCTTATTGGATCACTGACTCTGAAGAAATTTCTTGTGCTTTTATTCTTTACTAGTCAACATAATATTTATTAATATTTTGTATTTACTTGTTTTTATTTCTTGGTATAATGAATCAAGCCAAGGTTCCTGATCATGCTATGCAAGTGCTCTACCACTGAGCTATATATCCAACCTTTTGTTTACATATTGAATGGTAGACTTGGTATACTACACTTCTTCTGGGTGAAATATCCCTCTCTAATCCCTTTGGACTTTATTGTTGAAGTGTTATTTTCCTTCATTAAGCTTTCTTCTCCAATGTTATTTTTCTCTCTATATTGTTTTGCACATGCCCACTAAAACAAACATCATGAAAAGAGTATGGCCGATAAGCATATCCTTGTGCATCATCCTAAAATCCAGAGTTCTTTTCTTCCACAAATTTTATTAGCAGCGTGTCAGTGAAAATGCCATAATGACATAATGGCAGCTAAATCTTACCCAAAATAACAGCAAATATAACTTTTGTAAAGTGAATCTACATATATTTTAATACAAAACTTACACTTAAGCAAATTTCACAGCACTACCATATATAAACTACTTTTCATAGGGTTGAGTAATATCCTATGTTTCAGAAGTGTGAAAAACTACAAAATTCAAAAGGCAAGAAGCCTCAGTTTATTTATAACATGCTCTGCAGAATGACATGATTATTGTTCCGAGGTGACCAAAGTGCAGCACAATCTCTCTGCAATTCCCACACTGAAGCCATATCTCCCTTGAATAAAAGACCTCCAAGACTTCAGCCGTGTCTACGTAAACCTGGTATGCATGTTATTATGCACAGTTCTGCCACTGAACAAGAAGTCCCCATGTTACTCTTACATACTCATCTTTGAGAATGTTTTCTTTTTTTTTCAGAAACCACTTGATGAATTTTAATTGCAACATTAAAGGGTAATATTTACAATTACTTGAAAAGCCTTTCAAAATTGAGAATTCTTTCTTAATGAAACAGAGATATGTCATTTAGGGACCGATTCAGTAATTATTTTTGAAAACTCTGTCCACAGTAAATAGCATAAATGTATTTCCTAGTATTTCTCCTGTTGTTGCCTGAAATGTTTCTTGAATATATAGCCTATAGTGTAGTCCTACAATCCAACATTGCCTCAAATACTTAAATATTTATAAAAATTAATATATCATCTTTCCCAAGCTCACTACAACGTGTTCTGCTGCCTTCTCTTTTTCTTTCACTTTACTCGAGTGAAATATATACCACTCGAGCAGAGTTCCATGATATTAAACATGGAAGAAAGGACCTATTATAATATCACATCTTTGAAATAAGGAAACTTTTCTAAGTGAATTATATATAAAATTTGAAGTGTTACTCTTAAAACAAAATATATAATGAAGGAAAAAATAACTCTTATGCTTGTAAGAAAAAAAAAGATAGCCAAATGGTCAGTTATTAAAAAGTGAGAAGAAAGACTGATGCATCTTAATGTAGGTGAAGAATAACATGGACAAAAATTCAGCAGATTTCTAAAACTATCATTCATTGTTGAGAGTCAATTCATCTTCTACATGGTCACTAATTTGAATACTATTGAACAACTGCAGCTTAAATTTTCTTGTAAGAAATTTATTCTATCATATAATAGCTGATCATACATTTTTGAGGATGATATTTAGATAATTAATTGTGCTTTTGTAAGATTTTATTTAATTTCAAGCTTCATTCATAATCAAAATCTCAAATAACTTTTAATTATTGTATTTGAGAAATATATTAAAAGTCAAAAATTCTTAATTCAATGAGGAAAATTTCACCTATAAGAAATCAAATCAATCAACTAGTATATATATTAAATTTATTAAATGGCCAACTTAAAATGAAACATAGAAACAGGCTACAAAGTGTTTTCAATGTGATTTCCTTAAACAGATGTTAATTAAAAGTCTTAAGAAGCCCATCATTTGATATAGAATTATATATTCATCTTTCATGTGAAGTCCAGAAGCCAAGAAATTGTAAAATATAAAACATTATAAAACTCAAGTTGAAAATAAAAAAAACTCATGATGTCGAACACATAGACTTTTAGAAATTTTATGTTGTAGAGAGGTTACAAAAATGTCAATCACCATTGTGTATGTAGGTTAACATGTGTGTGTGCAGATAACTCATACGTACATACTACATTCATGTACTTGAACACTTACATTTAGTGCAACCATACATATGCCTATTACATACAGACATGCTCCTACCAACTATATTTCCCCAACTCTAGAGTCACAATGCCATCTCTGATCCATGATCATTCTCCATTCACAGCTTAAAGGCAAGGTTAGTCCATTTCTTAAGAAGGCTGTTTCAATTTTAATTTTGAATCATTTCCTCTTGAGTTCAATGGCAATATATATATGTATATATTTAATATTTACATTAAGAATACTGAATGACCTTATTAGCTGTAAGCTATAAATGCCACAAAACAGATTTGGATGTTGGAACCTGCCCAACATAAATGGTTACCAACGGTGATGGGGAAGCATAGGCACCAGGGCAGTAAAGCCACCACACAATATGAGGAAAATCATTAAAGAACCTGGAAAGGCATCAAGATGGCTGGCCCCTTTGTAGTTCCAGCACAAAGACGGAGCCTTATTTCTAAATATTTTCCCTGGTGGGGCATAAGAGCTGGAAAACAATCCCAGATGTATTCATTTGTGTAGGTATTTGCTCCTTGTAGTGTATAGGAATGGAAAAATTATTGAAGGCTTCAATTCTGGACTTGTATTTTTTTGTCAGTCTTTTGAAAAATAGCACTATTTTTCTTTAAAACCGTTCATTTACCTGGAATGTTGGCCAGCAGGCCTATAATATGGACTTGGTTTTGTTAAGATTGAAAAAACGCCCAATGGCAAAGGAGGAATGGGCAATTTTAGTGGATAAAACCAAATATGAACCCAAACTCAGCTGAGCAAATTGTCCAAGTAGAGTAAAAAGCAATGTTTTCACAACTCTAAGCTGACCAAGAAATTCTTGCTCATGTCTAAAAAAAAACAGAGAGAGACAGAGAGAGAGAGAGAGAGAGAGAGAGAGAGAGAAAGCGAGAGAGAGAGAGAGAAAAGTAACATAAAAAGCCTTCTTTGAAGATACTGAAAAGGAATATTTCGCATAAAGTTGACGGAGGCAACACATTTCATACCTAGGTATGTTTCTTCTCTAAAACATCTCATTTAGGTGACTGAAAATTTTGAGAGAAGAGCAGAATGACAAAGATTTATTTTTAATTGATTTTTAAACATAAAAACATTTATGGTTTACTATCAATTGTTAATCAAGTCACTTAAATTTTAGTGTTTAAAAACTTGGAGACTGATAATTTTTCAATCAATAAAATTTACTGAAAATGCATATATCATGACTTGATATATGTAAATCATGGGATGAGTATTAATCCCATTTCTACCTTGGAATACACACTGATTTTTTAAGCATGGTCTCTGATAAATTATAGAACTTCTCTTTCTCTGGGAGAGGGTATGAAAGAAGGAGAGGAGGAAAGTAGAGAGAGATTATAATGTGATTATATATAATCTGATTTTAATACTTGATTTTTGCTTTTAAAAAAATCCCAGTCCTGCAAATAACTGGCAAAATAACCCATTTTTAAGGTATCGAGATATTAAAATAAACATGGGTTTTTTTCGTTGTTTTGCAACTGGACTGCTTCTGCAAAATTTGAGTGGATGTATTTGAATCCATCACCCATTCCATAAATCCTGAGTGATATGATTTTCTAGGAACAAGTAACAAACAACTAGGACTTCACCAGGATGCAACTGCAGTGCATAATCCTTCCAGGATGCCACTTGACAGAAACCATTAGAATCATGTTCCTGATTATCTTAGGGAGCCCATCTGAGACAAGAGACTTTCAAATGCTTTCTGAGAATTACATCAACACCTGCATGATTCATGGAAAGGATTTGTCACCTGAACATGTGGAGCTGATATCCTGAACCACTGAAGAAAAAGGTCTCCTTGGCACAGGGGATCTCTGGCTTGAAGATAGTCTCATGATGATGATACAGTGGAAATGAATTGGATTAAACTCAAATGAAAATGTGGGACTCACTCTAAACTATGTAAAACTCGCCTCACTCTGATTTATTGCTTTCTTGGACCATTGAAGCTGCAAATAAAATTTATGAGGGAAGAACAATAAATTAAGGATTGGATAAAGGAGCAATTTTATGCCTTAATTTGCTTGTACAGTTAGATTTTAACATGTACAACTTGGAGCATAATACTAACAAGTTAATAAAATCATCCCAGTGTTGACATGTAAAAACATTTTTTTAGCAGTTTGTTGGTCCAATCAGTTAACCTCGCTGACAACTTCAAATTTCAAAAAAAAAAAAAAAAACTACATTACTTAGATTCAATGAACATTAAAACTACAGAAAAGTTCATAAATACATGCAAGTGAAGTTCATTGGTCTGGGAATATATTTGAAGAGTGGAGGAGTTGCCTTTAAAGTTAAAACTGTAAAATTACCACATAATAAAAGCCTGTGCTTTGAGCACTAATTGCCTAAGAGGAAAAAATAAATAAACTTTTTTAATGATTATGATGGTACAATTAAAGAAATTTCTGTGGGAATGCACTTTACATATTTTGGAACCTACTGTCCTTTTCCTTCTTGATCTGCATTTTATGACCACGCATTGAGATCAATACAGCATTACTTCTCTGAAGATTCCTACAGCGTTTTAATTGAGAGTAAATTGCTTTCAATAAATAGGGTCTCCTACTAGCCTAGAAGACTGGCCACCCTAGTGGCTGGGCACAACTGTTCCGTTTGAAGAGTTAGCGCAAGGCACCATAGCCCACTTTGTGAGCTGCCTAGAGGGAAGTTGTCAGGCCTGGGACCCCGCTGCTTTATTCCTATAACTGTGTTTCAGAAACACCTCACAAGTGGAATTGTGGTTGCCTCATCCAGAAAATGTGGAAAGGATTAATGTGGCATGTAAAACAAATCACTCCTGAGCTCAGCTGAGAAAGTGGGTATTAAAAGCACTCCAGTCAAAAGAGCTTTAGTGAGAGGGTCACGGTGATATACAGTCAGCATCTGTTGGACTGGTAATGCTGCGGGGTGTTTGGAAACCGTAATGGTCCATGGGTGTAAAGTCTTTCAAGACCTCTTAAAGGCACATGTGTTTCTTGAGTGTGTTCTCCAAACAAGGACCTGTTATGGGTTAGCTTCACTGAAGCTTTTAAACTTTATTGATTGGTTTGTGGGATTCCAGGTTCACTTACTGCTAAAAAAAAATCTGTTGATAAACACAGGCAAGAATCTCACTTTAATCTTAACCTTATGAATCAATAAACAATGTGAGATGTTGCCTCCTCATCGATTACAGTACACGCTATTTATTTTTATTATGGAAATGTTTGCTAGTTTTCAGAGTTAATGGCCAATGTATATCTATGTGCCTTCTCTAAATACAGGTGCTTAGTAGATTTATTTTGAGGGGAAAGAAAAGAGAGAGACCTGAAGACTTCTTGCTATTTGAAATATGAACCATAGCCTTAATAAAAAAAAAAAACTAGTGGGTTTCAAGTTGAGAGAGAACAAATAAACCTGCTAAGTGTAATTTCATAAACTGAAACGATTTTCCTTGGTTTTTCCACTTTGGGAAGGAATTCATTCAGGTTTCCCATTATATTGCCAATGCATCATTGGAGCCACAGCAGAATGGACTGTGAAAGAGAAGGTATAGAGGAGTTTTGTAGATGTAAGTGCATTGTTTCTACCTGTCCTCCTCGGATTGATTTGCATTTGCAATCTTTCAAAACTCATATTTTGCCTGAGTACTTGCATCTTATGAATTCACTCATCCTTCAAACTAACCTACACCAGAGGATGAAAAAATGAAAGCACCAGCAAAGATTGCAACAAATGTGGGGTGATTCATATACGTTGTTGTCAGTGGGTGTATACATAAAAAAGAAGTAGCATGTATTTCTAGTTAAGACCTGATAAAATATCAAGACCAGTCAACAGGAAGTACCAGTAAACCAACCTAAAAGTCTCATCACTTAACCTAAATAAATCAAAATATTATGTGAGGCTGAAAAGAGTCAGGATGCTATTAGGTTTGGGCTCAGTGTTTCCATTATTAGTCCCAACTTACAACCATGATTGCAAATATTTTTCCACCAACTTCAAGCATGACATTACCTCTGCTTTACTTCAGGTCTGTTAAAAGTCAAGATCAATAATTTCTCAATAACAAGTTCCATTCAAATTATAGTCAGCCTGAGGGACAGAGAAGATAGAAAATTTCTTAGCATCTCTGTAAAACCAAAAAGCATCTCCACTGCCTTGTTTTTGCATCAAACTTCCCATCTTAGGACTATTCATACCATGGCAGGAAAAAAATGCATGGTAAGTGCCCATGGGCAGCATAGCAAATGTGAAATGGGTATGTATGGAAAGAAGCACAAAGTATCATAATGCAATGGTAAGATAATAATGACAAGTGAAATGGCTAATGTCATTGTACCTCACTAAACAAGAAGGAAATAATACGACTCTGTATACTTCATATTTGTAGATGCAAGTTATGCTGCTTGCTGCCTTTCATGATCCCAATGTGACTCAAAAGGACATACGTGATTTTCTGGGCAAGATGCTTGATAAAAATGTATCCATATTCATGACCGAATTTCTGAGAGTTAATTAATCTTGAGTAACATTTATTAGGTGAGTAGTCTCATTTGTTCACATGTGAACATGATCTGTGGTACCATCTTTCTACTTGCAGTCAATCTTCCAGGGGCCCCAGGACATCAATGTATTCCTTCATCACATAAAAATGGTTATACTTCCATATTGTCTTATAGAAAGCACTTCTTTACAAACATAAAACACTCCACTTAGACGTGAATTTTCAAATGATTCTAATTAAGTGAAATAGCCTGAAGAACACAATATGATATGTATTTTCTCTGTATGGCTGAAAAAAGGTATTTTCCATTGATGTAAACATATGTAAAGAAATAGATGATCTTGAAAATAATCTTTATTTTGTTGTTAAACATGTGTGAGGCTGTGCATGCCTGTGACATTTTGGCCACTTTAAATGGAACAGGATCCTCAGACTGAATGATGAATTCCATGGTGTCTAATAGCAGCCAAAGTCAGATTCTAGTAACTGAGAAATCTCTGACCCTCCACTTAAGAATACTGACTGAATGCTTCTCCAAACACACTAATTGGGGACCTGGATTGTGTTGAATTTTTCAGGTTTCCACATCTCCCAGACAAACTGCACACAAGGGCAGACTCACTCACAGCAAGATGTGCTGCACACCTGTAGAACAGATGACCAGGTTTAATGTGCAAAGACTTCACAATATAATAGGATTTTTTTACATGGTGTACATACAATTCAGACAGCTATGGGACCGAATCATGCTATTTAGCTGAAAGTTTTCATTGCTTGAGGATTTTATAGGGCTTAAATTTTATATAGTCCACTATCAAGTACTTTTCCTAATTGCATGACTTCAAAGTAGACACGTGAGCCCCAATTTCACATTATTTTAATGCCCTTACAATTCTTCCTACATGAACCTATATTAACAATAATATGGGGAATTTTATTTAACTTTAGTTTAGCAAAAAAAAAAATCCTTCCTTCTTATTTGAATGGGAGTTTGAACTCTGAGATTAAAATGATAGAGAAAATCAACTCTGAATCAGTTTATAGCCCAGAGGCACACTGTGATTCCCATAAAGCATTGCTTCAGGAAGCTGGCTAGTGTTCTGTACACCTGCTTAATGTTTTCTTCATCATCACAAATGTCAAAGTGCTCAGTAAGTCACTGAGTTTGAAGGACAACCATGCACTAAGCGAGGGGTTATATTTTTTTCACTACTAAATTGGACCATAAATGATGAAAAAGAGGTCAAAAAGGAAGTATGGAACCATACAAATTTGAAAGGGGAAACTGCTAATAGCCATAAACCCTGTGCAATCAAAGGCTTGGCAAGTCATTGCAAATTACCTGCTCTGTGAATTACTGATCGCACTGCATTATGATATAGAACTTTCTAAGTCCTTTCATCTGTGGCAACAGAGCTTCTAATAGCTCACAGATCAAAAGCAATACTCTGCCAGCAGTATTGTGATACACCAAGATTGCACAAGCATAGTACAAATAAGAAAATGGTAAAACACAGCTAATGTTTCATTAGGTCAATTTATTATTTAATATAATGTAAGGATTTAACAGATCAAACTCAGCAATATAATATTTACAGAAAAAGAAGAATGGTGAAGCATATATGAACAACTCAAAAGGAAGAGTAAAATCTCATATGTTTATTAGATATGAATGTAAGTTAGTATTATTTAATAAAATCTTGGCAATCTTTCAGGTAACAGGATACCAAGGACCTAGATCTTTTTTTTTTCTAAATTGCAACATTGAAATGGGAACATTTGTTGTATTACTATTTTTCTTCTAGAGATACTCTCTGTAACAGTCTGTTAGCTCCTTTCAAAATAGAAAATGTTCATTTTTCCTGATATTTCTTGAGTGGAGATGATGAATCTTAATGAAATAGAACTTTTTATATTAGGTATTGGAAAGCACTCTTTGGACTACAGAACATTTTATACAAAGATTTGTCTGAAGTACCATCAAAGTTACATTTTGCTATGATATGAAAATTGTCCTGAATCCTGAAAGGAGGAGATGCAAAACAGTTGTAGAAAGACTTCTGTTTATACTGGAGCCTCTGAACTTGTTTGCATGTTTGGATGTAGGAACTAAATGTCATTTTAATTGATAGGATGATTGGAACTAAAAGTCACCACTCTCACCAATGATTGGATTATAGCCCTTGTGCAACCTTCTGTCATAGCTTCATAGGCTTCTTTTTCTTTTGGAAGAATTCATCATCAGTTAATATGACTAGTTTCTCTGGGTTTGTATATGCAGATTCATCATACCTAACTTATGGGAAATATGCAGAACTGGATACAAGGAAAGACTGTGATGAGGTATTTAAAGAATGTAAGCAAAAGGCTGAGAAAACTTTTGAACAGAACTGTTATACTGAGAGTAAGATGGTCAGGAAAGAAGACTCTCACAAAAAATGACACTTAAGTTGGGATATATGTCGTCAGTATGAAAGAAGTAGATCGCAAAGATTCAAGATCAATAGGCAAGAACTGATATATGGTAGGAATATAAATCAGAAAAGTCTTGTCTTGAACAAGTGAGAAGGTGTTGATGTGGCTGGACCTCATTAACAGAGAAGAGAATAATGGTAACAGAAGACTAAATAAAGAGGAGTCACATTTCAAAGATTGAATAACAGGCCATTCTGTAGAGAATAAATGATTCTTGAAAAATATCAGAAGCAAAAAGCCCAGTAAGTTTAGCATACTAGAGTCTCAACTAGAGTTGAGACAAAGAAAGTATAGAGAAAGTAACCCAACTTCGTTCATCACATTTCCAGAGGGATTCTGAAAGGATTCTCTAAAGAGGACCAACCTTTGGGCTGAAATGTTTCTATTGATATAATTCTGTCTCCCACTCTGCAGTTAGAAAATTGGGTTTGCCCACCGCATTTCCTTGAAATTGATGAAGTCTATATAGTCAAAAACAATCCATTTATATGAGCTAAGTATAGAACTCAGTAGTAAAAGAAATATTTAAAAGTTATTGAAATCTTTGTGAAATATACAGAAATACATAATATTGATTGATAATATAGTTGATGATATCTGAGTAGTAGAAGTAAAGTTCTATTATTATCAGGATGCAAGGGAAGTTAGCTGGTCCATGTGTGTGAGACTAAGGAAAAATTTTGAAGGAGGGATAGTAAGTCCTTTTCCACATAGCTTTGTTTACTATTAGTTTTACAAAGAAAATGTATTTGTGGACACTGCATTTTTTAAAATTAACTCATACAATTTTAAAGAGTACTTAAAGTATTTGAAGAAAGAAGTTTCTTGGAGATTTCCTAATATTGGTGATATACTAAAATGCATGGGAATACATGGGGCAAAAGGTGGACAAGTCAGAGACTGCAGAGAAATGTAGCCAAGAAAGGCAGTGTTAATCCCAGAAATTCTGGGTGCCAAGATGTTGGAGTAGGGGTAATTTTTTTCTAGTTCACTTCATTTCTATTATGTGTAATTTCTTTGTGAATTACATATAGTTCACTATAGTGATATCAGTACTGACTGATCCATTTACTGTTGTATATTTACTCCTGTAAGAGAGGAGCATTAATTTATTAATAAATGTAGTGAGATAAATATCATTATTCCATGTGCTGTCTGAAGCTGATACTATAAAAGAAAGGCAGGAAACCATGTCCCTCACTGTTGCTTTTCTTGTTTCAGAATACATAGGAAATATTGTCTGTATGTTTTACTGGAAAAAAACTGTTTTACTGGAATAAAACATAAGCCTATCTATGAAATTTTTTAGTTGAATAACATTTTCTTGATATTATGTATGTAATAAAGCTTTTCAATTTGTATCATTGTTCTAATAATATCTTCTCAAATTTCTGATGAGAGATTTGAGAGAATCTTCATGCACACACTATTTCACTAAATTATTGCTTAAAGAAGAAAGTCTCATGTATTACTGATAAATGTAATACTAGTATTGCTAAGGGAAAACTATTTGAGTTCACTTTTAACTTTTCATATAAGACATTTCAAACTGACCTCTGATGTGTGTAATACAGTTAGTCTGAAGTGAGCATAAATGTTACGAGAAGAATAACATGTTAAAATTGGATACAAATATGCAAACTATATAAATAAAAACATACTGAAGTACATTATTTTAAGCTAGGCTTATTAAGTGTTCATGAAACCTTTTCTACCTTTTATACTTGTGCCATGATCTTTGGGAGTTAGGGACCCAAACTCTGATACAGTTTGTTAGGGACCCAAAACTAACATAAGTTAAATCATCTAGATCTTTTCTTTAACTTGGAGAAAGACAATCAGAATGAAAACGGTGAGGAATTTTTCAGATCCAGGATTTTGGGAATCATGTATCCATGAATTATTTGAAAGTTGTTCAATGCTAGAAGTCACTGAACTGACTATCAGTCACTTCAGACCCAACCTGGACTTCATAGGGGTATAAACTCATTGCTGAGACCACTTACAGAATTTTAGTCCATAGAAGAGCTGCTAAACCAAAGTCAAATCCTTCCTTCAGAATGTTTAACTTATGTACATAAAATATGTAATCACTAAACTTTCGAAAATAACTTTTATTGTAATACAAGAGCAGAAGACTTTATTGTGGCATGTTATTATTTAAGTTCAGTCTTTGAGAGTAGATAGCCTGTATTTGTTTATAGCCAAAGTCCTTTGTTCAAGTCTCCTAATTTAGTATATCTTTGATATATACAAAGTAAAGAGGAAGGAAAACAAATCCTGATTTTTCAGCAACAATTTCAAGGATTTAATTAATAAAACAATAAAAGGATAGAGAAGAAGTCTCAGTTTAACTACTCAAGTAGGAATCACATACTAAAACAGCTCTTTCAAATCACACTATAATAAGCTATGTATTAAATTCACAATTCAAATGTTTCTAATCACTACATTTTAAAAAGTAAAAGGGGTATTATGAAATAATTTTAATATATATTTTATTCAAGGAAAAGTCTTTATTTCCTTTTTAGTATAATTCTCACAGTTGTAATCTATAGCACAGTTCAATTCAACTTAGTCACTGTAAATGTGAATAGCATACATGGTTATCTCACTAGCCACATAAGAACCACATAATAGTGGTTACTGTGTTGTACTTAAAAGTGTTCTCAAGAACATTCAAAGCAATAGTTAGCCTCTGTCACTGGCTATTATCTTGGGTATCATTCCAAGACATAGATCCAAGTTAAGAGGATGTACAGAAATTTAATAGTCAGCAGTTGTCTTACTACACACATATCAGACCCCAGGGCACATTAGTCATATGGAAACATAAACATATAATCTACTCATGTACACTTTCCCAAAGAAAAGGAGGAAATAAATGGAAACAAGGAAAAAGATAAAATGACTGGCTTCCTATGATAAGAGTCTAATTTTCTCAAATAATCTATATCATATATCATATTCTTCACTCTTTTAAATAATATCAAATATTCAGAATCTTTTATCCTATTAATATCTTCTAGGGACTAGAAAATAATTAATACAAGAATATTATATATTTAGATATTTAGATGACACAGGTTTATTGCTTGTTTTACATGCATCTTTTTAACAGTAATACACGCAAGTATATTAATTAAAGACAAGATAAAAGGAAGCATTTGTTCAAAACAGATAAGTATGCTTTATTTCATATTAGTTGAATAGAAGGGAAAATAAAAAGTCTGATCCAAACCTCAAAGTATGTTTTTCTTTGAGACACAAACAGCTGATCTTCCCAGATAATTTATTTACATATTAAAAATATTATTTCAATCATTCTATCATGGTGTAACTCATCCAATATTGAGTATCTCTGATCTTCAGAGCTTTGGTTGTCATATGTGTGTATTACTAAGCTTCTTGTTTCATGTTCATGAACCTTACTTAAATGCTTTCCTTCCCATGGTTGAAATACATTTTTAAAGTCATCATAGAAAATAAACTTAAAAATTAACTGTGCTCGCTTTGGCAGCACATATACTAAAATTGGAACGATACAGAGAAGATTAGCATGGCCCCTGCGCAAGGATGACACGCAAATTCGTGAAGCGTTCCATATTAAAAAAAAATAATTAAAAGTACACGTTTGACATGTGTATGTAGGAATCTATTTGAGTTATAATCTGCATTATTCCAATTATCCAAGTGTCTTTATATAATGTGTATTTTATTGAGAGAAAGAGAGAGAGGGAGAGAGAGAGAGAGAGAGAGAGAGAGAGAGAGAGAGAGAATTTTAAAAGAATTGCTGAATATATCTTGTAACAACCTTAAATTTAAAACAGACCAGAATGTCCACTGAGACATGTCTCTAGTATGACAAAGAATGTGCACCTGTGGTTACCTAAACCAGGCAAAGAATGGCACCATTGCTTCATATAAATGGAGTCACAGATATTTTTTATTTGGTTACAGAATTTTATCCTAACTCCCATGACTACATGCAGAATTCTATGTGTCCTGCAGGTCTACTTTCTGCCTCAAGATAACATTTTATAGCCCAGGCCTGATGTATTGCTTCTGTCACCTTTGACCATTAGAGGATCTTAGATCAGCACCATGGGTGAATAATAAGGAGGAAGGAAATTCTCTGCTCTCTGACTCAGTCTTTTCATATGGTCATAATTTTCCAACTTTATGATAATGAGGAGAATTCATTTATCACACTTCTGGTCCTTCTCAAACTAATCCTCATTGTTGAGTTTAGTAGCTAGCCACAGATATTTTGGAATTGTAAGATAATCTGGAGAGTAATGACAGAGGTGGACAGTTGAATTTTACAGTGTAGCAAAGAGGGTGGACAAAGAGTGGAAGGTCTTAAGAACATAGTCACAGAAACATCAAAAAATTGAGAAAAGCATTGGAAAATTTCTAAGAATTAAAACGAAAAATTCAAGACAGCTTGATGAATTTCAAACTAATTTATCCAAACATGTTCTGCTCTAGAGAGAGTAACCCTACAATGGCTCTTGGCTAGAGAATAATTGCTCTTTAAAAAAAAAAAAAACATTTTTTAACTCTCATACAACGCTGGTGGAATGCTGGCTTATATAACCACTCTGGCAATCAATATGACAATTTCTAAAAAAGTTAAAGATTGAAATGCCATATGACCTTGCTATACCACTACTGGGAATAATCCCCCATAATGCAGCAATTCACTATAGTGACACGAACACAACTATGTTCATTGCAGCACTAGTAATGTCATGAAACCAACCCAAATGCCCATCAGTTGATGAATGGATAATGAAAATGTGGTACATTTATACAATGGACTACTACTCAGCCATCAAAAAAGATCAGTTAATGAAATTTGCCAGGAAATAGATGGAATTAGAAGAAATTATATTGAGTAAAGTATCCCAGACATGGAAAGTTAGACACCATATTTACTCCCTAATAAGTGGATCCTAGTTTCAGTCCTACTTAATGACATATTCAAAGGCAAATCTCTGTAATACCTACTGTAATGTCAAAGGATTATAAACAAGGGGGATGGATAAAGAAGACCTCAAAAGAAAGGAGATAGGGGATCATACTTCAGTAGAGAAAATAGGCCACGGTTTTGTATTACATGTAAGTAGTGAGACATCTGGTGCAGCTCACTCTCACTTCCTTCCTAGTCATTTGGGACTGAACAAGTTTGATCTCACCAATCAGGGAGGATACAGGGACTGACGGATAGAATGTAACCATCTGAAAAACGGAATACTGACCCCTCCTCCCTGCTGTGTCCCACTCCTATTTTTCCATCTACCTTTGAGTCTCTTCTTATATTAAGATCTTCATTTAAACAGTCTTTTGTCTTTGGTGAGAAAGTGACCTTCGATACCAATCAGGATAGAGCCAAGGGCAATGCAGGAAAAGAAAAACTGAAAGCAATAAATCATAATTCAGAATACCAAAGACCCTACATTAATCACTTGGAACCAAACCAGCCATATTTTTCCTTATCCTAAAGCTCAGGGAACCTTGCAGAAGAGGGGGCAGTAAGATTGTAAGAGCCTAAAGATGAGGAAGACTAGCGATATGAAAGATACTCCACACAAGTTAGGGCTCCAACAGCCATGATTAGACTTTGCCTGACCTGCACAATGGCTGACATGTCAACGACCTCCCCCCGCCCCCAAAAAAAGTGTAGCATGGATCGCAGGGGAGAAGGCTAAAGGCAATAGGATCCTTAGAAGTAAGGTATTAAATAGTCATAATAGAGTTCCCATACTAATGGGGAGCCCAAGAAGGGGCTTAGGACTATGCCACTGAGTCCTGAACCCTCACTAGGGTGGAGGACTCAGAGGGAGGTTTGGCATTCACACAAAAGTATGTTCCAGGGAATGGAAGGGAGAAAGGAGGAGGCACCAGGAAAGGGGGAGGGAGAGAGAGGGTGATAGAAAGGGAGAAGGGTAGAGAGTGCAGTGGGGATGACTGGGGAGGGAAAGGACTGAGGTGCCTATTGAGCTTGTATGATTAGGAAAAAAATAAAATGTGGGAGAAAAGGAACAAAAAAGTTCTCTTCTTCATTACATTTGCAGACTACATCTGCAAGATGTACACTGTTCCCGTTTTATCTAAAATCTCCTGCATAATTTGTATGGTTTTATATAACAGAATTATTTACAGGTAATTAAATAATGCACTAATTTCTCCTCTACTCAGTATTTCTCATGTTTTTTTTTTTCCAAATCAGTCAGGGAACTAGAAAAGAATCCAAATTTGAAAATTGGGCAATAGCATTGAAAAGTTTAAACTGCCTGATTGAAAAATATTCAAGAGGGTGAAATGTTCAGTGTCATTAATCAGTAGAAAAAACTACAATGAGATAAGTTCAACGAATTAAGAAGTAAAAAAAAAAACAGAAAGTAACGAATGTTGGCAAGTTTGTGGGAAATAAGTATTCATATTGTTGATAAGAATGCAAAATTGTACAAATACTTTGGGAAAACTCTGACAAAGGACAAACAAAGGACAACCTCAAGATCCAGAAATTCTATTCAATATTTACTAAGAGAAATGAAAACACATGTGTCCAAAAATTATTATACATGAAAATTTCCATCGGTCTTATTGCTCAAAGCCTAGAACACTAGCCCAAGTTTTCATCAACAGACAATGAACAAATTGCAATATATTCTCATGATGGAAAACAATTTGGGAACAACAAAGAACAAATCACCACCCTACCTGAACATACCTCAAAATCAGACCGAGTGAAAGACTTCTGCAAGGGATCTTGACCTCATGTGAATCCTATGGGTTCCCTTGAAACTTAAGATTGCTAAGCCTAAAATAGTAAAAATGTCTTGTGTCTCTGTAATAGAAGAGAGCTAAGAGCTCAATATTATGCTATATTTCAAACAGTATTACATAGCACTGTGCAAGAGTTTCTAATTCTATAGGCATATATATTTGTCAAAGAGTCAACGAATGACAAATGAGATTTGTAGGTTTCATTTTACACAAAACTTAGCCACCCAGAAAGTCAATACATTTTTATCTCGAGTTGATGATATATGCAAGTTCTTAGGTATAAATAATATTGATATCTGTGGTTAAGTTTGCAGTTCATTTAAACATAAAATCATTTGATTGGCAAGAGAGACTGATAAATAGATAAAAAAAGAAAAGAATAGAATCCAAATGTTCTGTGTGGGTGTTTTACTTATGCAAACTTTTCAAATATTCTATTCGCTAAATAGTCATAGCACAATGAGAGACAAAAGGTAGCTCGGATGAATTTTTACATCATTACTGCAGAAATCTTAGAGCTGAAATGACAAAAGCAGTGGCATTGAAAATCACGGCCAATTTCAGAGTCCTATGAAATTCTGCTTGATAGTGTGTTTAAAGCTGCATCATCATAATTGTTAAATATGGATGGGAATGATTTATTGTGCAGAAGGGTTTTAAATTCATAGCAAAGGAAGCAGAAATGAATTCAAGATCGCTATTGACCAGAGACAATTTGATGAACCTAGCAAATGGATGCCTGCCCATATGCGTATACCATGCACATGAACAAATGGTATCCACACTTCCTCTATTGTAACAGGAAGGAAGATAGAGGTTTTTTTTAGAGGCACATTTATTTATTTTTTATTATTATTTCCGCTCATACAAACTTAACAGGTACACTGGTCCCCTTCCTCCTTCCACCTCCTCTCCCTTCCCCTCACCCCTCCCTCCCCATCCCCCAGTGCCTCCCCCCACCCAATCTCCGGAGCATCCTTTCATGTGCATGCCAAACTCTCCTCTGGGTCCTACTCTCCGATGAGGAGCAAGGACCCAGTGGCATTTCCCAGAACCCTTTCCTGTGTTCCCCTTAAGCTTAGGAACACTACTGTGGCTGTCAGTCCCTAGCCTCCAAGGATCCTAGTGCCTTTAGTCCATGCTAGACTTTGTGGGATCAATGTGTTGGACATAACGCAGGTCATGCAAAGTCCTATTATGATGGCTTCAGCTCTAACTTGTGTGGCGTATCTTGCATATCATGACTCCTCCCATTCTTGTGCTCTTAAAATCTTACCACCTCCTCTTCCACAAATTTTCCTAAGCTTCAGGATGGGGAGAGATTAGGCTGGCCCAGTTCCAGGTGGTTGTTATAGAGTCTCTGTTGTTCTGAATTATGATTTGTTGATTTTCTTTTTCGCTTTTGCTGCTCCTGCAATGCCCTTGGCTCCATCCTGATGGGTATTGGATGTCACCCCCTGGCCAGAGATTAAAAACCTGTTAAATTAGAGTCTTGTTATAAGAGTATATTCAAAGGTAGATGGAATAAAAGCAGGAGACCACGGTGAAAGAGAAGTCAATCACCCATGTGCAAAATGGTTACTTTCTATCAGGCAGCCTATATGCCCTCCCCTTCTGCTGAGATCATACCCCATCAGTTGCAAATGATCAGGAAGGAAAGTCTGTGAACTTAACCAGATGTCTCATTACTTACTTGCAGTCCTTGATGGTGGCCTATTTTCTCTGCTGTAACATGGTCCCCTCTCTCCTTTTTTCTGGTGGGGCCCTTAAAGGCACATTTATTAACCATAGACTTTGATTTGAAGTTTGGGTTCTCTCCATCATTCATTATCTTTGTTCCCTATAAATATTATTGATTTCATCACTGACCAAAAGGGAAAACTAGCTGCATGTACTCCTAAGGGTCTCTCTCTCTCTCTCTCTCTCTCTCTCTCTCTCTCTCTCTCTCTCTCTCACACACACACACACACACACACACACACACACACACACAGGAAAATAAGGCAGAAACAAAAAAGTTTCATAGAAATCAAAGGTGTCATGATAAACCAAGAAGCTAGGAAATAGCAAACTACAGATGTTTTAGTTTCTAGTTTATTCCATCTTCCCTTCAGTGCACAGGATGTAAGAGTCTGGTCCATCTTCACCCCATCCCTTAAGCTGTGACCAGCATGGGTCTGAATGAAAAGTCACATTATGATTTTTCACGCTCCTGCAAATCTTCCTACAACCTTCTCATAAATACACAGCACCACAGTCAAGGAAACCAGACTAAATCCCTCTCTTTACTACTTGGACTGTACCCAAATAATTCATCATGGACACAGATGGATCAGAGCTTCTTTTTCACATATATCTTCAGGAAGTTGGCTAGGCTAAGGGAAGGAGACTACACTCAAATAGCAAGGGTATCTTTGCCAGTGTCTTGCTTTGAAAATAAGAAAAAGCATCAAGTACTTTTTTCAATAAATCTTTTTTTGTGCTCCCACTAGAGTGTTGAAAATTGCTGAGGTAGTTCAAAATTCTATCTAGAACTCTTTTGCAGAATAATTGTGTGACAAATGAAAATGAAAATTTTCTAGGTCTTAAAATCAGTGACATCTGAGAGTTGCTAATAAGTTTTTGTGGACTAGCATCTACTGACTTTTCCAATTCAAATGCTATCTATTTCATATAGGCCATGATTTCCAGCCAAAGAGGAAGATTGTATCTTGGGGCACAAAAGCATGCTGAGACTGAAGTTGGGGAAATAGATGTAGGAGTTGAGTTAAAAGATACACAATAGATTATTTCAATATGCTCAAATCTTCCCAGAATTACATGTTCTATTGGAGGTTTTTAAATGAAATTTCATCCCACAGAATGTTCAACCAGTGGAAGAAATAAAGAGGAAGGTAGAATATATAGCAGAAGCAAGACAAAATAATTTTACAGTATTAAAATGTTTTTAAAATTTCTTTCTGTTCACTCATAGCAAAAGCCTATTCTTGTTTATAAATGATTCATTTAGAGAACATAAAATTCTTTATGAGGCTTGAAAGTGCAAATCCAGTATACCTTATCTTCCTCTGGCTCCTGAACTTGAACAAAATATATTTCCCCAATTGTGGTTGGGACAAGAAGACATTAAGTGAAAGGCAAAAACTTAATTAAACATGATCAAACGTGTTCTTACAGCATCTCAGTGAGCATTTTCCTCTTATGTGGCACAGTCTATATAAGAATTTAGCCATTGGCTCAATGTCTCTGTTGTTGATTCAATAACTCCTTTTGCTATGGCCAACCAGAATTTTCCATTCTTTGAAACCCAGTGTTTTACTGCACAGATGAAACACACCTGTTTCTGATATACCAGCACTTTCAATTCTCGTTAGCTTTGAAAACTTCATGAAATGGAAAAATATGTGTGTTCCCTACTTGGTGTTAAATATAATTTGGAATTTCACATTGTTGATTAATGGGGAAAATAGTCAGCAACTTCTATATGCAAGCACGACATTCTACCAACTAACAATTTGAAATGTTTGTGTTCACTTATGAAGACAGCTCTATAGCTGCCTCTGAAGTTTGGTCTTTGAAAGTAAACCACTACCAATAGCAAACAAAAAAAGAAAATTAACAAACAGCAAACAGAAAAGGAAGTGAAAGCATGATCAGTGAACATACTATTTGAAGAAAGAAGATAAAGGAGAAGAACTAAAGCAGAACAGCACAGATGCTATGCAGGAAGAAAGAGAAATGATGGAGGACCGAGCTTAAGGGAGGATGAAGGGATTGGATGCATGAGGGAATGGGGGGTGAATATGCAACACGTAGAAGGTATTATACAGTAAGTTAGAAACATGTTATATTAAAGCTTATTTAAAAATACAACTTAAAATGTGCAAATAGAAATGCCACACGTATATTACACAGAAAGGGGTAGAACACAGATAAGAAACTGTCTTGAGATGCTCTTTCCATGGGCCATTAAATAATATTCTCAATACCAGTTATGTGATTCCTCCAGATCTGTGACTACAGCTGTTGGCTATGGATATCCCACAGACATCAAAAATGTTATAGGCTTTCACCATTTCTGCTTACTGCCCACAAGAATGTGACGATAAGACCATATCCACACATGTGGATCATAGGACATGAGGAAATCAATGTGAAACTCATCTAGAAGATTCCTCACTACTAGTTGATAGAAATAAAAGCCATCAACACTCTTACCAGTTGTGAAGTCTGTGAGCTATAATAACACAGTTCTAGTGAGATGTGTCTATTGGTACAATAGCTGTATGAACATTATGGAGTGACCAGCTACATTATGGATTTAAAGGTCTCCTCTTTTGAAGGGAACTCATTTCTGAGATCCTAGATCATGTTGAGAACCTGGCAATGGAGAGATTATAATTCCTTTGGAGAGCAAAATAGTATTGTTTTGTCAAATGGACATGATATTAAACTTCCTTCAGCATATGTACCATTACACTCATAGACTAGAGCAATTCCCAGCCCTCAAGTGAGAGGCTATCACTTCATTTACATTTATATTTACATTTGCATTTAATACAGAGATTCACAACTGGACAAAGTGCAGGGAATAAGTGATTGTGAACATCTTATTCCTAAATAGGACAGGCATGTCACCTCCTAGTCTATTGCTTTGGAAACATTATAGAAGAGTGGGTGGCATGGACTTAAGCAACAGAGGGAGGGAGGGGTGACACTGAACAATGTCTTCTGGACATGACAGGATTGTTACACCCTGCAACTCGCTGCAGCTGTATTTACTTCCTCAGGTCCTGCATAAGATTTAGTCTGTCAACATCTCATCACGGAAGAAGGAAGACTTCATGAGGCACTAGCCTTCTCAGAAAGACTATTAGGAGTTGTTGCTGACATGACAAGACCCAAACAACTTAGTGGAGCAAGAGATTTTGTTCTTGCTTAAAATTCTCTCTTTCAATTCAGCGTGCCAATATTAGGAGACATGGGAACTGGCCATACCATGTCCATATAAAGAACTGAGTGAAAGACATGCTTTCTGACTTGCAAGAATACCTACATGCCAAATCATGTAAAAATATTGAACCAGCTCTCTCTATCTTATCCAACCACCCAGGAAATGGTACCACCAACCTGGACTAGCTCTTACCTCATCAGTTAGGTAATCTTCCACAAACTTGCTAAGTTTTGTCTCAATTAAATAATTCTCAATAAGTGTCCTCAAAGGCTTGGCCCTCAGTCGTCAAACTGACACCCTTATTCAACCAAGACAGGGATTGATGCTAATTCTGGGAGCTACTTTCTTCAGTGGTAGTCCCACTGATATATTATCTGTGCTCTAGAAAGTACCCACATCTATGCTAATGCTGGAAACCCTGATGAAATTCACTGAACCACATATACACACAAAGACATGGAAGTAAGAGGTAAACTAGATGGGAAGAAAGTTTTCCATGGGAGGAAGAGGAATAGATTGCACTATCAAAGAACTAAAACTAAAAAAATTAAAAATTAAAAAGAATATAATAATGGGGAAGGAAATAAGCAAAGGGGTGTGAACAAACTAGACATTCTAGACTTTCCTTTTTAGAAGAAGCAATGAATGCCTTGAGGGTAGAACCCTGAGTCTTATTCAAAAGAAAGGAGGTTAGAGAATGCCCAAGGCAAAAATAAATGAGAGGTGATTTCACAGAGAAAGCAGGAATCTAATTTGTATTAGTTCTTAAAAACCATAATAAGGAACTTATATTTTGAGCATAAATGGCATGAACATTTGCAAAAGATGAATAAAAGAAGTGGCATCTCACATGTGTAGAACTAGATATGAACTAAATATTTATAAACCCAAATTGATAAATGAAAACTGAAAGAGAGAGAGAGAGCTCAAGATAAAGACAGAGAATAATGAATGTATGTCCAGGCAATGAATTGAAATAAAATGAGGGTTATAATTTGTGATTTTTATAGCAATATTCAAAGAAAACTGTGTAATATGAAATGTTACACTACTTATTTAAGTAGTACCTCTATTAGATGTGCTGGTCATAGACAGAGGGACTTCCTGTCACTCATACATGAGAGTGCTACATGAAATAGGTCCTGTTTAAGTCCACTGTTGAGACATAGATGAAAGCTAGTAGCAGACACAGAAGGAATTCAGCATAGTGTTAATTACTGAGCAGGATCTTGTAAAGAACAACAAAGGAAAAACACATTATATAGTTGAGGAGGAAAAAAAGTTCTAGTTAGTCAGAAATGTACAACCTACTTTCTATACTCTTCTATGGCAGAATTTTCACTTGCTGGAATGCCAGCATATCAAAATATGAAAAAGTGTGCCAATCTACTGAGCCAGTTCTCTTCATCTTATCCATCTGTACAGGAAATAGCCCCACCCTCTATTTTTTTACATCAATTTGGTAATATCCTGCTTTCTTGTCTTTACTACTAAATCTTCACAGACGTGTGCAGAGCTCAGTCCTTAATTGCCAAATTGACACCAATATATCTAACTGGCATACCAGGGAAACATGTATTTATTGTTAGAATAGAAGACTGCCTGAGTAGCTAGATGACAGACATTGCATATTATGTGAGCTTTGGCAGTGTTCCAGTCCTGAGGAGATAAGGAAAACTGTTTTACCTACAACCACAGACAAATTCCTGGGCACAGTAATCATCACTTCAAGTGTCTCATCAGCCCTGGTATTGAAAGAAAGAGACAGAGATACAAGACATCATAAGACAGAGCTTTGTTATTTTTTACTAAAAAAAACATTTATTTCATTCCACTTTTCAAAATACAAGGATAGTAAATATATTTCATAAATGTGACTTTCAATTTTAAGATTAACCTAATGGGCTACAATGGGCTATTTATTTTTCCATCTTTGCCTTTCCAATACTTAAGTGATATCAACCACATCAAAGACCTGTTTCCACTCAACACTCATACATCATTTTAGTCTCTTAAGTGCTTGTACCTTGTGACTCTTATTTGAAAGAAAGACAACAGAATGAAAACAAAATAAGAAAGATTCAGCACAAGTATTGTGTAGACTTATTAACTATACACTGCTGGGTAAGCTGCTGAATCTTCTTGATTTCAGTTGTTGATTGCAAGTTAGAGAAGATAATAGTACTCCCATGGTATTTTATAAGAAGTAAAATAAATCTTTTTTAAATTTTTTTATTATTATTATTTATTCAACTGTGTGCATGTGCGTGTGTATGTGGCGCGCGCGTGTGTGTGTGTGTGTGTGTGTGTGTGTGTCTGTGTAGAACTACGGACGATTCGTGAACCACCATGGACGCCTCCACCTCCTTCTGCCCCGGGATTCACAGACTCTGCCCTACCAGGGCCAGAAGCGCAGGCCACCTTCCGCCTGACGTCTATACGTGGGATCTGGGATCAGAACTCCAGACCTTCCGCCTGCAAGGCGGAGGCTTAACCCCTGAGCCACCTCTCCAGCCCCATGAAGTAAAATAAATCTTATGTTATAGAATAGGCACTCATTAAATGTTCGTTTTCTTCCATTTTTTTCATTTCAGTATAGCATCAAGACTCTGGCTTCTTAATTTTGGAAAATAATGCTCAGAAAAGAAATTATGAAATGTTTCCACTTACTCTCACTATTTCCCCCACAACAATTACCTATTGTCATTGAAAAGACTAATTTCAGTTCATTTAAATGAATTTGTCTTCCACTGAGCATTGTCAAAATTTAGCATTGTTTTTTCAAGATTTTTTCCTCATGGCTATTATGTTTATTAAGAATTTAATAGGTGCCTTCTAAGTATACAAGGTAGCATGCCAGTTTCACAGAAAAACATTAAAATACGTTGTATAAGTAAAGCAGCATTTCTTAAGGACTCTTGTAACAATCTGAAATTTAAAAATAACTTATGGGGGCTGGAGAGGTGGCTCAGGGGTTAAGCCTCCGCCTTGCAGGAGGAAGGTCCCGAGTTCGGATCCCAGATCCCACGTATAGACGCCAGACGGAAGTGGGGGCGGCCTGCGCTTCTGGTCCTGGTAGGGCGGAGCCTGTGAATCCCGGGGCAGAAGGAGGTGGAGGCGTCCATGGTGGTTCCCGAATTCGTCCGTGGTTCTACACATACACAGACACACACATACACACACACACAGACGCGCGCGTGCACATACACACAGTTGAATAAATAACAATAATAATAATAAAAAAAAATTTAAAAATAACTTATGACAAACAATACATAGATGTACAATGGTGCATGGTTTTAAACGAAGAGGAAGTTCAGGAGAATGATAAGGATGGGATGAGTTCTCCACAGTATAGTGCCTTGCTTTCTTTTCTTTTCTTTTCTTTTTCTTTTTCTCCCTCTTTTTGGCATTTCAAGGCATGTTTGCTATTATTTTAATACCTTTTCCAATTAATCACACCAAGTCCTGTGAGCTCTTTATGCACCTTAAACCTCTTCTCATAGTCTCTGGTGCCCAGTGTGTTCACAGGCAATGCAGTGCAGTTGATCAGGTATCATACACTGAGGAACAAAACTACAGACTACTAGAATTTTCATCAAGGAAGTCAAGGTAGGGAATAATATTTCTCCCTGCCTGCTTCCAAAACTCTTTCCATTTCAACGAAACTCACACTGAAAGATATAAATAAAAGAGCCAAACATTTTCCTGTAATCACAGTATGCGATTTATTAAGGTTTGTAAATTATTTAATCAAATCCTCAAAACGTCTGGGTGAGTAGATATTTTATTATTTCCTCTTTACATAGAAAGGAAATTTATACTTTGAGAAATTAATCAAGTTGGAAGATTAGAAGCAGGGGTCTGAATCTACCTGAACAGTGTGACTAATTCAGTCAATCATGTTGTGAATTTCAGATTATCTCTAATGCATTCTGAGTGACATTGCATAAAAGTCTCAGAAGATACTGTATGGAAGTTTGAACTTTGGGACACAAAGGAAGTTCTACAGCCCTAAACATATGGGATAAACCTTAAAACTTCACATCTTTAAAAAAACTGGCTCTTAAACTTCAGAATCCCTAAGGGATTTTTGCTATTGAAGGGTATTATTATTTTATAGTTTCTGTACTTTTAAAAGGTATAATTATATCAAGGTGTGTTGACCCTATGGACTTCAAATCAATCTAGATCAGAATTATCCTATGATAAGCATCTTATATTTGTTTAGTTCATGCTGTTCCAGAGATGGCCTCCTAGTAAAGAGAATGGGTGTCTTCCTCACATGTTACTTCTTTCTGCCACACTAAGACATTCATTTCTCTTTATTCTCATGAGCAAAGAGAAGATGAACTTGCCAAGAATTGTCATTCTTGAATGCACCTGTCAAGTGTCAGACACTTTAATAGTTGAAATGCATATAGCATACGCATCTTTTGTAGACACAAACTTTCAGTACCGAATATTTAACCAATATTTAAATAAATCCAGAGTGAGTGACAAATTCATCTCTAGTTATATGTACCTGTGATCATGCATCCATGGGTATGCATCATGCTTACACAACTCATTTCTAGACTAATTTTGACTAAAATATATTGTACATAAAGTTAATGCATTATACCTCCAACTATTTAAAACCAAGAATAAATTTATTTGGTTGTATGTGCAGATTTTCTGGCAGCTATTTACATGAATGATGTCAAAAGATATATGTATATACATATGGATATATATATATGACTATAAGCAATTTTTTGTTTAAGAAGTTAACTGTTAATGTCTAAGGACTATTAGTATTTTTCCACTTTTCAGACAAGTCTTCCATCCAGACTAAAGTGTATTCAGAAATAAACTAAGATTAAATATTATAACTATCCAGGGTGAAAACTTCTCAGTTTGTAGGATTTGTCTATATACCCGTCTACATTAACCTTTTCCTATGAATGGCAGCTAACATCCTGAAATAGGTTTTCCATCTGTAAAATGGGGAATCCATCCTCAGGTCCTAGGTAAGCAGAGCAAAAGAATGTCTCTGCTTTTCATACTTTTTTCCTACTCTTCCTACCAAGTTTTCCGATTTTATCAGAACAGAGTGGAGGGGAAGGAGAGTAGTAATTTCTCTGGTGCCAGCATATGCCCACTGCTGGGAAAGATTGAGAGATGGGGTTGTGTCTGAACTTCTGCTGCATTACTACATATCTCAGACCAAATGAAGCCTTCTCAGTGCATTCAGGAATCTCATTGCCTTACTTCCCCTATTCTCAAGAGTGTATATGGCTGTGGAACATCACCTTTCATTTCTTTGACCAGCCCCCTTTGGTAGTGGTTTCATTCTGTGAGCAGTCTGCATTAGGCCCTTTCAGGACAAAGTACAAATTTCTTTTTGGGGTCAGAATAGCAAAAGTATTTCTAGATATTCCTGAACTTTTTTCTCTTCCTGGGTGTTCTCTTCCCCCCTTCTCTATTTCTAACCCTCACACATTTATATGCACGTATCACTCAGAACCCAAACCATTTCATAATTAAAGAATCAATTACACATCCATCACCAAACCTTACTGTTGTAAGACACATAATGTTAGTTCATCGCAAGCAGCACTTCATGAATTGAATGGTGAATGGAGAAGCCCCTTGGTTCAGAGGAAGAATAATCTTATTCTTAAATATTTTTCATAAATAAGTCCTCTAAACTTTTTCTAGACAATCTGACTGAGACCACTCAGGATTTGGATAAACTTAAGCCCAAAGCATTTTCAGGATTACTTTTCTCTTTATCTGAAAAAGAACAAAGTATTTATTAATTGGTCTTCTTTGTCCCTAAAGATTACAAGCCTGTTACCTAGCTGGTAGTAATATTGGGTAAACAGAAAAACTAAAAATCATTGATCTTTTTTAGCTAGAAAAAGATCAGTGCTGGTGGCTTTCATCATGCTAAGGGAAAAAAGGATGTAAGGAATATAGCTAGAATTCTTTCCCTCAAAGCTAGGCCACTAACCAGAGAAATCCAAAGAGAATTCTATTCACAGTCACCATTAAAATTTAAAAGGAGTTTAGAGACCTATTTCCATCCAGAACAATTTGGAAGCTCTGACACATACCATTATATTGCGTGATGACCATTTCCAGAAGAAAGAGATGTCTGTTTTGACTTCTACAGTGTGAGTAATGCATGTCAAATATCAGGACAGAAGGATTATTTTTTCTACAGATAGCAAAAACTGACTCTCCTTGTTAAGAAAGCATGGCAGGATGCTTTTGTCTTTCCTTTTTCTTTGTAATTTGAAAGCCCTTCCAGATAAACCTTTGTGGTGTACAACTTGGTTTTGACATCCTGGCTTTATGCCTGTGGCTGTTTATAAGTCATGCAAGGAAGTCATCTATCTTGACCAATATGGCTCAGACATATTTTCCATGTTAATTACACATGTTTGGACTGACATCTCAGTGATTCTATTTTATTTGTTTAAAACAACTGAAGGGATGTCTCTTTAACTCAACAAATGTAGGTAAAAATTCTTCCCGGGCTATGTGTAACAAGTCTGGAAATTATAAAGTGGCAGGCACTGATGGCTGAAACCCCAGAGACCAGGAAGCTGATATTCTGCAAGGATTCCTTATTTAGACTGAAAGCATGCTGGAATGGTATAACATAATTATCACAAAAAGTATAATTGCAAGAATATAGGCAGTAGACACCCCAACAAGATTTGGCATCCTAAAAATAATCACCCATTTAAAAGGAAACAGAGGCAGCTTTTACTTTGACCCAGTGGAAATGTTCACATTTTTTGGCTGTGTTTTTTTGAGTAGAAACTCTGCATTTTTTTTACACTTACCAGAACCCCCAGCAGTTAACCCCGTAATGGCCAACTGCTAGTTATTATTCTACATTTGGCCCACAGCTGCCTGCTTTGCTGGCTTTATTGCCACTTCAGCCCTCACCCATTAGCTGCCTGGTGACCGCTTGCATGCAGAGAGGTCTTTGGTTAACTCCATCCCCATCAGGATCACAGCTGTGGTAAAATATGCGGTGACAAAAATATCCATATGCCATGCCTTGCAGATAAATCTGTAAGCCAATTTAATCCAAACTTGAAAAGCAAATGAGAGGACGAGATTCCCTGGCTTCTGAACATTGTGAGCTATGTTTCCTTTAGTTTCTTTCCTTTTTTAAGGGATACACTTTATAAGACCTAGCATTCCCTGCTTCAGGCGGTGGATGGTGAGAGCTGCATTTCACAGCGATTGGTGCAATTTAGCAAACAATTTTCTTCTCTGTTTTCTTCAGCTTAGCCATAAGAGAAAGAAAAATCATGCCCAATAATTACATGAACTCTTCATTTTGTTATACAAAGGGCAACACTGGTTACCTTTACTGCTATACTTCAAATAGACACCAAACACTTGTTTTCCCAGGGCTGAAGATGCCAGTTCCAGGATCACCTAACAGACGTCCCTGGAAGTAACCGATAGATAATTTTGATTGTGATCATAATGTCTGCCCTTGTATCCTGTTGAGACATTGAGAAATTGTCCTGCTTGCCTCATGGAAACATAAAAAACAGAAAACAAACCAGTCAAACGACCTATGTAAAAAGCAGAGGCTGGAACAATCCCGTCTTGTAATCAAATGCCATCCTTTGTCATTTTACCAAGATATAAATAAAATGGCAGAAGTGATCTGAAACTCTAGATTTGTAGATCTGTCTAAACTCGATTCTGCAGAATAGAATTGTTATTTCAGGTTTTAACTAACTTAAATTGTCCATTCCTCTGCTGACTAGCGTCAATGCCCAACACAGTTTCTTTCCATTAAGTTGCTGGGTATGCTGCTTAAAGTCAGCAAACTGCATCTTTTCTCTGAAATAATGAATTTAAGTATGCCTATACACCTCCTATGTGTCAGGCATTAGAAGAAACAAATGTCATTCCTGCATGCAAGGAATATAAGGTTTTCCTGAAATGTAGTCTCTTAAAAATGAGGATAAACATGCTTCACTAGAGAAAATAAGTCACCATCAAGTATTGCATGTAAATAGCGAGACACCTGGTGAAGCTCACTCTAACTTCCCTTTGTGGTCACCTGCTACTGATGAGGTTTGATCTCAACAATCAGGGAGGGTATAGGGATTGGCAGATAGATGGTAACCATCCGGCAAATGGGACATTACCCCTCCTTACTGCTGTGTCCCACTCCTATTCCATCTAACTTTGGGTCTCCTCTTATATTAAGATTTTCACTTAAACAATCATTTATCTTTGGTTAGGAGGTGACCTTCGATACCAATCAGGATGGAGCCAAGGACAGTGCAGGAAAAGTAAAAGTGAAAACAACAACAAATCATAATTCAGAACACCAAAGACGTTAATCACATTAATCATTAATCACATTAATACATTAATCACCTGGAACCAGACGAACCAAATCTCTCCCCATCCTAAAGCTCAGGGAAACTTGCAGAAGAGGGGGTGGCAAGATTGTAAGAGCTTAAAAATGGGGAGGACCAACCACACAAGTTAGGGCTGCAGTAACCATAAACAGACTTTGCATGACCTGCACAATGGCTGACATGTCAATGACTCCCCAAAGTCTAGCATGGAACACAGGGGAGAAGGTTCCAGGCAGTAGGATCCTTAGAGGCAAGGGATTAACAGACATAATAGAGTTCCCATATTAATAGGGAGCCCAAGAAAGGGCTCTGGTTTGCCACTGAGTCCTTACCACTCACTAGGGTGGAGGACACAGAAGAACAGTTTGGCATTCAGACAAAAAGATGCTCCAGGGGATGGGAGGGAGGAAGGGGGAAGAACTGGGAAAAGGAGAAGGTAGGGGCTGAAAGGAAGGGGAAAATGGGGGAGTGTGCAAGAGAGGACTGGGGAAAGGAGGAAGGAGGGAGAGGACGGAGGTACCTACTGAGCTTGTATGATTGGGAAAAAAAAATGTGGGAGAAACAAAATGGGGATAAAGATGCTTTTCATTCCTATTCAAACACCCACCATGTACTATCACAAAATGATGCACATAAAAAAACTACATCATAGGCTCTTTGTGGCTTACCACAAAATAGCTCACTTGTATATTGATTGAATTAATAAAATAACGCAAATTATACATTCAATTTATAAGAAAATTAATTTAAACAATAAAGTTTTGGGAAATAATATGTTAAGAGTATGTGTATGTTTTGGAAATTTTGCTTTCTACACATTGCGCAGTCTACTCCTATTTTAAATTGTTCTTTGCAATAATAAAGTTTAAAATAATAAAATAATTTCAAAATGTATTTCTGCATGTATGAGCAAAAGATGATGTTAAACAAAGAACTGCGTAATTTATTTTACTGATTTTCTAGAAATTGATTATTTTTTGTTCTGGGCATATTGAAAATATCCCTTAAAAAGTGAAACACGACCGAGAGTTGCTCAGGGGTTAAGACTGCCTCAAAAGCAGAAGGTCTTAGGTTCAGATTCCAGGACCCACAGAAAAATGCCAGGTGGAAATGGCACTTACAGCCCTGGTGGGCAGAGGCCAGGAAATCCCAGAGTAAAGCAAAAAAGGGGTAGAAGAAATTGAGAATGATTCCTGAAATCTACCTTGGTCTTTCCAGTGACACACAGTGCCCTCTGACACACACACACACACACACACACACACACACACACACGTGAATAAATAATTAAAAAAAGAAACAAATTCATTTGATCATTATCACCACCATATAAACAAAATAATCTTTGAAATTAGGCATGAATAAACTAGATCAGTTACATTAATATCTCCTTGGCAATTCTTACAGCAACAGTGACAGAGTATTTCTGAAAAAATCTTGAGAACACTCATTTTATATCTATAACAAAATATAAAATTACATTATAAAGTCAAGTAACACATAAAAAATTTTTAAAGAGTACAAACACCCACTTCATCAACTTCACTTCTGACACAACTCATTATTTCTTAGGCTCTCTAACTTTCATCAAGCAAAATTATATTAACCTTTATTGATTTGCATCAATGAACTTGATAGTAGAATTCTAATTCCTGATTAAGTGTATATTGTGTATTGAAAATTCACTTATTTGGAAAAGGATGTATATAACTAAAGAAAGGTTAAGTCAAATGAATTACTTCTTAAAATTTAATATATAACAACTGAGACCTACTACAAATTGTTTGAAGATTTTAGAGCCAGTTTCTTTTTCCATTGGCAAACTTGTTTCTCACAGAATAAAACTTGTGTTTATAAGGAAAAGAAGATTATGAATTGTGAGTATGTTATATAGGAAAGCTCTCTAAGAAAAAACTGACCAATGAGATTGATTAATTTATATTCTTCCCTCCCACCTGCCTGTCCGCCCGACCGTGCTCCCAGTCCTCCATCCCAGTTGAGTTCACCCAGCCTCCGGTAGCCCCGTGTCCCAGCGCCTCCCACCAGCCAGCCGGAGTGACACTGAAGCTGCCTATGGTTTTGCCTAGGCCACGCCCCGGGACCCAGCCTTTCTTCCTCCCTCCTGCCTGTCCATCCGAAGGGACAAGACTTGCTCACATTCCTCCATCCCTGGAGCTTGGGTGGGCCACTAAGCCAAGTCCCACATCCCAGGTGAAAAATTCTGCCATCAACATCAGCCCCTCTGCCTCTCCAGCCCACCGAGGACCCACTCATGTGGTCCAAGGAAGACACACTGCTACTCAGAATTCAATAGAGTCCAAAGGAAACTCAAACAAAATTCTAAGGGACAAAGGCCATACATCTGAAGCCCTCTACAATCATTCTACAACATGGAAGATATTCTTCACATCCAGCCCAAAGATAAGTAAACCTCCTTTTTTCACCTTACTGTTCCTTTCTAGTATTAATTACTGTAGATTAACTTTTCCATACAGCCACCCCAAAAACATATACAACTCCAGGGAGTACATTACTCACCCTCACATATCACCAAGATACTAAATTGTAAAACTGTACTACCATACTAATATTCACCCGCTGTCTACTTAACCTGACTTAACTGATGTACTTTAACAGCCTAATAGCCTCATCTAGGAAATAACAATAACAAAAGACAAACATACCCAATTCCAAGGCAAGCACTAGTAATAACTGCCCAAGTGTAGTAATACCAACTAAATCAGTTCAGTCAAAAACACAGAAAATGAAAGGTCCTAAAAGACAAAACAACAATGCCCAAGTCAAAGTGAAGATCCATGAGAAACAAAATCCAAGAAGACCAATCTCCCATCGGAAAAATTAAGCCCAAAATGATGGATTCCAACCAGAATAAATTCACAGAAAATAGCCAAGAAAGCCACACCCAAGATAACATCTTTCAAAGTATGATCATTACCATGATTAATACTAAGAAAGAGGAAATCTGGGAGGAGTTAAACAACCTCATCAACCATTTTGAACAGGAACATAACAGGCACTTGGAGGAGCTGAGAAACACAGTTCAAGAAACAAAAATAGGCAGAGAGCAGCTAAAACAGTCTCAGGCAGAGTTTAAAATTGAACTAAAAGACAAATTATCTTCAACCCAAAACTCAACAGACAGTCTTATCAGCAGAACTAAAGAAGCAGAAAACAGAATTTCAGATCTTGAAGACAAAGTGGGAGAATTAACCAGCTCAATGGAAGAGATTGTTAAAGCGAAAAAGATACTTGAGAGGAATATTCAACAGATATGGGACATCCTGAAGCCTAACATGCGCAATCATGGAATACCAGAGCAAGAATCTCAAAATACCACCCCTGAGGAAATTTTTCAAACGATCATCAAGGAAAACTTTCCTCATCTAAAAAAAGAGAGGCCCATCCATATACAAGAGGCATTCCGCACCCCAAACAGATACAATCAAAATAGAAGCGCCCCACGGCAAATAATAGTTAAAACACTCCACATTCAAGATAAAGAACTGGTGCTGAGAGCTTCAAGGGAGAAAAAAAAAGTCACTTTTAAAGGTAAACCTACTAAAATAACAAATGACTTCTCAGTCGAAACAGTAAAAGCAAGAAGAGCTTGGAGAGACATACTTCAAGTGTTGAATGAGCAAAAATGTCAACCCAGGCTGATTTACCCTGCAAAACTATCAGTCATGATCAAGGGAGAAAGAAAAATTTTCCAGCACAAAGACAACTTTAAGGGATACATGGCCACCAAACCAGGCCTTCAAAAAATGCTAGAAATGATACTCAAGCATGAAGAAAAAAACAGGCATATCCAGGAGAACAGAAGGCAAGTATAACATCATTATAAACAAAGCAATATACTTATAAAAGCTATTAAACATAAAAAATGCCTGGAATTAACAATAGTTTCTCCATTATAACACTAAATGTTAATGGAATTAATTCACCAATCAAGAGACACAGATTACAAACTTGGATTAAAAATCACAATCCATCAATCTGCTGCCTGCAGGAAACCCATCTCACCACAAAAGATAGGCACGCTCTAAAAATAAAAGGCTGGTCAACAATTCTACAAGCAAATGGAAGCAGAAAACAGGCAGGGGTAGCCATTATGCTATCAGACAAAGTGGGCTTCAAACCAAAGAAAATTATAAGAGACATGGTTGGATACTACATTTTAGTCACAGGTACAATTCACCAGGAAGACTTCACAATACTTAACATATATGCACCCAATACGGGCCCCTCCACATTCATTAAGAAAACCCTACAGCGTCTAAAGCAAGAAATCAATCCCCAAACAATAATTCTTGGGGACTTCAACACCGCCCTCTCTACATGGGATAGATCAACAGGTCAAAAGCTTAACAGAGACACTTTGGAACTTAATCAAACCCTGAAAGAAATGGACCTTACAGATCTCTATCGAACTTTTCACCCACGCACCAAAGAATATACATTTTTCTCAGCAGCACACGGAACTTTCTCCAAAATAGATCACATATTGGGCCACAAAATGAATGTACACATATACAAGAAAGTTGAAATTCTAACCTGTGCCCTATCAGACCATCACAGCCTAAAGCTGGACATCCACAACACATCAAACAAGAGAAAATACACTAACTCCTGGAAACTTAACACTATGATGCTGAATGAGAACTGGATTCAGGAAGAAATTAAAAAGGAAATTCAAGATTTCCTGAAAGTGAATGATAACGAAAATACAACTTACCAAAATCTCTGGGACACAATGAAAGCTGTTCTAAGAGGTAAGTTCATAGCTCTTAATGTCTACATCAAACAAATGGAAACATCAGAAATAAACAACTTAACAATGCAGCTTAAAGCTTTAGAGAAACTAGAGCAATCTGATCTCAAAAGTAGTAGAAGAGAGGAGATTAGCAAAATAAGGGGAGAAATATCTGAAATCGAGATTAAGAAAACGATAGAAAAAATCAACCAGTCAAAAAGCTGGTTCTTTGAAAAAAATCAACAAGATTGATACACCCCTAGCTAAACTAACCAAAAGCAAGAGAGAGAAAACCCAAATTATCAAAATTAGAAATGAACATGGAGTTATCACTACTGATACCCAAGAAATCCAGAGAATTATAGCATCATATTTCAAAAAATTATACTCTGTGAAGTTTGACAACACAAAAGAGATGGATGAATTTCTAAGTAAACACAACTTACCTAAATTGAATCAGGAAGTTGTGAATTATTTAAATAGTCCTATAACATATAAGGAAATTGAGGAAGTAATCTCGAATCTTCCCACCAAAAAATGCCCTGGACCAGATGGATTCAGCACAGAGTTCTACCAGACGTTTAAGGAGTTAATAACACCAATACTCCTTAAACTGTTCCATCAAATAGCAAAGGAAGGAACACTACCAAATTCCTTCTATGAAGCTAATATCGTTTTAATCCCAAAACCTAATAAAGATTCACTTAAAAAAGAAAACTATAGGCCGATCTCCCTGATGAACACAGATGCAAAGATTCTCAACAAAGTCTTAGCAAATCGGATTCAAAAACATATTAAAAAGATCATTCATGGGAACCAAGTAGGCTTCATCCCCTGCAGACAAGGTTGGTTCAACATACGCAAATCAATAAATGTAATTCATCATGTAAATCAGTCCAAAGTCCAAGACCACATGATACTCTCGATATATGCAGAAAAAGCTTTTGACAAGATCCAACAGCCTAATATGAGCAAAACGCTAGAGACAGTAGGAATGGAAGGAACCTTTATCTATATAATAAAAGCTATATACAACAAGCCCACAGCAAGGATTATGCTCAATGAGGAACAATTGGAAGTATTCCTACTTCGATCAGGAACTAGACAAGGCTGTCCACTCTCACCACTTCTAAGCCATAAGACAAGAAAGGGACATAAGAGGGATTCAAATTGGCAAGGAAGAAGTCAAGCTATCCCTATTTGCAGATGACATGATCTTATACCTGAGGGATCCCAAAAACTCCACCAGGAAGCTCCTGGAACTAATTGAGAAGTTCAGCAGGGTGGCAGGATACAAAATAAATGTGCAAAAATCAGAGGCCTTCCTATATGCCCAGAATGAAAGAAGTGAAAAAGCCTTGAGAGAAACAATACCATTTATTATAGCCCCTAAAAAAATGAAATACCTTGGTATAAACCTAACTAAGGAGGTAAAAGACCTTTACAATGAAAACTTTAAAACCCTAAAGAAAGAAATTGCAGAAGACACCAGAAGGTGGAAAGACCTCCCTTGTTCCTGGATTGGCAGAATCAACATCGTGAAAATGACCATCCTACCAAAGGCAATATACAGATTCAATGCTATACCAATCAAAATCCCAAAGCAATTCTTCAAAGAAGTTCACCAAACAATCTCAAAGTTCATATGGAGGCACAAAAGACCCAGGATAGCAAAAACAATCCTGAGAAACAAAAACACAGCTGGAGGTATAACCATACCAAACCTTAGTCTATACTACAAATCCATAGTTGTAAAGACAGCCTGGTACTGGCTCCAAAATAGACACACAGATCAATGGATAAGGATTGAAGACCCAGATATAAGCCCACAAAGTTACAGCCATTTGGTCTTTGACAAAGGGGCCCAAAGAATCCAATGGAAAAAGAACAGCATCTTCAACAAATGGTGCTGGCAAAACTGGATCTCCACATGCAGAAGATTAAGGCTGGATCCATACTTGTCACCATGTACAAGACTTAATTCCAAATGGATCAAGGACCTTGATATCAGGCCAGAGACTATAAAAACCATAGTTGAAAGGATAGGGAACTCCCTGGAGCTGATTGGGCTAGGCCAACACTTCCTAAACAGACATCCAATGGCACAGTCACTGCTACCAACTCTCAACAGTTGGGATCTTGTGAAATTAAAGAGCTTCTGTTCAGATAAAGAGATTGTAACACGAGCTCAAAGGCAACCCACAGAATGGGAGAAAATCTTCACTAACCACATATCTGATAGAGCTCTATTGTCCAGAGTGCACAAAGAACTTAGAAAACTAAACACCAAGGAAACCAATGGCCCAATTAAAAAATGGGCCCTGGAACTTAAAAGAAACTTTACCAGGGATGAAATTAAAATGTCTAACAAATATCTGAAAAAATGCTCCACATCCTTAGCCATCAGGGAAATGCAAATCAAAATTTCCCTGAGGTATCATTTCACCCGGGTCAGGATGGCAAAAATCCTCAATACAAACAACACCAAATGCTGGAGAGGATGTGGAGAGAGGGGAACTCTCCTACATTGCTGGTGGGAATGCAGGCTCATACCGCCACTCTGGCAAGCCGTCTGGAGATTCTTAAAGAAATTAAAGATTGAAATGCCATATGACCCTGCTATTCCACATTTGGGAATAACCCTCCATACAGCAGAGGTTCACCTCGATAGCACAAGCCCGACCATGTTCATAGCAGCATTGTTTACAATAGCAAAGTCATGAAATCAGCCCAAATGTCTAACAGTTGACAAGTGGATAAGGAAACTGTGGTACATCTATACAATGGAGTACTACTCAACCATCAAAAATGATGAACTACTGGAATTTGCCGGGAAATGGATGTCATTAGAAACAATTATATTAAGTGAAGTATCCCAGACCCAGAAAATTAAGCGCCGTATGTACTCGCTAATAGGTGGCTCCTAGTACCAAACCCACCCAGCCCACCTAGAGACAGTAATTCCAAGGAAGGATGGGGTAGGAGGGCCACAACAGAAACAAGGAGAGAAGGGACCATGTTACAGCAGGGAAAATAGGCCTCCACTAAGGACCCAAATAAGTAATGAGACATCTGATTAAGTTCACAGACTTTTGTTCCTGATCATTTACTATGAGGGGGTGTGATCTCACCAGAAGAAGAGGGCATATAGTCTGGCAGATAAAAAGTAACCATTTTGCAAATGGGTGATAGACCCCTCCCTCACTGTGGTTTCCCACTTTTATTACATCTACCTTTGAATGTGCTTTTATCACAAGACTCTAACAGCTTTTTGTCTCTGGCCAGGGGGTAACATACAATGCCCACCAGGATGGAGTGAAGAGCATTGCAGGAGCAGCAAAACTGCAAAAGAAAATCAACAAACCACAATCCAGAACTTTGGAGACTCTATATCAACCACCTAGAACTAGGCCAGCCTAATCTCTCCCCATCCTGAAGCTCAGGGAAATTTGTGGAAGAGAGGGCAGTAAGAGTGTAAGAGCACAAGAATGGGAGGAGCAATGATATGCAAGATACTCCACACAAGTTAGGGCCAAAGCAATCATAATTGGAATTTGCATGCCCTGCACAATGTCCAACACACTATTGACCCTACAAAGTCTAGCATTTTCTAAAGGCACTAGGATCCTTGGAGGCAAGGGATTGACGGCCAAAATAGTGTTCCTATGCTTAAGGGGAACACAGGAAAGGATTCAGGGAAATGCCACTGGGTCCTTGCACCTCATCGGAGAGGAGGACTCATAGGAGAGTTTGGCATACACATTAAAGGATGCTCTGGGGATGGGAGGGGGAGGCACTGGGGGATGGGGGAGGGACGTGGGAGAGGAGAGGGGCATCGGATGTGATAGGGTGGAGGGAAGGAGGGAATCGGTGTACCTGTTAAGTTTGTATGAGTGGAAATAAATAAATAAATAAAAGAGGAATGTGCATTCATAAAAATTTTATATTCTCATCATCCAATATTACATCACCTTACTATAGGATATTTCTTAGTTGGATGCTTTACCCATGAGATGAAATCGTACAGGATTTATGGAGTCCAGGGCTGTAATGCACTGTGTTCAGCTTCCAGAAGCCAGAAAACTCATCAATGAAATGACAGTGAATTCCAGATCCATCTTTTGTAATTTTTTGGCCTCCTACTTTTCTTCTTTACTCGTGGCATTTCAACTGTCTGTCCTCATTCCTACTCTCCATTTGATAGTAACATACTGTCATTCTGAGGCAGTTCCTCACACATAATGTTTTCCATAAAACTGACAGAAAAACACAGAAGAGAAGGAACTCATTTTTGTGAAAAAAAAACTGCCCCCAAATCTCTAAGCTATGCATACAAAAGTAAGATTCAAATAATTATGATAAAGCTTATGACACTGAATTAAGAATTGGGAGGACAGGCTGAAAATAATGGTTCAGGTGTTTGTTAAACTTCTGCCTCACATGCAGAAAAACTTGAGTTCAAATTCTGGATCTCACATAAAAATGCTGAGCAGAAATGATGTCAGTCTGCTCTTCCAGCTCTGTAAGGCAGAACTTGTGAAACCCCAGAGCAAAGCAAAAGGAGATAAAACGATCCAGGATGATTCTCCAGGTTATGCTTTGGCCTTCACAGACAAATAGTGCTGCAAACACACACATGCACACGCACTACAAATGTGTTCATGCATGCACACATATATGCATGTATGTACACACATAATAAATAAACAAAATTTAAATTTTAGCTGTCTTTTACTTCATGGCAAATAACATACACTGTAGTATAGCCACTAAGCGATTATAATAATCTACAGAAAAGTATATTTGAATTTCAAATGTCCCCAAAGTCATTCACAATCTTCAGATTAAATCCAATATGAACATACCAAAGAACAAAAGAAAGAAAAGATGACTTCTAATCTAAGGGGAAAAAAAGAAATAGCACCAGCAAAGAAGGACTCCAGGATGGTAAATTCTTAGAACTAACAGAAAATGATTTTAAAACTCCCAGCTATAAATTAAAACTTGCAGCTAAAGCTGTAAGAGAAGATGTTAATGCTGACTAAAATGTGAAAGAAATGTAAAAGAAAATAAAGAAATAACAGAAATTGTAGTTATTAATGATGATGTCTAAACATTTTTAAAAGACACTGAATACACTGTTCCTGCTGAAGTGTCTGTTCAAGACAAAAAGAATAGCTGCAACCACAAAATTGGAAAAGTACCTATAAAATATAAGCAATTATCTTTGCTGCAGCATCAACATTATATAACCACTGAAAGTAGGTAAAATAGAAAAATTAACAGATTAAATATTAAGAACTACTGATCACACTTTTCCAAAATCTTGGGAAGTAGTTCAATTTACAGATTAAGATATTTCAGCAAAGATTAAAAGAAAAAATACAAACTAAAGGGATCCTAAACAAACTATTTCAAACCAAATCTATGGAGAATATCTCAAAGACAGAAAAAAAAGTGAGACATTATATATATGGAAACTATGGTTAAACTTCTACTGACTACTCATCAGAACCAGTGGAACCTAGAATATGAAGAAATGATACCATAAAGGAAAGAAAAGAGGAGTACAAGACTATTACAAGGTTGCTATGGAAATAAACAAGATGAGAAAAGTGTTGATAATAAAACTCAGGCATGAATGGAAATACAGCCCAATATAGAGCTTGTCTACTATGGATTTCATGGTTTGAATATGTGTTGCCTAACATAAGTTTATGTGTTTGAATCACTAGCTAATGTTAATGTTTGAGCAGATCTGGCAGCTTTAGGAGGTAGACCTTGATAGAGGAAGGCATGTCACAGGGGTGGGCATTAAGGTTTGGTAACCCCAAGATGCTTCCTCCCACAGTTGGTCTCTGGTCTGATGATAGCTGTGACTTTAACAAACCTTCCACTTCTTTCTCCTCTCATTCCTCTCCCGTGATTTTTCCACCATAATGACTATATTTCCCCTCTGGAACCATAGGCCAAGTAAATCTCCCTTTATGCTCAAGTGTGAATGTTGTCTCATAGCAACAAAGAAGAATAACTCTGGCAACAGACAAGACACAGATTCATTCTTGCTACCAGTGGCAGGGAAGGGGTGAGGGAGAGAAGGTGTGTGAAAGATATAGTTCAATGGAAGAATTCACCAAAAATAATTCTTGTTTACAGTGGAATGCCACACTGGAAAGGAGTACTAAGTAGGAAAAGCGAAAGTATATAAGAACATGAAGTGTTATTTTATTTTTTCTTATGCTTTCTAAATGCTTCAGAATAAACATTTTAAGATTAAAATTAAATATTATTTGCAGTACTGAAGTATTGGCTTAATGGGGAAAACATGTGCCACATCTATGTGAGGCTCATAATTGAGATTATACCTAGCATCCATGTAAATGCTAGGCATATGTGAAAGTCTGCCTGAATGTCTGACTGGGGGGAGGAGACAAGAACTCCCCAGGGCAAAGGATAAATCTATGGCTTTGGGCTCATGTTAGATTTCTACATAACATCATGTACACTTAGTAGTGTGAAATATTTATAAAGGAATAAATCTGACAATTACTCACTCTAAATACCAAGTGATCACATGACAGACTCGTTGAGTTCTAGTGTATACAGTACAATGTATAAAAACCCATCCATATGTGCTAATCTTTTAAATTTCTCTTGTTGCATTCTATTAGTAATTATTTTGTGTTTAATGAGTTTCAGTCATCCTTCATCCTTCCCACTAGAGCCTTTATTACCTATCACACCAAGTTCCTTGCTGCATTTCACTTAACAGTTTTCCAGGACAAAATTTAATTTTTGCTTCTAAATTCTTCTACCCTCGACATTCTCTATCTCCAAAGATGGCATCACAGTGCAACAGGTATTAAAAAAAAGAAATTATGGAAAATTAGAAACCATTTAAGGCTATTGTTCCCCTCCCATCATCCTTCCACAAATGCTGTCACTGCACCACCTACACCAACCTCCTACTTAGACCACAGGAATAGTCTCTTGTCTACCCTCACTTTAATTCCTGTTCTGTTCTTTTCTAAACCACTCTGCACAATGAATATTGGCATCACTCTAGTTTTAGACCAAATTTACTCCTTCTTTTTACTGTATGTATGTAGATTTACTTCTACCTCCAACATTTCAGTGGCTTCTTTATGATTTAAGAATAGTGTCACACATCTCACAAGGACTTAAAAGCATGCTTCTCTAAAAGTCTGTTTGTTTTGTCCAGTTTTGTGTGTGTGTGTGTGTGTGGTGTGTGAAATATGTATATATGTGTGTATGTGTGTATAGCTACATATGTGTGTATGTGCACATGCACATGTACAGGAGTACGGAGGCCAGAAGTTGACGTTGTATGTTTTCCTCAATTACTGTCTTATTTTAAAGACAGGGTCTCTCACTGCACCTGGAGTTTGCCAGTTTAGTTAAACATCCATCCATCAGAAACCTAGGATTTTCCTGTCTCAGCCTTTCTAGTACTGGAATTAGGTGCACATGTCCCCACCATGCCTTTTTTTTGTAGAGACTGGAATGCAAATCAATTCCTCAGGCTTATGCTGTAACAGCTTCACAAACTGAACTATCTCCAGAGGCTGTTGCATTTGTTCCTCTAATCCGTATGGACTAGTATGTATGTAGTCTTATCATTCCAGAAGCAGTTGCATGGGAGTACTCCCATGCACATTTAATGCCCAGGGTACTTCTATACCTTAAAGATTCATCCAGGGGGCTGGAGAGATGGCTCAGGGGTTAAGCCTCCGCCTTGCAGGCGGAAGGTCCTGAGTTCGGATCCCAGACCCCACGTATAGACGCCAGGCGGAAGCGAGGGCCGCCTGCGCTTCTGGTCCTAGTAGGGCGGAGCCTGTGAATCCCGGGGCAGAAGGAGGTGGAGGCGTCCATGGTGGTTCCCGAATTCGTCCGTGGTTCTACACATACACACACGCGCACACATATATATGCACACACACACAATTGAATAAATACTAATAAAAAATTTATAAAAAAATCTTTAAAAAAAAAGATTCATCCAGGAGACTAGAGTTTTGGAGATGTAAAGAATTGCAGCAGAAAATTTTAAATTTATGTATTTTTCACATTTTACAACCAGAAGAGCTCACAAACAAAATATTTTTTAAAACTTCTTAGTATCTCACTATTGAAATAACTTTTTAAATGTAAAACAGATCTTTTTTCAATTTTATTTTCTGAGTTTCTTGAAAAAGCAGAGTGGTTTCCCTCAAATCCTTTATTTTTATGGAACTTCAGTTTTCTAAGTATTGTATATTAAAATTAAAATCAACTGAGAGTGACTAAACATATGTCATAGATAAATTATTTATTGCAAATAATATTTTTATTTTAAATATATATTTTTATATATACATTTATATATCTGCATAAATACATATTTGGTGTATTAATATATTCTCTACAAGTTATATATAAATATTTCTAAGAACAAAAAGAAGGAAAGAGACGTCTGTCCAATAATTTGAAATGATGAAAAGTTTTCTAACATTTTTATTCCTTAGTATAAGTTTGGTACTAGCCACATAAAACTACTGAGTTCTTAAAAACAGGGCAAATACCACTGAGCAAAATAAATTTTTAAACCAATTTAATTTTAATTAATTTTAACATGAATGCAAGCAATACTTCCACGTAGTAGCAACCATATTGACCAATATAGATATAAGACGTATAGATCCAACTTCTGGACAAAAAGCTAATTGTCAGTTTCAGTTATTAAATGTCATTCTTTTCTCACTGAATAGAAATGCTAATGTTGCTGTATATGAAATTTAATATACAGATATTTTCAGATTTTTTTATTTTTCATAAACCCATATGGCCTAAACTCATATTGATTTGATTAGAATGACTTCATAGTCTAATGAAGAATGTATAGAGTAACTTTCCCAGAATCTCATGCTCCCATATCAAACTTTTCTTGGCTGTTCTTCAACACATATACTGCCGAGTGAAGTTTAAGATCATTGTATCCAATTCTAAAATCAACACTTGATGAAGTTCTCCTGAGAAATGCCTAAAACTTGTAGAAAAAATCGAAGAAGTGGCATCTTTTACTGTAGTGATGTTTTTCACCCAAAATGTCAGCATGACTTTTTCACACTTTAGATATTGTTCTTTCTTAAAAACTGATTCTGTGTTCCTCTATAGATCTTGTGTTTTTATTATCTTTAATAATATCACATTATTTACTGTAAATAGTGTACATATTTTTACTGTCATTTGTCATTTGGTTACAGGTAATATATATACCAACCATTGATATGTAAGTATTCTTTTTATTTCTTAATGAATTCACTTATTTGAAATCTTTTTTATTTTCTGATTTTAATAAGAGTCTTGGGATTTGTTGATACACACTATTTTCACAGGAAAGAAGTTTTCACCTGCCAATGTTTTACTGACTCTAATTTGCTTTAATTCCTCATACTAACTCAATTAGATGGACAGAACAAATTCCCATTGCATTCAACATTGTAGTTGAAAAAAGAGTTCTCTTATTAACCATGACAGCTCATTTTTTGAGGTAAATTTTATTGCCATTTTGTATGGTTTGATCCATTCTTATTTAACTAGTACTTTTTATTTCACAATGCTATCATGTGATTCTGATTTTTTATAAATGGGTTGAATGATTGTACTGACAGATTTCTGGATGATAAAAATCTCTTATACATTTTGTATCTGTATTTTCATTCTGACTACAAGTTTTATAATTAAGATATTCCTACTACTACACTGTAGTATCCTAAATAATATAGCAATTGACTATTTCTTTTTATTAATTTATTTTTCTACACTTACAAACATATTAAGTGCTCATCCCTGCTTCCCTCCAGCCCCTCTTCCTCCTATCCCTTCCTTTCCCTTTATCAATCTCTCTTATTCTCTCTCACCCTCCTGCCTGTATGCTTCGATGGATCCCAGGGTTCACTCTGGTTTGTCTGCTCTTGTGGGGGTTCAGGCTTCTGTGGCATATCAAGTTACCTCTCTTCAGGCCACCCCTCTGATAAGGGCATTTCCCTTCACTCATCCAGCTTTAGAATCCCAGATTTCCACTGTATATTCTTATCTTTCTTAGTTCCTATATAATCTATGGAGGCATGTTGGTTTGTCAGTCATTATGCAGGTCTTAGAAAGACATATCTCACTCTAGTGAGTCCCTAGATGTAGCAGTCTTACCTTGAGTGTGTCTTGACCAAAGTGAATCTTCCCATCTTTAGGTTCTTATAATATTATCACCCCCTCTTCTGTGAAGTTCCCAAAACCTTAGAATTGAGAGAGATTAGGTTGTCCTGCTTCTTCGTGAGTCTTGCTGAGTCACTGGTATTCCTTGGAACTCTATAGGCTATCCAGCAAGGAGGAAGTCTTTAGACCAGTTCCAGCTGATATATATTGTTCATGTTCTGTGATCCATATTTATTGCATCTTCCGTAGTAGGGTCTTACTGACAGTTTCTGGAGACAAACTAAGAGCAATTGCAAAAGCCTATAATGTTTGGGGGCCTTTAGGACCTCTTTGACCACATTCCTGTTACCTCCAATATAAATTTATCACTGGGTTCTAAGTAGATCAGCTCAAGGTTTTTTTTCTCTTATTTTCTTCATCCTCTGCTCCTCTGCAGAGGGACTGCCCATTCTTAGCATAGGAGGTTCCTTTGGGGTTACTTCTCACAATCTTAGGGTTTTTCTATAAGTCCACCTGTCCCTCCTATCTCCAGTCCCCTCATTCCTCAATATATATTTTCCCAATTATTCCCTCCCTCACCCTACTTGGCTAATGGTTCTGCCACCTGGCAGTCACTCATGAGCGGAGCCTGTGAATCCCTGGGCAGAGTAAACGAGGAGCGAGAGGCATCCATGGTGGTTCCCAAATTCGTCCATGGTTCTACACACACGCACATACATACATACACATGCGCGCACACGCACAATTGAATAATAATGAATAAAAAAATAAAAAAAAAGGTTTCAGCTTATCCATTCCTTTCCACCTTCACACTCACTGGTCTTACAATAATTAACTATCTCTTAAAGGTTGAGAGAACTCATATGATAAATAATATGTAATCCTTGTTCCTTTTAATAATGGTAGAGTTCTCCCAAACATGTTCATGATTACTTATTTTATAAATTTCTTACCATATCTAGGCATAATTTTGAAAAATTCAAATTATATTTAGCTGCTCATGCACCCAACCCTTATCAGACTCAGTAGATCACAAACAAATTACAACATGAACACAGAAGGAGGACTTTGTGGGAAGAAGTTTGGCAGGAGAAGATGGGGCTAAAACAGGGTAATAGAGAAAAATAGGATCGATCAAAGCATACTCAGTAAGTATATAAAACTTTGAAAAAGTAACTTTTTTTAATATTTATGCAAAAGAACTTGTATTTGGACCCCCAGATTCTACCTGAAAATTCCAAGTGGATGTGGCAGCCGTCCTATAAATTCTAGCCATGCAAGGAGGAATCTGGGAATCCTAAGAGCACACTGGCTAGCCAGACTAGCCATAATGGCATGCTCTGGGTTTAATAAAATAAAGTGAAAGAGCAATTGAGAATGATTTTCCATGTCACCCTTAGACTCCACAGATATACACACACTCAAGTACACTTGTGAGCTACCTATATAACAATCACATGCAAACATACATATCCATACTCACATACTTGAAATAACAAAAAGAAATTATTTCCTTATCATATGAACTAATTCACATATCCTATTCTTATTCTTATTCTTCTATATTTTCTCCCTTGGTCAAACTTCTTTTTCCTCACCTACCACCTGCCTTGAGATCAGGCATATTCAGGATGTCCTGAGATTGAATGACAGTGAGATAATCTTATGTGAACTTTCTCTCATGATTGGGCCTGTGAGTGTGTAGAATCACCTATGTTCTCATTAATTTGACATCTGAAGATAGGATTCACTCTCAGCTCTCTTCTCTTGGCTAATAGTTCTGCCACATGTCAGTCACTCATGAGTGGTCTTTAGATTAAGCAAGCTGGAGTCAAGATGCCATTCTACAGAAATTTCACAAATCTGCAGTGCACTCATGCTGCTGATTCAGTGTTCTGAAGATCTAAAGTGAGAATTGAAGCCTTTGTAACATGTGCCCACAGAACTCTGTGTAATGTAATTCATTTCCTAAATCATAACAGCGATCTCAAAAATTCAACTAGTTCTTGCAAGTATAAGTGCAAAGGGGATTAATTTAACTATGCATACCAAATTTTGGGTAACTGAGTCCCAAATGCCTGGAGAAATAAACAATCAGGCATTATCTACTTCTGCCACAGTCAGTAAATTACAATCAGTGCTATGCATCAGGTTCTTTTATAGTTCTTATCAATATAACAATATTCCTTGAAGTAAAGAATTTTTATTATAGGAGCTATTTTAGTTACTTATCCTATTGCTGTGGCAAGGTATCTAACAAGAAACAAAACCAAGGGAGAAAGTGTTTATTTCAGCTCACAATTCCAAGTTGCAGTGCATTGTGGCATGGAAATCACAGCAGCAGGAGGTCAAATCACAAACACAGTGAAGAGAAAGAAAAGGAGTAAATGCATCCATACTTGCTTGTTTTTTGAGAGATCAGCTAGCTTTCTCCATCTTTATACAGTCTTGGATGCTTAGTCTAGGGAATGGTCTAATCCACTTTGTTAGAGTCTTCCTCCCTCAATTAAAGCAATCAAGATGACTTCTCGAAGATCCACCTTAACCAAAAGAATCTTCAGATGTGCAGAGAACTACCTCCTAAATGTGAGGTTGACAATATGGGCAATAACCAATCCAAAGGTAGCAATAGCATAAGGAAAACAAATGTAGAAAGTGTGGATTATACTCAATAGAAATGATTGCTGTGATAGCATAAAATCAGAAGGTTTTCAACTGTAATTTTTAAGAGGAGGGAAAAGAATTTTCTGAAAAGAAGACAGAGAGTATCTGACATGTTTGAGAAATAAGGAGATCAATAGCATTAAAACAAAGAGATCAGCCATAGTAGTATGGTACTGAGCAAAAGTGAAGGGGTAGAGACAGATAGCAAGTGCAGATTACATAAGGCTCTACAGAGAAATAGCTCAAATGGGGAATCATTAAATAATTTATTCAATAGAGTAATATAATACAATGTATTTTTAATTTAAAACCCCTGGCTGATAAGGAGAAAAGTGAATGCAGGGATACACACAGACAGGCTACAGACAAGACCCAAGTAGGAAATAATGCAGACTAGGTCAGATGCCAGCACTGGATATTTTAGACATCATCAATTTTATGACATCATCAATTTCAGAGGCAGCCGATGTGATTTTTTTGATAAATCAGATATGGAATGTGAATTAAACAGATCATTCTAAGATGATCTAAGACTTGTGATTTTAAAAAGTTGAAGAATGTAGTTTCTAGTAAGTGTAGTTTCTAAGATGTGGAAAGCTATAAAAGAAGATTTAAGTGATAGAAGTTCAAATGTAGACATATCACACCTGAACAATAGTTAAACATTCAAGCTGAGACCTAGAGTTAAGAGTTCAATATGAGTCACTAATCATAGAGAAGTCAAACATAGAGTGTCTACCTGGATTAGGAAATATTGTGCCATCTACTTTCCCATTTGTTGTATTCTCTTCCTATTTTTTTCCACATTGTCTCACATCTTTTACATTGTTTCTGCCCTATATGTTCTCTTTTGTTTAACCTTATTCAGTTTTTTGTTCTTTGATACTTTTGCACATAAATGAATTCATGTTTTCACCTGTTCTTTCTCAATCACATTACCCTTTCTGTTCCACATCATTTTTTCTCTTTTCTAGCCATTCTTGCCCCTACTTTCACATCTTTCTCTATGTGTTGACCAATAGATTAAACAAGGGATTCTTGTACTGACAGGTGCCTGAGTATTTGCTAGAGCACGAATGACTTATCAGTATCAGTGCATAAATTGTTAAGTAAAGAGCCCTCCCTCCCTTCTTCTGCATGGTATTCATCTTAAACAGTCTCTCAGGAAAGTGTAGTGTCTCTGGAGACCTTCCCACTTCTAATATAAAATACTGATATGTCCACTACTGCATAAGGATGATGAAAGTGGGCATCACTTCGGTGAGTCCTTGGGTGCTACCTCTTTTGATGTATTTTTACTTATACTCTTGCTCTGAGTTTTAAGGTTTACTCTGATAATGTTCATCCTCGTCCTAAATTTATTTGCCTTCTAATTAATGATGTTTATAATGTGGAAAATACCCATGTTCACTGAGATGCTACATGGGAATCTCAAGTGACACTCATCTTTGTATTCTTACAATGTTGTCCAAGCAGCCCTTGCTCCTCCAGATGGTCTATCTGAGGAGGAGCCTGCCTGTGATCTCCTTCTTTTTAACAACTCATTTTTTCTTCCTGTTCCTCTTTAGCTTATTGCAAACCACAAAAATCAACCCCCACTCACCTTCATTGCATCTGCAGAGCTGGTTGCTGACAAAATATCAAGGACGGTGTCCATTGCTTGGATGTGGCAAATGAATCGCTCTGCTAATCACTCTCAAAATATAACTATTGGTCTTCACACACACACACACATGCACACACACGCACACACATACATGCATACACACATACACACACACATGCACACACATATGCACACACACATGCACACACATACACATGTATACACACACATGCACACACAGACGCACATGCATATACACACACAAATATGTCTGAACATTCCCTAAATATGTTATATATCTTTGTATATAACACCATGTTTGTCAGTCAAGTCAGTCTCTACCAGTTAGTGGTAGAATGGTACTAGATGCTATGATAGGCAGGCTCTAAAGCACAAGGTTGTTCTCTTCTAAGTTATACTATGTTCTTTTGAAATTTTCAAACTATTTTTCTATTAACCACATCTTTATTTCTCTTGATTAGTTCATGTCTAACTAAAACTGACAGTGTATGAAGAATCTTACAGTAAAGAAGAACAAATTTGTTTATGTCTTCTTAATGTTGAGGTAATTCCGGAGAACTTGTGACCTACTTTGACATAACTCAGTCACTTATTTATCTGACAAATGGTCCTTTGAGCTCAACTTTGGAAGATTCTGCCCAAGAATGGAAACACTGAGATGAATTAGACAAAATTTACCTAATCATCCCCATAACTACCTTCATGCTTACAGAAATACCCTTGTCTTTCCAGCTCATTCTACTTAGATGCTTAGGAGTAATCATCACTCTTAATGACTGGCCTAGATTTCTGGACTTTGAAAATCACATTGCCTTTAGAAGCAAACTCTGTTAACTGCTAAAGACCACCCAGGAGTAACATTGAAACTGAATGTAGCCATATCAAATTTCCCAGAGTTCCTTCAGGCCCAACTGGCTCACCCAAGACCACCCAGAGTCAGAACAGGAGATCCAGTGGAGTTTTGGGTGGGATTCAACTTCTAAAGAATGTGAGATGTCTTCTCCGGCATTGAGAAGCCAGTTCACACACACAATGGACTTGGATACAGTGTATCATCCCACCAGTTGGCTTCAGGGATGTGTGTGAGGGTCAGCTGTTCTCATCTGAGGCTGAAGGCCTGTGAACTTTAAATTGAGATCTTTCCAAGAATATTATAAAAGCTATCTTTCCAATCTAGTCTCTCCAAAAGGCTGGAGATGCCTATAACTTTGCTTCGTGTATATTTTCTTCATCTAATTCTTAATAAGATGCATCTAATTCAGTGCATTTTACTCAATGTTTTATAGTTTAAAAAATTAACTGCCTAATTACATAAAGTATGGCAGCATGAAAAATATGTTATAGACATGAGTGATAATTAATTGTAAGTGGTTCATTCCAAGTGGTTCACTTATTCAGTTTATATCTTCCCATACATTCAAGGAGCACAGAAAAAAAATTCTACCATAATGATTACATCAGACCAAATCCCATGAACTGAGAGTGGTGGGCTGGGATTTGTTTCTTGTTTTGAAGTCTGAATGCACATGGATGGCAGCTTAAGCTACATTTACTTGCTTGTCTCGAGTAAAAGTAGAATGTGATGGATGAGCACAGTGAACTTTTCCCTCACTAAGAAAGTTTGACCTTTTGAATGCTTATGACCACTGCCTTATTCCAGTCTCTCTAGTAAATCCCTTGAGCAACTTCAAATTGATATTGTTATTTAAAAGAAATTTTTCTTGTGTAAAGAGATACTAACATAGCTACAAGGAGAGTTACCATATAACCTGACCTACAGCTCAGACAAGCCTCCGAACAGCCCAGGAAACTGCTTTTCCTTCAGCCATCCATCACCTCATTGACAGAAAATGTAAGAAAATTCTATATGTGATTCTCTAACTCCCTCAGAAACCAAGAAAAGGGAGCTGCATCAGTTGACAAAATACTTAAAATTTCATCCAAGATACATGACTTAAGGCCCAAGTGATAGTTCTGTGAGACAATAGAAAACACTGCTAGATCTATCTCTGGAATTAACCTAATAGTCATTTGTCAACCACCATATGGAATCACTTATGCCAAACTGAGCCATCAATTAAATCAGAAAGCCCTTCCTTTTTACATTATTGATTATGAAAAAGAAAACCTTATACAAACAAGGAAAAGGAAACTGCATGATTGTACCTGGTTGGTGCATTGCCATGAGTTTCCTCAGTTCTGTGAATGAACACTGACTGTCATAGCCTCCAACACTTACCACTGCCCTGCAACACCAGCTATTACAAATTCCACTTGCACACCACCAGCTAGCAGATGACAGAGCAATCTCCCTAGTTTTGTCATCTGTGTGTCCTGCTCATTGCCAGAACATTTACTTCTGCTAATTCTGCACCATTGGAATGATGACTAGACATTTACAAGCCATTTTCTTTGGCTGACCATTTTGTTTTTAAACCTTTAATGGAGCATCTGTAACTACTGTTTTACTGAACTACTTTCAAATGTAGTTGTGTTTCCAGTAATCCATGACAGTTTTAAAAGTTTGAAGAGACCAGGAGTTTGAGACAATAATAAACCAGATGTGTTTCCTTAGGATTTGTTAGCATCTTGCTAAACTATGTTAAAGAGGAAATTCAGGAGGAAAACATCAAGTCAAGCATCAATAAATCCTTGCTAGACATATATAACTGCATGTCAAGTGAAGAAATAAAAATAGCCAATTCTCATTATGCAATGACCACATATGTTTATAAATAAATGTATATAATGTATATAAAGTGAATCATTTTAAAATATTTAGACTATTACAATAGACTATTACTGAAAAAGTATTAACTTACTTATCTAATTAATAAATACTAAGCAACTACCGTACACAAGACATTGCTTTAGATTTATAGGATTCCTTAGTTCTCAAGATGCATGATTTCAAATGCTGCCATTTATCCTGGGGGAGGACCGAGAGCAGACAAGAGAGAAAAATGAATAAGTAAATGATGAACCCTTCTGAAGGTGATAACTTTAACTGAAGAGAAGTAGGCAGAGAAGAGAAAAGTTGCCTCAAAGTACAGGTCTTGGAAAAGGTTGACATGTGCAGCAGAAATTCATTGTCAGTATACTCTTTGGCATAGTGACATTGGAATAAATAGAAATATAAAATTATAGATAAATGTTAATGATTAAATATGGTGGTCCAAAAATCAACACAATGATAAAACCACAGCTTTGATATTCAAAGCTTAAAATCTATCATTAAGGTATCAGAGAACAAGGGAGATGAAAAAAAATAGTCTCCTGCTTAACTTCTTCTCACTTTTTTCCTCCCAAGGGCTTCTTTCCCGGAAATCCCTTCTTCCTCACTTGCTTTGCTGATCAGTTGTTCCCTGACAAATTCATATAATAGAATGGGCAAAAGGGCCCATTAAGTAAGAAGGACTGAGGGAATAAAAAGACTTTAAGAGAGAGAAAGCAAAGAAAGTAAATTGTATGAAGGTCAAATAATACTAATGTGGGAAAATATAAGGAGAGGAAAAAGAAAATGTGATATAAAAAAGGATGGGTGTAGGACAGCTAACACAGAAGACATATGATAGAAGCCACATAGAAAATTGTTATTCTGTTATCTTCTCAAAAATACAATTTAAAAAAGGAAATTGTTATTCACAGTTTTCCCAACCACAAATTCCAAGTTTTCTTGATACACAAATACATAATAAACAAGGAAAAGCTACAAATGAAAGTAAAATGCAATTCAAAATTAAAATATGATGTGACAAAAATTCTTATTCTCATAAAATGAGGAAATGATTGGAGAAGTCAATTTCTTCAGACGTTTCACATAAAAATTGGATATGTTGGATGCATTGATTAATTCCCCCATGGAACAGCACACATTAGCACAAGCTGAGAGATGTGACTCAACAGACATTGTTTTCTCTTAGTACTGGGGGCAAAAGAATAAATTCAAGGTATTCACAAGCTTTCTAAGCACTGTTTTTTTTCTTAAAAAGTCTATTCTGGGCTGAAGAGATGATACAAAGGTTAAATATTTTGCTTCACAAGCAAAAAGACTTGACTTGGAATCCCCAGATCCCACATAAAAATGTTGGGTAGATATGTCAAAGGCCTGTGATTCTAGAGAAACCATACAGCAAAGCAACAAACAGATAGAACAATCCAGAACGATTATTGATGTAACCTTTGGCCCTCCATAGGCACACACACGCTCAAGTGATCTCTTATGTACATACACACATGCAGATAAAAAGTAAATTCCATTCCCCTCTCTAAAATTTTGGTGTTTGTCGTTTGACAGAAATCCTTACATTGCCTTGGTTTGTCGAGAGTGATAACATGGTTTTCCCTTATATTTCTAGGTCCATATTTTCTTCTTTTGATAAAGAAGATATTGGTCATTGTTGGGACTCACCCGTCATTGACTTGACTACATCTGTAGACTTGGTTTGCAAAGTAGGTCATATTTTCAAGAACCAGGGATTGGCGCTTGTGATCACATTTCAAAATTATAGATAACTATTTCCTCACAACTGTAATAAAATCAGGGCTGAACTTGCGAGCAGGTAAAAACAGGTTGAGGACTCAGAAGACTATATTCTTCTCATTCTTCTCACCAGTATACAAACAGCACAAAACTGGAATCATCATTCAAACATGATGGCTGCTCCAGTTTCTCTTCATGTTGTGTTTAAATACAGAACCAAACAGCTTGAGAGAACAAGGAGTCATCCTTTCTCCTCTTCTTTTTCATTCTTTCATTCTCAATACATGATTTTATAATGTCTTCAAGTTTAATAACCATGCTGAGATTACTAATGGAAGAAAATATAAGGTGATTGTCCCCAACACAACTGTGCTATTGGACAACACTACCTTAATAAAAGCACACAGTCAAAGTAGACATTTCTCAGAAGATAGTCAAATGCCCAATACACATGTAAGGAAATGCTCAAAGGACTAGGGAAGTGGATCAGTTGGTATTTGTCTTATATTTAAGCAAGAATCCTGAGTTAGCTCTCAAGAACATATGTAAAAATAAATAAATAAGCTTATTACTGGAAATATACCTTTGCACCTCAGCAATGAAAAGATAGAGACAGATTGGTGGAGTTTATTGCTCATTCAGACTGGATTACTTTGTGAGTTCCTTCACAGTGAGAGATCCTGCCTCAGTAACAACCAAAATAAGGTGTATGAAGTAGGATGTTATGTGATGATAGCCAAAGCTGCCTATAGCCAAAGCTGCCTATTCGTAAATACACATACGTACAAAAAAAAAATAGGTCAAAGATCTGTAATTTGTATTCTTCTCCTTATGTATGCTGACTGGAAGCTATTCTCTATGTATAATTTTTTTCCTTTCCTCTAATCAAAGAAAAATGAAAATAAAGATAAAAGGAGGCTACTACCTGAATAATCTTAATTTGAAAAAACATTAATTAACATTAAGTTTATATAATTTTAATATAGTATAGTTAAACTTATACTGAAATGCATTCTTTAAACACAGAAAGGTAAAGTGTCAGAGATTTTCTCCATGTTTTATAGTTGAGAAATTCTGTTAGAAACCTGTATTTAACATACACATGATCACATTATTCAGGAGATTGAGGCAGGACTGGAATCATAGGTCCAAGTCTAACCTGGTATACCTACTGAAATAGTATTGCTATTTCAAGAAAAAAAAATATATATACACACACACACTTTATCCAGCTATTTCAATCTGTCAATGTAAGAAAATCCCAGTTCCAAAACACTGCTACTTACATCGCCTTGAATTGTTTCTTGAGTGTCACTGTCCATGTGGGAAACCAAGTTGCTAGAGTGATGATGAGCAAGAAACAGAGAGCCGAGATTTCTTCAGAAAAAGCTTTCTCAGTAAAGCTGTCAGTTAGAGGTACAAGGAAAATATTTTAATTGATTATTATCCCAGTAAATTCAGCCAACATTTTAAAATAAGTCTTACTAGAACTGTATGCCTCTCACTGGCAACCTCAAACAACAATAGGATTATTTAACAAAAAATGAAATATGTTGTAAGTTTTGACCAACAGAAATATATGCATTTGTGGACCTAGTGCTATTATCTTTCTATTCCTTGACTTGCAATTTTTCAGTTTAGGACTTCTGATTCTTTTACTATTTAAAATATTTCTTTCTGACTTTCAGTTACCTTTGCTTTTTGTTTTCCTTTTTCCATAACTAGTACCCTTCCAAATCCCTATTCAAAATGATAGCATCCTTGAGTTCCTTGACACTTCTCACATGTATAACGTGTCCTATGTGTAAAGAGATGTTCTCTTATTTTTCAAGGGATGGGTCAGATCAGTAATATCATAAACACAGACGTAGAGACTGGGGATCTGACCTGCTATTTATATACACAATCACAATTACATATGTAATTGTGCAGAGAGCTTTAGTTAGAGTGTAATTTTAGTTTTCTATTCCAGTTTTTCCTCCATTCTCCTGTTCTTTTTTTTAACATATCTTCTTTTATAAAATGGTACTTTCACCACACCAAGAAAATTAACAAAGTGACTGGCAAGTGTTTTCAGAGGTATCTGATGCCTGAATTCCATGATCATTGCATGGTACAGAATACCACAATGACGTCGGCTTGGATCAGTGGCATTGTTCCTAAGTTTATAGATGGTATGGCTTGTGTTATCTGTTTCTCTACCTTATCATCTATTTCTAAGGAAATATAGCTGCAGTTTTGGAAAATGTACTATATGGTTAGCAGAGTTCGAAAACTGAAGAAAAATAATCCCCTAATATTTTTTCTGTCCTGCTCTTCCCTTTCCACTGAATATTAGCTCCTTGTGGATCCATGAGAATAATCCCAGCACAACTAAAGAAATAAGTCTGAACAACACACTAATCACCTGAAGAAATAAAATCAAATTTTCAATGAGAGGGATAAGTAGATACAACTCAGAAAGCACACCTATATTTTCTCTTGAATTCTGTTTTTTTAGCAAGTTCTGTGACTGTGCATTATACAACACAACAAAAATGATAAATTTGCACAGGAAAAAATAATTCACTCATTTATTTATCAACTCAAAAATATTTATTGAGAATCTAGTCTAAGATATACTATATACACTCCAAAATAATAAAAATAGTATATGAACCACATAAGTATGGTTCATAACTTCATGAAACTTATTATGTAAGGGAGATTTACCAATGCAAAAATTAAGATTTAAATAAACATGGTAAATGATACAATGTTGAGAGCATGGAGAATGAAAGATTTAAAACCAAATATTCCATATCCAAAGACAATTACAATTCACTATTTATTAAGTGCAATTCAAGTCTTTCAAGAAGGCATTTAATCACAAATAAGCATGATATTATTCTAATGATAATCTGAGACCTGCTTAAAATGCAGATCCTTAATCTTGACTCTGTAATAAGCTCGCACTGTATTAGTTATAATGTAATTATATAATAGCATTACATTTGTGGTATCTTTCTAAATATGAAGAAAATGCTAAGTGTTATTTCAAACATGAGTTTTGAATAACTCTAAAAATCATACAAAATATATTGAGCATAAAAAGAGTGGTCTTCTAACTTCCTTGGTCTACTTAAGTTATAGGTACTTAATAAAAAGCCAATCACAGTTCATCAACATGGTAAGAACACAGCAACTAATGGAAGTTTATTTGAAACTGATGATGAAATTATATTATCCTATAAGTTGGCCAGTACTTCAGTATGGTGATACAACAGATATCACACTTTCAAATTATCCACTTAAATTCCTTGTTAAGAAATGCAAGTGTTTGTTTCTAACAATTAAAAACAATAATAAAATGAAACAGCTCACAAATTACTTCTTGCTATTCACCAAATACAGAAGTTTTTTGGTTTGTTTGCTTGATTAATCATTCATTTGCTTGACAAAGTCTCACAATGTAGCCTTGCCTACTGCAAACTGATGACATTTAGAACAGGCTGACATTCATACTCCTCCTGTCTTTATTTTTTTTATTGAAAGTTAACCAATAAACCTTAGCAAGACTATTGCCAAACAATACCAGACAATGATCTTTTGATTTGATACAATCATCTGATTTCCATTGCAAGCATCTCAGCTTTGGGCTATTTGAAAACAGCAACAATTACACAGAAAGAACACAAAGGTTATCAACTGACTTCAGCAAACTTTCCACTGGAATTTTATTCTAATTATTAAGATAACCAGCCATGGAGACAGATGATAATAGATACCCAAAGATTAGCCAGCCGAGTTTACATGATTTGAAACATCCTCCACTTCCACAGTGAGAGTGAAGTCTAATGAAATTTAGTATGGAGACATTCCAGAGTTGTAGTACTAGCTGAACAAAGTAATCCTGTGTTGATGTATGTCTTCCTTGTCTTTCATACAGTACAGTATCTACTTCACAGATGATGATTTAACTAATGGGGCTGCATGGAAAGTAGTGTGGATTACTTCCCTGTGGAACTATCAACCTCAGTCCCATGATCACCTGAATGTGAGGATATATTTGTCATGATCAGCTTTACATCAGTTCCTACAAAATACCATTCAGTGTATCCCTCCCATCTTATCTTCGAAAGAACTACAAACCCTGGAAGCTAGTCTAACAGTAGATTCAGCCAAACACATTCTAGAGCAGATAATGCCAAAAAATTGTGCTCACAGTTCCCAAGAGATTAGTTGTCAGCTGGCCAGGGAATGCATTTCTGTGGGCCAAGCCACAGAGAAATATTCTTATCTAGTGTATATTTATTTTACTGTTTGGTTTATTATAACTGTGAACCAAATTTCCCTTTCTTCATGAAATGTTAATATTTGAGTTCTGATTGGTGACTGGAAATCTCTGCCATAGAAGTGATTTTTAAAAGATCAGCAAAATGAAAAATACATACTATATCCAGATATTTTGGCTTACTACATTTCTAAATCTATACTTTTATAGATAACCTCAAACAATATTTATAATATAAAATGTTAGAAACTGAAAAACTTATTTCTTAAGTACATTTCAATGAAAATGTTCTAAGTTTTAAATCATGTAATGTGTTGTATACAACTATTTTTACTTGATTCATGACATAAGATATTGCAGGTAACAAATATTCACAATGTTGTTTTTAGAGGCAATAGAGATAGTTCAGAGCATAAAGCACTTCTTTTCAAGTGTAACTAACATTTGGCACCTTAGTATAAATCTGGGCATGCTGATTGGGGATCCTAGTGTAAGCTGGCTAGTCAGTTAAGCCACTTTGTTAGACCTGGATTCATATGAGAGAGCCTACCTCAATAAATAAAGTAAAGAGTGACAAAGAAACACATCAGATTTCAATCTCTGATATCTACATTCATAGACACACATGTGCATCCATACCTACACTCACATGTGTCAGGATACATGGGTGCCCACTCAGCAGACAACATGAATGCATATATATATATAAAAGAAACATAATGACATAAAAATGCAATTATATTTGCATAATTTATATTGTAGGTTAAATTTTCACATATTTGGTTTGATATAAAACATTTTCACTAAGCTTATTGCTTTACATAATAATGAATAAAAAGTATATTGTTTTTAATTCCTTACTGTTTTCTATTTTAAACATAAAAATAAGTTAAATTTACTCAGAAGTAACAAAATAACTAGAACACTTTTTTTCCATTCATAGCAACTTAAGAAATTTCAGGGGCTGGAGAGGTGGCTCAGTGGTTAAGCCACTGCCTTGCAGGCAGAAGGTCCTGAGTTCGGATCCTAGACCCCACGTATAGACGCCGGGCAGAAGTGGGGGCAGCCCGCGTTTCTGGTCCTGGTAGGGCGGAGCCTGTAACTCCCAGGGCAGAGAAAATTAGAAGGTGGAGGAGGTCCATGGTGGTTCCCGAATTCGTCCGTGGTTCTACACACACACATACATACACACATGCGCACACACGCACACATGCACAATTGAATAAATAATAAAAATTTAAAAAATTAAAAAACGAAATTTCAACATATAAATTTGCTTTCCTTTCTAATAGCAATACATGGAAAATGATAGTGCTAACAGCATAAGAACACAATCATAATTGTGAATGAATTATGAAACAATAAACAGTGTGCTAAGGAATTTAGAGATGCTGAAATAAATTCTCCAGAATAATTTCTGGGACACCAATTAGTGTGGAAGAGAGGAACTTTATGCACCAGTAGGCTGGAGCTGAGAATACTCTCCAAAACTCCAGCCTCGAGTTTAGTTTGCTTTTTATTTTTACACTAAAGCAGAGCACAGGTGGAGCAAGTAAACAGGACTTTCCAACAGCATACACAATTGTTACTAAATAATAGCAGGGCAGGATGACCCCAAACAGGCCATGGCCTATGACTTTTTATCAGGCATCAGGCAGGTATAGACCATTTGGGTTGGGTGGGGTTTTTGAAATTTCTTACTCAATTGCCTTTGGGATTTCAGTAATTTTTCATCTTAGCTTATATTTGACACTAATTTAACAGTTTATATTTTTCTATGTCAGTAACAACAATAAGATGTTGATGAGGAGAATCCTTTTTCTACAGTAGTGCTAGCTACCCCAACATAAACTGCCCTTCAAGTATCTAGGAAGGCAGTATACAATATATAGTACATTAGTTACACTTGCCAATAAATTATGAAAACATAAGGATTACTTCATGTGGTGGATTGGAATTGAGACAACTTCTTTGCATGTAGACACAGTTATTGGTCCAAAGGAAAGCAAACACCTCCATGCCCTGAAAATCTACTTTCTAGGCATTATTGTCTTTTCTATAGCCTTACTTTTTTAAGGTAGATAATAACTTCTGACAAGAAGCTTCTACCTAGAAGACTACACCACACACCCCCATTGACAAATAGTTAAATGTGATGTAACCAAGAAAGACTTCAGAACATTTTGATGGCTGTGAGAGGGCCCCCCTTCAGGATATGGAAAAACAATAAGTAATAGCTGAGGGAGGAGACTTATAACAGGAGAGCAGTTAAAAGGGGGACTGCTGAGCAATAGAGAAGTCAGGGAGAGAGAGAACCCAGAGCAGTCTGTCTGAAGAAGATTTTGGAGCAGTCAAGTGTGAAAGACCCTGCTGAGAAGCCAAGAACTCTGGAAGAGTTCCCAGGTCACAGGAAATATGAGACAGATCCCAGTACCAACCCAACAGTGGAGAGTCTCACTGATGGTATTTCTGTGTGAATTAGACAGGACATGGTGACATGGTCTTGTTTTGTATATATGTAAATTCTGTCTTTAGAGTTCTACTGTTTTTCTTTCATAGCTCCATATTTCCACATTTAACTTGACACTAATAATGAAAAGAAATGTTTCTTTACTTGAAACTCAGTGCTCAGCAAAAATCAACTCCAAATGGATTGAGGACTTCAATGCTGAACCAGAAAATACAAAACTTCTAGAAGAAAAAATAAAAAATGCCTTGAATCAATTGGCCTCAGCCAACATTTTCTCAAAAGGACCCCAAAGGCATAGACAAACATTAAACAAGTGCGACTATATGAAATTAAAAACACTTTTGCCTAGCAAAAGTGATTGTTAATCGAGCTAAAAGGCAAACTACAGAATGGGAGAGGATTTTCACTAACCAAATATCCATATAAAGGACAGAAGTACATAAAGAACTTGAAAAACTAAATATCAAGTACATAAACAACCCCATTAAAAATTGGGCTATAGAGCTGAAAATAAATTTTTCACAAAACAAAATTCAAATGCCTAACAAATATAAAACAAAAGATTGTTCTACCCTCATAGTCATGGGAAATGCAAATTAAAACTACCATGAAATCATATCATCTCACTCCAGTCAGAATGGCTGTGATCCAAAGCACAAATAACAGCAAATGCTGGAATGGATATAGAGAGATGGGACCATCAAACATTGTGGGTATGATTGTAAACTCACACAACCCTTTCAGAGATCAACTTGGAGGTTCCTATGATAGTTAAAAATTTAAATTCCATACAACCCAGTGGTACCATGACTGGACACAGAACAATGTTCATAGTAGCCCTTTTCTCAACTGCAAATAAATGGAACTAAGCTAGATTTCTAACAATTGACAAATGGTTAATGAAAATGTGTTACATCTATACAATGGAATACTATTCAGTTGTCAGGAAAGGTGAACTAAAGAAATTTGCCAGTAAGTGGATAGAATTAGAAGAAATCATACTGCATGAAATATCCTAGAAGCAGAAAGACAAATGCTGTATGTTCTCCCTTATAAGTGGAACTTAGCATTAAATCTTCAGTTTGATATAATCAAACAGAAACTCTTACAACAAACACCCACAAACCCAAAGGAACACAGCTTGGATCCAAAAGAGCAGAAACCAAAGGATATGTGTAAACAGTTAAAAAGAAGACTTTTATAGAAGAAAAGTCTTAATGGAGAGGGAAGATCTGGAAAAGGACACAGTAGAAAGTGGGGGTAGCCTCCAGATAACTAACCACCTGCTTACTAGCCCCTAACCATCCCCCAATGACAGGGAACACATGTCCATCAATGAAAACCAGTCTAAACAACAGTGGATGGGGTGAAACTGACAGTAGGCAGAATCAGATACAATACTAACCACAGACACCAGTGTCATGGTTTGAAATGTGTCCCCCATAGTCTCATGTGTTTTGGAAGGAATGGCACCTTTAGGAGGTGGTGGAGCCTTACTGGAAGAAGGCAGTCATAGAGGGTTGGCTTGAAGTGGATCAGTCCTCTGACTCCGTGACACAACTGCTTTAGTAATTGGCAGTCTAGTAGCTCTCAGCCTCTCAAATGGTTGTGACTTAGCCTGCCTCAGCTTCTGCCTCCAGCCATGCTGCTTCCACCATGAAAAATAGTATATCCCCTCAGGAACTGTAAACTAAATAAATCTCCCTTTTAAGTTGTTTGAGCTTCAATGATCTCTCACAGCAAAATAAAGAGTAACCAGTACAGAAATTGGTACCAAGAGTAGGATGTTGCTATGAGACTAAGATAATCCAGTATCAAAAAGTAAAGTTGCCGTTTATGAAGTTGAAAGAAGTTGGTATCCAGCAGTATGACCAATACTGTAATGTGCCTAGTGTGTGTGTGGAAAGCCTTTGTGTCTTGGGGATGAAGACAAATGGGCCTTTCTTATGAGAGTTTGGAAGACAATAGCTGTTAGAGACACAGGCAGTGGAAGCCCAGATTGTGATAGTCCAGAGTTGAACAAAGACTGTGTTTAGAACTGGATGAGTCTCAAATGGAGCCATGTGTTGGCAGAAAGTTTAGTAAAGTTTTGCTCTCATCCTGAGAGTTTGCCTAAGCAAGTCTTTACTGTGTGACATAACAACGTTTTAGCACTCCTGTTCAGAATTATAAAAAAAGAACAAGGCATCAACCAGAAAGAAGCAAAAACTGTGACGTCTGATGAGAAAAAAACAAAAAGAGTTAAACCAGCAAGAAATAGACAACAAAATATCAATATCGATTATTATTTAATGGAGTAACTCCATTAACAAATCAAAGCTTGCTCTTTATTTGGGTTATAGGACAGGCCCTAGCCTAAAGCCAAGATCATCAGGGGAGACTACTACCCATAAGAACACAAATTCTTTTTAGAAAAGGAGAGCTAAAGGGTGGAGCCCCAAAGGACAGGATTCTTTCTCCTCTGAAGCAACTGCCCAAGATGGAAAGAGATTTTTTCCTGCAGTCAGCATGAAGAAACTGAACAAGCTGTGGGTCATTTGGGCCAATCTCCAATTCAACATTATAACAGAACTAACAAAGTCATTCACATGGTTCTTGTTTTAAAGGCATCAAAGATGCAAGAGGGAGAAAGTCATGGATCCCTCCTCCATGCTTTTAAAGAATGGCAGAATGTGTCCAACAGTTGACCAGTGGATAAGGAAATTGTGGTACATCTATACAATGGAGTACTACTCAGCCATCAAAAATGATGAATTACTGGAATTTGCCGGGAAATGGATGTCATTAGAAACAATTATATTAAGTGAAGTATCCCAGACCCAGAAAATTAAGCGCCGTATGTACTCCCTAATAGGTGGTTCCTAGTACCAAACCCACCCAGCCCACTTTGAGACACTCATAGGTAAATCTATGTATTACCTACAGTAATTGCAAGGATTATGAACAGGAGGGATGGGGTTGGAGGGCCACACCAGAAACAAGGAGAGAAGTGACCATGTTACAGTAGAGAAAATAGGCCTCCATCAAGGACTGCAAGTAAGTAATGTGACACCTGGTTAAGTTCATAGACGTTCGTTCCTGATCATTTACAACTAAGGGGGTATGATCTCACCAGAAGGGGAGGGCACATAGTCTGGCAGATAAAAAGTAACCATTTTGCAAATGGGTGATTAACTCCTCCCTCACTGAGGTTTCCAACTTTTATTACATCTACCCTTGAATGTGCTCTTATAATAAGACTCCAGTTTAACAGCTTTTTGTCTCTGGCCAGGGGGTGACATACAGTGCCCAGCAGGATGGAGTGAAGGGCATTGCAGGAGCAGCAAAACTGCAAAAGAAAATCAACAAACCACAATCCAGAACTTCAGAGACTGTATATCAACCACCTAGAACTAGGCCAGCTTAATCTCTCCTCATCTTGAAGCTCAGGGAAATTTGCGAAAGAGGGGGCAGTAAGAGTGTAAGAGCAAAAGGATGGGAGGAGCAATGATATGCAAGATACTCCACACAAGTTAGGGTCAAAGCAATCATAATTGGACTTTGCATGCCCTGCGCAATGTCCAACACACTATTGACCTCACAAAGTCTAGCACCTGCTAAAGGCACCAAGATCCTTGGAGGCAAGGGATTGGCAGCCACAGTAGTGTTCCTATGCTTATGGGGAACACTGGAAAGGGTTCAGGGAAATGCCACTGGGTCCTTGTATGTCATCGGAGAGGAGGGCCCAGAGGACAGTCAGGCATGCACATTAAAGGACTCTCTGGGAATTGGGGTGGGAGGCACTGGGGGATGGGGAAGGAGGAGTGAGGGGAGGGGGAGCAGGGGGTTTGGGGAGAGGAGGAGAGAGGGAGGGAACCGGTGTACCTGTTAAGTTTGTATGAGCGGAAATAATAATAAAAAATGTTAAAAAAAAGAATGGCAGAATAAGCCTAGTTTAGAGGCTCAAGAAGGGCAGTTTATGCTGTGGTGTTAAAACCTGATTTGCCATTAAAAAGCAAAGATGTTAGAGATGGCCAAGTTGACATGGACGTCTGCCAAGGAGAACTTGTGAGGAGCAAGCCCAACTGATGTGTTCTATGGACAGCTGTATTGGAGGAGTAGAACCCAAGCCCTTTGAAATTGAGATGACTTCAACAAATGGCTTAACTGTGGACATGGAGCCTCAGGCTTTATAGTTGGTCCTTCTTGTTGTCAGTCTCAGTTGTAGACCAACCTTTCATGGATATGTCCTCATTCTTCTCTTTTGGAATAGGGAATGTTTATTCTGTACCATTGTGTGTTGGAAGTATGTAAATTGTCCTTTGGTTTTACAGAAACCTTTGGTTTTGGCTTTGAACTTTGGGCTTTTAAACTGTATTGGGACTACTGATGTAGTTGAAACTTTTAAAGTCAGACTGAATATGGCTTACATAATGAGATGTTAATGAGCCTGACCAGGGGTGATATGTCATAATTTGGAATGTGGCCCCCCAAAGTCTCATGTGTTTCAGCAGGTCATGGCACCTTTAGCAGGTTGTCTCTTGCTGGAAGAAAACAGTCATAGAGGGTAGGCTTTGAGGTGGATTAGTCTTCCCCTACTTCTGTGAGAGATCTGCTCTAATAGCTGGCATTCTAACAGCTCTCAGCTTCCCAAATGAATGTGACTTATCCTGTCTCTAGCTTCTTCTGCCAACCATACCATTTCTGCCATAAGACAGTATTTCTCTTCTGGAAGCATAAGCTAAATAAATCTCCTCTTTCTCCCTTTAAGTTGCTTGAACTTAAATGATCTCTCACAGCAACATAAAGAGTAACCAGTACAATCAGAGAATAAACTTCCATCTAAACATTTCTCATTTTATCTCTGGATAAGAAAAGATTTCAACACCCAAAGAAGACACAGCCTAGTTCAATGGAAGAATAGCAAAATAGACAACAGCGAACAAACAGTATGTAGAGAACCAATAATCTTAAAACTTTCAGCCCAAATCAAGCCAACTGAAATCAAATCTCTTCTTGTTCTAAGGCTCAGTGAATCTTTTGAAAGGTGGCCAATAAGATTGTTAGAGCCTAAAGATGGGGAGGTCCACCACTGGCCAAGGCATTCCACTCAAGGCAGAGTTGCTGCATCCAGGAATTCACTGCAATGAGACTTATCCTCACTAGACTTGTACAATGGTGGACGTATCAACATTCCCCTATAAACTAGGAGAAATAATTACATGAAGTGTAAACCTTAGGTACTAGAGCTAGACAGGTGAAGGGGAGTGCCCCATCAGTGAGTCTACCCAAGGCAGGGCCACTTAATCTGCCACAGAGACCTAACTCCATACCAATACAGACAACCCAAAAGGAACCCTATGGTCCACACAAGCAGACAGACCGGAGGATGGGTGGGATAGGAGAGTGCGTGAGGAAAAGGGAAGGCAAGGAGGGAGGAAGAAAGGGAGACAGAAACAACAACTCATGCTTGTGAAACTAGAAAAAAAAAGAAGCTCAGTGCTCAAGAGTCTAGAATAATAAGTGAATCTGGCGAACTATAAAAATAAAATAGATAATAGATAAATATTTATTACAGATGGATAATTATAATTGTTTCTAGAAAAGTCAAAGAAAACAAATACAACATAGTAAGATTTAGACATAATCAAATTATACCTCTTAATCTTTGAAAATAATAACTCATTGACTAACATGTACTTCTATAAATAAAAGAATATTGTGAGCAAATTTCATTATCCATATTAACTAAGTTGAAAGTTGGCCAGATATGGCTTTCACAAATTATACTAAAGACAATACAGATCTTAGAATTTATAGAGAGAATCTAATGAGGGAGACATGGCTGTATGTTTTCATTTGGGTATTAAGTATCTATCAAAGATCCTTGTATTTAAGGTTTAGTCTACTGTTTGGTGCTACTGTGAGAAAACTGAAGGTATAAGGGGTGGACCTAGTGGGAGATTTTAAGGCACTGGAGGCATAGATACACTTAAAAAGCATTTCCTTCCTTCCTTCCTTCCTTCCTTCCTTCCTTCCTTCCTTCCTTCCTTCCTTCCTTCCTTCCTTCCTTCCTTCCTCCCTCCCTCCCTCCTCCTCTCCTTCCCTTCATCCTTCACTTCTTTCCTTCCTTCCTTCCTTCCTCCCTTCCTTCCTCTTTCTGTCTCTCTGTCTCTGTCTCTCTCTCTTTATTTTACTTTTCTGTCTACTTAGTGAATCATTTTGTGCTTCTACATGTTCTGACTGTAATTTGCCATCACCATCCCAAAACAACAGACACCATCAGTCATAGACTTGTTTTCAAATTCTGAGATACAAGAAATTTTGCTTCTTTATAAGTTGATAAAGCATTTTTGAGTGAAGGGATTTGTCACTATTTTTTATTTAGAGTTGTTTACTTTTGTAAACATATATTATATATATATTGTTTTAGTGTTCCATACATGAATATAGTGAGTTTGTGATAGTTTAGTGTTGCTTATTTAAATTCATCAGTTTTGTCCTGTTGATACTGACATTTTAAATTCATCAGTTTTGTCCTGTTGATACTGACAATTCTCCATGCAACTTCAACAAAACTCAATTATTAAATCACTAGCCAAGTATAATTAGGCAAAATCATTTCAAATTCTTTTTGTCATACTATGATGAATCCATGCATACAACAAAAATAAGAATTAACTGAATGCCAAGTAGTAGAGAATGCATAATCAATATTTTCTTTACTTACAGTAGTTTTTTCACTCCTCTACATATATCATTTGAAATTGTACATTATCATTTGAAATTAAGTAATAATATACTCCACAAAAGTAGCTTTAGTATATGAGCACTGTAATTTTATTCTCACATGCTGATCCAAGGGCCACATATGCTAATGCTAATTTTAGTTCTACTTTTAATATGAAATAATGGAAATGTTATATGTGCATCATGAAGATGACAAATTGTAGTATACTCATGCAGCATAAAATTATACTGTAATAAAAATAAGTTAACAAAAACCACATGTGCTAACAGAATGAATGTTTGGGAAATAACATTAGGAAAAATACCTAGACTCAAAGGATCACATACTACATGATGCCTTGTTTATACAACTCAAAGAAAAATAAAACTTGTACTAGCCTTCTAAAGCTTTGTTATCATTTCAAGGGCTCATTATAATACAAATAAAATGTCAATGCATTGATCAATGATAAATGTCATTGTATCATAAACAAAGAACTATAATTCAATCCTGTGTTCCTACAAGTCTGTTAAAACACAGAACTGGAGGGCTGGAGAGGTGGCTCAGGGGTTAAGCCTCTGCCTTGCAGGCGGAAGGTCCTGAGTTCTGATCCTAGATCCCATGTATAGACGCCACCAGGCGGAAGCGAGGGTGGCCTGCGTTTCTGGTCCTGGTAGGGCGATGCCTGTGAATCCCCAGGTAGAGTAAACAAGGAGAAGATGGAGGAGGTCCATGGTGGTTCCCGAATTCGCCTGTGGTTCTACACTCACACACACACACACACACACACACAATTGAATAAATAATAAAAAAATTTAAAACACAGAACTGGAAAGAATAAATGAATAAAAAGATGAAAAAATTAATTATTTGGTGTAAACATATTTATACCTTTCAACAGGGAAAATGTTAGCATAATTATCAGAGAAAATAAAAGATAATACCAAAACATGGGTTCATAAACATGAAATTTTGACCTATTGTCTAAAAAAAGAAAGATAATCTTCTGATACTATTGAATTTTTTTCAGATGCTACAAATTTTGTAATAATTGACCCTTCTAAAATTAATGACTTAATTTCATTTTGTCTATACTAACCTTTCATGAATGCACCTAGCTAATTCTCCAGCTTATACAAATGTACCCTGTTCATAATTAGCCTTTTACACATGTATGCAGCCTGTATTCTGTCTTAAATGAATGCACCAAACACAATTTTGACATGGCATAATTGTTATTTACAATAATCATAATATACTTGCACTATTGATCAAATCATGTATTCTAACATAAATGAGAATCTTATTGACAATGAATATATAAGTATAAAGGTACAAATAAAATAGAGAAAAGAGGGAGAAGAAGAGGAAGGACAGCTAGTGACGTCAATATAATATTTAATATTTTTTATTTTAATTATATTTGATGATGTTAGAAAAATTCTCTGAATTATTAAATTATGATGTAATCAAAATAAGGTAGTAAAATAATACTGTAACTGAAACATGTATCAATGATCCATGACAGTATGAAAATGATACAGCACAATGCCTTAGATAAAGATTAGTATCAAGTTTTAATTAATAAAAAATTTAACTAAGAATTAAAGATTAAAAAACGTTGTTATAAATACATAAAAAATTCAAGCAACTCTCTTTTGAAATGATTGTAGCAAGAAAGACCTTTAAGTCAAGATACTAAAGTTTCTTTATAAATCCTCTTCCATCAGCTACTACTTTTTTCACTTGGAGGAGTCACTTCTATCTCAGTAAATGAATAGATAAGTAAATAACATGACACCAACATAAAATGCCTTGTGTCAAACTTTGACCCTTCAAGTGACTATTGAATGCTGTAGGCTTGTATCATATGGTCTAATCGATGTTAACTTTACTCCTGTCAAGATAATGTGATACTGCATCATGATGTAGATTGATACTTATCTTCCTTTGCATGAAAAAATCCTAAGTAAACTTCTAAGTGGAAGTGAAGGAAGTTTTTCCAATGACTTGTAAAATGTTTATAAGCAGCACTATAAGTGAGCTGACCTGTCAATGTCAGTAACAGGGAAGGAACAAAAAGAGCAACCAAGAGTCCTGGAATCATTCAAGCTAATTTATAGCCAGAGTACAACTGAAATTTAGAGATCCCTCTGGGCTGCACAGATGGCTGCTCAGCACTGTGAACAGCACTGCTGAGAAGTCTAAACACACCCAAATAATGCTCCAATTTCAGGCTGGTTCAGTGAACCTTGAAGTGACGGGATAGGTAGCAGAGATCTGACTCCCTTGAAGAAAGAGTCCCATTTTGTCCCTAGTTAACCTTGTATGAAGTATGCTTTGCTTTCTGCTTAACAACAAAAAATTTAGACCTTAAATTGAAAAAAGAAATCTTGAAATATAATAAATTTTCCTTTTCTCCTGATCATGAAAGAGGAACGTGCAATGTACAGTTCTTTAGGTGATTTCCCACACCATTCTCCTGTTACCAAAGAGTGCATCATCTCATTAAAATGTGAAAATGCATCTTATTCATCCTGCAAATAGAAGAGAGACAACAGAAGGTTCCAGCCCTAACTTTCTAAAACTAATTCTGTCTTTACTTTTTAAGAGACTATTCCAAGCATTTATCAACTCAGGAACATGGAAACCCAAAACTCACATCTTTCACAATTAGTTGGTAAACAAGCACTCATTGTAATGGACTCTAGTACTATAGTGATGATTGCTAGTAGTGAAAGAAGCAACTTAAGGAGAAAAGGTTTTCTTTTCACTCACAGTTAAAGAGGGTGCAATCTATCATAGTGGGGAATGCACAGCAGCAAGAGAAGCTTGATTGACTTGTGCACCAGCTGGATCATGCTGGCAATAAGGAAGCAGAGAACTTGGCAGGAAATGGAGGGACAATATAACTAATAAGTCTTGTGTGCACACATGACTGGCTTCCTCAGACTAGGCCCCACCTTCCAAAAGTTATACTCCCCCCCAAACAGGACCAACTACAAGAAACAATCCATGAGCCAATAGGGTTTGTTTCTCAATGTAATTAATATGCCAGCTTTGATTCTCCGGTATCTTAGGTACTTGTCCACCATAAATTCCTGGGTCTTGTCTTCATTCTGTAACTCCAACAGCTTTACTTCACAGAGCAGATGAATCTTGTGTTCTCTAGCACTTTCAAAGTTACACAGAGAAACAAGGAAGTAATTTCAAATCATTGGAAATCTTATGCCAGGCTCAGAGTACTTAAGTTGTAAAATACCATGATAAGAGAATCTAATATGCTGCAACATAAACAATCACAGTATATCAGGATGTACTTCAACATGACAGTTGCTGATTTAGGGTAATGACTTCAGAATTATCTTTTACTTCACAGGATTTGTTTAAGTTCCCCTAATTCTGAATTGCAGCCCTTTATGGTCAGTGGCAAAATTGTGTTAGAGACTTAGTTGCTCCAAATATCTCAGACATTTTGAAGCCTGTGTGAAGGACAGAGGTGTGCTAACTTGTCCAGGAGCCTGCTACTCACTCTACCCTCCACGCTGTTGCTTTTATGCACCACATGTCCTGTTGGCTCTGGGCTTTTATTTACTTTCCCCGGGCTTGCAATGCTCTCCGAGGAGATACCAATAAGACTCACTTTTTCCAGGACTTTCAACGTTACTCAGATGTTCTTATTGAGGTGTCGCCGGATCAACAAATTAAAACCACTCCACTACCCTGTCCTGAATCTTTCCTCTCTGCTTCACTTTCCCCCAGAGTGGGTAATGACTTCACAACTTGTTTTTCTTTTGTGTTTTAGCATCTTTAGGGTGGTGCATTGAAATCTCAAACAACACTTTTGGAAAGAACGACTAAATCTCAAGGTGATGTTAATGATGTCAACTTGGCATTGAGATACAATTTTTAAGGTGTCATTTTTTTCCACTATAAACACACATTTTCACAGTTCATCAAGAATCTATGCTACCTACAATATCCAATTTTTTTTCTCAAGCTTTGCCTCAATTTTATTCCTTTTAACTGCTAAGAGCTCACTAGCTTCTAGCTATTTTTATTCTATGATTATTTGCTGCTTCCTAACTCACTAAAACTAAACCTAAGAAAGAGGGATTTTCCAACCCCTTCCCCCAAAAATTCCACAAAGAAAAAAAACACTGGCACCAGTACAAGGAGGAAGAGTGTAGCACTCACATAGACAAATTTAAAAGATACCCGAGAGACAAAGCAGCCGTCCACTCTGGAGAGACACTGGACTGAATCAGTGCCTTGCTCTCCTTCCTCAGGTGAGATGTCTGTGATAGGGAGATCAACTTCCTCACCCAAAGGACAATTATTTTCCCATAGTGCTGTTTGCTAATTATTTGAGAAGTCTCCTAGTAAATGTGTCTCCAGAAGATGTCTATAATGTAGATATAATTTCAGAAGCAAGATCTGCCTGCATGATTTTTCTTTGCCTGGATTTGGCTGGGATAATTTTCCATCTCCTTTCATTTTTTGCAGTCTAGATTTTTTATGCATGTTGAATAACAAGAGTATTTTAGATGTCTCTAGTAGCCGAGATGGAGACTTAGACAAAAGATCTCTAAAACTGAAATATAAATAGGGAAGGATTCAGGATGACATCATGCTGCATGCACACCAGAAGTGACCACAAATAACCTACAATAACCTTTAAAATTAGTTTTTTCCTGACTTCATAAAACAATATTTTATTTGGCAGGCATACATTGGCAAGCTCTTTCAAAAGCTCTGTTTGTTTTCTGTATCCAGGAAGACACAACCACTGTTTTCACATAGGTTTCCTTCTCTGCAGTGGTTTTGCCATTTTCTGCTTCTTTATGAGTGGCTGCTGCAGAATATTTTTCTTCAGGACATTTATTAAGAGTAACAAAAATATGAATGAAAAACCATCCTTAAAACAATACAGAGTGGGGTTTCTTCTTCCACGTGCAATGCTAACCAGACAGAAGTGGAAATTTATCAGCACAAATATGCTTGCTTTATTGTGAAGTTCTATAACAACACACAGCTGGATAAAAACACATTATACTATGCTAAAGAGGCTCAGTCCACTTGTCTTTTGATGTGTTAATTAAACCCCTGGTTAGAAAGAGAATGTAGCATCATAATACGTTCCTTTAAAATGATAAAAGAATTCTGGCTAAATAGGTCTGTATCAAGAAGAGAAAACATCATTTCAGAGTTGCCTCATAGCCTAGTCAATCGTGTCAGCTTCCACAATGTTTCCAGAATGAAATAATAATCTACATATTTCTCTATATATTAACATTTTAAAATGCCCTCTGACACTGTTTAAGTTCTCCCCATTCCAGTTTTCAAAATCTTCTTCCACTAGTTCCTAGAAGACAAAGATGAGTAAGTATAAAATCTTCTCAAGTATAATTAAAACCTCTCAAATAAACAACACTTCTAGAATAAGTCTCTCTATTTCATTATCTTTTGGTTCCTATTAATCTTCCACAGGCAAAGGAGGAAGGTTCCAATAATTAACCTTGTGCTGTTGACCTAACCAAAATTAACTGGCTATGTAACAATTTAGTTGTCCATATAAAAACAGGAAGAGAGATTTCCCCAAGTAACCCTTATTCTCCATGAGAAAAACAGCTGGCGCTCTCTTTCCGTGGAAGCCTGTGGGCACGGATGAAAGGATGTATATTTCTGATATCCTCCCTTGTAAATGGGTGGGTTTTTTTTCCAGTGGAAGTATGCCAACCCTCAGTTCCTGAAAGGCAGAGGCCCAAGCCAGTCTGTTGCAAATATTTAGAATTATATCTTTGTAAAATGCGATCTGAGAATATGAACAAAGTTCTCTCACCGGTGTTACATGAACAACCTCTGAAAAGTAATAATGGAAACTGGTACCTGTCCCTCTTCAAAAAAGGAGAAAAAAGATCAGTAAAAATCACCCCCATCCGACAGCCAAAATCAAAGTTTTCATAGCAGACTCTTTTGTGTCCCTGTTTCCCAGTAGTTCTGCTACATTTCCCACAGTACACTGCTGGGATTTTTTATTTTTTATTTTCGCTACGCATGCTCACACATCTGTTGCACATGTGTGATCAACCGACTAAGTTTTTGAGCCAAATGTCCTGTTAAATGGACAGAGTGGGCAGAGCATTCCTTTGAGAGTTAGACTCTGCCTCTGGTGGATTGCCGCCAAATGCAATGGTGTAATAAAGAAAAGAAATCTGCTCATTTGAATTGCATTGAAATGAACTGTGTCCTCTCCTAAAATACCATATGGTAATGATCCCTGGAGGTATGGCGCATAACACCTAAGTCTGGCAGACTCTGCTGCAAGGCTGTAAACGTCCCTGTGTAGTGAGGCTGTGAAAGGCAAGATAGTTGACAAGAAGCATGCAGGGGAATCAGAATCCTATCTTATGTCCCACAAACAACTCTGAATGAAAGAAGGAAGATTGAACAAAGGAATCCCAGCAAGTCGCCATGGAGAAATCCTTCTTCTCCTATTAAAAGGCAGTTCTTGGATCTCACCTCTAGTAAAGTGAAACCTTATGGAAAGAAAGTTGTTTCACCTGAGCAGTAGCCAGAGTTTCTTTGCAGCAAATTATCTCAATAAGACTCCAGTGTATGTCTGCAAAGCAGAATGTAGTCTTCATGACTGAACCTCCACCAGAGCTAGGAGCAGATGGACCAAGTAATTGGGGACACTGAGAGTTTTGCCTCGCTCTGGCCAGCACTCTCAGGGAACCTGATCCCAAGGCAGGTAGCAGCAGCTGGTAACCTTCACACTGTACTATGATATCTCTAAGGAATACACACAAGCACATGCATGCACACTCACACATATACAAACACACATACACACACACACATAAACACACAGCACAAGGTACACATGTACACACGCTTGTGCACAGGAAAACATGCACACACATACATGCACGCACAAATGCTTGCCAGGAATTTATAATGCACAGGAATTCAAGTAAAGATGAAAAAGTGATATTTAGATATAGAAATATCTGTATGCCAGATGATATAAAGGAATAAGTCAAGTGCCCATATATAAATTCAGTGAGGGCTTCAACTAAACAAAACCCCAACAATCACAATTGCTCATGAAATTTTCATTTCTATTGCAGGGTGATTTTGGTTGCAATTTCTTGTTAGGGAACAAATTTTCTATTATTTTAAACTAAAATCAAAACACATTGCATAGAAATAAAATGAGAAATTACCCCAAGACAAAGAGGTTTTTCTGTACTTGTTTTTCCTATTCTAATAAATAAGTTGACACCTAAATACAAATTGTAGATGTATATGATTGCTATTCTTAACTTTCCTGAAAATTGAAGTTTCATTTTTTTCATGTCAAATGTGTTTTTGTATTTTGGTTAGCACAATTTTTTGTGATCATTTAAAAAAACTTCCTAATTATTACTTAAAAACACAGGCACTGTATAATGGAATAATAGTAAACAGCCTATAGTTAATTTCTAACAATGAGTAATTCTTTTAACCTTTATCATAACCCAGTAAGTATTATTATTATTCTTAAAAGCTACAGATGAAACCATTGAGATCTATTAAAAGTTTACATGCTGTTCAAAATCAAAAGTAAGCAGTATCTCTGCGATGGAATCCCATCGTGTTTACATATAGCTAGCATTCTAAAATGTCTGCTACACAGTCATTTGCGGAATGGGTTTTGGTTTGGTTTGGCTTCTGAATTCTTGACTCTAGAGTCAAGAATTTCAAACTTATCTTTCCTATATTCTAAGATCGTAAAAAATGGAAAATCAAAATAATCTCAATAATCACAGTCTTTTGTCTAAAAAACATTGTATAAAGAAATAATCTTATTTTCTTCAAATGTGATTACTTCCTATGATTTGAATTTGATCCAACCTCTCTATATTCTGCCACTAATAATATCCACAAAATGACCTAAATTTCTCTTCTCTCAACCCTTTTTGCATTGAGGGAGGTGTGTGTGTGTGTGTGTGTGTGTGTGTGTGTGTGTGTGAGAGAGAGAGAGAGAGAGAGAGAGAGAGAGAGAGAGAGAGAGAGTCACCACATAAATCATTGTATTTCTCCATTTTCCAGAGACATGAGAGTTTTAAAAGATATACAATGACAAAGATTGGGTTAAAACATCTTAAAAGATTCAAATTCACCGGTCTTTTTTTTTTTCTGCCAGGTTGCTTCCTGTCCTTGTATATGAGTTTGTTTATCTTGAGGACCTCTGTGAACACTGGAATCACACACACACACACACACACACACACACACACATGCACACACACAGAGACACAAAACTCTTGGAAATCATGTATGAGTGAGTTGATTACTCCACTGATGTTCATTTTAAGAATAATTTTCATAATATCAGCCCAGATGTTTCTTTTTCTTCATTAACTAAGAAATCTTCAAATCTGATACTCAATTGGCAAACAAATGTCAGCCACTCTCTTGTTGATAAGGAGGACATTGGATCTGAAGCAATGCTCTGAGCCATAGATCACAGCACAGCTTCTCATTTCAACAGGGGAAGTTCAGAGTACAAAGTGTGTGGGAAGAATAGCTATTGGATTTTCACAGTCAGAAAGCTGGTGCACAGAGATCATTTTGACAAGGACAATGAAAATATCAATAGATTATGAACAGTCAAATCTAAATTCCACAATATCCCTAATTAAATTAAATTTTCAAATGGTATGTAACTAGTGTCTTTTAACTTCTTACAAAAATGCCATTCTTTTTTTTTATTCAATTGTGCATGTGTGTGCGTTTGTATGTATGTGTGTGTGTGTGTGTGTGTGTGTGTGTGTGTAGAACCATGGGCGAATTCGGGAACCACCCCGCTTCTGCCCGGAGTCTATACGTGGGGTCTAGGATCCAAACTCAGAATCTTCTGCCTGTAAGGCAGAGGCTTAACCCCTGAGCCACCTCTCCAGCCCCCACAAAATGCCATTCTGATGTACATTCTCTCTTTCTCTCTCTCTGTCTTTCTTTCTCAAACACACACACACACACACACACACACACACACACACACACACACACACATTCTTTCTCTCTCTCTTTGTCTCTCCTCTAATTTAGACTCAGTGTTCTGTCTTGTTTCCAGAAAAATCCCAATACAGGCTGTCATTTGACCTTGGTGAAAAAATTTTAAAGAAGTCACATTTACACACGCATTGAGGTTGAGGTTGGAGAACATATATCTGCAAAAGGCACAGCACTGCATTTGCTAAATCACAATCCTGAAAGTCCTGTTTACTTTTAAATTAGAACGAAACTGTAGAGCAACAACTTCTCCCATTTCTCAGATCCATTCCAAAAGTCACATTCTGGCCCTTGTCAGGATGCTACTAATTTCCTGAATGGAAAATCCAGGTCTAGCTGCTTTATTAATCATTAAGAATTTTCATGATTTTACTAGGGGCTTGACTTGTTCTTGTGTCTAAACTTATATCTCGCTCGAAGTGAATTCCTACCTGTTAGCATCTGTAAACTTTTAAGAAATAAGTTACTGTAACTTGTAACAGGATAGAGGTATAATATTTTTGAGAAGTCTAACCTGAAAGTTTCTTTTGCAGCTTCTCTCTCTCTCTCTCTCTCTCTCTCTCTCTCTCTCTCTCTCTCTCTCTCTCTCTCTCTCTCTCTCTCTCTCAGGTCAGGGGAGCAAATATGGCTAAACTAAGGATTTTGTAGATGGCCCCTGACAAATGCTTCTGAGATCGGAGATTTGTCTCTAGATTCATACACTTTTTTTTTTTCTCCCAGAAACATGCAACCTACCTTGTGTAAAAACACTGATGGAATCTGAGCTCAGTCACACTTCTGGCCACTTAGTTTTCTTCCCTTCCCCTCCTCAATTCTTTTACTTCCCAATTTGTCAAATCAAATACTAAATCAAGAGCAATAACAGACAATTAGCTTTCGCAATTAAAATGTAAAGTTCAAAGCTGACACTGCAGTGACTAATTGCTTTTGAAAACCACAACCAGCAGACAGCTGCCAGATTATTACAACAGTTTATTTAACCTTGAAACATCTGATCAATTTTATTATCTCAGCAGAAGGGAGATAACTCTGAAGAGTGTGATTCTAAATCTACTACACATCTTACATACCCAGGAGAAAGCTGAGGCTCTTCAACACCATAAATACCCCTTTGCTATCACCTTGCAGAGAAAACAAACCTAGATTACACTCTCCTCATTCAGCAGTCAACAGAGATGAAGAATATCAGGGCATTCATCCGGGTGGGAGTGTGCGGAGGAGGCCAGGAACAGACAATTTGCAAAATTACAAGGTTTGAAAACATTCAAACATCCGGCTCATGATGTTTGGGGTTTTTATTCATCCAGAGAAGAGGAGACTTACAGAGCTACCAGCCTCAGTGATCCTTTTTGCTTCTTATTTCAGAGAACCCTGCCTGTATTTCTGCAGATCTTATTCTGAAATTGGCTCTATGGCTACAGTAATGAAGGAGATAAAAATCCTTGGGATCATGTAGTCGGCTGAAGACCTTCAGCACTGCCTCTACAGGCTGGTGTCTCCTGAAATTCTGTTCCAGTTCTTCCTGAGCCCTGCATCTGAGTCCTGACAGACCCTCCTGGCTGGCTGTGGATTCCATGATACCTCTGCAAACGCATTGGAACCAGTCACAATGAGCAGGCTGTATATTACTGAATCTCAAAGGCAGCTCCAACATTGATGATCCTCAATGAATTGCTTCTCTGACTCACTTTCCTCATCTACAACATAGCTGTGTTTTCACCATTCAAGGATTATCTGAAAGTTCTGAGAAGCGTGTCAGACACGCTTTACCATTTTCTTTGTACAGTTCACACAGAATGCAGTGTTTGCTCCTCTTGGTTTTTCGCCTTTAAGGGTTAGATCCACTTCTAGGCCCAGTCTGGGCTCTGCTTGGGACTGGAATACTTAAGATTAACTAGCAGGGCTCAAAAGATGTACCTGGGCAGTTGCCCCGCCCCTAATTCGAAGTTAGATTACAGGAAAGCTTTAATGCCACCACGCACTTCTCATCTAGCCAGAAATTTAACGTCAGAACAAGGTCCCAATATCCGGAGATTATAGGTAACTCCCAACTGCGGTCCCTCACCGCCGCAAAAGAGCGGCTATGTGCTAATCCCAACTCCAGCCTTAGCGAAAAGAATACTTCTATGACCAAGCTAATTTAGAAAGGGTTTTCATGAAATAAACTGCAAGTACTTCACGATCACAAAACAAGAACATCATCCATGTGTCTTTTTTATTTTCTGTTCTCTGTATGACTGTGCAATTGCACTCATTTTAGTATTCTTGAAGTTCTATGAACTCTTATATAATGCATTATATTTTGCTCATATTTTAATGTAAATATATTATTTTAAGCTACACTCAAAGATTGATTATTGAAGATCTGAACTCACCCTGTTCGTTATATTGAGTCATTCAGCAAAGGATTCTCACTATGTATTTAGTCTACATGTAGCTTAGAAGTTTTAATCTGTACAGAATACTTAGTGTGATCACTGCATTTTTTTCTTAACTACTTAATGCTGGCATTTAAGCAACAATAAAGTTACTGCTATCTAGCAGTTAATCTCTTATTTAATCCATGGTAATTTACTGGGGGAGATTTTTTTCCCTCTAATTATTTGTATAAATATTTTCTATCTGGATTGCTCAAATTTGTTTATCACTTTCACTTTCTAGTAAAGATTCATTCAGACAAATTCTATTTTATATTTTAAAATCTGCTTATTGGCAACCAACATGGGTTTTTTTTCTGCTTATCCGGTAAAATAAAATCTTTCAAAGACAATGGACAACGCAAAAATCCAGCCATTTCAAAACCATGAGTTAAAGGTGAATAACAATAAGATTTTCAATAACTATATGATTTTATTTATGAAAATGGTGAAAACGAACAAGATTCTAAAGATGCTTATCCAAGTTTCTGCACTGAAGCACCCTTTGATATAATAAATGCTGGAAATGATTTAAAAATCTACCAATAGGTCTGGATGAATGTGGGGTTTTATACAGCTAGAACCAAGAAAGCAAGTCCAGAAGTACTGACAGCATAGCATCTTAAAAATGCATCACTAGTGACAGGAAATGTCACCTCAGAATATTCTTCATTTGACTCCACTTTTTCTTAAAGAAAGTGCATGTTGGTAATCACACAAGCACCTGCACTCACACACTCACAGTGGCAAGTGCTGGAAAATGTTTACGAAGATTCAAACTGCTCAGAGAAATAGCATAATCCAATAAGAAATTTTCATCTTTTCATTTTTATCCATTAGCATCACTATATATGTTTTTTGGTTGTTTACTACCAGTATATATTAAGTTCGCACTAGATTTTTCTAATATAAATTTTCAAAATTAAAATGTAAACAGACAAGTTGGTCTTTGAGGTGAGTGGGAAATATGGTTTTATTTACAAATGGAGAAAATAAATATCATTCAGAGAAAGAAAGGCGGCAGTAAGAACTGAGTGAAAAGCAGAGCAAGGAAGCAGTTATACCCCTGCTGCTCATTAAGTGTAATGTAAAGTCAAGAAAGCTGCCGCCAATATGCATCACTTGCAGACAGTGTATGTGTTTAAGGGGGAGAAGGAGGTAATAGCAAAGAAAAAGAAAAGGAACTTATTTCCATCTACATTGAGAACCAATCTTTAGTGAATTTAGACTCAGGGATGATCTTGTTTATTTCTCTAGATGCTAACATCAGGTAACCAAAAAGAAACTAGCTAGAAATGACTTTAACGTAAGGAACTAAAAAGTTAAGTTTTTTTATTAAAAATAAATTTCATTTACCACATGTGTACTTATTTTTCCAAGGTGAAAATTATTTAAACTAAAATGTAAATGAGCTTTGCCATATAAAGAGCTAGTATCTATTAACTCAATTTTAAGTAAAGATTTTCTTTCTAAATTTTCAAACGTTTTTGTTGCTGAGTGTTTCAAAATGGATCATATAAATTAATCTTTTTCCTTCAAATATTCAAACATAAAAGTTTCAACCCAAATCCAACCTTGCAAATTTTATGGAAGAATTTTACAATATTTTATCAATGGAAATGATAAAAAATATCAAATGGTAATATATAATAAAAACAGTTCAAATTCAGGCCAGTGATCCTACAATTGAGGCATTACAATTAGAAACATCCATTTTCTCTTTTTCTAAGGTAGATTGCAGTCTATTTTTATCTTTAAAATTAAATATTTGACCTCACAATATTATAAACCAAATATTTGCTTGTTGAAATAGGTTCGTTAAATGACTGGGACTGCAGAATATAGGAAAGCATACTTACACCCCAAGATGGTTTGCTGTGTTAGGTCCAGATAGTGTCTCTGTATTCCATTTCTATACAGCAATTTTAATTTCTTAACAATTTCATATATTAAAATCTTAATGAAGTAAGTTTATATGCCATAATACTATTTTTGGAGCAGTTTCTTTTATTATTGGAATATTTTAAAAGATTTGGATAGGAAAAACATTAGAGAAAGTATAAATTAAATTCAAATTATTTGCGCTTGAATTTTGTTTCCCTGCCTGCTTTACTAGGGGGGAAAAAAAAAAAATGAAGAAAATATTTATGGTGTTTTACTCCCTCTAGTGGGCATATTTTTTAAATGAATTGTTTGGTCATTTCACTGCCCAGTGGTGGGTACAACTGCAACTTCTGATTTTTAGGTACCAGAATGGAAAGGACTTTTGCAGGTTACCTGGTCAAGAACTTCTAAAGTGTAGGCAATTTACAGCTCAATCGCTCTGGTGTAATATGTTTCACACTCTTAAGAAAGCTGCTGGTGTCTAACTAAGGCTATCAATGCTTGGGGAGTTAGGTTCAAAATTAAAATTCCACTCTTTGTGACACACAGTTTTTGGACCATTTGAAGATACTGTGTGTGGGGGGGAGACTCTTTTCCCGCTGTGCCCATATTTACAGGGGACACAGGAAGTATCTCAGTGGAACAGTAGCTATTAAAGGAGTGAGGACAGCCAGATAAAGAAACCCTTCAGAAATGCATAGCTTCCAACGGGGGTAAAAAGCACAAAATGCATTATTAATAAGCCATGAAATTACAAACATAAAATGGTTATTTGCTTTACCATGCTATGTGTCATACTTTGAAATGTGTCCCCCACAGTCTCATGTGTTTGGAAAGGTCAGGGTACCTTTGAGAGGTGGAGCCTTCCTGGAGGAAGGAGGTCATGGGGCTGGGGGGGAGTTGAGGTTGAGGTTGATTAGTCCAACCCTACCTCCTGGAGAAGTCTGCTTTCGCGGCAGGAGTCTTGCAGCTCTCAGCCTCCCATACGGATGTGACTTAGCCTGTCTCCAGCTTCTGCCAGTCCACCATGCCTTTTCTGCCATAAAAGGATTGTCTCTCCCCTCTGGAGCTGTAAGTTGAATAAGCCTCCCTTTCTCCCTTGAATTGCTTCACTTTGGGTGTTCTCTCACGGCAGCAACAGTAACAGTAACTAGTTTAGCAATTGGTGCCAGCAGTGGGATATTGCTGTGAGATTAAGAGCATCTGGAACAGCAACATGAATGTTTTGAAGTTGACAGAAATTGGTACCAGAGAAGTGGGATGTTGCTGTGTGAGACTAAGAGAATCTGGTACCAAAGAGTGAAGTTTTTGTGAAGCTAAGAGAAGTTGGTATCCAGCAGTATAACCAATGCTGTGATGTCGCTAGCTGGTATGCCTTAGGAACTGTTTATTGGAAGAAATATGGTGAACTTTGGGACTTTGTGTAGGGAAAGTCTTTGCATCTTGATGACCAAGCTAAACGGGCCTTTCTTATGAGAACTTGGAAGAGAACAATGCTATTAGAAATGCAGTGGCTTTTCATGGGCTTAAATCTGCTTTAAAGGCCTGTGTCAATAGACATTCGGAATGAAAAACGGCTTACATGAAATACAGCTAACACAGCAACAGGTTACAGAGCTTCTCAAAGTTTAGTCATTATTAGACTTGAAAGCAGTGTTTCCCCAAACTTTTCAGGATAGCTTAAAAAGACAGATACTTGAAGGGGAATTAGAAGTGGTTGGAGAGAGGAGGGGCCTGCAGGGGAACAGCCATGTTTCATTTCAGGTGTTAACAAGTGATACCACCAAATCAGTAAGGAATACATGAAGGGGCTTCTTCCTCACTTCTAAGCAACCCAGATACATTAAAAATAATCTGTAAAAACTAAAAAAAGAAAGAAATGCAGTGGAAGCCCAGCTTGTGATGGTCCAGAGAGGAACAAAGACTGTGTTTGGAACTGGACAAGTGACAAATGGAGCCATCTGTTGGCAGAGAGTTTAGTGAAGTTTTGCCTCATCCTGAAAGTTCAACTAGAGTGCTTGGCAGAGGAAATTTCAAGGCAATGTAGTGTTGACAGTGTAATATGGCTACATTTTAGTGCTCATCTTCAGAATTATGAAAAAGAGCAAGGAATCAGGCAGAAAGAAGCAAAAACTGGGAGATCTAATGATGAGAAATGTAATGGCAAACAGTTAGGCTAGGAAGAAGCAGAGAAAAAATGTCAGCTATTAAAAAGATCAGTTCCATTAGTGAACAAAAGCCTGCTCTCAATTTGGATAATGAGAGATTGCCCCCCAGAGAAGACTTCCATTCATAAGAATGAAAATACTATTGGAAGCAATGAGCTAAAGGGTGCATTTCCAAAACAAGGGTCCGTTTCTCTTCTATAGCAACTTCCCTGGAGATTTTTTTTTCTTACAGTCAGCACAGAGCAGCTGAATCAGCTGCAATTCAAAGATGTCAGTCTCAAACTCAAGGTGATAGCAGAATTTGGCAAAGTCATCCATATGGTTCAGGTTTTAGAGGCATTAAAGATGCAAGAAGGAAGAGGCTGTGGATCCCTCTTTGAAGGTTTCAGAGAATGATGGAATCCAGGCAGCATGTGACAGAAAGCTTGTAGTTTAGAGGCCCAAGAGGGGCAATTTGTACTCTGGAGTTAAAGCCTGGTTTGCCAATGAGAAAAAAGATGTTAGAGTCATATATCCTTGGAAGAAACAGTCAAATAAAGTGATATGTTCTACAGGCAGCTGTGTTGGAGGGGTGGAACCAAAGCCTTTGGAACTGAGGTGATTTCAACAAGAGTCTCATCTATTGCATATGGAGCTGCAGAATTTGGAGTTTGTTCTGATGGTTTTTGGTCTTGTTATGGACCAATCTTTCCTGTATAAGCCCCCATTCCTTCTTTTTGGAATGGGAATGTTATTTTGTGCCATTGTGTGTTGGAAGTGTGTAACTTGTCTTTTGATTTAACAGAAGACTTTGGATTTTGGACTTTTGGAATGTGTTGGACTACTGATGTGGTCTATGAAGACTTTTAAAGTTGAACTGAGTATGGTTTGCTTAATGAGCCTGTGGGAGCCAGCAGTGGAGTGTCATAGTTTGAAATGTATCCCCCATAGTCTCATGTGTTTGAGAAAGTCATGGCACCTTTGAGAGATAGAGTGTTGCTGGAGGAAGATCATGGAGGGTGAGCCTTGAAGTTGATTAGTCCCACCGTACCTTCTAGAGAAGTCAGCTTTTGCAGCAGGAGTCTTGCAGCTCTCAGCCTTCCAGATGAGTGTGACTTAGCCTGTCTCCAGCTTCTGCCATCTCACAATGACTTTTCTACCATGAAAGGACTGTTTTTCCCCTCTGGAACAATAAGTTGAATAAATAAATCTCCCTTTCTCCCTTAAGTTGCTTCGCTTTGGGTGTTCTCTGACAGCAACAAATAATAGTAACTAGTATACTATGATATTGCTCATAGCCTCCAAATTGAGTGCTTACCAAATGGCACAAGTTATGCTGATATGTATGTTCAAATGTTTGTTTGGATTATATATATACATACATACATACACATTTGCTAGTCCAAGGTGGCAATGGAACCCTATGTATACCCTAAATGACTTCAAGGAATGGATATTTACTGAAGATCAAAGTAAAAAGTTCTATGTACTATGTGACAGGCCCTGTCACCATAAAGTATGACTTGCCACATGTTAACATGCATCTGTCCAGTTACAAATGGCTCATGCAGGGTATTCAGGCATTCTCTAAAAAACATGTTTTGAAAAAGTATTTCCTGATCTAAGCTTTGGGTGCTAGGGCCTGCTCAGACATGTTTGCATGCTAAAGATTCCAGTATCATGGCTATGTTCTTGCCTTTGTAAAAGAGCTTGATGTCAGGAGTACACTCCTGAGCCAGCTCTTCATCCTTGTTCTTTATCAAGGGGTAATATGCAAGCCACTTGCCAGATTCTGGCCAGTGATTTTGTACTTCCCAGTCATAAGAATGCTTTAAAACATATCCTTCCCCCTTTACACCCCACCCCGCTCCGCAGGTCGGGACACGCGCTCGCGGTCCAGCCAGGCCTCACCCCGCACCCTAGGACCCCAGGTCAGCCCACAGGGACCTGACTCCGACTCCCACCATCCAGCCGGAGCCGTGCGCGGGGACCGAGGGACAAGGAGGACCTCCCCCTGCGCCCGGGCCCCGCCCCAACTGCCCTCGGGTTAAATAGCTCCACGCCAATGCCCCCATCCTCCTTTTACACCCCATCCCGCTCCACTGGTCAGGACGCGCACGCGGTCCAGCCAGGCCTCACCCCGCGCCCTAGGTAAGTCTCCGCTCGGGCCCCGCCCACCAGGACCCCAGATCAGCCCACAGGGACCCGGCTCTGACTCCCACCATCCAGCCGGAGCCCTGCGCGGGGGCCGAGGGACGAGGAGGATCTCCCTTTACTACACCCCGCTCCACTGGTCCAGATATGAGCGCGGTCCAGCCAGGCCTCACCCCGCCACCTAGGTAAGTCTCCGCCCACGTCTGCCCACCAGGACCCCAGGCCAAATAATTCAGTTTAGTGAAATTGAGAGATCTTAAGAGTTAAAATGACAATGCCAAAGTCAAAGTGCAAATCCATGAGAAGCAACACTCAAGTAAACAAATTTCCCACTGAAGAAATTAATCCCATAATGTTAAACTCCAACAACAACAAACCCGGGGGAAAAGGCCAAGAAAGCCTCACCCAGGATAAAGTCTTTCAAAATATGATCACTACCATGTTCAATACTATGAAAGAGGAAATCCGGGAGGAATTACATAATCGAATCAATGGCTTTGAAGAGGAACACAACAGACATCTGGAGGAGTTGAGAAAAACAGTGCAAGAAACAAAAAGTGGCATAGAGCAGTTAAAACAAACTCAAGCAAAGTTTAAAACTGAGCTAAAAGACAAGTTATCTTCAACCCAGAACGCCACAGAGAGTCTTATCAACAGAACTAACGAAGCAGAAAACAGAATTTCAGACCTTGAAGATAAAGTGGGAGTACTAATCAGCTCAATGGAAGAGGTTGTTAAAGCCAAAAAGATACTTGAGAGAAATATCCAAGAGATATGGGACACCCTGAAGAAGCCTAACATGCGTATTCATGGAATACCAGAGCAAGAATCTCAAAATACCACCCCTGAAGAAATTTTTCAAACGATCATCAAGGAAAACTTTCCTTATCTAAAACAAGAGAGGCCCATCCATATACAAGAGGCATTCCGCACCCCAAACAGATACGACCAAAATAGAAGCACACCGCAGCAAATAATAGTTAAAACACTCCACATTCAAGATAAAGAACTGGTGCTGAGAGCTTCAAGGGAGAAAAAACAAGTCACTTTTAGGTAAACCTATTAAAATAACAAATGACTTCTCAGTCGAAACAGTAAAAGCAAGAAGAGCTTGGAGAGACATACTTCAAGTATTGAATGAGCAAAAATGTCAACCCAGGCTGATTTACCCTGCAAAGCTATCTGTCATGATCGAGGGAGAAAGAAAAATTTTCCAGCACAAAGACAACTTTAAGGGATACATGTCCACCAAACCAGGCCTTCAAAAAATGCTAGAAATGATACTCAAGCGTGAAGAAAAAAACAGGCATATCCAGGAGAACAGAAGGCAAATATAACACCATTAAAAGTGAAGCAATATACTTATAAAAGCTACTAAACATAATAAATGTCTGGAATTAACAATAGTTTCTCTATTATAACACTAAATGTTAATGGAATTAATTCACCGATCAAGAGACACAGATTACAAACTTGGATTAAAAATCACAATCCATCAGTCTGCTGCCTTCAGGAAACCCATCTCACCACAAAAGATAGGCACGCTCTAGAAATAAAAGGCTGGTCAACGATTCTACAAGCAAATGGAAGCAGAAAATAGGCAGGGATAGCCATTATGCTATCAGACAAAGTGGATTTCAAACCAAAGAAAATTATAAGAGACACAGATGGATACTACATTTTAGTCACAGGTACAATTCACCAGGAAGACTTCACAATACTGAACATATATGCACCCAATATGGGCCCCTCCACATTCATTAAGAAAACCCTACAGCATCTAAAGCAAGAAATCAACCCCCAAACGATAATTCTTGGGGACTTCAACACCGCCCTCTCAACATGGGATAGATCAACAGGTCAAAAGCTTAACAGAGACACTTTGGAACTTAATCAAACCCTGAAAGAAATGGACCTTACAGATCTCTATCGAACTTTTCACCCATGCACCAAAGAATACACATTTTTCTCAACAGCACACGGAACTTTCTCCAAAATAGATTGCATATTGGGCCACAAAATGCATCTACACATATACAAGAAAGTTGAAATTCTAACCTGTGCCTTATCAGACCACCACGGCCTAAAGCTGGACATCCACAACACATCAAACAAGAGAAAATACACTAACTCCTGGAAACTTAACAATATGATGCTGAATGAGAACTGGATTCAGGAAGAAATTAAAAAGGAAATTCAAGATTTCCTGAAAGTGAATGATAACGAAAATACAACTTACCAAAATCTCTGGGACACAATGAAAGCTATTCTAAGAGGTAAGTTCATAGCTCTTAATGTCTACATCAAACAAATGGAAACATCAGAAATAAACAACTTAACAATGCAGCTTAAAGCTTTAGAGAAAGTAGAGCAATCTGATCCCAAAAGTAGTAGAAGAGAGGAGATTAGCAAAATAAGGGGAGAAATATCTGAAATCGAGATTAAGAAAATGATAGAAAAAATCAACCAGTCAAAAAGCTGGTTCTTTGAAAAAATCAACAAGATTGATACACTCCTAGCTAAACTAACCAAAAGCAAGAGAGAGAAAACCCAAATTAACAAAATTAGAAATGAACATGGAGTTATCATTACTGATACCCAAGAAATCCAGAGAATTATAACATCATATTTCAAAAACTTATCTCTGTGAAGTTTGACAACACAAAAGAGATGGATGAATTTCTAAGTAAACACAACTTACCTAAATTGAATCAGGAAGTTGTGAATTATTTAAATAATCCTATAACATATAAGGAAATTGAGGAAGTAATCTCGAATCTTCCCACCAAAAAATGTCCTGGACCAGATGGATTCAGCACAGAGTTCTACCAGACATTTAAGGAGTTAATAACACCAATAATCCTTAAACTGTTCCATCAAATAGCAAAGGAAGGAACACTACCAAATTCCTTCTATGAAGCTAATATCGTTTTAATCCCAAAACCTAATAAAGATATACTTAAAAAAGAAAACTATAGGCCTATCTCCCTGATGAACACAGACACAAAGATTCTCAACAAAGTCTTAGCAAATCGGATCCAAAAACATATCAAAAAGATCATTCACGGGGACCAAGTAGGCTTCATCCCCGGCACACAAGGTTGGTTCAACATACGCAAATCAATAAATGTAATTCATCATGTAAACCAGTCCAAAGTCCAAGACCACATGATACTATCAATAGATGCAGAAAAAGCTTTTGACAAGATCCAACAGCCTTTTATGATCAAAACGCTAGAGACAGTGGGAATGGAAGGAACCTTTATCAATATAATAAAAGCTATATACAACAAGCCCGCAGCAAGGATTATGCTCAATGGGGAACAATTGGAAGCATTCTCACTTCGATCAGGAACTAGACCAGGCTGTCCACTCTCACCACTTCTATTCAATATTGTACTTGAAGTCTTAGCTGAAGCCATAAGACAAGAAAGGGACGTAAGAGGGATTCAAATCGGCAAGGAAGAAGTCAAGCTATCCCTATTTGCAGATGACATGATCTTATACCTGAGGGATCCCAAAAACTCCACCAGGAAGCTCCTGGAACTAATTGAGAAGTTCAGCAGGGTGGCAGGATACAAAATAAATGTGCAAAAATCAGAGGCCTTCCTATATGACCAGAATGAAAGAAGTGAAAAAGCCTTGAGAGAAACAATCCCATTTACTATAGCCCCTAAAAAAATGAAATACCTTGGTATAAACTTAAAGGAGGTAAAAGACCTTTACAATGAAAACTTTAAAAACCTAAAGAAAGAAATAGCAGAAGACACCAGAAGGTGGAAAGACCTCCCTTGTTCCTGGATTGGCAGAATCAACATCGTAAAAATGACCATCCTACCAAAGGCAATATACAGATTCAATGCTATATCAATCAAAATCCCAAAGCAATTCTCAAAGAAGTTGACCAAACAATCTCAAAGTTCATATGGAGGCACAAAAGACCCAGGATAGCAAAAACAATCCTGAGTAACAAAAACACAGCTGGAGGTATAACCATACCAAACCTTAGTCTATACTACAAATCCATAGTTATAAAGACAGCCTGGTACTGGCTCCAAAATAGACACACAGATCAATGGATAAGTATTGAAGACCTAGATATAAGCCCACAAATTTACAGCCATTTGGTCTTTGACAAAGGGGCCCAAAGAATCCAATGGAAAAAGAACAGCATCTTCACAAATGGTGCTGGCAAAACTGGATCTCCACATGCAGAAGATTAAGGCTGGACCTGTACTTGTCACCATGTACAAGACTTAATTCCAAATGGATCAAGGACCTTGATATCAGGCCAGAGACTATAAAAACCATAGTTGAAAGGATAGGGAACTCCCTCGAGCTGATTGGGCTAGGCCAACAGTTCCTAAACAGACATCCAATGGCACAGTCACTGCTACCAACTCTCAACAGTTGGGATCTTGTGAAATTAAAGAGCTTCTGTTCAGATAATGAGATTATAACGCGAGCTCAAAGGCAACCCACAGAATGGGAGAAAATCTTCACTAACCACACATCTGATAGAACTCTGCTGTCCAGAGTGCACAAAGAACTTAGAAAACTAAACACCAAGGAAACCAATGGCCCAATTAAAAAATGGGCCCTGGAACTTAAAAGAAACTTTACCAGGGATGAAATTAAAATGTCTAACAAATATCTGAAAAAATGCTCCACTTCCTTAGCCATCAGGGAAATGCAAATCAAAACTTCCCTGAGATATCATCTCACCCCAGTCAGGATGGCAAAAATCCACAATACAAACAACAACAAATGTTGGAGAGGATGTGGAGAGAGGGGAACTCTCCTACATTGCTGGTGGGAATGCAGGCTCATACAGCCACTCTGGCGAGCCGTCTGGAGATTCTTAAAGAAATTAAAGATTGAAATGCCATATGACCCTGCTATTCCACTTTTGGGAATAACCCCCCATACAGCAGAGGTTCACCTCGATAGCACAAGCACGACCATGTTCATAGCAGCACTGTTTACAATAGCAAAGTCATGAAATCAGCCCAAATGTCCAACAGTTGATGAGTGGATAAGGAAAAGGTGGTACATCTATACAATGGAGTACTACTCAGCCATCAAAATGATGAATTACTGGAATTTGCCGGGAAATGGATGTCATTAGAAACAATTATATTAAGTGAAGTATCCCAGACCCAGAAAATTAAGCGCTGTATGTACTCCCTAATAGGTGGCTCCTAGTACCAAACCCACCCAGCCCACCTAGAGACAGTAATTCCAAGGATTATGAACAGGAGGGATGGGATAGGAGGGCCAAACCAGAAACAAGGAGAGAAGGGACCATGTTACAGCAGGGAAAATAGGCCTCCACCAAGGACCCAAATAAGTAATGAGACATCTGATTAAGTTCACAAACGTTTGTTCCTGATCATTTACTACTGAGGGGGTGTGATCTCACCAGAAGAGGAGGGCATATAGTCTGGCAGATAAAAAGTAACCATTTTGCAAATGGGTGATAGACCCCTCCCTTAGTATGGTTTCCCACTTTTATTACATCTACCTTTGAATGTGCTTTTATCACAAGACTCTAACAGCTTTTTGTCTCTGGTCAGGGGGTAACATACAATGCCCACCAGGATGGAGTGAACGGCATTGCAAGAGCAGCAAAACTGCCAAAGAAAATCAACAAACCACAATCCAGAACTTCAGAGACTCTATATCAACCACCTAGAACTAGGCCAACTTAGTCTCTCCCCATCTTGAAGCTCAGGGAAATTTGCAGAAGAGGGGGCGGTAAGAGTGTAAGAGCAAAAGGATGGGAGGAGCAATGATATATAAGATACTCTATACTAGTTAGGGCTGAAGCCATCATAATTGGACTTTGCATGCCCTGCGCATTGTCCAACACACTGTTGACCTCACAAAGTCTAGAATCTGCTAAAGGCACCAAGAGCCTTGGAGGCAAAGGATTGGCAGTCACAGCAGTGTTCCTATACCTAAGGGGAACACGGGAAAGGGTTCAGGGAAAGGCCACTGGGTCCTTGTACGTCATCGGAGAGGAGGGCCCAGAGGAAAATCAGACATGCACAAGAAAGGACTCTCTGGGAATTGGGGCGGGAGGCACTGGGGGATGGGGAGGAGAGGGGTGGGGAGGGGGAGCAGGTGGTATGGGGGGAGGAGGAGGGAGGGAGGGAACTGGTGTACCTAATAAGTTTGTATGAGCTGAAAAAAAAAAAAAAAAAAAAAAGAACTCCAGAGATTTGTCGTTCCAGCAAGCCAATGCTACCCTCAGTTATATGTGTGCATTTAGCTGTGTGAGCATGACTGAGAGCAGAATTTAGCCCATAAAATATGGAATAATCTGGAAATTCTTACAGTCTGGAAAAAATTAAAATCTCTTTTATAAAAAAAAAACATATCCTTCCTTCCTTCCTTCCTTCCTTCCTTCCTTCCTTCCTTCCTTCCTTCCTCTGTTCTTCCTTTCTTCTTCCTTATTTCATTCTTTCCTTCCTTATTCCATCCTCCTTCCTTCTTTCTTCTGCCACTTTTCCTTCATTTCTTCTTCCCTCATCCTTTTCTTTATTCTTTCCCTCCATCCTTCCTTTTCTCTCACCTTTCCTCTCTCCTCCTCTGTTTCTTTTTCTTCTGAAATCCAAGGTTTGCACTATAACAACATAAAGCATACTGAAAATTCAAAAACTGTAAAAAAGAATTACTATAGTATCCAGCAATCCTGCTTCTCGATATTTATCCAAAGGAAATAAAATTCTTATCTCAAAAAGACATTCACTCCCATGTTCTCAGCACCATTTTTCACAATAGGCTAAACAAGAAAATAATCTAAGTGCTATTGGATGGATGCGAAAATATGAAAATTTATTATTCAGGCTTAAAAAGAAAAATGTATTTGCTACGTCATGGATAAACCTACAGGACATCATGCTAAGTGAAATAAAACATAAATACTAGTTACTACTCAATCACCCTTATATAGCCACTCTAGAAAATGCTGGACATATAGAAAATGCAGGAGGCAGGAAATGATTATCAAAGGGGACAAACTTGAAGATGAGTATGTGATGAGATGAGTTAATTCCAGTGTAGCCCAGTAACACCTGCTAATAAAAATGTATTGTGTACTTGAAATTTACAAAGAGACCATAATGTTTTTCACACACTCACACACACACACACACATACACATACATGAAATGTCAGTATGTGAGGTGGTGTAACCATTTGTGATCGTTAATCCTAGGTGTCAACATAACACATCAGCTGAGGGCACACCTGGCAAGATCAGCTGAGAATATCTGAAGAGATTATGTGGACAATCCTTAGATCGCATTGGAACCTCCCAGTAGTAGACCAGATAAAAGGAGCCACAGAACAGAAGTCTGGGAAGAAGAGAGATTATTCAGGCTGGATTCTTCTCTGACCATCCTCTCTAATGGGAATGAAATAGCCTGTCTCCCGCTTCGGCCAGCCAACCATACTGCTTTCACTGTGCAAGTCTGTTTCCCCCCTCTGGAACTGAAAGTTATAAATCTCTCTTAAGTTGTTTGACTTTGGTGCTCTCTCACAGCAATAGTTAGGAATAACCATTACACCATTTCACAGTGTACACATATGTCAAAAGAAGTCATTGTATTCCTTGAATAGATATAATTTTTATTTTTCAATATTGTTTTACTGAAGCTACACAATAGAAAGAGGTTTCATGTTGAAGTTCCTTCCTACTATATCATAGGCTTCTTTAATAAAAAGATTCTCTTATCTCTTATTCATTCTTAGTTGATCTGAGCTTTTCAGACTCTATTTTCTAAAGCTCAAAGCAGCTTTAGAATTCAGAGATGAACATTCTTTAGTCTGGTCTCTAAATGCTACCTAACTAGATAATCTAGAGCTTATGCAAGAAACGCAATTATTTTCCTACATAGGTGGGAAACTTGTCTCTGGGAGCTCACACAGAATCCGTAACCAAAGGTACACTAAACCCAGATGGGAGCCTGACTGAGTGACGGTCCACCAATGTTTACTAATTCTCATTGTCATAACATGTGACAAGTGAATTTTGCCTTCTGACTATTTTCTGATGAAATGAGTGTTCTGGATGGAAGACGGAATCATGAAATGTGCATAAATCAAAATCATCTGGAATAGGCCTATGTTGCTCTTATAATAGGGAGACCCCAGAAGAAAGAGCACTATCAACATAACAGAAAAGAATACTTAGAAAGAAGTGGTAAAGACACCAAACATGCATACTTTTCTGTTTACCGCCACCTTAGACCTGCTTTCCCATGGGGATAAAACAAACAAACAGACAAAACACCTCCCCCTCAAAAAAGGTGATTTCTTCAAAATCAAAGTGCTATGACTTTAGAGAAAACTTATAGCACCTCTTCTATAGTAATTTCATCTGCTTAGGTCACCTTGTAAGACTGACCTTTAGGTAAAATCATAGCAGAGCTGCAATATGATGGCAGGTATGAAGTACAAGAAAGAGGAAAGAAGTAGTGAGACATTGATATACTTCTGTAAATTGTATATATAGTTTAGGCATACATTTGGTATTTCCATAGCTAAGGTACGATATAAGCGCACTAATCAATGTAAGCTTTCTTTCAAATATTGCCTGCAATATTGTGATTTTTTTACAGACATGGAACACAAGGACTACTTGATCAGAATATCTCCTTGTGTTGCCTAATAAGCAACATACTGAACAAAGTTCCTGTTGATTTTCTATACAGATGCTGAAGGGTAAGAACAAACCATATAATAAGAGACTTTAAAACTCTTCCTAAAAGTGGAAGGGGTAGAGATAAAGATATATAGTCTCTAAAACATTAACTGTTAAGTGGGAAATCATGCCTAAACCTCTACTCTCTCAGAAATTCATGTGTGAAGATAACATAGTATATGTCTCTGTTGTACTGCTCTGTGACTTCCTTCTTGAAATGTAATTCCTTTGAAGAAAACTTAGATTTCATAATTGAAAATTATTCATTTTTGCATGCTAGAACTAAATCTTGAGCTTGATGAAATTAGTCTGAGAAACTGGCAATAAACTGAGAGCCACTAAGGAGGAGGCTAGCAACTGAACATTCTTTGTTATAGCCAGACAAGGTTGCAATGAACTAAAAAGACAAATGATTGCTAGTCCTCCCCACTCACTTGCAACAGCTGCTGCATATAAGATGCTGTGTTTAGTGATGTAAGTGTTGAGATGGACTCTGGACTGTTTATTTTGCTTCCAGAAAAATATCATTGTGAAAGTCTAAGTGAGAAATTGTGAACACGAGAAACATTTCAATCAATTTTATTGTCAGAGTTCATACTTCAAACACATTAAATGTTGTAGCAAAGGGACAAACACATAAAGACAAGTTGGAGCTGTAGAGGTAAGTGTTGTTCAAACTGACAGAAAACAGAAAGAAACACTACAGTTTTCTGCAGAAATAATTGATAATGTGACATTATCACCTACCCACACATGCATAATGACTAATATGCTTAAATAATTCTATACAGACTATGAATGATCTTACAATATCATAACCTCATGAAACTATTTTAGAGGCATCATTCAGCAGCCTACTAGATTTTTGTTTGTTTGTTTGAATTTTTTTCTGTGGTTGTTGTTCAAAAGCAATAGAAAAAAATTCCAACCAACATCATGAAATTCAGAAAATAAAAAAATGCCAAAACTGGTGGTATAAACACAGTGATTATGAATGCAACATTCAGCAGCTTACTGGTTCTTTGGGGTTTTTGGGGGGGGGTATTTTGGTTTCTTTTTTTTTTTTTGCTGTTGTTGTTCAAAAGCAATAGAAAAAAAATTCTAACCAACATCATGAAATTCAGAAAATAAAAATTGGCAAAACTGGCAGTATATACACAGGGATTGTAATTAAAGTACAATCTCCAGCATGAAGAAGAAGGTCAAGTCAAATGCCAGGATACAAGGTGCTGAAAATTTAGCTGTTTCTTTCTAAGTGCTTGGTCAACAGAAATCTAAAAGAAGATTGACTGACTTTCTTTTAGCCTATGAAATGTATTTAAAATCTGAAAAGAATATTTGACAGCATATTTATATAACAACACTTGATATACCTTTTAATCTGCTTGTTTATAAATTCTCTATATTCCAATGTCTAAGCTTTTACATTTAATCTTAATTCCCTTACAGCAGAGCAACTCTTCCACTTAACCTCTAAAATGCATATACCTGGGCTTCTTTGCCACTCATGGGACCCCCATTTCTGGAGTCTGTGAGTTCTCCAGGGCTTGATTGTATGTCAGGAGTCTGAGTTCTTGACAGCTCTGCAGATTCATGTCTATGAGTTCTGTTCTTTCTCTTCTTTAATAAACTCTGCCTTAATGGTCAAAAAATGCATATACCTCAAGCAAGGAATGCTTCAGTATGTACCACTACTGGCAGGAGCCTTTCAACACACCTAAATAGGCAAGAATCATGTATGCTGTTTTGGAAACACATTCACCAACTACATCTCAATTCACACAATAAATGTAGAGACTGTAGAATCATTGACAGCTGGCAGCTCTTCATAGCATCTATCCTATCCATGCCTTTCTCTAGAGGCATGATTATCATTGTTACCACTGGGCATCAAATCCTGAGCCTGGGGTACACTGGACTAGTGCTCTGCCACTAAGCTACACCCCAGCCCAGTCAATGCAATGTCTCTCTTTGCTATACCAGGATAGAATTGATTTTAGGATTTATCTGCAGCTCTTCAGCTAAGGAATTTTTTGTAGTTGTCAAAAAGCACTCTAACTAGAGTTGCTTTGAAGTCAGAAATTGCCTCTGATGATACTGAAAGAAAGCACAATAATTCAAAGTGAAAATAGGTGGTATAGTATCATAGGATTCCCAGTCAAGGAGTTTATATCATCAGAGTTATCAAACCTTTATAACTGTGCTATATTTTATACCCATGTTTAGGATATTTCCTTAATGTTGTTGGTGGTTAGTGGCCATCTGTATGCACTTTCTCCTTTGCTAAACTGTGAAGTTCTCAGGAAATACCACAAGTGAATTACAGTGGTAAAGAAAGCAAAGGACCCAGGTAGTACAGAGTGTGAGTCTTTAAGGAGTAGCGAGCCTCTGGGAAATGGATATGTGCACCTTGCAAAGACAGTGACTGCTCCTCAGTTGAGATCACTTGTCCCAAAAGAAAAACACACTGAGTGCTGGCTAGCTGCATTTTTTAAAATGAAATTTCCCAATTTTTTAACATAGACAAAGTTACTTTTTTTAAAGCACAAATATAGCAAAATAGATTTGTTGGTTAAAAAGTTGAGCTGGGATGTTTCGAGTTCAGGGTGAGTTCTCTAGTTCATAGAGAGTTAACGGCTATACAGTCATTCATACAGTATAAGGAGAACACGTAGAAATACCTTTTGCATGCTTGTGAGAGAGGGAGACACATGTATGCATCAAGTACAGTGTCAAATCGGCACATGAGAATTTGTATTCATATTCTCAACCATTTCTCTCATTTTATTTTCATGATTTTTCATAATGTAAAGAGACTATTAAATAAATGTCATTATTGATTTGTCTCATAAAATAATGGGCAGTGATTGAGGAAACACAAGATATTGATCTCTGTCCTCTCCACAACTCTGCATTTATATTCATGTGTACACATGAACACACACACACATTAATTATATGTGCAATACATAAGAGGGAAAAATTGACTTGAGATTTTCACAGTAAGACCATTGTGGTCTTACTTGTAATAAGTACACGAACACTTGTAATAAGTACTTAATGGCACATATTAAATGTCACTAATGTATTTTGCAACAGAGGAAAGCATGTGTAAAGCCTTTTTACATTGTGCATGAGTCCAGCCACGCACATATTTATTTTTCCAGTCAGATAGATCTCAGTGTCTCTGTTCATGTCCAAATACAGAAGCAAATTCTTCCACCAGATGGAGCTTAGCTTCCATTGAAGCAGTAGATATACAAAACTGATTTCATGAGCTTTCTCCAATTCTTTGTATACGTCAGGAAAGAAATGGGGGAAAAAAGTAAACTTCAAAGGCTTGTTTTCAAAGCCTGTAACAAATGTTAGTTACTAAGGGACTTTAAGTCTTCTTCAAGAGAGGCCTCAGTTGATCAGATGCTATGGGGTCACTCACAAATCATTTGATAACTGACTTCCTTCCTTTCTTTCTCTTCTTTCTTTGGAAAAATGATTTGTCAAATCCTATACATTTTAATGTCTGCCTTTATATAAAACAAATTACAGATCGCCTCTAGAACATAACCTTTTATCAAAAGGAAGAAATCCTGTCAAGCAAAGACAGGAGACTGTCATAAATGAGAACACACATTCCCAAAATGGAACTCTGTGTTGTACATGAAAGCACTATCTTTCCCAAGGTAGAGATTCATTACTCATGAAAACACATATTTGATTGAAAGAACTCTATGCTGTGCATGAGAAAATACAGTCTCAAGATTTCACTCTACATTATGTACGAGAACACACTTTCCAAAGATGGAACTCCATGTTGTATAATGTATAAAAGAACATACATTCCTTTTAAAATAAAATGAACTACACTACAGAAAACATTAACTCCAGTACCTGACAGTTATGGTAATTAAGTTACTTCTATCCTATGTACTTTAATGACTGATATCCCCACCAATTAATGTGCTACGTGTCCATTTTGTGGTTGAAGGAAAGAAGGGCCCTGTTCTAAGGTAGGTACAAACCAAGACCTTCTACTTGCTCTTAAAATCAGAGGGAAAGATACAAATTAGTGTGCTAAATTTTGCATGTAAAATATTAAATTGAGCTTGTAGCTTGTAAGAACTAAATCGATGAAGCAAGATTGTGGAAGATATGCTAGTCAAACAGGATTAGGAATAAATAGCATATAAAGAGCAGACATTTAATAAACAGAAGGCAAGTAATGTGGTTCTTATAATGAGCCTCATGGCATCAGACCTAGTGTGAAGTGACCAAGATATCTATTATTCAAGTGCTGCAGGAGAAATGAGCAGTGTGTAGAAAGGCAACCTATTCCACTTCTGGTATTAGATGGCCTAAGAGGTAGAACCGGAGTGTACCTAGTGTGGTAAGATAATGTAGAGATAATGCAGTGAAAACCAAGAGTTGATTAGTAGCCCCAGGTACTAATATATTTATTAGAGCTAGAGAGTGAGGAGAAAGAATAAGAGGAGAAAAGAGCACAGAGATATTACCTCTGGGGCTAGTGCAATTTGGGTGGTTCATTTAATATTGAACTGCCTTTCTAGTGGCCTTCTGTGACAACTGTCACTAACATTATTATTATATACAAAGATCTGTGAAACATGCCCTCTTCTCTTACAGTGTATTACTATATTGTGTATGTATATGCATAGTAAGATACTGAAACTTACAAATGTGAGTATAAATGAAATAAGTGAAATATAAAATTATACATACATGGCACATTAAGCAGGAACTGTGTTCAATCAAGGCAAAGACATATTCTTATCAATAGTTCTTAGATTGAGAGTCTGGCTTAGAAGGAACCAGTGATTCTCTGTAATTAGAGTAGGAAAAGTGATGGAAAGAGAAAACATGAGCGTAGATTTAAGGGCCAGGTCACAGAAACAGATACACATGGAACGAGGAAAGGGACTGAAATGCCAAAGGAAGGTGGATAATATCGTCTAGGACATAGATCTGAGGACTAGCACAGCAGGAATGCAGATACAATTTGTTCCAGTTCGCCTGCATATTTGCTGATAAATGACCATCAAACAGCTTAGGGGAACAAGGGGTTTATTCTCTCATACAATTTTCTGGCTACAGTTCTCAGTCTAGCTTTACAAGAGAGCATACATCAACAGCAGGGCCAGCCGAGGGAACTGGCCATACCATCACCACATAATGCCTGAGAGATGGACAAATCCTTACTTGCTAGACCAGCATGTCTGGCCAAGTGTACAGAAAGATGCCAACTTCCTCAATCAGCCCTCAGTATTTTAGTCACCTATTCAGGGCCTAGTCCCACCCACCATGGACTGAGCCTTCCCTATCAACTAGACAATCTCTTGCAGGTTTGCTCTGGGCTTAACTCAACCATTAATTCTCTGCAAATGTGCCCGGAGCTCAAACCCTCAACTGTCAAGTTGACACCTGTGCCACAACTATCACACAACTTCTGTTTGCAGTGAAAGTTAATGAAATGTAAGATACCTAAGGGTACCCACAAACCAGTCATTCACTAGATAACTGCAGAGGCAAGGACCAGATATAGCAGTCACTAGGAAGAATGAGAAACCTGCATTGAAAAAAATGGGCCCTGGATCTTAAAAGAAACTTTACCAGGGATAAAATTAAAATGTCCAACCAATATCTTAAAAAATTCTCCACATCCTTAGCCATCAGGGAAATGCAAATCAAAACTTCCCTGAGATATCATCTCACCCCAGTCAGGATGGCAAAAATCCACAATACAAACAACACCAAATGCTGGAGAGGATGTGGAGAGAGGGGAAACTCTCCTACATTGCTAGTGGGAATGCAGGCTCATACAACCACTCTGGCAAGCCATCTGGAGATTCTTAAAGAAATTAAAGATTGAAATGCCATATGACCCTAATATTCCAATTTTGGGAATAACCCCACATACAGCAAAAATTCACCTCGATAGCACAAGCACGACCATGTTCATAGCAGCACTGTTTACAATAGCAAAGTCATGGAATCAACCCAAACATCCAACAGTTGACGAGTGGATAAGGAAACTGTGGTACATCTATGCAATGGAGTACTACTCAGCCATCAAAAATGATGAATTAATGAAATTTTCCGGGAAATGGATGGGATTAGAAACAATTATATTGAGTGAAGTATCCCAGACACAGAAAATTAAGCACCGTATGTACTCTGTAATAGGTGGCTCCTAGTACCAAACCCACTTAGAAACACTCAAGGGTAAATCTCTGTAATACCTACAGTAATTGCAAAGATTATAAACAGGAGGCATGGGGAAGAAGGGACCACACCAGAAACAAGGAGAGAGGGGACCATGTTACAGCAGAGAAAATAGGCCACCATCAAGGACTGCAAGTAAGTAATAGACATCTGGTTAAGTTCACAGACTTTCCTTCCTGATAATTTGCAACTGATGGGGTAAAATCTTACTAGAAGGGGAGAGGATATAGGCTGCCAGATAAAAAGTAACTATTTTGCAAATGGGTGATTAACCCCTCTCTCTCCACGGTCTCCTACTTTTATTCCATCTACCTTATAAAAAGACTCTAATTTAACAGGTTTTTATCTCTGGCCAGGGGGTGACATCCAATACCCATCAGGATGGAGCCAAGGGCATTGCAAGAGCAGCAAAACAAAAAAAAAATCAACAATCCATAATTCAGAATATCAGAGACTATATCAACCATCTGGAACTAGGCCAGCCTAATCTCTCCCCATCCTGAAGCTCAGGGAAATTTGTGGAGGAGGCGGCGGTAAGAATGTAAGAGTACAAGGATGGGAAGAGTAATGATATGCAACATACTCCACACAAGTTAGGGCAGAAGTAATCATAACTGGACTTTGCATGCCCTGCACAATGTCCCACACATTATTGACCCCACAAAGTCTAGCATGGGCTAAAGGCACTAGGATCCTTGGAGGCAAGGGATTGAGAGCCACAGTAGTGTTCCTAAGCTTAAAGGGAACACAGGAAAGGGTTCTGGGAAATGCCGCTGGGTCCTTGCACCTCATCGGAGAGGAGGACCCATAAGAGAGTTTGGCATGCACATTAAAGGATACTCCAGGGATGGGAGGGGGAGGCAATGGGAAATGGGGAGGAAAAAGGAGGGGAGGGGGACATAGAGGGCGGTGGGAGGATGGGGGGAAGGAAGGGACCGGTGTACCTGTTAAGTTTGTATGAGTGGAAATTTTTAAAAAAGTGAAAAAAAAAGAGCAACAGTCACTATCCCATGACATCCCTTTGTTGTTAATTCACATGCACAAGGTAGCAGCTTGGTTTCCCTGCTGATTTGTTCCTCTGAAATCCACTAGATTTTTCTAATGAAGGCTGGGAAATCATAAAGAGACAAGAGGAGAAAGGATAAGCCAGAGAGGGAGAATAAAAGAAAATGCTGGGGTCCAGGGATACAAGGACCCAGAAGTGCTGCTTCCCCATCGCTGTTCCTGCAGGGATCCTGACTGGTCAGCGTAGAGCTTGGTGGCCAGGGATGAAAGGAATAGTTTTCAAATGGTGATGCTTAAGATCTGTGGAATTTACACATCCCTGATGCAGCATGAGCCTGAGGGAGGCCCAAGATGGATTTCTGTTCTAATATCACATGCTGGGCTTGAAAGATTAACTAAAAAATTAATTAAAAAATAAGTATTTTTGCTGTATCAATTCATAATTTGAAAGTCTAAAAATTCTGTATGCTACAATGTCTTCATAAATGTCATCTATTTTTCCGTTGCTAAACACAGATATAAATTTCACAAAGGTTTGCATCCCAGCAGGAAAAGGTTTAGTTTTAGAATTATTCATTGCTATCAGATTGGAACTAACTTTGAATTTGAACTTTGAAAAGACTTAGCTGGTTAGTGTTGTTAGCTAAACCTAGAGTTATCCAAGTAGTTGAAATTTGCTACTTGGTGTTATATATTTTAAAAACAAAGGAAGCTACACAAAGAGGGTCTTTACTGTGTTGTTGAAGCAAGGAAGGGCCCTGTAGAGAGACAGGCACAAACCAAGACATGCTTTTATAATCAGTAAGTACAAATACCAGAGAAGAATGTGTTGCTCTACAAGAAGGTTCAGGGAAAGAGTTAATAGCAGTCTAAGCCAAAAAAGTGTGAAGACCAGCAGACCAGGGCAGGCTAGATTATTCTCTCATTCTCACTTATGAAAAGCAGCTCTCCTCTGAGCTATCTCTGATGGTGATAACTTCATTTTTACTATGCAACTTTTCATTTTTATAATAGTCCTGCTTCCCTTACATTTGCATAGAAATCAGATTAAAACAGGATTGTTTTATTTTTATTTGGGGGGACATAGTTATCATAAGAAATTGTGCAAGTGAAGCACAACCATGTTCATAGCAGCACTGTTTACAATAGCAAAGTCATGGAATCAACCCAAATGTCCAACGGTTGATGAATGAATAAGGAAAATGTGGTTCATTTATACAATGGAGTACTACTCAGCCATCAAAAATGATGAATTAATGAAATTTGCCGGGAAATGGATGGGATTAGAAACAATTATATTGAGTGAAGTACCCCAGACACAGAAAATTAAGCACCGTATGTACTCCCTAATAGGTGGCTCCTAGTACCAAACCCACTTAGAAACACTCAAGGATGAATCTCTATAATACCTACAGTAATTGCAAAGATTATGAACAGGAAGGATGGGGAAGGAGGGCCACACCAGAAACAAGGAGAGAGGGGACCATGTTACAGCAGAGAAAATAGGCCACCATCAAGGACTGCAAGTAAGTAATGAGACATCTGGTTAAGTTCACAGACTTTCCTTCCTGATCATTTGCAACTGATGGGGTATGACCTCACCAGAAGGGGAGGGCATACAGGCTGCCAGATAGAAAGTAACCATTTTGCAAATGGGTGATTGACTGCTCCCTCACTGCGGTTTCCTACTTTTATTCCATCTACCTTTGAATATACTCTTATAACAAGATTCTAATTTAACAGGTTTTTATCTTTGGCCAGGGGGTAACATCCAATATCCATCAGGATGGAGCGAAGGGCATTGCAGGAGCAGAAAAACTGAAAAAAAATCAACAATCCATAATTCAGAACATCAGAGACTCTATATCAACCACCTGGAACTAGGCCAGTCTAATCTCTCCCCATCCTGAAACTCAGGGAAATTTGCAGAAGAGGGGGCGGTAAGATTTTACGAGCACAAGGATGGGAGGAGCAATGATACGCAAGATACTCCACACAAGTTAGGGCGGAAGTAATCATAACTGGACTTTGCATGCCCTGCACAATGTCCCACACATTATTGACCCCACAAAGTCTAGCATGGGCTAAAGGCACTAGGATCCTTGGAGGCTAGGGACTGACAGTCACAGTAGTGTTTCTAAGCTTAAGGGTTACACAGGAAACGGTTTTGGGAAATGCCGCTGGGTCCTTGCACCTCATCGGAGAGGAGGACCCAGAGGAGAGTTTGGCATGCACATTAAAAGATGCTTTAGGGATGGGAGGGGGAGGCACTGGGAGATGGGGAGGGAGGGGAGAAGGGAGGGGGGAGCAAGAAGGTTGGGGGAAGGGGTGGAGGGAGGGAGGGGGCCGGTGTACCTGTTAAGTTTGTATGAGCGGAAATTTTAAAAAAAGGAAAAAAAAGAAAGAAATTGTGCAAGTGTGTAATTTTTTTTTTCTTGAGACAGGGTCTCTCATTCTAGAACTTAACAAGTAGGCTAGCCCAGCTCTCCAGGAAGCTTCATGATGCTGCTTTTTCTTGTGTTCCCAATACTGGAAGCGCAAATGAGTGTCACCATGTCAGGTATTCTAACGTGGGTTCTGAGACTCAAACACAACTATTCATTCTTTCAAGGCAAGTGTTTTACCCACTGAGCCATCCCTCCAGATAAAAACTAGCATTCTCAATCATTAGAGATGTTTGATGAATAATCGGACATGTAGGCATGGTCTATTTATAGGCATGGTCTGTTTACTCAGTTTGCATCATAATGCTCAGAAGACAGATCTGAGAATGCTGACTGACTACAATTTATCCTAGTCTATAGAAGAATGAGGATCAAACAAACAGGAAATGTTGAACAAATTGGCTAAATATTTTTATCACCAGATATATTATTTTGTGTTATCATTAAACATCACTTTTAGATACTAAAAGTTCACAAAAAGAGGGACGAGGGTAGAAAAAAATACTTGCTTTGGCACCAGCCATGACATATTCTAACTGTGTGATCTCAGGATGCTTATGAGCCCATAGATGACTGAGTTGTAAAGGAAGTTACACCAGAAAATAGGCAAACATTCTTTGGTAAAGACTAACTCATGACTTAATGACAGTTATTATCAAATAATGAATTTCATGCAACACCCTTACCATAGTAATGATCATTTTATATTTTTATAAAGAAAATAGATAACTTTTGCAATCATTGCCCAGAAACATGTTGATATATAAAATTTATTTATTCCTTAATTTATTCTAATCTATTGAAATATTTCTCCTGATTATATATTTGCTAAACCGATTTACAACCATTCTAAGATGATTATAGCTAAGACTATTTTTAAAAAATCCAGCTATGGGAAATATATTCCTATCCACATTGTCTTTTGGCTTAATTTCTTGGATACATCATTATTTTCCTAGAACGCAATGGATATAATGGTATCATGCATTTGGGAGAGTTTGATATGCTAATGAAACATGTCATTCCCATAGGGGTGTAACTAAGTATAAACATCACTAGCTTTGTGTTCAAGAGTAACTGGATCTAAAGTGTTTCTGATAGTGATCCACATGAAGTCAGACTTGGTAAAACTGAACAATCTACATCTGCTTCTCAGACTGGAACACATGTTTCTGCTGCAACAGGCATCAGGGAAAATCTGTCCTCTAATTTCATCAAATGCATGCATCAAGATCCAGCTATCTATGTGAGCTAGAACAACATCCACAACTCAGTCCCTGAAGTTGGTGGGACACACAGAATTAATACTCAGGTGGTGATGACCAGCAGTGAGCCTTTTGATATCAACAATGGGATAAGAGCATGGTACTACAAGGTGAAAGAGCATATGCTAAGGAAATTTCTAGACCAAGCTGGAAATTGCTGGGAAGGAAACTTTTGAGTAAGGTTAGTGTCCTGAAAGAGCTATGTGTGCACATGTTATAATGCATTGAGTTTGAAAATGAGACAAGTGGTAGTAAATCTCTTTATTTTCAAGAATAGTGAGGCTGCCAGTATAAAAGGATATGAATCACTTAAAAAAGGTATTTTTAAGCACTGTCAATGAGCTTTACTAATTATGTATAGCTAGGTTAAGCATGCATTTATTATGCGTAGCACTAGATGTATTTTCTCTATTTCCTGCTTTGAAAATTCAGATGTGCTCAATTTCTAGTCTATCTTTTTAAGACTTTCAGGACCATGTCTCTATGAAAAGATATATGCTTTGCTCTCTGCCTTTGGATATATGTTCTTTAAATATGTACTCAGGAAAATTAATGAAAGTGTTACACTGTAAGGTTAAACTTTTGGATTGTCTTTCTAGAAAGATAGTTTTGCATTTAAGTTTTAGTACTCAGTCAAAGGTGATAAGAAAACAGTTTCCCTTTGCTTTCCTCTTCCAACATGGCTTTACAAGCTGAAAATAACAGTTCCAAGGAAAGTAAGTGCACAGTTACAAAGGGATGTTCACTATTCATCCTAACAGCTATAGAGTGCTCTCCATTCATTCCAACAGCTATAAAAGGATGTTCGCCATTCATTCCAACAGGAATGCTGTCTATTCATTCCAACAGTAAATATCTCTACTAGAATTCACTAATTTATGCAGTGACTCTAAGAAAATCTTTAATTCTTTATTGTGATACAAAAATAATTGCGTAGAATACATTTTAAGTGGGCAAGCTCCAGAAATGAATACTTGCTTAATATTAAGCAGCAAATAAAGGTAAAAAGGAAAAATTCTATTTATGCAATCTACATTGCTTTGAAAATTTGTGGTGTTATGTATAACCACATAATTGACCCAAATATCTTAATGACCATTAAGATTACCAAACCAGGGCCAAGAACTCTAGATCTATAGCTCCTTCCCTTGCCATTATATATATTCCATTTATCTTAAATTCCTGGTTTGTGGAAGAACTTACAGATATTCCCACTGGAATCCTTAAAACTTAATTTGTTTACATATTTTGGCTCTTTTCCAGGCTTATGCTAGCAGTAGTTGATCCAAAAAACAAATAGGCGGAACTGTCTTTGAATAGAATTCTTTTGCCATGGAGTCATACATACCTCCATTCAGTAAAACCAGTCACTGAATTCCTGAAGAGGGTAGTTCAAGAATCCATTTTTAAAACTCAGGTGGGATTATACAGAATGGCTTTCTATTCAAACAGGAAAAGAACTTAACAGGGTTTTAAAAACACACACAGGATGGGGGGAAAAAAAGCTCTTGCAAACTATGGAAGAAAGTAACAGAAATTTACCATCTACTTCCTCTTGCTCAGTGTTTTTGTTTTCCACTAAGCCTGAAGAGCTTGCTTTCATTCAAATTAAGGGCTTAGATGTGAAGATTAAAAAGAGGGAAAAAAAGATAAATAAGACCCCAAAATACCAACGAACAGACCATTCTTTGCAGTTTATGTTTACCAAAGAGATTGAACAAAGAGCATAACAGAAAGATCGAAATAACAAAGCTCCAGAAACCTTATCTACCAGATGCTCTGCCAAGCTCTGTCCAAATAGCTCAATTGTGACAGTCCACAGGCAAGTGGAAAGTCTTACAATATTGGTCCCTGCTTGGAATCTCCAGTCCTGGCTCCTCTTGGGTCAAACCATCACTAGGATTACCTCTTGGAACCTTTTTGCCTCTGAGCTCAACTATAATTTTGCAAAATAGAAAAGAGGGAATATATCCAGATAAAACTCTGGATTTAGATTTAAGTCAGAATTTTTTTTAATCCCAAGTAAAGAACAGTCCTTCCTTTTTGTGATCCAATTTCCTAAGAAGTGTCCAAGTACAGATCAGTCTGGCATTCATTGTACTGAGTGATGGTGGGTCCTTCATCCTTGAATCTGCCTTTGTGCAATTATCATATCAGAAAATTGATATGGAAACTCTATAAGGATTACTAAAGTTCTATGGAAAGAGAAAACCTCATTAGACAACCGGGCGTCATCGATACTGATAAACAGATGCAGATGTTTTAACAACTGTTCAGATTACTAAATTATAAATTCATTTGCATAATGAATTTCTGCTGCAAAGATGATTCTAAAAAAATCAAAGAATTCCTGGATTCATCTAGAAAGCAAAAAACAATCTGACTGTCTTCTGATTTGGGTTGTCTAAATACTCCAATATTTGGCTGCTTGCCAAAGAGTCGATCTTGTCAAATAAAGACTGTATGCCTTCTCATTCTTAAGCTTATTTCTAAAACTTTCCCTCTCTTCTACAGATATCAAAATGGACTTTCACCTCTTTATGCATGTCTCACTATGTTGATGAGGTACAAATGATTGCACAGAATTCTTGATCATAAGGAGAGTGTTTGCTCTATTTTTTTATCTTCTGTATTCACCATCCAAATACATTCCAAAAAAATGTCAACTTTATACCTTGAAGAGATGATACCAGTAGTCTTATGATGATATGGTATCAGTTTTCATGGGTGTCATTAGACAAAGGAATGGAAGAATATTGACTTTGTTTATGTAATTTGCCTTGCTTTATTTGTTTATTGAAACATGGCCTCATATATGCCAGACTGACTTCAAACATGCTCCAAAGCTCAGGATATAATCTGCTGTACCCAGAGTGCTGGGATTACAAGTGTGCACCACCATGCATACCTGATTTATGTGGTCTTTAGGTAGGTTTAGAGCAGCCATGCTGGGATGGTCTCTGAAGTCTTTGAAAATCCTGAAAGTCATCCCCCCACTGCCCAGATCCCTGAAGGAATACCCCCTTGTAGATCCAGAGGAACAGACTCTAATTCTCCACAAAGACAAAATGGCTAACTTCTCCCAACTCTCTGCTTACGAAAGGATATGGAGATGAGTTCTCCAAATCAGGTAAGCTAAGTCTATCAAAACAAACAGCTTAACTATGAGTCCAACCAAAAGATTAACTGAGTTGGGCCCCAAGATGAATAGACCAATGAGATGCAGAGGATCAAAAAAGCTCCCATCAGGTTTGTAAAAACTGGAGCTAACCAATAAGGAAAAGCAATCTTTCCTGGGCTTACCTTAATGCACAAATATACCTGATCCTGCCAGCCATTAGATGGTGCCCTTGCCCCTCATGGTGCTTCTACATCTAGAGTCTGAATTCCGTTCTTTCTCTCCTCTAATAACCGGGTGTTCTGGTTTCAGAACACAAGAACCTGGACACATACAGACTCTGCAGCAGTTCTGGTAACCAAGCTCAGGGCTTCATACTTGAAAGCCAAGTACTCTAACTGAACTGTATCCTCAGTTTCTTGTTATTAAGAAAAAAAATTGACAATCATCTCTTTGAGAGCCTTTCTTTAAGTGAAATTAAAATATTTTATAATATTATGTAGCATTGTACTCGGAAATAAAAATTCTGAGATCAGATGCAAATTTCACCCTCATTTCTCCTACTTACTGCTTGGTTGATTGTGAATCAGTCACTTGAGATATGCCTTGGTTTCTTCACATTTTAAATGGCAACGATTGCTACATAGAGCTGTTATAAAGAATTATATATTTTCATGCATATGTAAAGAACTGAGATCAATTTTTAGAACCTAGTAGCCAAACATTCAATAAGTTAGTTATTTTTATGATTTTAAATGTTCATAATTTTAGTTCAGCATCTTTCATGACCAAGAAAGTTTTGTCTGTGATGAAAACATTTCTAAAACACTAATCTACTTTTGTCCTTAAGGAACTAATACTAGTTATGGAATGTTCCTTAGAATTGCAAAATGTATGTCATTACAAGAAAATTCCTAGACTTGTGAGGGGAAATTTACCTCCCGTTGACACAGATTTTCTTTCTTTCTTTTCTAGTTGGCATATAATAAAAAGACAGAAACTCATTAACAATGGACTATTTCTTTTTAGCTCAGTGCTTGGTAAATGTCAACACAACTGAGCTATGCAGCTTTGCTGATCCATCCTGTTTTTTTTACCATTATCTGTGAGATGGTCAGCTGATCCGAGCTCTTGTAGTCCTTCTGTAGGCAGTACACCAGGTTGGCCTGGAATTCTCAAGATGGTGGCAGAAACAGGAAGAGCAAGCAAAAACACCTGAGTTTCTCTCTCTTTCTCTCTCTGTAAGCTGAAAGTCAACATGATGTATCGTCATTATACCTTCTGTACTTTATTTATTTATTATTTATTTTTGCAACAGGATCATCTACTGAACCAGCAACTCCTTGATTGCCAGGACTCTGCCTCTCCAGTGATGGGGTGATAGGCATGTGCCACTGCTGGGGATCAAGCCCAAGTCCTCATGCTTGTGTTTACAAAGGTTTTTATAAAACCTAGTCTCAATGTCTAGTACCATAATTGCTGAATGAAACCTGCTAAAAATGGAAAGAAGAAATAATCTAGTGACAACCTGTGGTCATGAAATTTTAAAATATTTTTAAAGAATAATAGTCCTGATATTCAAAGATAAACCATCACACTGTTATATTTTGAGAAGATTAATTTTATTCAGATTGGATTACTTTGAAAAATACATACATAGCAGATATAAATGAAAATGCCATTAGATTTCAAAATATCAATGATTTATTTACTTACTTGCTTATACATGGTTTTGGAAAGAATACATTTAGAAATTTTTTTTAATTTTCAGTCTAAAAACATGCACATCTTCACAGTTTTAGAACTAAGTATACAAGAATACAAACTGGAGAAAGCTAAACACCAAGTACATAGCTATTATGAGCCCAGTGAAATTAAATCATGTTAACTCTAGATTAACTGAATATTAAATTTGCTGTTTATATTCAAATTGAACTTTTAAAATAACTCAGGCTTTCTTCTCCTAAGTGGTTTTCCTTAAAATAATGGTTTAAAATAATGGTTTTAATTAAAATAATTATAAATTATACTTCCATGGATCCACAATTAGTTTTAACATTATGACAATGTGAAATTGCATATTTTAATACAATGTTCTGCATCTGATTTTTCAGAAGGTGATGATCATAGTTATAGAACATGAAGTGAAGCAAAGCAGCGGGCCTAAAAAGATCACACAGCCACAGCTGTGGTAGAATCTAGGGCTCTGGTGCTTATCTGCAGATGTCAATATTCACAACTCACTTCTTACTAACACCATATTTTAGTGGAAGGTACCCTGCCACTTACCAACTTAAGCCAATTATCACATTGCTTAGTGTTAAATTCCTAAAACAGTTCACTTTAACTAAACAACAAAAGTCTTTCTCAAAACCAGAGCATAATTGCTCTTTTAAAGGGATTTTGAACAGTGACAATGGTCATTTGATTAAGTTTAAAAGCAATAATAAAAATTATAGTTACTTTGGGGTCTTAATAAAAACAATTTATCTTTATTGAAGTTTCTCCATTCATTTCACCCCACCTATATGTCTTGTATATCTGGTAGGTGGTTGGAAAGCTCTAAGCTCCAGATCCTTTATCTGGTCATGGCCCTGTCTCTCCCGCCGAATCTCTGACTTAATGTCTTCCAGGCTGCTTTTGCCAGGAATCAACTTTGGGTTGGAGTATGAGCTTGAACCTGAGCTTGGTCTTCCACTGTTGTCAGTCCTGCCTTATGGAGCAGGCCTAGGAACCTGAGCAAAACAGTTAAGAATATTGAATCCCAAATTCCTCATCCCCACAGAGCAGGCTGGAGAGCTTTGGCATTTCTTCTTCATATTCAGTGTTGGAATTGCTAGCCATTCTAGGATAGATGCTTCTCCCCTGTAATAGTCTTTCACGAAGACGAAATCTATGCTGACTGACCAGAACCTTAATGAACAATCACACACAGATACACTAAGTTGCAGGCGTCTCAAAGCTACTCACCCTCTCTTTAAAGTCTTGATAACATTTTCCTTTCACCTTGTGAGCATTTTCAAGATCTTAAAATCTTTTACTGAAGACTTCCACAGATTCAGAGTGAATCTCACTGCAAAGGCCTATCGCCCACAGCTGGCTACCTCAACAGATAGCCTTAACAGGGGCTCTAACTAACACTTACACATTGCAAACATATCACTGCCTTCAAAAATTTGAACTAGCTAATTTATATTTCTCAATATTACTATAGAGAGAAGAAGTAATGAGCTGCTTAATTTAGATCTGAGCTCATACTTAAGCCTCCCCTTCCATTTAGGAGAATAAATTGCACTAATTTTCCAGGGACATTATATTCACTAATTTAAATGTGAAATATAAACTCTGATACATCATTGATACTTAAGCTCTCATCATGCAGGTGAAAAGAATAAACTCTGATATTATATTGGTTCTTGAAATGTGGAGAAAAAAACAACTAAAATTTTAAAGAAGAAATTTCACAAAATAGATATTTTACTTTCTATCTTTAAATGAAAATACTTCATACAACACTTATAATTTCCTATGCAAGTCTAAGCCTCAGAATGATCTAATCTAATCTACTTTAGTAAGAAATAAAATGCATATATGTTGACAAGAAAGAGCATTTTAATGACTACCTATAGATTAGTATTGATTACAAAGTAAAGGAAAAATCATAATGGAAATCAGAACTATGAAGCTGATTTGTATGCAGTGGGCTCCCTGCCTTTCAGAAGACAACCAGGGACAGACCCAAGAAATTTGGTTTCATAACCTTTCCAGATTCCCCTTAAACTTACTCCAGAATATCAGACACTCAAAATATTATGTCAAAATAATGTTTCATAAATTAAGAAAACACAACTTTAATAAAGACACAGCAAGAGGGCCTCTTCAGAGATGATCACTTGAAACAGGTCCATTTCCTGTTCTCCTTAAAGCTACTCCTTCTTGTTCTTTTCTGATGCTGGGTTTCAGTTCAGGGGGCCAGACACACGAGGAAAATGTTTTCCCACTGAGCTGTTTTCTCAGCTTGCCCCACCTTTTTTTAAAGATGGGGGAATTCCAATACAAGGCAAAAAGACAAAGCATCACATGTCAAGAGAGCAATTTTAGGATTAAGAACAACTCCGAAGCACATTCACTGCTTCATTATCTGTGATTTCATCATTAACTTAGATTTAAGATAATAGTTAAGGTTTCTAAGCTCTCATTCCTTAGAGGAAGATCTCTACCACTTCAACCTGTCCTTGCACATTTAGGGAACAAATTCTTCATGTGAAGGCAGGGAGGTATTTTTCATGTGTCTACTCTTTTCTGGTGGAAGCCATTCTTATTTGACAAACCCAATTTCATAGGCACAAGCATTAACCGCTTTCCATAATCTAATATCACATCCTACAAATTATAAAACAAAAAACAACTTAAACATTCCACCATGCTCAAAAGAGGAGTGGAGGTATGGAATAAAGCACAAGAGGGAGATTCTCACATTAATGTTTTTGGAAGGCTGAAAGATGATTGTTTTGTCTGAGTTTTTCATGCTACTAGGAGCTGACCAACAAGCCCAGAATTCCTTTCTTTAATTAAGGCATCAATGATGGTGGCGCCTTGTCTTAAATTCTCCTGTAGCTTCTGCTCATCCTGAAAATAAACAGTGAAACAAAAATTATTTCACACATTCATCTGGATAGGAAAACATTTTGCAAAATCTGCTGCTCTCCGGCTCTAGCATTTTATAAACCCAGGTCTTGACACCGGCATGAATCCAACTCTCTGCATAAAAAGAACACACTTTGGAAGCACTTTTCATCACAGATTTTTTTTCAACCTGCTAAAGATATAAAGACAACCTCTGTTATGACTTTGATTGCCAACAGAAGGAAACAAGAGATTATTTTTCCTTAATCTGATCTCTAACGAATTTTGGCTCTCCACTGAAATGTGAATATTTCCTCCAAGAGGCTGGCATTTTCTCCTCTTGTTACTGAGTGTGCTCCAACTTGCTATGAACTGTTTGTGTGGACTATTCCAAGGGAAAGCCTGTTGTTTCTAAAGCATCAGGCAAATCTTTGAAACCAGTTCTAACAGTTACCAAAGTGAGTCTCGTCATTAAAATTTGTCTGTGAAAATGTATTGAGTCTTTTTTATGTTCTTGTGATTTGAAGAGATTATAATATGAAGATAAAGGAAAGTAGAAATAAAGTTAATGATATCAAGGTCTCAAAGTTACGAAAATGTGCTATATTTGGTAAGCTGGGGCTCATTCTTCAATGCCTTAGTCTAGCATGCAGTGCATCTCTAGGACCTGTTGGCGGTATCCTTATTGTCGATTGTCTCAATGCAGTAGGGTAACTAAAACATTCAAGTTAACACCACTGAAGCTGTCAACATAACACATCTGTTCTTGACTATTGAACAGCTTCATGAACAGTCAACCTATCAACTTGTTCGTTTCTGTACATTTCTCACACAGCAATGGACACAGTCCTTTGAAGATGACCTTGAAGCCTTAGGCAAAGCTTCGTCAAAAGCTAATTACCAGGCAATAAAGAGTCTTTTATCTCTATCAGCTTCTGGACATCACTTCTTAGCATCACTTCCTACTACCAGCCTGCCTCAGATTTTTCTTTGTGATGCCCATGCCAGTGAGCTCTCTTTCTGAGTTTGCATCCCTCTTTACCATCTGAGGTTTTTGCCAACAAAGCTTTCTCATACTCTTTCTAGCTTAGTTGACCTAACTGCTCCTTACAGCTCAACTCAGGTGTCCCAGATTCTTCCAATTTATCCTGACTTCCATTCTCCATCCCACTCTGGGCAGGGTGATTGTTTCCACAGCTGTGAATTCCTTTAGCAGATTGCATTTGAATAATGTCTGCGGTTGGGCATCCATTTCCCCCAGAAGAAAATAATGTTTCGTCTTATCTCTGAACATGGAACACTCAGCTCAAATGTACCACATGGTAGCAGTCCACAAGTTAGTGACAGAGATATCACTGACTTTTCAGTAATTCACTTGACATCCACTGCCATTTGATTATTTTGTTTAATCTTCTTGGCATATTCAGCCAGAACCTGGGATGAAGAGGCAGAAAAATACTGTTGAATGCTTACAACACCACTGGAGCTATGGCTGAAGTCCTCCCCTCTTATGACAATGGCCCACTATGAAGATAATGGTCTGACACCACCCAAGTCGCCACTTTCCACCAATTTCTGATTGTGTCCTAAAGGACAGATTTGTCCTAAGGGTGTCCTAAGGGGTAAGGACAATGAGGGTTGAATGGTAGCTATTTTGTTTTGCTTTAATTTTTTTTACAATGTGTTTATTTATTGTGTGTATGTATGCATGTGTGTGTGTGTGAGTGCGTGTGCACATATTCATACAAGCCATGGCATGTGTGTGGAGGACAACTGATGGATTTTTGCCTTACACCTTGTGGGCTTTGAGGTTCAAACTTAGGCTGTCATGCTTAGCAGCAAGCATCTTTCCTGCTATGCCATTGCACCACTCCATAGGCAAGTCTGCCTTTCTGGCAACACTGGGCCTTTTGTATGCTGTGCAAGAACTCTAACCCTAAGCAGCTTTGCTTACTGTAAGTAAATTTAAGGTAGCATTTCAATATTAGCTTTCAATTATTTTTCTGATTTCAATAATATCACATGACATTAATAACATATAAAAATTTCTAGTATGTTTGAGCTTATATTATAACATACGCACATGGAAGGAAATATAATCTATGCTACATTATTCATGAAAACAGGAACAAGCTTTAAAAACTAAGCAAAATTCAAAGAATAGGTGTATGCTTATTATATATAATGTATTAGTTACAGTGTTACAGAATATATAATATAGACCTACTGTCTAGGCTTAGAAATGATCATTAGAATTTCCAAAATGAAGCACAAAATGTCCATCTCTAGTGCCCCAATGAAGCCAGTTTATATTTATTCTAATAACAGTTTCTTAGTAACAAAAAAAACTAAGAAAAATATTTAAGATACTAATGTCAAAAAAGTCACAATTTCTGTCTTAGAAAAAAAAATCCACCCTCATTTAGGTTGCTCTATAACTTCTATATAATTAGTTAACAAAAATATGTAAGATGTTTTTTATAAAAATTACTTCTGCAATTTCTAGGCTTCATTTTGAAAGATCAGAATTTAGTGAGAAGAAGCTCTGTCATTCTTCTGATGATTTCCACCTTTGGCTTGAACTTATTCAATCATTTCATCTCTTGCAAATATATGATTTTAAAATGAATAGCAATCAGGGGGTCATGATGCATGCTTCTGTCTCAGTGTCTTCAAGACTGAGGATTATGTAGGTTTCAGACAAGTCTGGAACACACGGTAAGACTCTGTCCCCAATCAGTCAATCACCAATCAATCAATATTGATGAAACAAGATGGGGAGAGATGCATACTCAGAAAATTTTATCGTGTACAAAGATCAGATATGCAACTTAAAGACTGCAAAATCACATCCAACTTCTGTATCCCTATCAAAAAATTTCTAATACAAAAAAATGAAAAGTATTTATCTTACAAAAGTATTCCTTTGCTGATTAGTGATATTCAGCATTTTACATATACCAATGAATTCTGACCATATGGAGTTGTCCCATCAGCCTAGGTAGAATATTTATTATCATAAGGACCAGAGAAAGCAAATGTGGGTGAGCATGTGGGCCTGAAGAGCCCCTGCCCTGCCCACCATTGGTAACTATGACTGTAAATTAGGATGGTCAATGTAGAAAGCAACATAGGGAGATTCATATGCAGATACAGAGATCGTAAGATCTTACAAGCTTTTGGCACATAGACACAGGAAGTAAAATTCCTATCCTAAACACACAACTCTTCTCCCATGTGCATTTCAACAGTATTTTACACAGCCAAAAAACAGAGTCAGCTCAAGTCCACTGGTAATTGAATTAAAAATGTGATACATATAGAAGAGCAGGCCACCATTTTCAAGGTGGATTTATCTACAGAATGTTCTACTCCATGCAATAATGCAAGTACTAAAAAACAGGCATTGCATGATCTCACTCAGGTGACAGCTGAACCATCTGCTCTCATAGAAGTAGAAAGCAACACAGTGGTGCCCATGGACTTGGGTGGCTAGTGCGTGAGCAATATGAAGAATGTTGGCCAAGGAATATATAATTATAGTGGAAACAGGGAATTCTTTCAAATTCCAGAATAAACAAATGTATAGACAGAACTTAGATAAGTGACTTCTTCAAGCTAGGAGGTAGAAGAGAAAGTTGAATACTAATGTAATGAAGTGGTGTTAAAATGCTATAATAGCTATACAACTCAATGTTCAAGCTAAAATCCAGTAGATTTTGTACTCCAAACAGGTAAAGTACTTTGTATGTGAATTATATTCCACCAAAACCAGGTTTTTAAAAGTAACACTTGCTGAAGGGTCAGATGATAACTTAACGGTAGGGCACCAGCCCAGCACATGAGGGATTTGGGACTTAATTGTTGACACAAAAGAAAGTATGCACACTTTAGTGAGTTGTAAATATTACAGAGGACATATTTAATGTTATAATAAGTAAATAATATCACTAGAAACAGTAAAAACCAAACACATAAAATCTATCTTGATATAATTAAAAGAGTTTTCTTCTGCAAAACCTCTTATCCCAAGCTAAGTGTAAGCAAAACTTCAAAAAGGGGACTAGAGAGTGTTAGTTGAGTGGTTAATGCATTTGATGAACAAGCATGGGTAGATTTTGAATCCAACACTCACTTAACAGGCTTAACAAGCCAAGCAGGTCTGTAAACCCAGCACTGAGGCAGGTGGAGACAGGAATCATTATGCCATGCAAACCTCCAGCCTGGCCAATAAAACACCAGCTCCTGATGCAAGGAGAGACGTTGCCTCAAAAGGAATAGAGAACACTGATAGAGAAGGAGACCATATGCACTCTTCTGGCCTCTGCACATGCACTGACACGCACACACACACACAAACACACACACACACACACACACACACACACACACACACATCACCACCACCACCACCACCACCACCACCACCATCACCACCATTAACATACACATGCAACAACATAATGCACACACATAGTATACAAATACAAGCAACACACACACACACACACACACACACACACACACACACACCAGTTGAATATCAAGAAAATTGTCCTCAGAGCTGTCAAGATCAACACAGAGGCATGAAGGTAATGTGAGAGTAGACTAATGACTATGAAGCATTGGCAAGGGACAGAGCATGGAAAAATGAGTTGCTAGATTTGATCAGTTCATCTCATATGCATGCAGGGATATAATACAGTGAGCTCCATTAATATGTACAATTAATATGTGTTAATATAATTTTTAAAGACAGAGACAAGCAAAAACTCTTATGGACATAAAAACAAGGACCATTTGAGAAAATTTTGTAGCCAAGAGGATACACCAAGATATATCAGGTAAAACTATGGGAATCAGAATAAGATGGTGGCTGAATAACACATCAGTATCATTTCATTTACTGGATCAACTGTTCTATTCCAATAGAAGAACATAATAAGGGAAATCCACATTGTGTATATGAGAACTGTCTTCTCAATCTTTCTGTGAACTTAAAAAACAATATCATTTATAAAAAGTAAATTTTGTCTTGGGGTTGAACCCAAACTTTGGGCTCAGGGGTTGAACATTTGCCTCCCAGGCAAAAATATCTGAGTTCGATTTTCCAGATTCCACTTAAAAATGTTGGAATGGTGACAGTCTGCAATTTTGGCCCTGAAAGGTGGAGTATGGGAAATATCAGAGCAAAGCAACATGGAGGTAGAGCACACACACTCAGTTGCCCTCTTATAAACACACACACATACACACACACATAAACAAATACATATGTATGCAAAAAAACTCCTGCTTTTTTCTTGATTTTAAAAACCGTTTGTGTGCCATAATTTAAAAAAAATCAGACAGGTCATTTCATTTCATTGCTTATTTGTATAAACCTTAAATAAAAGTGACATTAACAACATAGAATCAAAATGGATATTTTTCAGTCATCTTTGAGCAGATTACTGACATTGTGCAGCACTCCATATGTTATGGGCTGGTCTTAAGTGTCCCACAAACATCTGTGTGGTAAAAACTGACTTGCCAGCCTTAGTGCTGCTAAGGAAATGGAAGAATCTTGGAATTACAGTTGGAAGAAAAAATAACCTGTAAATAAGTTTCTACATAAAGCTCATGGTGCATTCTAATATTAAATTTTTGTTGTTTTATAGGGAAGTAGAGTTTTACATTTAACACTGCTTAGATTGTTATGACATGAACAGGACAATAAGATATTAAGGACAAGTGTGGAAGTAATTAGATTTAAGAAATGTGTGGACTTTGATCTCTTGTGATATTTGATGGTTTTACATAGCCTACTGCTTTTCTTTAAATCCAAATAGTTTATTTTTAAATTTCTATATTAAATTGAACATAGTTAGGTAAAAGGTGTATGTGAGGAAGCTCTAGTAACATCATCTTGCTAAGTTTTCTTCCCAGTAATTGCCTTGTGAATGGAATCCTGTACAGAGTGTTGGCCTTGTCCTATGTGTGCTTTTTGCTGAGGGGCTGTTTGCTTATGACAATAGTATCTATCGCCTTCAGCAAGGCAGTAAACCCTTGAAACACATGGGACATCTGAGCAGTTGGCAAGCTGAATGGAAAATGTGAGATTCTTGACTGTCACCTTGGCAGCAGAGTATGGAGCTGCCAGCCAGACTCAAAGAGCTCAGCAACTCTTCTTCACTTCCTGTGCCACTACCACCTTAACATTTACACTAGGAAGGACCATTGATCCAAAGCACACTCCAAAGAAGTGGCATCCAGGCTGATATGCTTCCGTGCCCAGGCCCTCATGATTCCTGGCTCACTGGTCCTTTCAATTTTGACAAAAGGCAATGTTTGAAGAAACTATTCCCAAAGTACTTGAGGAAATTTTCGAAAAGAGTATTTTTAAGTATTAATGCTCATCATTATAGTGTGCACAGGCAAATACTTGGAGAAGGGTAATCAAATATATCACAAGTTGTGAGAGTCAAACTTACACAGGTTCTGCAGAATTCTGTTTCAAAGAATAGCAGGAAAGGCTGGGATGTCATTGTTCTCCATGTCTTCACAGACAACATGAGAGGAAATATTCAGCTGTTCATTCTCAATACACATCTGTCCTAAGGAATGCAGTGAATTTCACTAAAAGAACTATTGTTAAAATAGATGTGTGTACATTTAACCTTCAGATGTCTCGGGAGATTACAAACTCCTTCCAGAAGAGTAAACATTGTATTGTCTAAGAAAGATACACACCTAACATTTAAATAGACTTCCTCAAGCTATGAAAATGTTCTGAAATTCAGGTTGCCTTTAGTTTAATATCAGTATCCTTTGCCAGTCTTGTTTGGGGAAAGTCATACAAGCATTATTCTCTAAATGCTACAAAATTTAAAATATCTTAAATGGCTACAATTTTATCTATACATATGAACACCTATCTAAGTGGGAAATTGGAATTGTAGGGTGGCAAATTTTATGAACTTACAACCATCTTGTTACATTGGTAAGACATTAATATCACCCCTACTTCAAATCAAACTTATTTGAAGCTAACTTTCTTTTCTGTATATATTTTGCTGATATGGAAGAAGTGTAATGGTGACACACTGCCCCCTAGTGGAGATAAAATAATAAATGATCAGTGTCTGCAGATTTCCAAAATTGTAGGATCACATTTTACCTAGGTTTAAGCAAAACAAAACAACCCAGTCTAAGGAAATTATTTACGCTTTGCCCCTTTAAAGAATAACTGTCTCAGAATCCCCGGGCAGAGTAAACAAGGAGGAGGTGGAGGCGGTCCATGGTGGTTCCCGAATTCGTCCGTGGTTCTACACACACAACACACACACACACCACACACACACACCACCACACCACACCAAGCACCACCACAAAGCACACAACGCCTCATGCACATGATAATATTAGGACGTGTGTGAGGCTTCGGTCAGTCACTTAAAATGCCTCCCCAAAATTTAGTAATAAAATGCACTTGGGTTTTTTTCGTATCTGATTCCTTTTTCTCTGACTATGTCGACCTTTACAATGTGCTTGTATTGTGTGGTTATTTAGATAGATTGGCTGGGCATGGCTCGGGGTTGACTCTGCCTCCCCCTGAATTTCTGGTTTGCTGGTTCCACAAACCTGCTCAGTTTTTTTTTTTCATTGTTTGAGTTTTGGTGTGTGCCACATCCTGCTGCCTAATACAACCTCAAACACTTGACTAAATAATAGACAGTGTGGAAATACTGATACGGGAGTTATTAGCGCTAGAATACATGCGAGCGACTGGTGGAATGTCCTGATTGAGTAAATCGAGAGTAGCCTCACAACTGAAGTCCACCTGGTCCATAGGGGAACAACAGTGCTCTACCTACACACACACACACACCACACTACACACGATCATCCTATAATAGTAAGTTTAAAATCTGGGTAAAGAAACGGTCAAGTACATGATTGAATGAATAATTCTGTGCAGCAAAACAGTCTTTGTCTCTGGAGAAGCAGATATTTGTTTATGTCTATACTGATTTTTGATCTTATTTTCTACCGTTTATTCACAGCATCAATTTCATAACCTAACAAAAGTTGAAATGAGATACTATTGAGTGTTAATAGTAGATGGGGAGGGAGGGAAGCAGAGGTAATTTTCTCAGTGGTATACCCACTGACATATCATTTATGCTCCAACAAATGCAAAGGCACATGCCATCAAAGGCAATCCAGACGAAACTCAGTGGGCTACACATACAAAAAAGACATAAAAATAGGAAGGTGGTTGGCAGGAAAGAAGAAGGGCTGTAATGGAAAAGGGAGGGGAAATTGAATTGGGTAATAAGAAATGAAACTAACATAAATTGATTTCTATAGTTGAAATCCAAGATAATTAAAATAGAATTTCAAATAGGTAGTTTCATATATAAGATATTATTAATTATTTCATAAGAAAATGCAGACCCAATTATCTGTGGCCAAGCCTGTTCATCACAGCTATCCTGTCATGTAAAAAGACTCCCCAGAACCACAGTTTTCTTTCTAAGTCATATCAATTGTCAAAGACCAACTGAGGTTCTTCCCTCACGAAGTCTTATACTTATCTGAACCTCAAAAATTTATGTTATCACAATTTTCAAGATCCCTTAGTAGTATTTTTACCTAGTTTGTATATATAAATGTCTTATTTTTATAACTTTAAGTTATAAGAGATTAAGACAGAACTCTCTCAAATTATGTACAAAAATCAAAGTTCCATATTCATTGTGCATGTGCAATAGATATTTAGCAAATACACTGATTGTCTAATTTTTCAAAGATCTAGTTTTATGAGTATGGCCTAAAACCGGACATTTAAATTACCACCTACTCCATAAGGCAGGGGGTCTTGTTCAAGAGCTGGTGGTAAGGGTATTAGAACCTGATGGTGGGGAAAAAACCCCTAAACAGCATCTTTCAGCCTCTGTCCACAACTGCTAACTTATCAAAATCACATTACAGAGAAAGGAGGTTCTCAGGAGATATGGTGACATCCTGAGATACAGTGTGAGAAGGAGAGATTGTTAATTCCACTATTACCTAATAATGCACTGATCATGCCCCAGAGGATACTTGGCACATGACAATACACATGTCCTAGATCGGGCCCAATGAATCTCACAAGTGGGGGGTGGGGTGGAAAGGAAAAAAGAGTGAAGTAGGATGAGAGGGGAAAGGGAGAGAAGGATAGTAGGGGATAAGATATAAATTCAGTATACCTATAAATGAGAACTTTGGAGCTGTAAAAACAATGCTATTATCTATAAAATTTATGCTGAATAACTATGTGATACAGTTATAAGAAAAAAAATTAAATCTTGCAATGTCTTCAGGAAGTTTACAATTTTGTATGGGGTTTTACTCATAGCTATCTATAGCTCCTGCGACCAGCATTTACAACAGAACAAAATAATCTATGGTTAACAACCATCAGAATCTTAAAGTATTTATTCAGTAGGAAGTAAGCTTGCTAAATCGTAATTTTAAAGCATACAGAACATTAGTTACAATTTTCTTAAAAATTCAATTTCCTTCCAAGAAGAAAATAGTGCTTGTTTAGCAGGCTGCAAAAGGAATTCTGTGTGTTCCATTGGGCCTCTGGAAAAAACACTAACCTGGCAAAGCTTCTTGGCTGTCCGGGCTTTGCATCTTCTTAATGTAAGCAGCACAATTACTGCCTCCCTGTCTTCCTTCCATCAACAGAGAAAGAACAAAAAAGCAGCAGACACACGAAACAATTCATTAAATAGAAAGAACTTGATGGAATCATATCCTCTGAGACTAAGTTTTTGAATGAAATGAGAAAACTCAGTAAATATCTTTTTATGCTAAAGAAAATGCTTTAGTCAAAGAAAAGCAAAGACACAAAGTCAATGTAATGTTAGAAAATATTTCATATAGACAGTAGACAGATATATAATGAAATAATGTGATGTAATATGTAGCTTAATTTTGTCATAGAAAATTGAATTACATAAATAGCACACAGATTTAAAAATATGCACATCTGACAAGAATTAAAGGGTCAACATAATGACAGAAAAGTCCTGCTATAGTTACAGAACTAAATTGCAGAGCTGGGAGATGACTTTGCCCAGCAATCAAAAGTACATGAGTCCAGTTCTCTAGATTCCATAATAAAGAAATAGGTAGAAATGGCAGCAGACTCTTACTCAGACCCTGGAAGGCAGAGTCTGAGAATAGCCAAAGCAAAGCAATAAAGAGGTAGAGCAATGTTATCCTTGGGCCTACAACCACACACCCACACACACACACACACACACACACACACAGAGAGAGGGAGAGAGAGGCGAGAGAGAGAAGAGGAGGAGAGAATGAAAAAAGAAGAAGAGAGAGCGAGAAGAGAGAGGAGAGGGAGAAGAAGAGCCTAGAGACAGAATGAATACTGAAGTAAGAAAAAAAAGATTTCAATTAAGTTTAGGATTTGTAGACAGAGATCATTTACTGCATTTACTGTCTTATAAAACTGATGGAAGAACACCAAAAGCAAGTCGTACTCATAGTATGCCTTCACAATTAAAGACAAATATTCAACAGCTTCCAGTAGATCAATCAGATTGTATTAACACTAAAGATTGGTGGTTACAACTTTTCTGGAGTGGGCAAAAAAATACCAGAAAACAGTGCCTTCCAAGGTAAAGATTGCTATTTAAGACTTATGGCTGCCAGATCAATAAAATTGGAGACACAGTAGTATCTAAGCTACTTGAATGGTGTCATAGTTTGGATATGAGTTTTGTCCTTCAGGCTCATGTCTCTGCATTTTCAGCTGTTTTCAAGGTTTGGGAAGGTTGGGTCAACTTTAGAGAGTGAAGCCTTGCTGGAATGCAGGTCGCAGGGGCGTGTCTTGAGATGTGGTCAACTGGTCCTGCTTCCTCTTGGTTTGCTTTTGCTCCTGCTACCTTTGCCTTCTCCTCATGGCTGCAGTTTGTTACTTCTGTCTACATCCATGATTTGCTATGAGATTTCTATCATACTGGACTACATCATTTGGGACTGTAAATGAAATAAACCTCTTGTTCTCCCCTAGGTTGCTTGAGACCGAGTACACTGTCTCACAACAAAAAGAAAAGCAACTGAAACAGAAGCTATTCCAATTAGTAAAATGTTCCTGAAAGAAAAAGAATATTAAAAATAAATCCCAATTCAGCATTAAGTAAAACTCAATGCAAGAGATAAAGTATGGGGAGGAAGAAAAGGAACTCCTTTATTGATTCAATAAATATGTTTCAGGAACCACCTGATGTCCGACTCTGTACACATCAATGTAAATAAATAGGTATTTTTCCAATATGGAATACATACAGACAAGTCAGAGAAACTGGCAAATAGAAAAAAACACTCATAATTGCAAATTATAAATAAAACAACAGTTCAATTAGGCATTAAAATTACACTTAAATTTGAGTGCCAGAGAAAATATTTAAGCTGTAATATGTTTAAAAAAATTAAATCATTAAAAACAAGTGTCTGTCTCAAACATACACTAATTTAATGAATCTCAAACTGTCTTTCAAACATCTCTAGGCTTGAAACAAAGAAACAAACAGAAAAGAACACTAACTTTTAAAATATCATTGAATTTAAGCAAAAAAAGTTCCAAGGAATATTAACAATTAAACAATTAGATATATATGAAGAAAGAATCACTGAAACTAAAGAAAAAATTGAGGAAGTAATGCAAAATGCTTATCATAAGAAATAACAGGATGGAAAATATAAAAAGAGAGGCTTGGCATGTATATGTATATGTAGGACTTATTTTCAGAAACATACAAAGCAAACAGGGGTTTGACAGATGTAAATATGATTAACATGCACTGTTAAAGAGAGAATCCAGATCATAGGAAAAAATATAAGAAAGTTATGGCTGAAATTTTTATTCAAGTTTTATACTGTACAAATATTGTAGAAACTTTGGCACATTAAATATAAAGAGACTTTTAAGCTGGCTGGGGAGAACATAACAAGGAAAAACCAACGATTACACTAACAGTTGGCTTTCTCGCCGAAACACTCAGACCAAGAACAAAACAACAACATTTTCAAGGACTAAAACAGAAAAACTATAAATAACCTCTCCCAAAGCTCCCAGCTAGTTGCAAACACTTTTGTGAGAATCAAGTTAAAATATAAGCTCTGTCTGATGATAAGAGCTCATCCCTAGAAAATCTGTCTGGCACTAAAGATGCACCCCAGACAGAAGGAAAATAATTTCAGAATAAATAAGTCTAGATGGCACAAAGATGTGGAAATGAAGAACGATGTTTAAAATAAGTAAATAAATGTAAATAATACATCACCTTCAGGAAATATAAAAATAGCATGTAAATACACACTTACAGCTAAATTATTGAATTAGATAATAATACCAGAACACTGGGCTGGGTAAAAACTGCAGAGTTAAACAGTGGATGTAAACAAATGAACGAAGTGCTTTAAAACTTAGAGCAAGCCAATTAGAAAATAATTGTAAACATTCATGCAAATGAGGAAAGTAAAGTGTTTCTTTCTGAAATGATAAATGTTTCAATGGGCTGGAGTAACATCTCAAAGGTTAGGCCTTTGCCTGAGTTCAGATCCCAAATCCAGTAAAAACACTGTGAGGAAAAAGGAACTGGCTTGTACTTCTGACCCTGGAAAGTGAAGCCGGGGAAACCGCAGAACAAAGCAAAAAATGGGTAGAGTAATCCAGGAATCATCTTTGGTTCTCCACAGACACACACAGTGTCCTGTGATACATACAAAGAAAAAGAGAGAAGAGACGAGGAAGGAAGGGGAGGGGAGAAGAGAGAGAGATACATTCAAAAAAAGAAAATAAATATTTCAAAATGTCTTAAAATAAGATGTGGAACTTCTAACCCAGTAGGGAATAAATGAACAAACGGCAATTAAGGCTACCAAAGGGCAAAATCCAGTGGAAACTCTCCATGTTTTCTCTAAAAACAATGAGAAGGTCAACTAAAAACTCATGGCAAGCACAAATAAATGCACATACACTTTTTATATAATTCCAAGAGAAATTCCAGACTTCAACATGACTTCCAGTTAAAGGAAAAAGAAGGGTGAAGGGGAACCACTAAGGTTAGAAACTGGCAGCAACTGAAGGCAAACATATGGACAGAAGAAAGAAGCAGTTGACAGGTGTACAACTGATCGAAAATCAGCACAAAAGACAAGCCTGACCTACGTATGCAAATGTGAGCCCATGTGCGTGGGACACCGCAGTGCACTACTGCATGAAACAAAGCTTGATTTGCCTGGCGCCTTCCCCGGGACACAAGGGCAAAGAGAGGAAGAGTGGGAAAGGCAAAGCTGCTGGGTGATGAAGGGGAGAAGCGGGCTGCGCTGGGACAGGAAGTAAAGCTTAGCGATGATACACCCAGAGCTCCTCCCTCTAACATGACAGGGGAACTAAAGCAATTGGACTTTGCTGCAGTGACAGAAGAGGGCAGCATTGATTTGGGTAAACAAAGCAAGTTCACAACAAATGTACTGATAGGGCAAATGTAATCATAGGTAGAGTTATCACATGAAAGAATGAAAAATAAGATTTAACCACCTCAATTACTGAATCTTTCTCCTTTCAAGAAAAAAAAAACTACAAATCAGATATCTGAGATATCTGAGATAGCACTTTAAACTGACGTCAGAATCATGTCAGTTTTACTCACTCCAAAAACTCAACAAGTAACCCAACTAGAATGCAAGATCAGTTAAAATGTATTTAGTAGCACACCAATAGAACCAGAATATATTGCAAGTGAGTAAACTGAAGGAATTGCCAAATAAAATAACCTAACTGAGGAAACAGCATTTTGATTTTATATTCCAAGAGCTGCACAGAAGTATTATATTTTAATTATTAAGTTTGTTTTCCCACAGGTATGGGTTAAAATTTTTGAAATTATTCTTCTGGTATTTTAGGAAGAATCCATTTTTTAAAAATACAATTGGAAAAAAGGGTTACATAGAGAAAGGGGGAAATTTAGAAAGATCTTCTAAAGTATTAGAAACGAATATGTCAGTATGAGCTATTCTTTGTTTTAGAATGTATATTTAGCACAAATACAATCATATAAAAGTAGTTACAGATGAATGTGTTTTTATGTATAAGAATACAAACTTTTGTATTTCTGCTACATAAGAGTCCTACCAACAATAACACGCCAGAAGCTATGAGCATTCTACTGGCCAGATGTTGGTTTCTAAATTGCACTGCCTAATAAAAGAAAATAGAATCTCAGAAAAAAAGTTGCAAATTACAAAAGTGAATGAGGAAAAGAGCAAGATACATCTGAAATACCTTTTAGTGCCAGCAAATAAGGAAGTGCTCAAAAATGTCAGAAAAGAAACCAAAAGGCAATATGGGGAGTTCCCAATAACTAAACCTGGGATAGTCAGAATAACAGAAAATTCAAAGTATGGAGCAGGATCCATAAAATAAAGGCAGTACCTAAATCTGGTTACAGAAACAGGAAGGAAGGAAGGAAGGAAGGCACAGAGAAGGAGTATGCAGTTGCACAGATGTCACAGAAGAAATCTCTTTCTTATTGTAGAATTCCAGTAAATACTGAAATGAAGTGGGAAGAGAAAATCACTACTTGCTAAGCAACATTATACAAGATTTCCATCAAAAAAGGTTCATGAATATAAAAAATTAGCATGAAAATATGATTTAAAAAGTTATTAGCATAGTGTCAATATATCTTCCATAAAAATAATTACACATTTTTAAAGGAAAAAATTAATTTTCAGTGAAGAAACACCACCAGCCAGGTTTCCAAAGGTAGTATTAATGGAAATGAAATGCACAAACAACATGAGCTCCTGGTGAGCAACAGACAAGAATACAACATCCATTTCAGATAAACCTGAGGAGTCAAGAAGACCTACAAGGTATCAAGCAGACAGTTGTACCTAAGAATCTGGGACATGGACTCAAGTTCTTTGCAGAAAGGGGAAATTTGAAACCAAGGGGATGGTGGGTCCCACAGGTCAATGTTCTCAGAATCTTCAGTGTTTGGACCAGATTGAAGTTTAGTTGGAAGGGAGACTAAGAAGGAACCATCATCCTGTAGCAGAAGAAATTTGAGCAATGGGATTAAGAAAACCAACACTATGAAAAGGTCACGAAGAAGCAAATGTAACTTGGTATTATTGATGAGTATGACTACTTCATTATCTCAATATCTCACATCAAATTCCAAAGCTTCACAAGCAGTTGAAATCTGATCATCCTGGTCTATCTTCAGCAAAGATTTTTATCAAACTAAAGATTTTATCATACTCTTTTGGCCCATTATCTCTGATTTCCCCTCTTTGTGATGTTTTATTTTGAGACCTTCTCAGCATGTGGCATAGGTTGACCTGGGACTAACCACATCACTTATGCTGACATTCAACTCCTGGCAAACCCTCCTGACTCAGCCTCTGGAGAGCTGGGATGACAGACATAAATGAGCCTCTACACACAGGTGCTTCTTAGTCATTCTAAAACAAAATCCCATCATTGTACAATGCAGATGTCAGACCTTGAACAAGGCTGGTAGAATCAAATTTCTGTGTCCAGTTTAGGGTACTGTCTGGAAGACAGCAAGAACTGCTATGGCATCACCACCTTAATCAGTACTATCTCCCACTGTATCCCCTGTGTCATCTGCACTTGTGCTGCCCAGTCAGCCACCACCCCCATGGTGGAATCCACCACAGCGCTCCCTGGAACAAAGCCTTCCTTCCATATTATCTTTAACAAGTGTCAGAATCATTTTTATGTAGTATTTCAGAAAAAAAAATCTCATGTTGATGAAGATATATACATATATAGGTCATGAAGAAAAATAATAGCAATTATACAAAGATAAGTGTTAAAGCATATCAAAAACCCTGGAAAGTGAACAGCTAGTGAGTAAATTTGAAAACAATACTGAACACCTCACTTTCCCCACACAAACCAAGATATATTGCTCATCAATGGTCTTAAGTTAATAAAAAAGCAAACATGCACTATAAACAAAAAAAAGTTATCTGTAGTAAAACAGGGATATGTACTGCAAATTCCCTGGGAAAAGAATAAAGGAAACACAGCAAACCCCATGGGGCAAATTATTTTGTCATTTAATTCAAGACAAAGTGTACAAAGTTACACTAATAGTAACTTAAAAATGCAGACTTCAAGCCAGACTATGAGTTTGCAGAGTTTAACCTTTAATAACTGTATCAGGGCCAGTCTTATAAAAGAAGATGTGCCTCTGATTAAACATTTTAAAAATTCTTTTTTTTTTTTTTTAATGATGTGGACACTTGCTGTAATCCCAAGCTGGTCTTGAAATCACAACAACCCTCCTCCTGAGTCCTGGAATTTCAAGTTTGTCCACAGGTGGACATGTTTAGTATGTATGTGTGGCAATATAAAATTTAGAAATACAATTTCTCTCAAGATTTTAAAGGTAGTTTTCCATATTAAATACTCCTTTTTATTTTTATTGAGAAATTTTCATATAAAAACAAAATGGGTTTATGTCATTGCCCTAACCTCTTCCCTATTCACCCTCTCCCTCCCCCTTCCACTCCCCTTCTGACCCATCCGCCCCTCCCCTCTTCAATTCAACCATGTCCCACCCACTCTCCTGTCCTTCTGCATATGTCGATCACAGGGCTCCTCTTGAGGTACTTGTGTTGTTAAGGGATTCAGATATCAGATATCTGTTGTTGTACATGTGGTTCTTCAGTGGGCAAAGTCACAGAGAGGAGGTTCCTCTTTCTTGTCCAGTACTTGATCCAGAGACATTCTCCAAGAACACTTGTTTCTTCTGAGATTCTCATTAGTCGTTGGGGGAATGTTGATATGTTGGCCATTGTTTAGATCTGGTGGTAGAAGTTCTTACTGCAGTGAGTTCCTGGATACAGCAGCCCCCTTGTGGCTAGAGTATACCACCTCACCTTTAGGCTTTTATTAAGACTTATAAGATCTTAAATTATGTAAAAGCAGAAAAATTGGGAAGGGATTAAGACTTTTCTCACAGTACTCCCAAAGGTATTAGCTTTTATATTTTATGATATGAATACAAACTAATGAGAGATCTAAATCACTTGGATCAATATTAACATTCCAACTTGAAAGTTGAACACTAATGATTATAGAATTTATAATTCATAGACAAAAGGTAAAAGTTCATTATTTTTTACTAAATGATAGGGGAACAAAAAACAAATGTTAGCAGTCTGTAAAACAGATGTAGTAGACCTAAAGCAAATATTTATTGAGTCAAAATGTCATATTCTCTTACATTCATATGGTTATGCATATACATTACAAAGTAGGCAGGAAACCTTGTCAATGTCAAGAACTGTCAGGCCACAAGGTGATAAGCCATAGGGGACAGCAGACACCAGAGCCAAGCAAACACAGCAAAGGCAAAACCAAAAATTTAAACCAAAACATGCATTGATTTGACTGTCACGGTTGATGGGATTTGGCAGGCTCCCTGGCAGGGTCTGTTTTATATTGGGGAATAACAAACGTCTGCTTTCTCTGCCGACATGTTTTCGGTGAGGTGTAGGACACAGGAAAGCTAAGCAACATTTAATTATTGCTCTGGCATTACAGTAAGCTGAAAAAGATCTGGGCAGAACACAAAGAACAGCGCATTAGAAATCTCTTGTGGCACCCTGGAATCCCTACAAAGGAAATGCTAACATGTTTTCCATTCTCTCAGCCGAAAGCATAATTCTCCTGCTTCCTGGATATACTAATTTCATAAAGAATAATTGAAGTGTTATATAGAACACACACAATCAAAAGGAAAAGACGGGCTGCAAAACTTTTCTTCCTTTTAATTGTTTATTCATTCTGATTGGGATTGGAAGGCCTTGAAAAGACCAATAAATGTCTAACGGCCATAAATAATTAAAATTTAGCAGAGCAATAATAATTACAAGAAAGAAAGTGTCCATCTTGATTATACATATTTCCAATGAAAAGAGTGAGAGAGACTACTGCATACCGAGCAGTAACTTACACAAGCAAAATCTTTAAGGAATATGGTAATATTCACAAGGTCAGTGATAAAAATTTATATAATTATATGTAGTCTTACAAAAATATATTCCTGTAATATCATGAAGCACTTATTTCCATACATTTTTAAAAACTAAAGAAAACTTATATTGAGAAACCTATTCTGCTCATGATTGTTTTATTTATCTCTCCAAGGTAAGTCATAACTGAAGGACCAAAAACAAACATCTAGAACACCTATGAAAGGTGTACCTTTCATACCCTGATGTGTATGCTTATTTTTTACCAGTGTATTTTAATTATACAAAATAATGTATTTTATTGTGATATTTTCATAGATGTGAAGGATGTGCCTTGATCAGAACTATTCACCATGCTCTTAGTCCTCTATCTTTCCTCTCTCCCCATTCCTTTTCCTGCTCCATTACAGTCTCCCTGTTTTCCTGTCTCCCCTCTCTCCAGATTTCACATATGAAATAAAACACATGATGCTTGCAGTTCTGTATCTGGCTTATTTCATTTAACATGATGATTTCCAGTTCCTTCCATTTCCTGCAGAGCACATGATTTCATTCTTATGATGGTTCACTTCATGGTGAATAGGTGCCATATTACTTTACTCCTTCAGCCTGATCTTCTTAGACCATCTCACACACTGCATACTTTTAAAGTAGGTTTTATGACATTTAGAAATAAAGTGTGACATGGTTTTTCTAATTTTTATGAAAGAAAACTTAGTGCTTATCCTTTCGGCTGTCCATAGTTAATGTTGATGAGATAGCTGCAATAATAATAATAATTTTCAATATGAGGAGGTAATTTCTTCATATATATTTAGCATGCTATCTTCCTCCTATTACCAAGCTGTATGTGCTACAGAAGGAATAAAGCACCTTGGTTTAATTTTAGTGTTCTAGGTCATCATACAAAGCAAAGGTTTCCTCAGGGAATCTTGCTTGGGGTTACGCACAAATGAATCTATATTGTATTTATAGAATAAAAAATAACAAAAGAACTTCAAATAGTCACATTACTATGGCTACATAAAGACATCACAAAAAGATTACATGGAAGATCACAACTATTAGTGCCAATCTTTACTTGTCTGTTAAATAAACACTCAATGTTCTTTCCTTTCAAACAAAGCAGTGAGGCCTGGTATGTTTCTAACTTTAAGGATCTACCTTTAAGGATACAGCAGGAAACTTGCTTTATGTTATAGAAGAGGAATATCAAATATTGAGGAGCCATGAGGGATTCAGGCCAAAGTCAAATTATGTAAGACTAAGAAGTTCTGTCTTATTTGAGAAGAAGTGAGATTGAAAACCCCAGCAACATGCAGCTCTATCCTACAATGTCTATTTCCACATTAACTACAAGAAGCCAAGGACATTTTCTAAAAATAATGTCTGTATAGCTTTTAGCAAGGGACCACACAAAATGCAAGGCCACCCAGTAAATATCACGTGACAGTGACGATAAACCACAAGTTATATGCCAGGTTGTATGGTGCTTAAAAGACATAGGAAGAAATCACTGAGCACATTAAACTTTATGGTTATCCATGAGCTGGGGATTTAAAAAGGATTGTGCATCTGTAGTGGCTTGACTCTTCTACATAGGACCTATCCATACTTCAGAAAAACAGTGTGACAATGAGAGACAAATATGGAAAGGTTTTTTCCAGAACAAAAAAAAAATTATGAAATAAGATTTTAATGTAATTAAACACTAAAACAAACTAAAAGTGTGAGTTAAATTTAATTTAAATAACAAGAAGCCTGTTGTTACACTGCTAACCACCTCTTTTCAAGAGCTACTTTGACATCAAACTGGCTTTCAATCCTTTATTTTTAATGAGATGGGTATAAGAAGCCATAAAAGATTTCCTTGAAAAAGTAGTAAAGAATGACACTTCAAAAATCTTGCATTTTATGCATAAAGCTGAGTTTTTGCTACTTTAAATGAGCTCTCAGATTTCTTTCACCAATAATACAATCATCTTTGCCATTTAATCTGGGGCCATTGACATAATGTATGGTTGGTCTAAAAATAGCCCATTTCTTTTATGCAATCCAATAGAATAATTTAAAAGTTCATTAAACATAAGCCAATGAGTCAGCTAGAGAGTAATCAGCACAGATTTGAGGCCAACGTGAAAAAGAAAAAAACTGAAGCACATAAAGCTTCCAATTACTGATTTAGAAATGGTGGGGATATTAATAATGGGCTTCTTTGATAAATACATTTTAAACAGTGTTAACACTTCTGATACATAAAGACAACTCAATGATATCTTCTACTTTATTAAATAGGTTAGTTAAGGGATGATGAAAATAATATATTAGATCAAAGTTTTATGATTATAATATTCCTTATTTTAAGGATCAAATGAGATTCAGGTGGTACCTCATAAACTTGCATACATTCCCAATTTAAACCATGGAAAATGTGCATTGGTGGTATCAATGGTGACATCAGATGCATATGGACACACATACATGTGTGGAATGAAACCAGAAAAACGGGGAATTCCTCAGAAATAGGGAAAGTTACAACCAAGCTAGAAACAAACAAACTAAAAAGTGTACGAGCCAGGGCTCCAAAATAGTCTTCTTGGTTTATCAAGCATGAAAGGACCATATTCAAAGAATAAAAAGGCTTTACACCAATTTTTGGAGTGAACACTCATGAAACTGTAAAAGCCTCATGTATGTAATGGCTCTATTTTCTATTTTTCTATCTGACAAGGGTGTGAGAAAAAAATCTTATTGAAGAGCAATTACACTTTTCAGTTTGAATTTTTAATCTCTTCCTGGATGAACTATATGTGGTGTGATAGCTTTTTGGTATGCTGGAGAAAGGAAACAAGCCAAACCTTCAAGTCCAACAAGAAAGATAACAGGGAAAACATTTGAGAGCTCTTCAGCTGTGATGTTCAGTAGGCTTTTTAAGCCATGACGTCTTCAAATGATAGTGAACTTATTGAGATATAACTGCATTACAAGGTAAGGAACATCTGCTTCTAACAGTTAAAATGTGAGTACATGCTTATATTGCTACTAGTTTAAAAAGCTGACAACATACATGTTTATATAGATGTCTCAAAAACATCATCTGAACACTTGGTCCAGAGAAAGAATGGTGTCTTCAGCTATGAAGAAATTCCACAGATAGGAAGGGATTTCCTGGGAAGGAAAGAATTCCTCACTACTCAGTGACTCATACATTCTACATCATAATCATCAAAATATGCTTTGATAATACCAAAGAATTACAGTAACCCAATACTTATAAAAATCCATATCATGAAAGATAGTCAACAAACCAAGAAACAGAGAATATCTCTATTAATAGATATCTATAGATGACTGATAACCAAATAAGTGTTAAATACTCTGTCACAACTGAAATATGAACTGCAATTAATGATACTGAAATGCAAAAAAGTAATCATTCAGGAAAATTTAATAGACAGAATGAATACAAATGCAGATCAAATTACTCAGATACATGATTTTTCAAGAATATTGAGTGAGGAAAAAGAGGAAAGGAAGGACATAGGAGAGGTAGAAAAATATGAAAGGGAAATGAAGTCTATGAATAACAGAGATCAAAATTCTAAAATAACTGAAAACTTATATGATGTACTTAAAGGAAAGGAATATCAGAATTTTGTCAAAGAAAAGTAAGCAGTATAAGAAATAGAAAGGACAGAAAACTGAACAATTAATTCCTAAATTTGATCAGGGGGTTATTTAAAATAAGGTGTTCTGAAATTCTGAAATAAATGACATTATATGGCAAAAGAAATAAGAAAGTGAATACCAACATAAACTATATTCTCTTATCACAATGTATTATAGTTAATGATGTCTAAGAATTGGACATTTAACATATTATGAATTTAAATAAGAAGCAATGGGATCCTTTAATTAGATGGTGTATAGTTCGGTTCCGGAATTTTCAAACCCAAGGGTTCACATGCTAAAGACATAGTTCCAGTCTGCAATGCTACTTGAAAGAATTGAAACCTCCAAGACGTGGAGTTTACTACAAGGAAGTTAGGTCAACAACAGTTGTGTGTACACATGGTAACCTGACTTCCATATGGAGAGAATAAATTTCCTAAAATTTGTCCTCTGAATTTCACTGGTATCCCATGACACATGCATGTTCTCTCTGTTTCTCTATGTTTCTCTTAAAATGGTAAACTTTAGGCAGTATTTTTGTAAGTAATGCTGCTGGTATTTTCACTTTTATTTTTGTTGATTAATTAAACAATGAAGTGTTATGCCAATTGTGCTCAAGATAAAAATGAGTTTATGCCATTTAAAAGGATGTTATGCTCTGAAGTTTTGAATGTATTATATCTGCAGCTTTTGGGCATTATGCAATAAATATATGGAGATACATTTGAAAAGTCTTAAAAATCATGCCATCTTGACATTTTCTCTTTTCTCAAGGTGACATGTAGAACTCTAAGAAAGAGTAACAGTATTGAGGGGACCAGATGGCGTCTTAAAGAAAATTTAAGATAATTCTGGGACTTTCAGGAAAACAGTGAAGTCAGAGCAAGAACAAAGGCTCCCAACTTAAAAAAAAAAAAAAAAGAAAGAAAGAAACCATACACAATAGAATCACATGGAGAGGGGGATTTGAAACAGAGTATAAAACAGAGTAAAAAATGGGAGGAAGGGTTATAAATGAAGGGTTCAGACCCATTCCAGGGTACTGCAAATAGAAAAATTATTCTCAAACAATATACCACCATAGGATTAGGTGTATTAGGAGTGTGTAATATTAGAATTTAAGAAAACAAACAAAACATGCTCAAATTATAGCAGATTATGAAGATTATTGACAGTAAAAGGAAAATTACCATGCAAAAGGACAACTTTAAGGGAAGAAATGAAGGAAAAATAAGGAACAAAAGCAAGGAATCTGGGCAGGAGGAAATAGTTTTGGGTATAATTAAATGTACAGAAAACAAATTTTTCCAGTCTTATAGTCCTAAACTAGAAACACTGGTATATATTGCTTCAATTAGTATAGCTAAGCCATAAGAATAAAAACATACAAACATAATTTTAGTGCTCCACCCAATTTAACTAGAACTCTAGAGTCCCTTATTTCAAGAACAAAATGACATTAATCCTTATACATTATGCCCTCTCTACAATCTAAGGGGATTAGCCCATCTTTAGTCCTTCACCATGACTTTCGTCATGAGATTTTTTTGGTGTGCAAATTCTTTTCCCTAGAATATTTTCTTCCACTCTCAGATCTCTGTCTGTGGAAAAGTTGCTTTTCATCTTATTTCTTCTCAAGAAAGTCTTGATCTCTACAAATCAAGTAAATCCATCTTACCCTTTAATTGTATCCCTCTCTTTTATCTCTTAATTTATATCTGTTATTTTGGTTCTTTCCTGGCTCATAACTCTACTGAACGTTATCAGATGCCATGTCCTCTCATGGATGTTTCTTCAGAATCAATTATTCTAGTCCACAGTACATTTTCGATGAATAGATATATATGCAATATTGTTGAATAGATATATATATGCAATGAAATTTAGGTGTCTGCATTATTTTTGTTGAGTTCCTTCAACTCTTTCAGGATGCTAATTTTCCCCCTTCACTGTGGTTTCCCTAATTTACTATTTTTTTCTTTTAGAGTCCCCTATATGATTAAAATTAATTTATGTCATTTCACCCTTATCACCCAATTCCACCACCACCCCTCTTTCGTCACTACAAACACTTCCAATTCCCTACCATTCTCCCTCCTACATTTGTGTATTTTTGTTTGTATTGTATCTGAGTTGCTTATAATGGTACATGGCTAGACTTTTACTTAAACATGGAAAGTGGCCTCCCTGTCCCCATCCAGCATTAAGCCTTCTTTCTTATCTACCTTCTCCCATTTTCAATTGCAATGGCTAGGAAGGGTATTTTGATATTAGGGAATGACCTTTCTAATCATCATTCCAGCTCTCCAGATCTGTTCTTTCTTGGTTGGTGTATATTATAAAAGTAATAACTATTTAAATTTTAAAAAATTGTCCAGATCAGATTATCTAAGATTTTATTCACTGTATATCTGTCACATTCCCCTCAAAAAATCAATTATCCTGATGGGGCACTGATAGGGTCTGCCCTATTGTTTTGGCATATGCATGCAAGAATGAGTGTTTGTATGAGAGTGCAGTAGAGTGTACAGGCTTGTGGAAGTCCAAGGGTAATGTCATCCTGGATTGCCCTACTCTCTTATTGCTTTGTTCTGTTGTGTGCTTTGCTTTGCAGGCTACCATCATATGCACCTGACATTTTAAAATGCATGGTATTTGTGGTTCCAAACTCAGATACTTTTGCTTGCAAGGCAAAGGCTTCTAGTCTAGGACATTTATTATTATAAAGTGAATAGTATATGTCATTAAGAAAATATGATTGTATTTTGAATAAAATATCATTTATGTTATTTTGATAGTTCAATGTTGAGTATCTTCCAGGCAGAAAGACAGAATTCAACAAGGTCTATAAATAGAGATTTCAGAAAATCATTAATTATGCTACAGAAGTCAACTCCAGTTGCAAAACAAAATTACATTTCCTAGGTGAAGGAAAATAAAAATAAATACCTAATAAGCTTACTTGCACATATTTGCACTATTTAAACAAATCTAGAACTGTGGAGATCAAGGAGTTTGGGACTTGGCTCAGTAGGTAAAGTGCTTTCTGTTCAAACACAAGGACTTCAGTTAACATCTCCAGCACCCATATAAAAATCCAGGTGTGGAATATCAGCAATACAGTGCTGCAATATCAGCACTGGGGAAAGAGCAGGAAGATCCAAGGGACTTGTTGATTCACCAGTTTAGCCAATTACTACTCTATAGACTCAATGAGAAATCTTGCCTTAAAAAAATACAGTAGAAAGCAACACAGAAAGTTATCTTATGTAACCCACTGGCCTCCATATGTGTAGCCATGGGCACATATACCTGCAAAAATATACAAACACAATTTAAGATATAAAGAATTGATCAATAGAAAAAACTTTATGTTGTTGATAAGTCACCCAACTTGTGGTATTCTTTTATAGCATGAACACATAGACAAATAACTGGAACCAAGAATCAGAGCATATTACATCAGATACTTTTACAGAAGATGTTTAGAATTGGGTAATATGTACAGGACATTTGAGATGTAACTAGGAAAACAGATATGCTGTTATGATTACACTGTTTAGAACTTCTAGTGGGAGTCACAAAGAGAAGAGGAGACCTTGGGAGAAAGTCTGCCTTCTTAGAGAATACCCAAACACCCCTGAACAGAAAGGTGACAGAAATACAGAAAGCAAAGGTCATTCTGATGAGTTTGCAGATTGAAATGAAGAACATCTTAATGGAAGCTGGAGGGAAAGTGAACTTTGTTATCAGATAGCCATGAATTTGGCTGGAACTCTGGTTGCATTCTGCTAGTTTGTATAAGACAGTACAGGCAAACAATGAAGCTGGATATTTAGCTGAAGCAATTTTTAAAATATACAGGGGGCCTTGCCTCCCTTAACTATGCGTTGACAAGCAAATAAAATGGATTAAAAACCAAATTTTCATCCCAAAAGAAATAAAACCGAGAGTATTATCCATATTGAAAAGAATGAAAATGGCTTCCTAAGAGAAGTTGAAACTATGACCACATGGCCATTGGATGGAGATGAGCAGGGACCAGCCATCTGGAGATAAGCACAGGTAGACAGCCATCACTGGGTACCTGTTGGGCCTTGTCAAGACCCTGGACAAGGCCTGTTGGAACTTCCTGAGCCTGGCTAGAGTTTCATGACCTGTTTAAGCTGCCTCACCAGCATAATTCAGCACAGCCTGATGCAATATAGCCTTAGGTTGCAACAGCAACTGGTCCATAGTAACGCCCCACTAGCCCATAATAATCTCGTGAGACTACAAATCTCGCAAGACTACGCCTTCTACAGTTGGTGCCCTTAAACTGCCTACCTGAGAGGGCCAATCAGCAAAGACTCATGCTAGGACTTATGGGATGTCGGGTGGGGTATAGAAGGGTCTGACTGTTGCAATAAAGTCAGTTCCTGCTTCGACAGAGCTCCTGGCCTGGTGTGTCTTTCCCCCGATGGTGAGGGGGGTCCGGGCCGGCGACACTCATCATCCTGCTCAGCCCCAGGTTGTGCCTGGCTGGACCAGCACTCCCTTCCTCACTAGCTGCCGGGAGCCCGGCAGGTACCCATGGGTTAAGTTTGCCTACACCAAGGTTTCAAAGGGCAGCAAGCAGAGTATCAGACTTGGCACTCCGTCCTTGCAGAGTTGGGGAAAGGATCGCAGCCAGTGAACAGAGCTAGGCAAAGAAACACTGCGGCTGTAAATAAGTATAGATGGCTCTCTAGGGCCATTATTAGTAGAGCCATGGGGATGGGATATCTATAACCTGCGGCCACCCTCTGCTGCCAAAAATAAGAGGCAGGAATGCTCCCTCCAGTGGGTTTAGATAGCCTGGAAAACTGATTCTGGATTCCAAGAGAATTATTCTGCAGCTTTAAGGTCTAACAAAATTTGCCCTTTTGGGGGTTGGACTGGTTTTTGTTCTGCATTTCTTCTTTCCTGTTTCTGCTGGACTATCAATGTCTGCCTTATATTACATCATAGCTGAAATATACATAACACATTAGTTTCACAGGATCATAGAGAACAGTTTGCCTCACAAGACATTGCCTGCAGCCAGCCAAGCAGAATCTAGACAGAAGGGTCATACATACACAATGAAGAAAGCATATAAGGAATTCCGTTATTGAGAGAAAAAATAGATGAATTCAGAATGACTTGATTTCATTAAGGGAATAACACTGCTCAAAAGGTGAACTTAGGGGCTGGAGAGGTGGCTCAGGGGTTAAGCCTCCGCTTTGCAGGCACAAGGTCCTGAGTTCGGATCCTAGATCCCCACGTATAGACGCCAGGCAGAAGCGGGGGCGGCCTGCGTTTCTGGCCCTGGTAGGGCGGAGCCTGTGAATCCCTGGGCAGAGTAAACAAGGAGAAAGTGGAGGCGGTCCTCGGTGGTTCCGGAATTCGTCCGTGGTTCTACACACACACACACACACACACACACATGCACACACACGCATACATGCACAATTAAATAAATAATAAAAAAATTTTAAAAAAAAGGTGAACTTAGAGTGGAAATATATGCTTTTTATTACTTTATTTTCTTAGAGTTTCATAATGAATTTATGAGATTTTCACATCTTAATTAGCAATCCCATCTTCCCACCTTTTCTTCTTACAACTCTCATTCTTCCCAACTATTCTTCCCAAATAGTCTCCCTTCTATTTTCATGTCTTTTGAGGTCACTAGTCACAGAGGCAAGCCTGGAAGGGTATGTTATAGCCCCAGATTCTTCAGCTACTTCCTAGCAGACATGATGCAAGTGGTCCTCTCTTCCAGATGCTGCCTTCAGGGGAAGTGCTAACGAACCATGATGTGAGAACAAAGGAATCAAGTGATTCCTAAACTGAAATCTCAGAAAGTGTGAGTCAAGGAGGACCTTTCCTTTTTTAATTTGTTTAGGTCAGTATTTTTTCCTACAGTGATAAAAACTGAAGAAAACCACTATGTAGTACAATTTTTGGTAATTTTTGTATTTTGGAGTCTATATTATGTATTGTTTTTTCCATAAAATGTGCCACACTATTAAGTAAAGAATATTATACTGCCAGGAGTCCTCAGCCAGTTTATTTCAACATATCTAAGTTAACAATTGGCAAAGATGGAGGATCTTACCTTTGAAGATGAAGTCTATATTAACTGTTGCAGGCTCTTTGAAAAGCAAACAACAAAAGAGGAAAGTACAAAGGGATCTTTCAAATGGTCATCATTCCAAAGGTACAGCCATAAGGTTTTAATGAAGTTCAACAAGTTTAGTGCCAAGCAAAAGGTTAATATATACCTCTGTGAGGATCTCAATTTGACTGGTCCTTGAGTGTTTCGTGGTTAGTTAAGACTTTATTATATACATGACATATTGAGCCTCGTGCCTTGTAATTATGGTAAGTGTTATTTGTGAAAGCTTCTCCAACACATTGGGAATTTGCTTCCTCAGCTGGTAGTAATTACAGATTCAAAGACCACCAGAAATAATTCTGCAACCCCTTTTGGGATCCACACGGCCTGTTATGAACACTTAAGAGCAAGCATACAGAGACATTACACTCCAATAACAAACAGAGCCAAGGGGAAGGTTATTCTTTTCCATCAAAAAAGTCTTGCTCATAAATGATTCAAAAGTCCACAGAGAAAGAATCTTACCAACATACATGCAACTTTATCTGAATTCAAAGCCGGTCTATACAGAACTTGGAACACTGAAAGTAACAGCTCACACATATTTACTGACTACTTGTGTAGTCTCTTCATTCATCTAACAAAGTAATTTCCATAAGAGCAACCACAGACATTTCTGGCTTCAGCTGCTAATCTCCCATGAAAAAGCATTTCCATACTATTTTTAACTTGTGTATGGCAATGATTATCTGTTTATCTCTGAAGCATAAAAACTGTTACAGTGCCTTTACAATGGACTTATGTTCCATTTTCCCTTTCATGTATTTGGCAAATGCAAGTTTCACATTTTTATCCCTAGGACTGAATGGGAGAGAAGGGGAATGATTCTTCCCATGGATGTGCTCACTGCAGTGTTGCCCTCACTCCATCAAATGTCCACACACATGTCATTTCAGTAATCCAGATGAGGCACAGTAAGTCACACATGTACAGAATATGAAAGCAGAAGAGATGTAAGTGGAGAAGAAAATTTGAAGTGGAAACAATGAAGATTGGGATCGGATAATAAGGGGTTAAATGATATTAATGCATAAAACCCTAAAAGCATATAAATGTAAAAATATGGAAAGAAGAAATGATTTTATATGATTACTTAAACATTGATTAAAAGTATAAGAACTTATTCAATATGTTTCTATGTTGAACTGAGTTAACCTATTCTTGTATTTTATCAAATCTTTCAATTCAGCTCACATAATATGCTTAATAATTGTATGATATGATTTGTTTTAACTTTATATATGAGGAAAACAAGTGTTTCTAGAAAAAGTACCTTGCTCAAATTTATAGAACAAGCAAATAATTGCCCACTACATTAAATTCAGTTAAGTATATCAGAATATAATTTTGTATTTAGAAGTAAATTTTGCTTGTGACTCTATGTTGTATCCCTTTTGAAGTTCAAAATAACACCAAATACAAGGTATACAAATTTCAAATACAGATCCAGAGAATTACCAACAAATGTAAATAGTTGATAATCAACACCTGGTCTTTACTTCTAAAGACATTACAGTTCACTCTGAGAGAAATTTTTACTTCCACAACATCTGTGTATGTACCATATGCATGTCATATGTACATGTATGTGCATGAATGTGTGAGTATGAATATGTGTATATGGATACCTCAGGTCAGCAACCAGGTGTCTTTCACAACTAACTCTAACCTCAGTTTTTGAGATTCATGTTCTGTCTCTGAATGAAGAGCTTACTAATTTAGCAATGCTAGCTGACCAGCAAGCCTAATGAATCTTACCATCTGTAACTCTCCAGTGTGGGGTTATAAGCATTTACGACTGTGTTTAGTTTAAACATGGATGTAGGGGACCCAAAATCAGCTCCTCTAGCTTTTGCAGCAAGCCCATTACCAACAGAGCCATCTATCTTCCCAGTCCTGTTTTCCTAATGTCTTTTAAGGATGTTCCATTATTGTAATTTTTTGGACAACCTAATACCCAGAAGGATTCATGAGGAAGGAGGTATTTGTTGTTTATTGGGGGTGGAAAGGAATGTAGTGCAATTTTTTATACACATACACAAAGAGGTATAAAATATGTAAAAATGTGTATGCACATTACTTACAGAGATATTTTATTTCACTTTCAAGACAGGGTTTTGTTTGTAGCACAAGCTGGCCTCAACTCACTATCCTGAGATCTTTTAAAAAGTTGTGCATTTGATTTAAAATTTATCTTTAGATATTACTTCTAAAAGCATTCCGTATATCTGACTAATTTGAACTCTCTGATTTGGGTGAAGTTTGAAATGACTAAAATTTTTTGAAAAACTAAGACAACAAGCTATTTTAGAACTTTCTAAAATAATTGGAGGTGAAATGTACAATTGTAACTATTTGCATATCAAATGTTTTGTTGTAGAGAAATTACATGATATGGTGTTAATACTGTACAGATTTAAAATGTATGTGTTGAAAATTGAATACATAAGAACACAGTACTAAGAGTCAGAGTCTTCAGGACATGAGTAGGTTATACATGTAGAGAACTCATGAATGAGATTAGTACCAAGGGAAATGAGGTGCCAAACAGCTGTTTTTCCCCTTCCACCACATGAGACACAAAGAGAAGGCTCCTTCCATAAGCAAGGACAGAGCTTTGATGATCATTGCATGACCTAGCACTTTGAACTCAGACTTCTATTGTCTATAAACTATCTACTTCATAGTACTTCTTAAGATAATAACCCTCAAAAAATGAAATACATTCCAAAGGAAATAGATGAAATGAAAGGAACTTTTGCTTGTGATGATCGACTTTCACATTTTAAAAATATGTTTTATATATAGATATCTCATCTTAAGGATAAAGCTAATGAATAATTCTGAGCCAAATAGCTATGACCTTTGTTTGTCATTCTCATACTGCATGCAGTATCAAAACAATCTACGATGAATTGCATAGTAAATGTTTGCAAGTATAATTGTATACAAGATATGAGCATAGAGTGCTCATTAAACCAAAAATGCTTTATTAAAACCTAAGAAAAAAGCATGGAGAAAAAATATTTCACAGCATAAACTTATTAATTTTGGAAGTGACAAAAAGTAGATAACATAATACTATGGCAACACTAAAACAATTGTGTTGTAAAAATCAACAGTCAACAGATCATAAAGTATGTCAACCATTCATACACTCATGACATATTTCTCCAATAGAACCTTTCATAACTAAAGATATTTATGTGAAAACAAGATCATCATTTTTAGAGGATGTCTGCTGTTTACTTACCTCCTACAATAATAATCTTTTGGGTCAGAAAAACCACTGACAGAGGTATCTATTACAAATGCCTGGAGAAAAGAATTTGGCTTTGCAAAGGCAGAGCTGACAGAGGTGCCTCACCTCAGGGTAAAGCGGAAAAGTTAAACTCAGCTTAATCATAGCCTGAGACACACAGAAAGAGATTTGAAGCCTTCAAAGAATACTAAAACAGAACACTTTAAAATCACTCAAGATCTTTTAAGTGAACATCAGAGGATATTCCAATTATAGTGCATGTCCACATTTACCTGCATTAACTCATGTTTCATTTTTATCTACCACTAATGAGATGTGAATTTTTTATAACTTCAATCTTAGAGAAGCTTCAAAGCATAAACAAAAGGAAAAAATAGGCTTGACTTCTTGATGTGTTTCTCTCAATGTATAAAGATACACATGGTACTAAATTATTTAAAAAGAAAATTTTTAAGAGTGATCTTGTATTTGGAGTAGAAATAGTGTGAAAGAATCATTTAGATAGCTATCAAGGGCCTATATACTCTTTTATTTTTGCTTGCCAAAGTTATGGCTTTATTGTCATAAACTGCATCTTTATGTGTGCCATTAGCACATAATCTGCAATTGTCATGTTATACATTTATGCTTAAAATAGTTAAAACTAAAACAAAAATCACAAATAATTATGCTGACTTTAATAATTAGCTGAATTTATTTTGCTGGACTTTTCCATCTCTTCTTGTGGCTCTTGAAATTATATCCTACATATTATCTGACCGCCATGGAATAAAACAACATATTTATAACATATAGTCCATTTAACTAAGTTTCCTATGTTTCTGGAGACTTGCTTTGTGTCCTAGCATCTGTATATGTCCACAAGACCTGCTCCGAAGGACTGTCTACTGTCCTTCCACTTTAGCCTTGTATATACTTCCAGCATTTTTGCAAGGAATGCAATGAGCCCCTGAAGATTTTTTTTACAACGGAATACCTCAATTTCTTCATTATTTTAGACTTTGGTTTGATATTGGCTCATCAGTCGACTTTCTTCTTTCAACCATTTAAATACATCAATCTACATTTTTGGGGGACAGGTCCATGATTTCAGCAGAGAAACTGTTGGTTGTTATTCTTAATCTCTGATGAGGACAATTACACACACTTTCTGCTTTCCCTGTCCTTTGGCTCTTTTTTTATTCTTTTAATATTTCATATATAAATATAGTGAATTTGTGATATTTTCACATCATAGTCTCCAATCTTACCCCTCCTTTTCCCATTATAATCCTTCTTCTTCTCTGCCAGTTCCTGCCCTATTTTGATATGTTTTTGCATGTGTAACCGATGGAGTGTCCCTAGGGTTGCTTTTGATGGCTTGTGCCTAAGTACTTGCTGAAGAAGATATCATTTATCAGTGGGTATACCACTGAGGAAAGCATACTTCCTTTGCTAACCCCATCAGCATTAACCTTCATTAGTCTCCCAGGGATGAGTGGGACCTTTTGAAACCTTAAAATATCTACAGGACAAACCCAGGGCAGATCTTGTAGAAATATACAGATGCTAGGACATAAACAAGTCTTCACAAACATAGGAAACTTGAAATTATATCATGCATATTATTTGACCACCATGGAATAAAACCAAATATTTATAACATATGGCACATTTACTATTCAAATTTATATGAAAAACACTAACATTGTATGAAAAAGCCACCAAGTCTAGAAAACGAGGAAGACGCAATCTGTAATATTGGAAAAAGTGAAGAATATAGTACAGACTCATCAGAGCTGCAACACAAGGATGTTGTGTCTGAAGGAAACTTTTAAAGCTTCTCAGTGGCTTTCGTTCCTCTTACCCCTTCCCTTATCAGTCCTTGAACCTACACAGAATAAGTTTTAGATGATAGGTTTAGAAAGTTCTAATCAAGTACACTTGAGGTCATTAGTTCTCATGCATAGTTCATCACTCGCTTGATATTATGATGGACAGGAAAGGGAGAATTAAAACATAATTAGTAGATAATAGGGACACATTAAAGTAATTCAAAATATAAATATTTTCCTTTTTCTCCAGCAAAAGAGCACTTGCTGGACTGGTAATAAGCCTTTAACAAAAATTGATCAATGTGGGCAGGGAAGGAAATACATCTTATGTGGCAGCCAGTCTGAAGCCTGGCTTATGAGTTTAGAGTTAACACACTGTAAAATTCCCATCCTAGACAGTTGGCATACTTTTCTCTTTCAGCATGTGGAGCCAAATCAACTTAAGTCACATTGATTTTCAAGAGAAGTGTGCAATGATATTCATAGATGAACAATATATGACAGACATAATTAAATTTGAACATGGTTATCAGGTGTGTGTGTGTGTGTGTGTGTGTGTGTGTGTGTGTGTATGTGTGTGTTATGTTTATGTGTGTCTATGTGTCCACACATGTGGAGCTAGAAGACAACCTCTGGGTGTTGTTCCTTGCTTTTCCACCTTTTCTGAAATAGGTCTATTCACTGTTGTTGCTTAAGCCAGGCTGTAAGCTTCTGAAAATTCATGGATGTCCATCCACCATTTCACACTAGTGCGTAGGGATTATAGATGCTTAAGCCACTGCAACTGACTTTCATATGGAATTTGGGGATCTGAATATAGGTCACCACATGTGCACAGCTACCACTTTACCCACTGAGTCATCTCCCCTCCCCATCATTATAAATTCTGTAAAAACAAGATAATTGCTTATATTAAATGTTAGAGGGCATATTACAAAGACAAAGGGGAAAAAATTCAAGTACTAGACATATTACCAATTTACTATTATTTTAATGGCTTTGAGAAATGAAATGTTACATGAATTAATCAAGCCAACTACTAAACAGAGACATAAGGAAATAAATAATTAAATTGCCAGCTGAGGAACAAGAGTAGAGAGACAGTAGTGAAACTTTTCCTCTCTAATCCAGGCCATCCACAGAAGCCCACACGACCAACCGACCTTTCTAAGCAGCACAGTTTGAGAACCACAGTTAGAGCACCCTTTAGTCTTAGTGTTACAGATACACAGTTTCTAAGTTGGCAATAGGTTTGGGTGCAGTTTGAATTGGGGACAGAAACTGTACTCAATGGAAAGCAAAAACTTTTATAACTCCTCTATATCTAGTTCAATAATCAAGATTAAGATTATTTACAAAGTGCTACTCTTTCTTTCTGGGCGTGCAGGTACATACTTGCAATCCTAGCACTTCAGCGTAGAGACAGGAGTTTCAAGATCTCAAGGACATCCTCTACTACACAGAGGACTATGTTATCTTCATGAAAATTCTGTCTTCTGGTTTTGTGATTCAAGTGTCACTGAATTGGGACCACCCATCGTGCCTTGTCTAGCAGTTTATACACTGCTGTGGCATAGGTGAGGATCCACAAAGCCCTGTACACCCCACTACTCTTAATAACAAAAACAAACCTCCCACAACTGAGAAACAAAGCAATTTGGAACTCAGATTTTAAATAAGTACTTTATAAAATATGTAATCAATATTTGACACCTGAATTTTTCCATGCTCTCTCCAGCAATTCATATAAACAGGCTAAGAACTAGCCCCCAGATGAGCTAGCAACTGTACAGCAATTTTAATTTAGTATTTAACAAAAACTAGCAAAACTGCAACAGAGAACACAAGAGAGTTAAGTAAGCTACATTACAGGAATGAATATTAAAACATTTCATTTTGAGGGAAAATAAAAGTGAGGTATATGTTCTACCATTCACTATGCCTTTTATGCTTATTTTGCTAATTATTAGTGTGTGGGAAAGATTGTTTGATTATGTTTGAAACTGCAAATGAAAAAAATCAACTATGCCAGGATATAAGTTGTCCCAGCTATTCAGGAGTCTGAGGTAGGAGTTGAAAGCCAGCACAGGCTACAGAGTGAGTTCAAAATCAGCTGACACAACTTAGCATCATCCTATCTGAAAATTTAAATATGCATTGTTTAGTAGTAAAGCACTGGCTTTAATAATGTGAATCTCTCACTACCAAAACACAAGTATATGCCTAAGACCAAATATTCAACTGTATCTTAATTTTCATAAATAGTCACATTTATGTTCATTAAAATGTCAGAAAAACCCATTTTATATTCTTACTAGAATATTAATAAGAAAGAATCTCACTTAATTGTGCAAAAATTATTTAAGAAAATGCTCTGTAGTATTTTAGATATTATTTAGGAAAAGATGACCCTGTGACATGTACGATAATTTAAATATAAATGTTGATATTTATTTAGATTATGAGCCACTTTTTTAAAACAATTGTTCAAAACATTTCTGATTTATTAATAAATAAGGAAAATCTGTGATAAATTTTGCCCTAGGTTTTATATTTACATAATATTATTTTAAATCTCTTTGGAAATCTTCTTATCAAAATGAAACATCTACAAATAAAGCAGAGATGTCTAATAAATATATTAAGGATAATGTAGAATTTGAAATTCTATTCTATATGAAATTTTAATGAGGTGTTAAGTACTTTTAGATTTGTGAGCACTAGGCATTATTAAATCACCATAGTGAAAAATCACAAATCTTGACTATCATGAATCTGTAGCTCAGCTTCCACATGTCCATAGAGGGTTTGTAATAATATTTTACCAAGGTTTAAAGGTGTATAAGAAGTCTTAAAATATATCAAGAACAAGATAATTATGGTAAATTTCTGTAACTACACGGATTTAGCAATTTTAGACTACATTTGAAGAAGCATACAGGCAAATAATCTTGGGGAAAGAAAGACACACCTATACATACTACATATATTTTCATATTTGCATATTATAATGCCCTAATGATGGAGTAACTATATACAAAATACTGAGAATAGGTGAGGCAATATTGGTCTCTACATCACAATCATTATACCATCACCATCATAGTTTAGAATTTAAAGTAAAACAACACAAAACCTCTTGTACAGACATTTTCCTTTCTGGATATAAAGCATTTTCAAACTATTAGACATGAAAATTTATGATTCAAGATGCAGACGGAATGGACATTTCCACCATTTGCAGAAGATTTATAATAAAATAGCCTAGATATAAAAAAATCTTTTAGACAACAATTAATGACTCTAGTGAAAATATAATAGCAGAGTAGCACAGCAGTGAAACTTCTGAATCTCGATAGGTCTAGTTAAGCTAGGGCTAAGCAGAGTGGGAAGTGTTTGTCCATATCTATCAGGTTGTCATAGTCCCTGCAGAAAAGCACCAATAAGCTCACTGAGTATACACCGCATCTCATTACCCAAAGACTGAAATAACATAAGTGAAGACTATTTTCTTCTAACAGGAATGCTCCAAGCTATTAGTTCCTATAGCCATATACCAAATGTTAAGATGTCCACCATCTTTGTTGTTTAGATGTAGTTTGTAACAATGCTCAAAGAAGCAAAAAAGGAACAGGAAGTGCAGGCGGTGTACGATACAAGGGAGTTAGAGTACTTTTCCAAAAACATAACTTGAAGAAATACTTATGAAACTATTGTAGCACTTCTGGCAACAGGTGAACAGCATCTAAATATGATGGTCATGTAGAAATGAAAACGGTAATTAAGAAATGTCAGAAAAACAGACCAGACGTCAGAAAATCCAGTAGGTAATGTAACCAAAATGACAGGAGAGGACCACCAATCCCCGTTACATCCCAGACACAATAATTTGACAAATTAGTTGTTCTGTGGTACATTAGGATCTAGGCAGCAAGATGCAAACACAGCCAGGATCCTCACATAGAAGAGTGCTACTTTAAGTAGACAGATTGATTCACTGATCACAGTAGCATACTGGTAGACTTAGCTTCAGCTAAGGACTAGAAGCAGCAAGGTCCCCATATGATACAAATACCACCCTTGCTTGTCTATTCCACCAAGTGTCTCACAGGAGTCAGGATTAATTAGGCCAAAAGTATACAACTGAATCTCTGGAGCAACACATTAAACTAGGCCCATCTCCACCCTATCTGCCTCAGCTCAAAGGCAGTCTTGCCTACCTAAAGGAATGTGGGAGAAGCCAAGCTCAAAGACTTGCAATAAAACCCGGCATTTGATGCATGAAATAGCACTATGACCTAGTAAAGTCTTTTGACCCATCTCAGTCAGAAGTCTGTCCTTCCCACAAAAAGACGTATCTAGGATTTTCACTCACTGATGCACTGACTAATAGGCCTAAAATCTCTTATTTCCATCTATTGCTCCCGAAACAGCACTCTTTCACATTCTTCCCTAAAAGTCATGAGTGCTAAGACCCTCACAACCAACAGAAGACTCCATAGAGTTTCTGCCAGTCATCATAAACTCTGGCTCTTGTCTCTATTAACACAAACACACAGGCAGTCTTTTCAACCAGGAGGCTCAATCAATGTCTGAAACTCCCCATTGACCAAATCTATTGTCTTGAAAGAGGTTTTGAAAAAGGACTGATTAAAAATTAGCCTGAAGTTTAAACTGAAGCAATCTAATGAAGGAAATGAATCTGTTATAACTTATTTTAGGTAATAGCTAAAACCTAAAGACACTTTGTTCACGGAGGAGCAGAAAGATTATGTTACCTGTGTCTTGACAGTTAGCAGGCACTTCAGCTAATATGCACATTCCAGTGGAGATACATAGATTTCGTTAGAAAAGTATTTTCTACCATTATTCATTACCTACTTAGACATTTGGAAGGAAATTTGTCGTTTTCTATTCATGTATTTACATTCCTATTGAAACTGCCTCACAAATTAAATTCTATACATACTATCTGATCTTGCAGTGCATAATATATTGAATTATTTTGTGCTGAGCCATAAACTTTCATTTCAAGAAGAATCAAAGACAAAGAATGTAATATTGTGCAGTCCAATATTTCAAGAGAAAGTCTAGTAGGGAATTGTAGAGTTTTGTCTTTAAAAATGGTTAAAACTTTTGGGAAAAATTATACATACTACATTATTCATGAGTGAAAACACAGAAAAAATTAAAATTACATAAAAGAAATATCATGGGATAAAAACAAAGTTCAATAATATAAATTTTAACAGCATTTGAGATTCTGAAAAAACAGAAAAAGAACAAAAGTTCTTTCCCCCTTCCTATTTAAATACTTTTGAAATCATGACAAATAGGAAGTGATTATATAAGGCTAATAATAAATTAACTAATGGAAAATGTGCTTGACTTTTAAAACTATGGCAAAACATGAAACAAATGTTACACCGTATTTTCTAGCATTTTATGAAAGAAAAACAATGTAAAACAGAAACAAGGAAGACATTAACTTAATGCATGTTAAAATATTTATAAATGTTAGTGATGTTGAATAAAATGCATTTTATAAGGTATTTCAAAATTATGAACCATTTCAAAGGAAAATATAACAACTTTTGATTTGAATTGGAAAAAGTACACAATAATCAATGATTACTCTCCAGTGAGCATCTATAAATGTTAAATTGTTACTTTGAGACAAATGTTACTATTTTCATTGTGAATTACACATAGCGTTGTTTAAAGGATTTTCTACTACTTATTTTTCCTATTTTCAATAAATCTTTATAAGCTACTAGAATTGAAATATGGTCTCATTTGGGCCAAATAACAATAGAAAATAGTTTATTGAATTTTTTGTCCATCGCTCCAAATTTTTTTTAAAAAAATTACATTATTGATTCTGTCCTTAGATGAAATAAAAAGTCTTGTTTAAAATACATATATAAGGAGAAAATAGTACCATTTATTTTTTGTAAGTTTGACATGGTACAGAGAAAGAACAAACAGGTACACACATGCCACATCTCACTTATCAGAGGACAACTTTTAGAAGCTGGTTCTCTCTACTGTTTTAGCTTGTGGTCTATTTTTGTTCAGCCTATATATTAAGTACGTGCTCCATAATTTCAAATGGAGGAAGAAAAGAAAAGAAAGAAAGAAAGATAAAGAGAGAGAAAGAAAGAGAGAGAGATAAAGAGAGAGGGAGGAAGAGAGAGAGGGAGGAAAGGATGGAGGGATGGAGGAAGGAAAGAAAGAAAAAGAGAGAGAAAGAAAGAAAGAAAGAAAGAAAGAAAGAAAGAAAGAGAAAGAAAGAGAGAGAAAAAAGAAAAAGAGAGAGAGAAAAGAAAGAAAGAAAGAAGGAAAGAAAAAAGCAAAGAAAGAAAGGAAGGAAGGAAGGAAGGAAGGAAGGAAGGAAGGAAGGAAGGAAGGAAGGAAGGAAGGAAGGAAGGAAGGGAGGCAATCACAGATACCCTGGGCAGCTTGTGAAATTTATTTACAAAGTTGAACTTTATAAACTGGTTGCTGTCCTGATATAATGTAATACCTTTTATCATTTAAAAAAGCTTAAAATTAATTCAGTTAATGTTCACAATGTTTTTATGATAAGAGTCCAAACAAACAGTGATCAAAAGCTGCAGGCTGGGCTATCTACCAAGATCACACTTGCAGTTCTCACATGAAGAAGCTGAAATCTTCATCTAAGGCAAGAACTGCACAGAATGTTTCAATGGTTCTTCTCAAATGGTCTCATACAACTGATATTATGCATTTCACTGCTGCTTGTCTTCATGTTGGTGTTAAGAATACATGACCACACAAGGGGATTTATTTTTGCTTATGATTCTGGTTATATTTTATAGTTCAGCTTGGCCTGAAAGTTCACCCCATATTAAGGGGTCAGGGAACTGACCACAGCACATCACAAAGAGTTGAGGGAGAGACACACTTTCTCTCCTGCCAGAATGTGTGCATGCCAACATGACAGTATGCTGAAATATGGCAACTTCTTGAACTGGCTCCCCCTCTTACCTACCTGACCAGGGAATATTTCCACCCACTATAGCTTGGCTCTTCCCATATCTATCAGATAATCTCCCATAGGTTTGCTTAGGGCTGGCCTTAACTACTAATTCTTCATAGATATGTCAGCGCTCAGCCTTCAGTTATCAAATTGACACCTATTCTAACTAGTACAGAGTCCATCCCACAGAGGAAACTAGAAATTCTGGGACTTTAAATTGTTTTCTTTACAAAAATAAATTGTGCCAGCCTTATGCTAACTACTATTATTTTTAATTTAAGAAGCCTTATGTCTCTAACACTGAAAGAAAAAGCTGAGTAGCAACCAAAAGAATTAAAACGGCAGGCCAAAATATGAGCCGGATGAGATGTCAGAAGCTTGTAATACCAGCTTTCTCAAGAGGTGGAAGCTGGAGCATCAGCAGTTCAAGGCTATCCTTAGCTGCAAAGTGAGTCTGAGATCGGTTTAGGCTACACAAGACCCTTATGTCTAAGTAAGTAAATATATGTACATATCTATATAAACAATTCTTCAAACATTAGATTTTTACTTTTTCATTAAAATAATGTTCATTTGACTTGTGTGGAGTACAGCAGAACATAGCATCTAACCCCTCAATCTGATATTGTAAGAAAGGACACTCAGTTGAAACAATTCTATATGGAAATAACTTGAGTAAATAACTTGAAATTCAGTTATTCACTGATGCCGCAATATCAGAATAGTTAGTAGCAGATTGTGGTGAAGAGCTGTGGTCAGCAGCAGTACCCTGCCACCCACTACCAGAGCAAGGACAAGCCAAAGCCAAGCTACAGCAAAACAGAAGGTTTTTATTTCAAGGACTTTAAATATAAACACATTTATTGAGCACTGGTTAAGTTTTATAGTTATATTTCCACAAGAATTTCATATTGAATGTGAAGAAATAAAGAATATATCTTGTCTACAGACACATAGTAATAAAATTAAACCTTACCAAATATTTATGCAACCAGTGATAAATGAATATCTTCTTAGCCTTTTGCCCCATTAGAACCACAAATTATATTTCAGACATTTTGTTGTTCTTCTTGACTTTACAACAAAACTTGAATGTATTTTTAACTATAGTTTTTAATCAACACATCACAATGTACTAATATTTTACTAGTGACCCTATTTTGAAAGCTTGAAGCATAATGTCATTGTTCATAATGGGTCTTTAGTACAGTTGAATACAAAGCATCAGTGTTTTGTGCATATTTTTCTGTTCATTTATCTTTCCAAAGCTAGGAGCTATTACCACTGTAATATATAATTTGCACATCTATATAACTTGTACATCTTCTAAGTTCAACAGTATAAGAAACTGCAGTTTCCATCACATCCACACAAACAAGTGCATATATCTCAGGAGCAGGCCACAGAGCTGCTTGGGCGCTGCTGAGCTCACATGAGGAGCCACTTTTACAAGCTGCTGAGTGAACATACACAATGGAAACACAGAGACATCACAAAGTTACTAATCAAATAACACATGTTCTTCAATCTCATTTATGAGCACTGCTGGACATGGTGTGGATAGGAGAGGGAAGAGCAAAGATGGCAAGACTAAAGTCACTTCAAGCACCACTTGAATGCCATTTGGCCTAAATATTTAAAGTTACATTTTTTAAAAAATTGCCCAAACACCAAGGAAGTGAAAAAAATGTATATTTTTTTCTGAATCCTGAAAGCAATTGCTACTTAATTATATTTCTAGATCTGCAGAGAAGCGTGATTAGATTAATGTATTCAAGTATTGACTAAGGTTCAGACTTAAAAAAAACTTTAGGTTCAGAGTCATTCTCCTTGTATTCTGCTCACTTGCTTTCAGTATTTTTGCTGCTGTATCTCAGCTTGCCATGATTTTGGCTAATTTTGTGCAAATTTGCATTTTGTAGCCATTGTGTGCAATTCATCCAGACAATGGCAATGCTTTCAAAGGGCTGTACCAAAGGGTTAACATCCATTCTTATGATCTACATGATGTCTAAATACATTCCTACATTTGTGAAAGCAAAGAGACAGAAAGTTTGACCTCTGACCTAGATCTCCTGGAATGGTGAACTCTGTAACTTTGGCATAATTCACCAGAGCCACATTTTCCTCTCTCTCAGGAACCAGATGCTGCAGCCCGATTGATATCATTCTTAGAAGACCATACAGGCACCAGCAGACAGGATACCTTGCCACGAATGCAGATGGTGACAGTACCATCTCTGCAAAAACTAAATCTATGCAATGTTTTATCAACAGGTAGAAAGAAATACATAGTCATGTCGAAAGACCTTAACTTCTAAAAACTGGGATCAGAGGAAATCCAGAACTCTAAAAGTCCGTTGGAAGACTTGAATGTAGAAAAGTACAAGGTAGAGACACAGAATTCTCGTTTCAAATTGAAGGAGATAATAGATCACTCCAAACACAACAATCATAGCAAATACCTCACTTTCAGAACTTATGTTGTAATATCATTCTTTACTATACCTTTTTACATATTTATTTATTATGTGCATGTGTGTATAGGCACATGCATGCCAGAGTGTACATGTGAAAGTCTAAGGAAAACTTTCTCTATTTCCACCATGTGGGCTCTGGGAATAGAACTCAAGTTTGCAGACTTGGTTGTGGCAAGTACCATTACCTGCTGAACTATCTCATTAGCCTTACTTTTTTACTCTTACAAATATAAAAATTAATAAGATGCCAATGCTTGTCCAGTGCTGCACAGAAAGTAACAGTAAAGATATAATTCTTGTAATCCTTTTTATCAACCCTCATCTTACAAAAAGACTTATAGATTACTATGTTACTTTTTCTGGTAACAAAGTTACAAGTCACAAAAAGTTCCTCAAAAAGGGAGGAAGCACTTTTTAGACACATGAGAAGACCTTTCAGAGCAAAAGCAGTGCTTTCTGGTTTCCCCTCAAAAGCCTAAAAAAGCAAACTTGCTCTGTGGAGCAGGCTGGCCTGGAACTTTCAATGATCCTCTTGCCTCTGCTACCTCCTGAGTGCTGGGATGACAGGCGCCGAAGTGTGAGATTCTTAATCTTACAACTGTTACTGGATTTACAGCAGCATGAGGTGTGGGGAGCTGGGAAAGAAACTAGAGTACAGAAAATACCTAGACATTTAAGGGTATGAGATGCTTTCATATGGAAACAATAAGATCCTGAAACGAGATAGCATTTGCATAAAAGCAAACCATCATGAACATTGATGCAGTTGTATTAATAATACTAATTAAGTTTTTAAATGAAAGCACATGTTTCTACCCCTTCTTCTAGTTGCTTCCTCTCTCCCAGGTTCTATTCTGCTCCATACCACCCCTCTGCTGACAGTGAGCCTGAAATCTTGGAATGAGTCATCCAGGTCTCGCCCTTTCCTTTGACTTGTGGCACTGCAAGACCTACGTTCTGCTCCTGAGTCTGGAGTCTGCCCTGGATTCTCTCCCCATTCACACTGTAAGCCTCAAATTCAAGTAACCATGCTCAACACTCCTTCCTTTTACTTAGCACCTCCCTTTGACCCACCCATACAGTTCATACAGGAAACTGTTTTGAAACTAATATCTCTGTAAAACAAATCTAATCACATCATTCTGTTTGAATCCCTTCTGTTTATAATTTTATTTTGAAAGTTGTATTGAAATAATTTCAAAAATAGCTATATGATAATTAGTTCATTGCCCATGATTTAAGATAAAAGACAGTTTATTTCAGATTACTATAAATTAGCAAAGATTGAGAATGAAAGCTATACCCATTGTTAAATTCATTCAATTAATAAGTGAGATTTTGTGTCTCATTGAAAAAGGTGGCTGAAAAACTGAAATCACAACAAACCATAATTCAAAACACCAAAGACCTTACATTAATCAACTGGAACCAGACCAGCCAAATCTCTCCCCATCCTAAAACTCAGGGAAACTTACAGAACAGGGGGCAACAAGATTGTAAGAACCTAAAGATTGGGAGGACCAACATTATGCAAGATACTCCACATAAGTTAGGGCTGCAATAGCCATAACGGGACTTTGCATGACCTGCACAATGACTGACATGTCTAGGAACCCCATAGTCTAGCATTGAGCACAGGTAGTGGAATTCTTAGAGGCAAGGGATGAGCAGTCATGGTAGTGTTCCTATACTAACAGAGAGCCCAAGAAAGGACTCTGGGCTATGCCACTGAGTCCTTACACTTCACTAGGGTAGAGGACAAAGAGGGAAGTTTGGCATTCACACAAAAGGATACTCCAGGGGATGGGAGTAGGGGAAGGGGGAAGCACTGGGAGGAGAGGAGGAAGAGGGTGAAAGGAAGGGGAAAAGAGGGAGAATGTGCAAGGGGAGACTAGGGAAGGGTAGAGGGATAGAGAGTACCAAGGTACCTATTGAGCTTGTATGATTGGGGACAAAATAAATAAATAAAAAGGTGGCCAATATTTGTATAGCTTTATGTTTATTACATAGTATAGAACAATGGGGTGTACACCAAATATACTAAATATTAAAATATAAACTATTAGTTTATACTGTTAAATAATGAAAAACACTGTTTTGTTCTATTGTTTTGTGCTACTGTAACAGCATGCCAATATAACTGCAGTTGAAATTAGAATTTTTGTGTTTTAAGTTTAAGAAAGTAGAGAATACTCTAGAAGATACTTTGTAATGTTTTATAGCAATAAGTGCCAGGAGAATCTGGGCTTTTAGGTTACTAAGTTGTACTGATTTATGATCCTGGCTTTGAAATCCACCCATAATCTTTACCTTATTTAGACCCACAGCACAATGCAGCATATCTTATCACGACTGAAGATATTTCAACTCTTTTCTCCACTACTGGATTCTACATTTCTCCAGCACTGGGTTGTCTTAACAGCAGTCCTCAGAGACAGTACCATCAGCATCAGCCACATGGGGCAAGAGAGCCTGTATTCCCTACTTTAAGAAGTTCCTTTTTGTGAATATGCATTATAAATATGTCCCATAAACATCATGTATATTGACTAAGTTTACAGTGGCATAAAACAATCTGACATAAAATTTGACACCTCCAAAATTTACCTTGAAACATCTGTTAATGATTAGGAAGATGTGCTTAATATAAATATCTGGGAATATCTGTGCTGGAAGAATGGGGAATTCATTTCCAAGTGTTGCACGGTACACATTGGATTTGTGATATTGGATATTGCTACTATTACATAAATAGCTTCCAATCAATCTGCTCAGAGGAAATATTTGACCCGAGAAATATTCTGCTTTTTATTGATTATTCTGTTTTGCTAACTCTATCTAAATTAACTATAAACAGCAATTCTGGAGGCTATGCATCACAAAAGAAAGGCAGAGCTGTGACCAAATATAAAACAGCTGCCAACAGACCAGAGTAGTCTATCTATTCTGGTACTCAGAATAGATCATATCCTGATCAAGTCACAGCATTTTTGGATCTGTTTGCTACAGAAGGCTAAGTAATATAGTAGGAGGCTTTACAAAACTACAAACTGTGTATATTCATACAATATTATATTCCATTCAATTTCAATAAATCCTTCCATCAGGTCCTTAAAATGATAATAGTATTTACAATGAGAAATTCATATTCCAAACTTAAGCAGTCTTTGAATGCAAAGCCTCATAAAGTATACACAAAAAGAATATTTTGTATCTACATCACTAACTGACATTGATAAACCAACCTCTATGCAGAATGGACATAATAAAATTTCCTGTTAGTAAGCCCTATGGAAAAAGAGATGCAAAATTATAATAAAGAACCATCTGCTAACAAAACCCAGCAGGTTAATGTTTTCCAGAAACTGTTGAATTACATTAAAGTGCTTTGAAGTATGATTTCTGAAGTATTTAACATAACTGAGAGGAAGGCCAGTTTCTTTTGCTACATGTGAGATACTCACTAAAAGAGATCCCTGCTCCCTGCAAAACAAATGTCTACAAGATAGAATCATTGTTCAATATTTAGTTTCTGTTAATTTTCAATTTAGCTTCATTCAGAAATGAATTTCTGGCTTTACTAAAATGATACATATTGTATAAACTGCTACAAAAATTGCAGTATCTTAAGGTTTCCATACTTATTGTCAAAGAGTCACTCTTGTTAACAAAATGCTATTGAGTAAAAATGATTTTTTTACTGGGAAAGAGTCAAAGAAGGAACTCTTTGGGATTAGAAATAAGGAGATGGCATTCCCAATGATTTTCCCTAATATTTAAAAATCATTTTAAATAAATGAAAAACTATTCAACTCTGGCATTTGTCGCACCTGTAATCCCAGCACTAGATGGAGGCCAGAGGATCCGGAATTTAAGGTTATATTCAGCGACACAGAAAGTTTTAAGACTGCCCATCTCTAAATGTCGTCTCCTTTAGAACTCTATATCATTTTTTTTCTCTTGGTGTGCCTGGAACACACTATCAAAGCAATGATTTTAACTTCCCTGACTATGATACATTCATATTCTAATAGCTACTATTTCTATAATTAATATTTAACTTTATATATTTCTATAACTTTAATATTTAACACATTTACTATGCACAAAAACTCCATGAAGAAAGTAGTGCTGTCATTCCAGTTTCAAATATGTAGAAAGAGATGTCAAGAAATATTTAAGTCATCAGTCATGGTCACAATGCTAGTTGGTCACAGAGCTAAGATCTGACCAAGACAATCTGTCTTCTACATTTTCTTGGGGAGCCTCTAATTCCCCTGCACTGAAGCCTTTCTCATGTAGAGTGCACACCCAACTTTTAATACATTCCTGCTTATTTCCCCACAATCACTCAGTTCACCAGTTTCCCTAGTGATGGAATATTTTCCTTAATTTGGGGCTGAAAGGTTTATAGCAAAGACTGTTTTAGATCTTTGTTTAAACAATTCGAAAATTGTCTACACATTTGCTTTACAGAGGTTATTAATCTAAGTAACATTTTAGTGACTGAGACATATATATTGCCTAACTTTATAATTAAAGACTTTTGTGTTTTAAAATCATATTGTTTTATTGTTAGAAAACTTAACAAAACTACAAAACTGACCACCACAGAAGCTATCTTTCTTTAAAGTAAGTTAATAAACTTATTCTCTAGCATACTTTCTGCCAAAGTTAAATTTAGTATATGTAACTATTTTCTCCTCTTTCCTGTCTCGCCTCTCCCTCTCTCCCTCTCTCAAATGAATAATATAATACCTGATCTTTCAATTAGAATTTCATATAATAAAAGAGGACTGGGGAAACAAATGAACTAGTAGTAGTATTGGAAGCTTAATATATTTAAATTTGTCTTACAAACTAAGCCCATATACATGATTTCTGACATCTGGAAAAAAAGCAGCCAGATTTTTGAAATATGTTCAGTCATCATCAGTTCCAGGAACCAGATCAATGCCATAAATATGTTCTTGTCATCGAAGAAACATCGGAGACTATACATGCTCTAGCAGCAATCTATGTGTGGATGAGACTACCACACACGAGGACACAGTCACCAATTAACCAATTTCCTTATGCTCACTGTTAGTCACATGGAATCCACATGTAAATGGAAATTCAAAAATAGCCTTTCCTTTAGAAAATACTTAGGATGAGATTATGTAATGCCAGAACTGTTTTCTTGTACCACTCTCTATCCCTATTCAGTTGAATTAGACTGTCATGAAAGACATAGCTCATACAGAAAATCATGAGCCCTGAGCACAGTAAGAAAGTATAGTAGTGCAGGTTTAGCTAGTGTTGAGAGGCACTTCTGCAGAAACAGGACCCAGGGGAACTTGCACAGACATTCATAGGCTGAGAGCCAATCTTCCTTTCCTATTGTAAAAGCTTCAGTATGTACACGACCACTAAGCTCTAATGTTTTGTCTTCATAACTTTTCTTCATTCAGATATCAAAGACCTACTATGATAAATCTTCCTTAATTGAAAGAAAGCACGGAATGCTATGTCTAAACATGAACATTTATGCCTGCCCTATATTCATTATCTCTGAAGGGGTATAACACCCTAGTTTGTACACAAAGTTAAACCTGTATTTCTGATCAGCAAGCTTTGTGAATTACACCATTTTTATCTCCTTTCATTTGCAGAGTGTTAGAAGAAAAGAAGATATAACTGATAACAATTTGAATAGTTCATTAGGAGCAAATGTTACTGCATAAAGTAATTTTTTAGAAGCCCATAGAAAAGTAGGTTCTACAAGTTCCCTTAATTCACAAGAATTAAAAGTGTCCTTCCTTCCTTTTCAACTGTTGTGTCAATTCCATCCTCTTCAGCCTAGTTGTTCAGACCCTGTCACAGCCCGGCCTAGTATGAACTCAGTCCCATTCAGCTGCTGCTGAGAGCAGCCTACCCTATCCTACCTCTTCACTCTCAATGGTGTGCTCTCTCCTTTCCTCGTTTCAATCTAACAATGGAATCCCACGATTTGCATGTGATCTCTTTAGGAGAGCCTTCCCTCTCGTTTCTACCATCTTTCATCATTATTCTTCCAAGTCATAAAAATTTATTAGAATACAATATAAAGTTGCATTTATTTATATGTGATTTCCTAAATTACTGTGTAAGTTAAACTAATTTAGTTTAGTCATGTAAGTTATGAACTCAGGAAAATATTACACTTCCTTTGGACATTATCTGACAGATGATGCTTATCCAAAAGGTGATAGATTTACACATGTACTTTAAGTACTTTAAGAGGTTGAAATAGTCTCTTACTCAGGTTTTTGAAGGTGGACTACCCAGTCTGGAGAAAGGTACAGGATCCAGTTTTCTTATTTTGTATCTCCATTACCCAGGGCACTGCAAAAGAATGGCTTCTAGCTTTTTATTTATTGTCTCACTTAGGCAAGCAAGTCAATCTGAGTCACTGACAATTTTGTATAGGATCAAAGATAAATATTAAAATTTGTGGATTTCTTTAGTTTCTTTGAATACTCTATGCATCATCAGGCTTCTACTCTAATTCCATCTGTGTACCTAATTAATCTCTATTTATCCTTCAATATCAAATCCTGTACAAAAATTTTCTATAGCACTCTCATTCCCTTTATTTATTTATTGTCCATCTTTACTAGAAAAAGAAAAGTTTGTGTTGTATTATCCCACAGTGCATATCTGGGATACTGAGTAAATATGCAAATATTAATCATTAAATATTTTTCTCTCCTCTTCTTACCTCTTGCCAAATACGATTTAGATCCCCCTCAAATTCCTTAAAGAACTCATCATATTTCCTGCCATGTTTCTTAACCTTGGGTCAGGGACATCAACCATCAGACAATTGTTTGATGTGGAAAAATTCAAACAAAATATCCTGCATGAGAAAATAAAAGTGGTGCACAAAACCAAAATACAGACATGGGTTTCTTTACCCTTTATATGGGCTTGCTAAACAGCTGAGTCTTGTTCATTGCCCAGACAACTGTTTGCTCTTTTTTTTTATTCAATTGTGCGGGTATGCATGTGTGCGCGTGTGTGTGCATGTGTGTATGCATGTGTGCGCGTGTGTGTATAGAACCACGGATGAATTCGGGAACCACCATGGACCGCCTCCACATCCTCCTTGTTTACTCTGCCCCAGGATTCACAGGCTCCGCCTTACCAGGACCAGAAATGCAGGTCGCCCCCGCTTCTGCCGGCTCTATACGTGGGGTCTAGGATCCGAATGCAGGACCGTCCACCTGCAAGGCAGAGGCTTAACCCCTGAGCCACCACTCCAGCCCCACAACTGTTTGCTCTTAAACTGGTAAACTTGAGATATAGTTACTTACTCTGAGCATAATATGGCCATAAACATCATGAAGCAGAGCTGCTTGCCTACAGTGTTGGCGAGGAAATAAGTAGGAGACTCTAGCTGACCTCTAGGTCTATGACAATGAGGTTGTTAATATTCCCTACCCCAAGTACACATAGACTTGGGAGGTGCTGAAGTGCATAAGAACTGGAGGACTGATTAGAGTGGGACTCTTCAGTGGTTCAAGGGCACCCAGCTGGAGATAGGATCTGATGACGCAGCTGTTGATGAGTCTTCCATGTTTCAAGCAAGACATGGCTGCCTTGTCCCTTATGTCAGAATGCAAACATTTGGGTTTAGTTTGTAAGACAGAAATATGAGCTTATTGGGTCACCTAGCTGGCCTCAAATTCTTTCTCTGGTCTGTGAGTGCTTTCTGTATCTGGGTTGAACAGACCTCTTTTTTTTTTAACCTCTCCAGAAAAAAATCAACAAAATACTTGATATAAACTTGCTTCGATCCAGTGAACATGGTTCTTTTTTGTTTTTGTTTTACTAGTTAATATGAAAAAATAGCTACAAATAATTCCATGTGAAGTAATTAATGAGAAAATATTGCTATTTAGAATCTTTCTGTGTATTCACTCAAGTATCCTCTCATACACACACACAAACACACACACATACTTGTGCATGCACAAAAAACTCTGAGTATGCAAACCATTATTAACACATATCATACTAATAAGTTTTTCTTTGATAGGCAACATAAAAATACTAAATTGATAATCAAAATTTTCATACCCAGAATCAGTAGTTCAGTCTAATAAAATCTGCACAAATGAGAGACCAGATTGATGCTGGTTGTTAAGAGCAAATAAATGCATATTCATACCACAGATACAGCATACAAACTGATAACTGACAATGATATTATCATGGAAGCAATAATACATTTGTCATAAAAAGAGGAGAGCTCTAATTCCATTTAGTCTGAAATAGCAGGGCCTGCATTAGAAAGTCAAAAAACTATATGGCTATATGGATAAATACTTTCCTTTAAAGTGAAGGTTAAGTTTAGCTAGTATACTCTGAAAGAAATAAAGAAAGAAATATATGTCCTCTAGTGTCTCTATTTACACAAGTGCTAATGAAAGTTTCCCCACAAATGAGGTGATGATAACTACTCACAAAGTTACAGGAAGATTTGGCTGACAGTTCCTGGCAAAGCAACAGTCCCCGAGGGGGCTTCTCAAATAGAATCACAGCCCCAAGCAGTTCAAAACTTGTAGTCACTGTCAATCTATACAGAAATTCTTCTAGACAAAGTTTAGGCACGTAGGATTTAAGAAACTGAAATCTGACCCCCAGGAACATGAGTTTCTATCGTCCTTAGCTGCCAGATTCACATAATCATGCCTGTCTCACATAAATAAAAGAAGACCACGGAAATTACAATTTATTTCCACTGCAATACCTAGCTTATATCTTCCCTAACTTAAAAAAGGGCAAAACATCATTCAAATGAATGAAACTGCTTTAGGGGAGATTAAAAACCTCATGTACCACATTAATAAACAGGAAATTAAATAAGGATAAGAAACTATACGGAGTTGAAAAAACCATCCAGTCTTGTTTGAAGAAACAAAACTAATGCAAAGATAAAATGAGCATCTGGCTGTATGCTTATCAAACTCTGCATACTAATAAGTTTAAAATTTCACACTGTCAGTCAGCCTAAAACTGAGTAGTATCCAGGTGAATTACATTTCTCATAAACTGCTAAAGTATGTATCTTTGCACAATGTATTATTTATTCATAGGGGAGAACTCTTACCCAGACAAACAAATGGATGACATGCCATGCTTTCACATTCAAAAAATTAAAATGAATTTATCATTACAATGTCCAGCTAGGTTACATCACACAGTAGTCAGATCTTATCCTACAATGTGCAATCATTTTATTAGTACCTCTCAAGGACTATACTAAGAAACTGTAAAGATCACATGCTACACCTGAATCCTTGTTATTTGTAAGTTGAGGGAAAGAACTCTTTTTATAAAAGAAAGAGGCACTGAGTTAGGAAGAAAACATCCAATGACAGTTAAAGTATAAATAAGCAATTTAGACCTTTCTTCCTATACTTTATAATATTGTAAGTTCTAAGAAGCTGTGATGAGAAGTTAGAATTTCCGGTTGGTCCATATGCTATAAGGATAATAATCACGTTGATTAGATTCTAAAAGCCTACTATAAATAAATGAAACACAAAAGTACAGATGTGTAATCTGCAGAGCAGGATGTGATTACGCCTGTGCACTGTCAAAACTCTAAGCTCTCTCCTTGAGAGTGATATTTGCATATATGTCTCTTTCTTTTGCAGGCACAGGAAGTAACTGTCTGAAACTACACAACTAATCAGCTAACAAGAGCCTGCCAGAAGAGATATGGTAGAGTCTCCTATCTGTGGAAAAATTTACCAGGAGAGATTTTGAGCAGAAGCATTTTTTAAATCTCTTGTCCCTGCTGTGTCAAGAAGCACATGGCCAGAAGCTGTAGAATTGCAGAATGCTGTTCAGACCTCTCCTGGAACTCACCACTGACTTCCCAGCCCTTGATAATTAAGAATAAGTTCATTTTAAAGTGCATGCACTGAGATACAAGTTTCATTTCTTGACATACCACTTGCTCTCCTTTCTATACTTTTTGATCACTTATCTGTGTATTTTATTGATTTCTGAAATTCAACTTCTCTACAAGCTTTAACTGAATCTATGAATACTTCCCAAGAAAAGTTGCTTAGAATTGTTATGGTTTAGATCTTAAATAGGCCCTAAAGGTCCTGAGGCTTGAGACTTGGTTGCCAGGCAACCATGTTATCAAAAGTTGGTGGAATACTTAGAAACAGGGATGTAGGGACAGAAGTCAGGTCATTTGGAAACTTCCCTCTTTTTTTTTTCTTTTCCTTTCTGCCACTTGACCATCACATGATAGGCAGTGCAGCCTACCGTGGCTCCAGCTCTGATGCTCCGGTTCACCTGGCCCAGAACCAATGGGGGCAAATGACTGGAGACGGAAAACCTGTGAAACCACAAGTCAAAAAGAAAAAAAAAATCTCTTGGTTTTCCATCTATTTCTGCACATATTCCTCACAGTGGCAGAAAACTGTCCAACACATGAGCAAAGAATACATTTTTTGTTAGAAATAAATGCTTTTCTGAAAGAAGTTCTACATGTTGTCTCTTGTTGCCACCAAACTTACAGGACACTCCAATGTCATTCTTCCACCACTCATTTTTGATAATTACAGCATAAATGTTTTCAAATGGCTTATTTAAATGCATAATAAAGGTGAACTACATTATGAAAAGTATTATAATTGCTTTCCTTTCCTAGGGTGTTTTCTTTACTTCCTTCTAAAAATTAGCAAGGAAATTATCTATTTTCTACATTCAAATTTTGACATTAGGAGAGAAAGAATCCCATGCCTACTGTACACAATGCAACAAAAACCTAAGATATTTCCTCTCTGCATTTCTAGAAGGAAGACCGCCAGAAGAGAAGCTAGAATAGCCGGAGTTTACGGTGAGTTTACAAGGCCATGTATATAGGTGTAGTTCACTGTGGCAAAGCATGACAGGGCCATGTATACAGATGGAGGGAAAGTGGCTTTCAGGTAGCTTCCTAGGTGAGATCCATTCTTTTTTTTAATTGTTTTTTATTATTATTATTATTTATTCAACTGTGTGTATGTGCGCGCGCGTGTGTCTGTGTGTGTGTGTGTGTGTGTGTGTGTGTGTGTGTGTGTGTGTGTGTGTGTCTGTGTATGTGTATGTGTAGAACCACGGACGAATTCGCAAACCACCATGGACGCCTCCACCTCCTTCTGCCCCGGGATTCACAGGCTCCGCCCTACCAGGACCAAAAGCGCAGGCCGCCCCCGCTTCCACCTGGCATCTATACGTGGGATCTGGGATCCGAACTCGGGACCTCTGCCTGCAAGGCAGAGGCTTAACCCCTGAGCCACCTCTCCAGCCCGAGATCCATTCTTATAGAGCAGCAGCAATCAAAAGCCATGATGAGAATTGGTAGGTTTTAGATTAACACAGGTCGGCTATGTGACAGAGATTCTAGATAGAAATCATTTGCTGGGATGACAGTGTTTCCAGCCAAGCATGTGAGAGAATGATGTGTGATATCTGTAAGGTTCCAATTTTAAAAAAGACACTGATAATGTCTAAGTGCTTCAATGAAAGCAAACTCTGATAACACAGATATCTCAGTAAGCATCTCTCAATAGCTATCCTGTTTTATGAATTATTTTGTGTGTTCACAATTTTTTTTCAGCCATTGAATTCAACTTTTTCTAGGCTACCTTCTAGTAGCTCTTAGCTGTGAAGAGATGATGGATAGACTAGGTTTAGGTTTAACATATTAATCTCAATCCTATTTAAGTTTGGGAATTTTGAAATAGGATATCAGGTCCTGAGACACAGCAGAAGATCTTAAATTAAGTATCAAAATGTTAGCAAGAACTGACATAAATACAATAAGTATGCTTTTTTCCTAATGAAACTAAAAATGTTTTCTCTGTATTAAAATTCATGATATCCATAAAGGATTCACTACAACATTTAATATAATGGTGCAAGTTCTAGCCAATACTATGAGAAATTTATTTTAAAAATTTATTTATAACTTGAAAAGATTCAGATTGCCAGCACTCACTGTTAGAATCTTGTTAGAAAGTATAACAAGATGTCTAACTAAAATATAAATTAATTAGTATTAATAGTATCCGTATAAATTAATGACAAAAATACAGAATATGATGAAATGAATAAATCATCCACAACAGAAAAAAGGTGACTAAATATACACAAATTGAATTAATAAAGTATCCATGATTCTCTAAAGAAAAAGGTTACAAACTTTTTGAAAGGCTGAATAAATAAGATCTTTCATGACTTACTAAATGGGGTGATGTGACAGTGTTAATAGCCATGCTTTCCAAGTTAAAATACATACTAACTGAAATCTACAAGAAATTTCCAGATGCCTCTGAAAAAAAAATATCAATTACTACATGGTACTGAAACAAGAAACCCATTATACAGTAAAAAGTTTAATTCTTACCTAAACAACATAAAAGATTGGACACATTATGCATTAAGTTACAAAATGAGGAAGGAAAAAAAAGGTTAGTAAAAGACAACGCAGGAAAAATGAAAGGAGCCTTAGAGGATATGAACAGGCAAGGTATCTATCCCATTGGCATTGCAATTACAAAAATTCCAGACTTGTCAAAGTTGCCAACCTGGATTTAAAAATCTACAGCTCAAGGCAGCATGAAGGCCCAGACCTACAATCCCAGCTCTGAGAAGCAGAGATCCGTTCAAAGCAGGCCTCAGCTCTGTGTGGAGTTGGAGGCTAGACTAGGCTATTTGAAACCTGGCCACAAACAAACAAAACAAAAAATCCAAATGAATGAATGAATGAATGTCCAAGTATCTATTAGCAAATAGAGCCAATAAAAATCACCAGTACTCAGAAGGAATAAATGCTAAATGGTAGAGAAAAACTGAGGCTTAAAAAGTTACAAAATTTTATATCTCCTTTTCATCACAGCAAATATCCAATCAATCATGAACTACTTAAGCATTTTTAGTGCAGAACCTCATTTTTATGTAAAATTTTTTTTAATTTAATATATTTTAAAATATTTTAGAAGAAACATTCCAGTTGATATCTTCTAGGCTGAACTTTAATGTATTCCTTCCATTATTCAGCAAGAGGTCAAACAATGTAAAAATAATCTAACAACTATGAGGTAAAGACAACTAAAGTATAAATGGATCCATACAATTTTTAGCCAATTTAAAGATATGCCTCAGGTCTCCAACTGAGAGAACGAGGAGACAATTTTGTTTCCATTTTTAAATTAACATCTGGAAATTTTTCACAGTTACATGCTCATATGGCTCAGAGGAACTGTACAGCATTTTTAAGAAGACCATGGAAACCAGTCAAAATAGTTCTCAGAGGCAAAAACTTAACATTAAAGTTAATAAATTGGGGAATATACATAAAGGGAAGTTTAAGAACTAGAAAAATTTGAAAGCTTGCTTTTCAGAAGTCTTAAACTAAACAATTTTAAACATATACATACAGTCACATCCTCTACAAAGTAGTTCAATTTAAAATAAACAACATTAAAAATTAAAAATAATAATCTCCAGGTAGACATAGTTACACACGCCTGTAATCCACGTACTAGAGAAGCAGTAGCAGAAGTGCTTTAAATTCAAGGCCAGTTTGGGGTAAATAAACATTAGGTCAGTTGGGGCTACATAGTAAGATGCTGTCTTGAAAAAGAGAACATCCCTCAGAGCAGTATTTCTTTCAATTAAAGTGATTGTACTTCTCATATACCTTGTTTTTAAAAGAAATGACCTTTCAAGAGAATGAATATCTAATCTCTTGTATTATTATAGTTTCTGATTCTTCAGAGAGAAAAACATCCACATTCTTCTAATTTGTTATGGATTTAACGGCTCCCAAAATTTTTAAACTTTAATTTCACAAAGAATTGTGATAGAAAAATTAACTATACATATCACGGATCCTGAAGATACCCAGTTCCATGCTCCATCTATCCAGTAAACAACCTCAAGTCCTGCCACTGAGGGGTTCTTTGGCCAAGAGGAAATGATTCTGTTGTCTTAGGAAAGAATGTCTCATGCCCTCATTGAGAAAACAAGGAGATTCAGATGCCAGTGTAAGAATTAGAAAAAAATAATTTATATGCTATGAATTATACAATACTTAAAATTTGTTCAGTGTTTACAAATCAAACCAAAATATTATTGATAGATTTTACAGTATTCAAAATAGCATAATATTTAAGATATATCGGATAAATAAAAAAATCAACATATAAAGAAGCAGAAAAATCTCAATTACTTTCAAGAGAAAGCTAAGAGTGAACAAGATGTTATCATTACTGAAGAGGCTTGAGCAGATATAATCATCCCTCGAAATAAATTAAAACTATTGACATGAATGGAATAAAATGCTCATCATGTAACAAAAATGTTAATTAGCAACAATCTAATTAAACAATGAGCATGTATCACACAGTTTTCAAAAGATCTACAAATGATCACTAGGCATATAAAAAGATGTTCATTATCAAACTACATTAGGGAAATGCAAACCTAACCACAATGAGATACCACTTCCATATTAGGAATAACAGACATAAAGATGAACCAAACCAAAAGCAAGTAGAAAGAATTAAAGAGATAAAACCAATGAAATAAAAAAAATGAAACTTGAACGTGGCTCTTTGACAAAAACAAAAAACGGAAAATTTTTATTTCTTCATCTATTTAAGTCACTTATGGGAAAATCTATAGCTACTTCCTACTAACACTTAAAGTCCTCATGCTTTCACAGTAAGACTGACTGAAATGAAGTCAAAAAATTATAATTTTTAAGTATTTAGTTATTTTTATTTTACAGGGCACATGTGTACTAAGTCATGTTCTCTCCTTCCATACAGGTTCTGAGATCATATTCATGTGGCCCAGTTTGTGTGGGAAGTAACTTTACTTGCTAAATCAATCATCTCACTGGCTCATGTATATCATGTGTGAAAGCTGCTAAATATTAAAGCCAGGGCTATATAGATTCCAGACAAGTGCTCTCCCACTTAGTCATAACCTCAACCCTTGCTTACAGCTATTAATACTACATAAAGCCATAATGTTCAAGATAACATTAGTGCTTGCAAAAGAAAAACATGGTTCTTGGTTTAGATTAAGCTCAAAACCACCTATATGAACATGATCAAATGATATTCAAAAAAGGGTGTAGCAGCAATTCCACTAAGAAAAGATGGAATGTTAGAATTTGGAGCACATATATGGAACATATACAAACTACATTCTTGTCCTCATTCTGTGAACACTGTACTCTAATAATTATGAAACATTTAGTACATTATAAGAAACAATTATCATGGGAGGATCTGTTCAGATTGTACACAAGTCTGTATCATATTCTACAATAGTCTTGGGTATAGATTTTCATGTCTATGAATGTCCTGGAATCTGTTACCTGTTGACACTAAGAGATGACTCCAATTAAATTTCATAAATGCTGACGTTTATTGTCAAAAATCCTATCACTATTATAATAAAAGTACACACTGAAAAGTAGGACAAAAGAAAGCTCAAATGACCTGACAATGGACTTTAGGAGTTAAGCACTAGATACACAATCCTGATGAAATGGGTAAAATATTTAAGCACACAATTTAACAAATAAACTGTATATAAAACAAGTAACTAAAAACATAAAACAATCATCATTAGTCATTACAGAAATACAAATCTAAGTCACATTGAATATCATTATAAGCCTACTAGAAAGCTAAAAAATACAAGAAAATAGCATCAAAGGCAGGATATGAAAACTGAAAGGTATATATCTCCAGTGTCATGCAAAATGGTAACTCTGAGAAATATTATTATAGTTAAATATGTACCTCACAAACAACTTAGCAAATATTTACTCTAGAAAAAAAATAAAAAGTGATCACATAAAAGTATGTGTACCTGAATATATATCATAATTGTATTTATATCAAAATTTGTGAGTGTATGTGTGTATGTGTGCATGTATGTGTGTAAACATGCATGGGTGTGTGCACATATGTCAGAGAAAAACTTCGTGTGTTGCTCCTCAGGGGCAACCCACTTTTATTTTTTAGAGAATTTTTCTCACTGGCCTGGACCTCTCCAAGCAGTCTACGTTGACTGGCCAACAAGCCCCAGAATCACCTGTGTCATTTCCACAGCACAGGTATTACAAGCCCATGCTTCTACAACTGAATTTTTTATTTGTGCTCTAAGGATCAAACTTATACTGACTGAGCTATATCCCCAGGTCTATGGTCACAAAAATCTTATAAAAACAGAGTGTCCTTCAGATTCATGCTACTTATCACATTCTTTAACAGAACACTATTCAGCAAGGAGAATAGCCTATGGCTACATGCAACAGCATGCATGGAGTTCAGAGGCACTCTGCTAAGTGTTTACACATTTGAGTTTATTTGTATGACCACAGTAGAAAAGATTAACTCTACGGACAGAAAGGGAATCCACAGTTGACCAAATGCTGGCATTGGAAAATCTGTCTAAAAGAGGCAAAATGAGGGAACACAAGAGGGATGGTATCCTCTGCATCATGTTTGTACTTGTGGTTAATTAATGTATTTGTTAAAACCAGTGGAATGGATATCACAGATATATTACTACGTATAAGTTTTAAAACTAAGTGTTCAATATAAAATACCCTACACAGGATGAGGTATAGAATATGTTCTCTTGAGCAAGTTATTTTTCAAAAGAAAATGGCGGTATCTGCCGATCATGAAGTCTTTGTACAATAATCAGAATGAGAATTCTGTGAAATAGTAATAATGAAGATTCTGGAGTTCAGAAGGTCACTTAGAGCTAGATACTTAATATGGACAGCCATACTAATAGCAAGGGAATATGCAACCACCTCAGAAAAATAATATGCACATATTTCAACCAAACAGTGTTAAGCAATAAAAAGTTCAAAAGCACATCATTTAAAAGCCCACAGCAATTAATTATGAAAAAACATAGCCACTAAAACCAAACATTTCCATTAAAATTTATCTCCACAAACTATCTTTCTTTGTTAATGAATGCAAACAAGAACCAATTAATAGTAATAGGTACATTACAATTTTCTAGAAAGAGATTGCTGCTTTTCCTGTGGAATCTCTGTGACCCTACTGTAACAACCACAGCTAGACTGTGCCTTGGAACCACTAAGCAGATTCTTCTGCATCTTCTGCATCTAAACACTAAGAAGAGAGATAGATGAAGTACAACAAGCAGAGAGGTTAATATAGTTACTAATCTGTCACCTATAACAGGAATAGAAAAAATAAGTTAATTTGGCTGGAACTTGGTTAACATGTTCGAAGGTTTCAATGGCAACAATAGGTGCTGTCTTAAGGTGCTGATAAAAAGTTCAGGATGCTGAACTTGAGCCTCAGTGTTTTCTTATGAGAGTTTGTTCCCAGCCCAGCAAGCTGTATCTAAGTGACAGATGGAAAAGACATTCAGAGAGGATGGAGCAGCACTTTCTGGGACCCTTCTGGTGGCATCTGGGGATGGGTAAAAATGGGTAGCTAGTGATTCTGAAACCATGTGAAGTACACTTGTGAGGGAACTTCTGAAGATTTGTAGCTTTGTCTGTAACACTTTAAAATTTAAAATAATTGGTTGAATATGAAAACCAAAGAAAATGTTTCTGCATACACAGAAATTCTTACATATATTACTGAGTAATAAAACATGTGGTTCACTTTCACAAAACAAAAATAGCTTATATACACTATTATCAAAAGCTTTATAACCTTTGAACCAAAATCATCCTTCTGAATTTCTATACTTTCAGATTTCCATCATGTAAAGGATATTATACATTAAGAAAAAAATATCAAGGATATATCATCACATCTACCTGAGAAATTTAGAGAATAAACACATGAAAATATGGACTTTAGGGGACAGTAACATGTAAATTATAGTATACTATGCCATAATTAGGCCTTTGAAAACACACTCCCCAAACGAATTTAAAACATTCATAATTCCTACCTCCATAGGAATAAAATTTTATAATCTATCTTATCACTCATTAGTCGTCATCACAATCTACTAGCATAAAAGCACAATGCTAAAAAGTTTGAATTCTATATTCCTTTTTGCTTGTTGTGTGATCAAATAACCAGCTTGAAATACAAGCAAAATAAACACACAGTACCGAACATACAACACAAAACACAACACAACATAAACAACATTAAAAGTATTAAGTTGATGATTTTCATTACTATGACCTCAACCATCCTGTTGACTCTTATAAAATTTCAAATTCACATTCTCTTAAAAAATAAAGGCATATATTTCCTAAAAGCAAGTAAATAAAAAGATGACAGTCAGTGGATAAAGTAAATGTTGGGCAAACATGAGGACTCGGGAAAAATTTCCAGAATCCATATAAAAAGCAGGCTGTGGCAATGCACCTTTGTAATCCTGACCCTGAAAGAGATGTTTGCACTGGCCTGCCAGCCTATCCTGCTTGGGAAGCCCTAGGAAAGTACCTGTTTCTAAAAGCATGATGGTGGTTCCTGAGGCTGAGCTATTTGAAGATAATCTACACACACACATACACACACATACACACACACACACATACACACACACACAAAGATAGATAGACATGTACACATATATACACATATAAAAGTAAGTGTACACACACAAGTCGATGGAAATTATTAAATTAATGCAAGGATATGATAACTGATATCTCATAGTCTGTGTAATTAATTTCCTATCTCACATAAGAAAATTTAACACACTTCCATACTAAAATGAAAAATGTTTAGAAATACTATAATTATTGAGTATTTATTATAAAGAAAGCAGCATAACAAATATCAATTGGATCTTAAATCACAGGTTTTAGTTCACAGTAAATAACTTACAGATTTTAAAACTTCATCATATCCAATTCATTCATTTTAACAATGTAATTAAAATCTGAAGAATAACAGAAGTAGTATAACATTAATAGTCATTAGCATTTATTTCTCAACCTATAAACCTAATGTTAAATTGCTATAGAGATTTTTATAAACATTTACCACTGAATAAATGAAAACATTTGCAATTCATACTCTAAGTTTGGTTCATAAAATATATGTTACCAAATCACTGAAACATATTTGTGATTCTTTTATAATTGGCCAACTAATTGGTGGTAGATAAAATTAATAGGCATAATAGGAAAAGTATTGCATCTTAGAAAAATTACACAAAATAAAATAAACTCAAAATATTTTTCACTAGAAAAGTTTATGAGACACAAAAATGCTTTATTACAAAGGCAATGGAGCTAATCAACCAGTGGTGGTAAATGTACTTGAACAACAAAAAAAGTGTTTCAAAATTCACAATATAGATTGTTACAATACTTTAATAAAATTTCTCTAGCATGCAAATAAATCTGCCCACTGAGAACAAAATCATTTTTGTCAGTGTTAAATAATGAAATACTCCATAGATTATCCAAAGTATAACTCCAGTGTTAACCTGATCAAATTATTTCAAGCTCCTTATGTTAGAAAGGACTTAGGAATGTCTATAAGAACCCACTCATTTTAACAGGAGGAGCTGGAGCCATAGTCAGGTTAGGTATTAGTGAAATTTTACAAAATTTTAAGTAAACTTCATACCATGTGTCAGCAGCTCTGCCAATTTACATTCCAACCATCTACAAAAGCTAGATTTTTCCATATCTTTGTCAATATTTTCTATCTGTTTTAATAACAGCCAATTCTTACTGTGGTGAGGTAATATAGGTGTCTGATTTGCATTTCTCTGATGATTATGGATACAAGAATTTTTCATATAAATCTTGCAATTTGTACCTCCAACATTTTAATACATTTTTATTACTTCAGCTCATACAAACTTATTAGTACACCAGTTCCCTCCCTCCCTCCTTCCCCCGAACCCCCTGCTCCCCCTCCCCTCACCCCTCCTTCCCCATCCCCCAGTGCCTCCCGCCCCAATTCCCAGAGAGTCCTTTCTTGTGCATGCCTGACTCTCCGCTGGGCCCTCCTCTTGTACCTCCAACATTTTGAACAGATTTATCTATAGCATGCAGCTTCATCCAGGGTTAGATTTGTTACTACTGTAAATGTAATGGAGGATTTCCTGAATACATTTCATGAAAGACAGAATGGTTTCCCATAGACTTCTCTTTCTATACTTTTTTTTACCTATGTGTGCTCTTCAAATCATAATGTTCCAGTACAAAGCTCATAACTTCTTTTTAATAGCACTATACTCTTTAAACATATCTTTTTCTAATCAAAGAGCAAGTTTTTCTAGTGTGCACTTCAGCTTTCACTCCCAATTCTCACATTGTAAATCTGGCTCACAGAGGCTAATACTCTTTAGGCCATATCCTGAGTGCTGTGTTGCCTTGAAATTTCATGTAATTTACTTGTTTGTCACCTTCAAACTCTACTTCACTAAATTGTAGGCAAGCCTTTGCCAGAATGAAAAAAGGGTGATCTCTAATCCAATTCCCAACACAGTTCTCATTTCTGTGGAAACATTATCAGCAGGGTCTTTATTTCCTACATCTTTAACATCTGTATTAGTTACTCTTGAGTGTTGCTGTGAGAGAACACCAAAAGTCAAGCTACTTAAGGAAGAAAGGGAGATTTATTCAGCTTATGTTCCAGAGAGGAGATACAGTCTTTCACTGTGGAAGCGGCATGGCTAGTGGCAGAAGCTGGAGGCAGGCTAAGTCACTGCAAACATCTTGGAGGCTGAGAGCTCCTGAATGATTCCTTGCTATAAAAGCAGAATTCTCCTGGAGGTAGGGTGGGACTAATCCACCTCAAGGCCCACCCCCTTGGACTGCCTTTTTCCAGGAAGATTCCACCTCTTAAAGGTGCCATGAAACTGTGGGGGACACATTTCAAACCATGACCCCAACATCGTGCTCTACTGAGGCCTCACCATATCTCTGACACTGGAGGCAGGCTAAGTCACTGCAAACATCCTAGAGGCTCACAGATACTCAGTCCAATAGACCAGCTGAAGGCTGGAGGATTCCTGGAGAGATGAAGACGCCTGGAGGCAGGAGAGAAGAGAGTTTTCTAGCACAGCTTCAGAGAGTCTCTCTTCTAAGTCTTCTGTTATGGTTCCTTTTATCTGGTCTCAAACTGGGAGGTTCCAATCAGATCTAGGGCTGGTCTTGGTACTGTAAATGTATTGATCTGGATAATCTCTTCAAGTAATCTGACAACTGAGTTTAGTTAATGCCGGGTGTGACCAAGTTGACAGCCAGGATTGACTATCAAAAAGGGCTATGTTTCTCTTTTGGAACTATAAGCCAAGTAATTCCCTCTTTCTCTCCTTAAGTTGTTTGAGTTTGAGTGTTGTCTCACAGTAGCAGACAGAGTAACTGTAACATATTATCTATTTTGATTCACAACTTCAGAGGTCATTCAGTCCTGTTTTGGGGCTTGCTAAAGTGTTAAGCCTTTGCCTTGCAAGCAAAAGAACTTGTGTTCCTATCTTCAGATCATATGTAAAAATGCTGAGCCTGAGAAATCCCAAAGAAAAGCAATAAAGGAGGTAGAATAATCCAGGATGATTAAAGATGGTATCCTTTAGCCTACACAGGCATGCACACTCTGGTACACACACACATACACACACACACACACACACACACACACACACACACACACACACACACACACACACACTCAAAAAAATGATGAGGGACTTGAACTACCATCTTCATATACCTTATATTCATTGTTCACATAATTTTAGATCCAATGAACAAATAGGGAACTATTTGTGACATGGGGCCTTAAATGATAAGGATTTTTACTTTGCCTTCACTATAGCTTTCAACCAAAAGCTTCCAAGAATCCCCCTGAGCAGTATCATTCACAGTGTTCACAGTGACTTAATAATCATAGTGATTGCATCCTCCCATCTCTTAAGACTGTATATTTTCTTTAGTACAGTACAGAGCCCATGTCCAGGGCCAAGAATACATACAAATTGGCAACAGGGATACTTCAGCTTAAATTCCATCTCTTAGAGCTGACTAAACTGCCAAAGGCTCAATTTCCCATCATTTAAGCATAGATTAATCTCATATTAAAATTCTATTGACAGTTTCAAGTAAAATAAATAAAATAATATGTATAGAGCATCTGTAGTACCTTGGACTACTAGATACTATAGACTACTACTTCTATATTCTCCTCTTGCCTGAGCACAATTTCTTCTCATGAAGTCCTCCTTTGAATTAAGAGCTATCACCCCACCTAAGAGCTTATGCAGATTAGGTGTTCCATAAAGATATTAACTTATTCTTTCAGTAGGGTGGAGACTTATTATTTCAACATCCATTAATAATTCTGTTGCCTCAAGCACCTTATTAAAATGTACTTTCTTCAAAGAAGCACTATTATACAAATCCAAAGACATTTAAAAGGCTATACAAGTTTTTTAACATTATAATGAGTCACAGAAGAGAAAGACAAAAATATATAAATTTACCAATCTATGTAGCAAATACTTTAAGTTATATATGTATCATTATTGCATTTTATATCGTATTATATATACATATATAATATATTATATATACATATATATATATCACTACTATAGTAGTGATACTATTATGTACTTGCCAGATTCCTACATGTAACCATTGAAATATAAACTCATAGCACCTTATTTAACTAATATCAAAGTTGACTATGAAAGGAATTATGGCAAGAAAAATGAAAAGTTATTTCAAATGATCACAAACAGTTATGATTTTCAACACATATTAAATATTATCTACTTAAATAGGTTTCATAAACATATAGTACCATCTTAGCAACTAATGCACAGAACAGATACTCTTAAACCATTTAATGTAATTCATATTTATTTTGTCCGACAATATTTTTCATCACTTTTTTATCTTCTCGATAAATATTACAATAGGATAAATGTTATAAGTATGTAGCTTAAACATACAACACTTAGTAACCAATTTAGTAACCAATGCATAAAATATATAATCCTACACTGTTTAATGTAATTCACACTTATTTTGCACAGCTACATTGCTTACCACTTAACATTTTCCTGATGTGTCAGCATACCTTTCTGAAAAGTTTTATATATTTTTTATAAAAGGATATAGTCACAAAGTGAACTAAATTATATGAATGCAAAAGCCATATCATGAACTAAAAAAAAAGAGAGTGAGATAGAGTTCAAGGCCAGCTGGGTTACATAGCAGGGTAAAGGCTAGCCTGGACAATATAGTGAGGGAGGCCTTATTTCAATTACAAAACCAAACATACCAACATGCACCCATAGATTACATAGGAACTCAAGAAAGATGGAAACATACAGTAGAAACCTTTGGATCTGAAGTTGGAAAATAATAATTTGAGAGACACACTGGCAGATATAATTATATGGGATGCTCTACATATTACTGAATTTATCATGAACACATGTATATATTTTTTAAAGTCAGGCTCATAAATACATTATAGTTACTGTAAAATGATTTTCACTTTTCTGGGGACTGCAGAGATTGCTAAAAGGCTAAGCCTCTGCCTCAAAAACAAAAAGTTAGGATCCCAAATCCCACATGAAACACCAGGCAGAATTGGTGGCAACCTCAAATACTGACTGGGAAACCCCATAGCAAAGCAATAATGAAGTAGAACAATTCAGGATGATTCTCAAATTCATACTTGGGCCTCCACAGGCAAAGAAAGTGCCCTCTTCTAAACACATAAAAACATAAACACACACACACACACACACACACACATACACATACACACACACCTATACATGCAAAAAAGTACTAAAAAGAAAAACTTCTGATGCTTCGATGTATTGGATTTTTAAAGAATCATCTCTTTTGGTATGATTTTGATGGTTTCTTATTTTAAAAAACATCACATTTTTTCACAATTATCATTAATACATCATATATCATTGACACGGTATCATTTTATTGAATAATTCCTATAGTGTTGTATGTGATTTCTGAGGTACCTTTGGAACTTTTTTGTTTACAAAGTGTTGTATACTCATGACAAATTAAAAAAAGTAGTCAGAGGCAGTAGAGACAACTGCTTCTCAGAAGACATTCCCTCAAATGAGAACATTTTCTCTGCAGTCTAGGTAATACAGTTTTAAGACTGATACACTGTTAAGGAGCATTTTATTGATGTATATCTTCTTTCTAAAATATCACAATTATGGCATGACAAGGTGGCAACAGCAGGAACAGAAAACCTCAGAGTTGAGCGCCTTTGTTAGCACACCTACTCTGGGAATGGACGATGATTAGTTTATCTATATTCAAATGTCAGTTGATTTTGAAAGTAACATTAGAAGAGATGTTTGAAATATTTATATTATGTTGTATGAGACAGCTGAAAAGCAGGCATGCTACAAGTATATGAAATCTTTTTCATGGCTGGCATCATAGCCAGAAGGTATTACAAAAGTGAACAGAGAAAGAAAGGGAAATCACAATGAAGAACTGGCTACACCAGCAATGAATATGATGGCAACTATAAATGTTAATGTTATGTAATCGAAGAATTCCACTTGTACAAAGAGATTGCTTGTGTTTCTTCGAAATAAATACACATAAGCATGAGAGCAAACATGCACACCCTTATTGTTCACTGAGGCATCAACAGACTATGAAATAGTTTATAACAGTAGAACAAATAATGAAACTAAATACACAAGCATGGAACATTCTCCAGGATGAGAATCCACCTATACATGTATATACACAACACAGACAGATTTGGTAATGAAGATAAATGTGTCTAGGAAGACATTCGCTAAAATGCTTGCAGTCATTTTCTTTGCAAAGTTTTCTGGACTGAATGTGCTCCACTTCTGCCAAATTCTTGTGTGAACTCCTAATCCCCATATTTCAGAGTTTATCTAAATGCTGCAGATTTAGAGGTAGGCCCTTTAGTCAGTAATTATACCATAAGAATGGAGTTCCCATGAATGATGGGAACTCTTGTAAGAACAAGACACGGATGTGAGGATGTCAGCCAGTCCTGTAGGAGCAGGCTCTGAGGAATCTGAATGTGTTCCTCCATGATTTGGGTTCTCTAGCCTCCACCAAGGGGAGAAATGCATTTCAATTGTTTACCAGTCACCCAAACTATGGACCTTCTCTAGAGCATCCTGAACCGAAGAAGACACGAAGGGGGATTGACAGGAGATTATAGGTAGGTGGATTATTTTTCAGCGAAAATATTAAAAAAATAATAGTGTGCCCCCAAATAATCCTGGATTAGATAAGAATTTTAGCCTCAGGATATAGTATCATACACTCACATTTAATACATATTCTGATTCCTGATTTTCTAACTGTAAGAACAAGAACAGAATGTGTTCTCAGAGTCCCCATGTACAAGGAGTAGTACACAATCCACAGGCGTCAGAGACATTACACTTTTAGTATGTAATTTTATAATTTTCCCATGTGTACACAAGAGGAAAGTAGGGTATTTGGACTAAAGAAATAACTCTGAAAATTGCAGAAGTACATTTTCCAGAAAGGCTTTAGGATCATCATTTTAAAAGAATACTAATAACAGCCAAGGAACTCTTTCTTTGTAAGTTTATAATGTTAGCAAACTGAAAGGGAAAAGTATCAAACTATTTTCCTTTAAGGTATCATTCTATGGTCTACAGAACAGCATTGGAGAAGCAAGTTTTCTTACTTCAAGTATCATCCTCATGGTACCTAACTTACTTTTCCTAAAAATGCCTGGACCCATTATCAAACCATAGGAACCATGGTGCTGTCTTTGTATTTTATTTGCATTCCTTTAATTAGCCATGGTACACTGAGACATTCCATAGGCAAATTTCAATGGAATTTTCTAAAATGTGAACCTTATTGTAATATTTATGGATGACAACCCAGTAAGTACACTTACAGTTTTCTATTTAGAAAGATACAATAATATTAAGTCATTATACTAGTATTTCAGTCATTCATACTAGCAAGACTGTCCAACAGAGGCATATTCCAAAACCCTTTTCAAGACTTAATTGAGCTAATCAGTTCCAAAAATGGACTTTGATTTATTTTTGTGTTAACCTTAAAAGAATCCACATAATGTAGTCAGCAAAGGCAACAAATCAGGAATGTATTCAGCACACTTTGGGATAGAAGAAGTAAGTATAATAATTAAAACAATGATCAGTATAAGGGTGTGGTATAGACGTAGTTCAGTAGATTTGCGGGATGACGGGATGCACATGGAAATAAGCTTTCTTGAGAAAACATGCCTTGAAAAGCATACTTTGCCTTTACGAGAGGACTGAAAGACAAATCTATTCTACAGAGCACGTATCAAGAACAGCATAAGGGAAACTGAAGATCCACATGAGAGCAGATGGCACAGATAATTAACAAGACAACTTTAACACCTTGGAAGTGCCCACCTCAGGATGTGCCTTCTTCCAGGACATAATTTGATCTGTTGTGTGATAACAGATACACGAGGTGCGAACCTACGCCAGGATTATATGTGTGGATTTGGACAGTCATTATTTCAATCCAGTTTGGGCTAATTTTGTTACCAGTTTTGTACTAATTTATCATTGGGAGAACTAGGTCAAACACATGGTATGAGGGAAATGGCAAGGCTAATCTGTGCTCTTAAACTGATGTGCCTTAAACTGCGAAGCTCATATTAAAGAGAAAAAAAGGTTTCAAACAAAACTTCCTAACAGAAACAGCTACATAATTTAGTTTCATGACATATTGCCTTAATAGATACCTGACCAAACAATGCAGAGAAACATGGAGTTTTATTCTACCTGCAGTTCCAGAAAACAGTTCGCCATGGCAGGAGAGACATAACCAGCAGGTGCTGAGGAAAACCTACATCCAAAGTTAAGAGTAGAGAGCTGAGAGTTGTTAAGGTTTACCTCCATTTCCTAAGTGGTGTCACTGATAATTGGAGGGTTTTCTCACCTCGACCAAAGCAATGAAGTTAGTCTCTTACAGACTTGCCCTGAGACCCACCTTAACTAGTTAATTCATCACCATTTCCTCCGAGCCCCATCTCCTATGTATTAGGTTTACTTATCACCACAATAATAATCTGAAATATGTTTTTATCAAAAATGCATTAAGCTGTATTGCTTGTTGATATTAAAGGCTTAGATATCTAAGTGGATTGAAAATCTAGTCCAATTCAATTGAAATTCTAGTTTACCTCATTTAGCATCAAGTTCGAACAAAATTGAAACAGAAAGAAAAAAACAAGGAAGAGATGGGGAGATGGATGACTCAGCAGGTGTTAATCAAGTCCTAGAAGCAACATTTTTTTAAAGGTGTAACTATGTACACTTGCAATCTCAGTACTGGAGAGGCACAGAGAGATGCAACCTTGGGGCCCACTGGCCATCCAGCTATCCTTTCTGTCTAGTTCAAGGCTAGTGAGATGTACAAATGGTTACATAGCAGCTGAAGGATGATCCTTTGGCCTCTGAATGCACACATCCATGTACCAACAAAACACTGAGGATATTTATCAATTTCTACTAGATGACAACTGTCTGTAAAATTGTAGCTGCCTGTTTCCATTTGGCTAGTGGGAAGCAGTTTAGCAAATAAGCATCTAGTTGGAGAAGCTACCACACACACACATATGCATGGAAAATCAGAATCAGCAACAAAGCCAAAGGCATAAGTCTGGCCAAAAAATGAATATTCATGCTGCCAGTACCACACAGGTTGAATTAAACACAACTGTTACAATTTCACATTGCTATTCTGCCTGACAGCAATAGCGAAGATCAAAATAAACCATGATATGGAACAAGTCATCAGGAATGTGCATTTAGTCAATGTGAAGAAATGAGACAAAGCCTACCAGTAACCACAATAGCATGGGATTTGTAAGTACAGCAATGAAGTAGAGAGCTCATGGAGGAATCAAGTACAAAGTTCTCCTAGCAAAGAGTAATGGATCCATAAGTGAGGGTTCTTTCACAGAGACAACTTAGCCTGTCGAAACAGAGTACATCATTTTCTGTCATTTCCTAAATTGCCTTAAGCAATATTTATCTTAATCTAACAGTACTCAAGATTAAGTAATATCAGCAGGAATTTGAGGGATGGCAAATGTATATTTCAATAACAAATGTATATGTGTACAGTAAGTGTTGGTTGGGTTCACCATAGTCAATCGAGTTCAGATTTAAAAGTTCAAACATGAAGGCTAAACTTTCAAACAGCAGGCTACAATGAAAGTTCACCCAAACAAATAAATGTCAAACAGGCTTGCAGATGCACAAAGCAGACAAGTATCTGCTAGCACTGGCATGCACCTTCAAACATGTCTGTCTCAATTGTTTCCCATGTTTCGTTTGAAGCTGTCCAGGCAAAACTATACTACAAAGCTACTTTTCCATGTTTGAGTTTTAATAAAAATTACTTCAAACTTGAAAGTACTGTTTTATATAACTGTGCAAAAATACAAGATTTTAAGCTGTTTCAGAGAATGGGGGTGAAGGAATTACATTTACCATAACTTGGATCAAAATGTTACAAAAATGATCACATAAGTATAATGCATTCTTCAATAGACTTAGTCTATTCAGTATTCACTAGACAATTGGCAATGAAAAAGAATATTCAAAAACACACAGATAGGTGACATTTTGTCACTGTTCAACTTTCAAAAAGTTTTCCTTGTCTTTAGAGAGATTAAAATTTTACTGTGATTTGTAGAATTAACTGTAAACTATTATCCCAGAGGACAGAGGAGAGAATTTTCCCAACATATTCAAATATAAGGGTCCTTTCTAACACTAGAGTTACTCTTAGACTATTTCATTCAGATAAACTTTTACTATTGATCATCTGAAAATAAATTCTGAATATGAGTTTAGGAGCATCAACATGCACTAGAAAATAATTTATTATCAACAAAAAATGTCTGAGAGTAAAATAGATTTGGGAACTCTGGTAATTGTGTATAGATCATGGTTTAGCAGCTATCCCAATGGTATAGAGAACAAGAAATTAGGAATGTTCTAAGCTCTATTTGTATTTTCACTGATGAGGCTCTATTTCTCAACCTTGTCTAAAAGAAGGAAGGTTCAATCTTGCTTGCCGAAACAATGAGCTACTTAAGATAGCCTTCAGTTTTAGTTACTAGGCTTTGGGCTTGAACTAATTGCTTCCACTAGCCCACTGAGGATCTGCCTTCTCTTTGAGTCTGCCTAGTTGCAGTCCTCCCAATGAGTCAGCCCCTAACCATTACCATACACTTCATTTTTTTCTCCAGTGGTCATCACCTTGCACCATTCTCTAAAACAAGTGTTAATATTTATCACATAACTTTGATGTGTTTGTTACAAAACATTAGATATGCATGTATGTATGTATGTATGGTTACTTCTAGACTCTCCTTTGTTCAATCATCTACTTATCTTTCTTACACCAATTCCTTCTTTTTTATTTTTCTACTTTTACAAGCATATTGAGTATTCATCCCAGCTTCCCTCCCTTCCATCTCCACCTTTCCCTTTACCATTCACTCCATTTCCTTCCACCCTTCTGACTATATGTTTCTATGGACCCCAGGATTTACTCTGTCTTCTCTACTACTGTGGGGGCTCAGGCCTCTGTCTTACACCAATTCTATAAAATCCCAGTACATACGCTAACTAAATATTTAAATAAGTTGTGTGATTCACGGAACCTTGTAATATTTTTTTTAAAATTATATTGTAAGCTCTTTGTATTTCCACATAAATTTGAGAATTAACTTGTCATTCTCTATAATAAACACTTGCTGGTGTTTTGATTAAGATTTCATGTCACATAGCTCAGTGGGTAGAAAGCTTCAAGTGCTGAAGAAAGCTACCTTTGCATTTACTTCTTGTGACTGCTTTTCCAATGCACTGATTTCACGAGTAAGCTTTTTCCTACATAAATCAATTGTGATTCATGAACTTTCCACTAAGAGTCAAGATAAAGACTAAAATCTGATCTATCAGATCTATCTCATATTTCTGAAATGTGCAAATTTTAGACTTTTTCAAAATCATTCTGAAGAACATATTCAATAGCACTATTACTCTTACTCTCTCTAAGAATCCTATAGGGAATGAAAAGAGAAGAGTAGGAGGAGGGGAGGAGAAGAAAGGGAGGAAGAGAAAGAAAGGAGGAGGATAAGGGCAAGGAGGATGAGGAAGAGAACATGATAGAACAAGAAAGCATGTGTTGCAGCTACTCTACATTGTTGCTGACAAATTCATGACCAAATGGCTTAAGGGAACAGGGGCTTTATTTTAGTTTATGATTGCCCAGTTACAGTTCCTTGTTGAACTTGGCAGGAAAGCCTACCAACACCAGGGTCCAAGGGAACTGGCCACATCATATCTAGAAGATTACTGAGAGAGGGACAATCCTTTTTTGTCAGATCAGTATGTCTGGCCAAGTATCCCAAACAATGCTTACTTCACCAACCAGCTCCCTCATCTTATTTACTAGCCCAGGGTCTAGCCCCACCCACCATGAACTGGGCCTCCCTATCAATCAGACAATCTTCTGCAGGCTTTCTTAGGGCCTTAACTCAACTACCAATTCTTTACAAATATGCCCAGAATTCCAAGTCTTCAACTGTCAAGGGATGCCTGTGTCTAACTATGACAGCAAGAAAAACAGTTTATGATGTCCTTTCTGATGCACAATTAGGCACCAAACCAAGTCAAAGTTAGCCACCTAGTGAGGCCCAGAAACAAGTTAACAAAGAAAAGCAGACAGTAGAAAAGGACAGCACAGGAGAAATAGTGTAATGGCACCTCCGAGCTCTCCCGAATACATTCTACCAAGATGAACTTGGCTATGAAGCACGGCAAGGCTCTGAGAACTCCTGTGACCAAGTCTTTTCTGGAGACTGTGCTTCTTTAACAAAATTCATCATGGACTCTCTCTAAACTTCTAAACTTCATGCCTTTTCTTCCCGCAGGCCACACACAGGGCAGCTGACTAGGGAGCCAGGGAGCAACCTCCCTTTCAGTACTCACTCGGTCAAACTAGTGTGAAATTTCAGTGAGTGTGCATGCATACTGAAAGCATTAGTCATACAGTAATCCGTAAACATTTAACTTTTTCAATCCCAACAAATGCTCTTCACTAGACTGAATCTACATCAAAGATATTAAGAAAAATGAACAGAGCAAGCAAGGTTGTCATAAACTAGGATGAGAGAAAGAAAGACCAATGCTGAAATTTACACATATTCATTCAAGAGAGACATGGTCAGTCGTGATGAAAGAACCTGGCTAGCAGAAGTTCAGAGTCACTGAACCTTTGGAAAGAGTATCTAGAATGTTTCTGGGGTTTGAGATTCCAGAATTTGAGAACTAAGACCTTCTCGAGTGAAGTGAAAGAGTCTGTTTCCCCCACATCACACTATGATGACAGGAAGGCAGCTGTGGCCTCTGCTTAACTGAACTCAGCCAGATGACTGGTAAAATGCTGCTGTGAATTTCAGATTAATTTGCCTCCTATTATGGAGTGATGAACATTAATTCTATATATAAAATTAGCAAACCTTGTTGGTAACTCTACAGCTAACTATCTTGTTTTGGTGAACCACAGCAGAAACTTCGTTCACCCCACATTGCAGTCAAAAAAAAAAAAAAACCTACCGAAACCCAAGTCAGACAGAATAAGGTGATCATGATAACATGACACACCCAGTATCATGAATGCACCATTGTCCTCTGCAGAATGCTGCAGGGTGAGAAGACCTAGGAAGACCTAGTTTTCAAAACAAATCACAACCTGGGAACAGAAGTACTCCAGGGTAGAGATGGGAGCACAGTGGCGGGAAGTTTTCCACTGCTTACAACAGTATATACATATGGCTTTATTTTTATTTTCATGAGTTTCTTTCCTTTATTATTTTGGAAAAATACATTAAATATGAGATTTTTCAAGGAAAAAGTATCCAAAGTTTTATTTTTGTAAGTAATATTTAGTCTACTTATCCTTCTTATACAAAATCTAGCTAAAACTGAAAAATTTTATAATGCACAGAAATGGTTGTGATTAACATGAACTTTTCTTACTTTATAATAAATTTCTTTAGTCAGATAATTTTTTGATATTGCACATTATTTTTTTTCTGGCCTCCCCTATGACCAAAGGGCACAGCCTTCACCAAGTACTTTGAAACAGACACTTCCAAAGGGTCAGGGAGTCTCCCCAAAACTGACCCTTGGACACTAGGTACAAGGGCTGCATGTAACCTCTTCCTATGTCCATTATTTTTATTTTATTTTTTTAATTTATTTATTTTTCTGCTCATACAAATGTAATAGGTACCCCTGTCCCCTCCCTCCCTCCACCCCTCTCTGAACCTCCCTGCTCCCTCCCTCCTTTTCCCCTTCCTTTCCCCCCTCCCTCCCTTTCTCCCAGTGCCCCCTCTCCCCATCTCTGAAGCATCCTTTAATGTGTATATCAAACTTTCCTCTGGGTCCTCCTCTCTGATGAGGTGTAGGGACCCAGTGGCATTTCCTAGAACTCTTTCTTGTGTTCCCTTTAAGTATAGGAACACTATTGTGACTGTTAATCCCTTGCTTCTAAGGATCCTAGTGCCTTTAGTCCATGCTAGACTTTGAGGGGTCAATGATAAGTTGGTCATTGCGCAGATCACGCAGAGTCCTATTACAATTGCTTCGGCCCTAACTTGTGTGGAGTATCTTGCATATCTTGACTCCTCCCCTCCTTGTGCTCTTACAATCTTACCGCCCCCTCTTCCGCAAATTTCCCTGAGCTTCAGGATGGGGAGAGATTAGGCTGGCCTGGTCCCAGGTGGTTGATATAGAGTCTCTGATGTTCTGAATTATGGTTTGTCTTACAAATTTTTAAAAAATTAAAACGAAAGCACACATACAACACTTAGCCTTGTTGTATATGCAAAGCAAACAAACAAAAATAATCTAGTCAAAATTCAAGAAAGAATGTTTCATACATTTCCACATAACATTAGTTACATCCCTTTGCCTACTTGCCAGTATTAGTTATTATTAGTTATTTTTCATAAGTCTGTGCACCATAAAATGAGAACAGGAGAGCCCCAAGCACACATCTGCACCTAAGACACAAGGAAACTGCAGGAGCCTTTCAGCAACAGAACTATGCCCCCAGAATCATAACAGCCAGCCTGAAGAAGGCCCAGAGCTGCCAGATTTACTGCATGTTCTAGTCGACACCAGATGGTAACTCTCCGACCCCTGTTCTTTGATCTCTTACTAAAATTGACATTCAATCCTAAATCCTTCCTGAGAATGTTGATGTGGAAACCACAACTCAGAAGTGTCTTTCTTAGGGACCAGAAATCCTCCTCTGAAGCACAGCTGGGAAAGTCAAGGGCATCTTTCTCGTAGTCCCAGGGGGAAGCCTGGTGGGTACCTAGCACCACAGCAGAGCCCATGACATATGTGCCAATCATTTGTAACTTGTCAGCAGAGGTTTGCTCTCTCCCCACCTCAACTCCTTCATTCCTCTTGAAATATCCAGCGTCTTCTACTTAGAGAGGAACAGACAAATGCCTTTAAGAAGGCACTGAATACAAACTGCTTTGAGCGATTTATCTTTGGTAGTAGTGAGCAAAAGAGATCTAATGAACACATAACATTTTAGAATCATTATTAACATTATGACATAAAAATTTCTCAAAAGGAAGTGAAAAAAAGAAAAAAAGCAACTATTATTTAATGTGCTAAGAATTCTGTAAAACTCAAACATGTATTCTATTTCTAATGATTCTAACTCTCAGTTCTATAGGATAAAGTTCCCATTGGAAAAAAATATATAAATTCCATAAAAATAAATTAAAGCCAGGCTGGAGAGAGGACTCAGGGGTTAAGACTGACTCACAAGCAGAAGATCCTGAGCTTGGGTCCCAGGTCCCATGTAAAAACACCAGGTAGAAACAGTAGAGGCCTTCACTTCCAGCCCTAGTGGGCAGAGTCTGGAAAATCCCAGAGTGAAGCAAGAAGATAGAAGCGATCTATGATGATTCCCGAAGTCACCCTTGATCTTGGATCTCCACAAAGACACACAATGCCTGCCCCTTCTGATACACACACACACACACGTGCACGCATATGCACACACACACATGCATGCACAATCGCACATGCATGCAAAAATAAAGTTTAAAAAATAAACTTAAAAAATAAATAAACTAAAACTTTATATGTTACCTTTACAATAAATTTCTCCTGACTCGGCATCTCCACATAGAGCTCACAGCTCATAATCATATGCTCAAACCAAAAATTGCAACAACTTTGTTAATTTTTTTAACTCAATGAAAAATTTTTGAACTTGTCAAAAAAATTCATTATTTCAGATTCATCGATATTTCTTGTTTACATGTTTTGCAATCTTATCATAAGTCATTTCACACACATTTCAAGACCTACCCATAATTCTGGAAAAAAAAATTTCCACAATCAATGAGTTTTTACCACCTCACATGTGTTCCAGAGTGAAATAAACACTGGTCATGTCTCCATATTGTCCCCATAAGTGACCCTTGATCTCTTATCATTTCAGTGACTAAACCTCATGCTTCAGCACAACAAGAAATAGCTAAGTGGTAAAACATTTTCTTCCAAATAATTGAAAGATTTTCTTACAAAATAAAATAGGAACAGTTAGCATTCAATTTACTAAGAATTTAAAATTTTTTTCTTCTACATCAAGACCTGTATTGAGTAATATAATGTGGTCTGCATTTACAATGAGCAACTTGAAACATTCCACAAGCAATTTAAATTAAACATTTTGCTCATAGTACAAGTATTCTTATCAAACACATCACTTTTGAAGACCTACAATATTTCAACACAGAGAAATTCAAAGGTATAAGTTCCTGCCTAATTTGATTTCTCTATACCATATAATTAAGCTGTATCAACTCTATGCCAAATTTCTTAAAAATCAATCAGAATTTGCAAGATTTCAAATAAAATCACAAGACTTTTTGAAAAGTTTGCCACATATGTCTAAATGACTCCTATTGTGAAAGATTAATAAATTGGCATATAATCAATTCCCCTAAGCAACAATGCAAACCTTCCAGACAATGAATGTTCACACAGTAATGTGATAGAAAAACATGCAGAGACTTGAAACAGAAACATCTATCACACAAATAGTAAAACAGTTATTGCCTAACTGGCACCAGGAAAGAGTCCAGCTGAACTCTCTCTCAGGATGAAAGCCATTTCATTTTTGTTTATTTATAATTCTTTAGTCTCCACATATTTCCTTTTTTTGAAAATGTCTAAGAATAAAGAATAAAGACATGAAAATATAACATATTCTTAAATGCATATGTTAATAAATTAACTTCATTTCAAAGCAAATAAATTAAAATGACAATCATTTATCCCAGAATGTTAAAGATCCAGAGAACACACACACATACAGTTACATACTATGATTAACTTAATGAAACACATACAGTATTTAAGGTTTCTAATTACTTGCCATATTTACATTGAAATAAGTATATTGTCTATGTAAATCTTTTGAATTCTTTAATAATACTACTTGTAGTTTCTCAAGTTTGCTATGCTATTATTTTTGAATTACAAACAATACCATATCTGTTTCTTACTTTCTCAACTTTACATTTCTGCCTCACCTTATATTGCTAGTTAAGCCACCCAGCACAAAAATTGAATAGAAATGGCGATTTTGACTATTTTTGTCTTGCTTGTCACCATAAAGACTAGAGCCTAATACAATGTTACCCTATTTATCTGGAATATAACTTTTTAATAAAATTTCAACTATATCTTTGGGTTGCTAGAATTTTATCACATCTACTTTCCAACTATTAAAATAACATTCGTTTTCAAAAGTGTGTTTGTGTGTGTGTGTGTGTGTGTGTGTGTGTGTGTGTCAGAGGGCACTGTGTGGCCTGGTAGAGGTCCAAGTATGAGTCAGTAATCATCCCAGATCTTTTCTATCTCCTTTTTGCTTCAATCTGGGATTTCCCAGACTCCCTTCACTAGGACCGGAAATGAAGGCCACCACCAGCCATTTTTGCCTGGTGTTTTTACGTGGGACCTGGGATCCAAACTCAGGTCCTTCTTCTGCTTGTGAGGCAGAGTCTTAACCCCTGAGCCATATCTCCAGCCCTAAAATATCATTCTTTAAAAATAAATATGGGGCAAAATACTTTAGAGTTAAATTTTTTAGAAATATACTACATCTCAGTTCCCAGGATAAACCAATTTATACTCATGTTTATTTATGGTATTTTCTTACAATTTAATATTTTTGCCAATTATAAATCTGGTCCATGAGAATATAAAGATATGATGTAATGAGCATCTTGTTACTATTTTATATCAGTCAGGCATGAACTGAAAGTATTTATACAAGGGATACCAAATATATTTTTACATTTGAGAATGTAAAAGATTTAGTATAAGCAAAAAAAAAAAAAGAAATACAGTACTATAAATAATGCAAAAATGCTACATGGATTATGACAGCTCATAATTATTACACTAAGCCATTATGTATTTATCAACCAAGAAATAGTTTTGAGGGTCTATCATACCAGGCACCATTAGGTACTACAAATAAAGCAGGAGGCTAGATAGTCATAACCTAAGAGCACCCTGTCACCTCTAATTCTAGATGAAGAAGATAACACAACAGTCCATAATGAGAAAAAAACTTAATGGAGAACACAGTGATGCATGATGGGATCTTTTAACAATGGACATTTACTACAAAATGGACAACATCCAGAAATGAGCCAGTACCAAAAAAGAATAAAGCCACATATCATGGCAAAATAGTATGAACATAAAAAAAATCTTTTCCCCCCTTGGAAAAAAGCAATTCAAGGAAAAATGAAAGGTAAGTACAAAAAGTTTACAATGTGTGGGGCTGGAGAGGTGGCTCAGGGGTTAAGCCTCTGCCTTGCAGGCGGAAGGTCCTGAGTTCGGATCCTAGACCCCATGTATAGAGGCCAGCAGAATCAGGGGCAGCCTGCATTTCAGATCCTGGTAGGGCGGAGCCTGTAAATCCCAGGGCAGAGTAAACAAGGAGGAGGTGGAGACGTCCATGGTGGTTCCCGAATTTGTCCGTGGTTCTACACACACACACATGCATACTCACATGCATACACGCACAATTGAATAAATAATAAATAAAATTTTAAAAAAAGTTTACAATGTGTGGATGCAAATGTCTACTGTCTATTTCATTTGGGGAGATTCACCATGCCATTGACCAGCAGTAACCTATTGCTTGTTGTGCCCAGCATCAGTTGCCCACCCTGCAGTGACAAGTGCCACAGCTGTCACTGAGGAATGCATCCTGATCTTTAACTCACCCTCATGCCTGGCCGCCTGATGCAAGGTGTGGTTATGCTGCTTATGCCTATTTAATAGAAAGAGCACCCACATGAGACACAGTAAGGGAATCAGAAAATGAGGAAATGTTTTTAAGAATAAGCTTGAGATAAGGATTTGACCGAGAGATTTTAGTGAAAATACTGAGATTGAGGCACTTTATTTCACTTGAGTTTACTAAGCACATGGAATTTAAACTTGTAGTGACTGTGTTTGATGCTGCTTAGATGACACCTGAAAGTGCACCATGGAGATATCCAGCACTGACAGTGAGGAGAGGAGACAAGTGTGGGACAAAAATGTAGCTGTACTTTCAACATGCGGAACCATGGAAAAGGTCAAACCTTCCACTTTCTATTTTACATAAGTCACTTTGTATTGTATGCCTCAAATTCATAATGAAAAGGTACCAACTGATAGATGAATTATTTTATCAATTAATCATATTGACTTCAAAATCCACACTACCTTGATCTTTCTCCAGTAAATATAGCTAAGACTGACAAAAATGCTGTTTTGAAAAAGTGATTTCAATGAATACAAATTTTTGTTCAGTAACTCTATATATTATAGAATTAATGATTTATACATATGTATTGATGCACTTCACAGACAAAAGATTACATCAAAAATCTCATGACAGCTAATCATAGAATGAAAGATGATAATAAAATATACTTATATAGGAAATTGTCTATTTTCAAACATTTAAGTTCATCAGTCTGTCATCTATAATGAAATTTTGCAATTGACAAATACTGTTATACTCCTTCCTTTTTAAAGTAAAACTTTTGGTGAATTTAGTGTTTTTTCTAAATTTCTGTACAAGTTTCTTACCTCAAATACCATAAGCATCAGGAAAACATGACATCAATGTGAACTGAGATAAAGGTTATTCTAAATCTGACTTGTACCCAAACAATGGAGCCAATTAAATCTTGGCAGAACAAGAAGTCAGATGTGGCAGCAACATTTTGGAACAAAAAGCTTAAATCCTCAATTTTCTGTTGCTATCAAAACAAACTCTAGATAGTTGATGAGACACAGAATTTCAACATGTCATCTGTGTTGTTGTAAATAAATTGGAAGTTCACAGAGCAACAGCTTCTTTTTCTTCTTATGCACAGGAGAACTCTACAATAAGTGGTCATAGTTAGATCACTACAAAGAACTTTTGACTTTAAAAAAAATTGTCTTTTTTTCCCAATCAACATAGAAATATTAGCAAGCAATTTATAAAATGTGAAAAGTGTACCTATATGACATGTTTGACCTAAAGTATCAGTTGCTAAGAACTTTATATTGAGGGTGTTACTCTCAAAATCAGGTGTTCTTCATTTATTAGAAAAGCTAAAATTGTTTTTTATTTTATTTTATTTTATTTCTACTCATACAACTTTAACAGGTACACCGGTCCCTTCTCTCCCTCCAACCTCCCACAGCCCTATGCCCCCCTCCCTCCCTATTTCCCAGTGCCTCCCCCTCCCATCCCCAGAGCATCCTTTAATATGCATGGCAGACTCTCCTCTGGGTCTTCCTCTCCGATGAGGTGCAAGGACCCAGTGGCATTTCCCAGAGCCCTTTCCTGTGTTCCCCTTAAGCACAGGAACACTATTGTGGCTGTCAATCCCTTGTCTCCAAGGATCTTAGTGCCTTTAGCAGATGTTAGAATTTGAGGGGTCAATAGTGTGTTGGACATTGCGCAGGGCATGCAAAGTCCAATTATGATTGTAGAAAAGCTAAAATTGTATCATAGATTATATAGACACACGGAATAAGACTGAATTATGAAATTGGCATCACAATGTATTTTGTAATAGTATAACAAATTACCACCAAGTTGATATTCTATAATGTGCAGAAACGTAATATCTGATAGGTTTAGGAGGTTGAAATGCAGGATCAAGACTCAGAGCTAAGATATTGCTTTGTGCCACTTCATAAAATGACAGAAATGGCATGGGGATGAGCAAGGGCAAGCATGAAACTAAGATTCCTTTACTTCTCTCTCAACTATCATATCAATGTCTTCATCCTTACTCATGGGGATCATTTCCCACAAATAATCTACAGGGGACAAATTCTGACAATCCTACTTTCCAGGTTACCTGCAGAAAATTTAAAGATTTCCAGCTGAAATTTTATGGTGGTTTCTCCTGAACATATTCAGGCTAAATGAAAGTCTTTTATTATTGAAATAGCTGAAGACTTAGAGATTTGCCACGGAACACTTTTATCCTTGATTTCAGATCAGCATATTTCTGAAAAAAAATTACTTAACCATTTTCATGTAGAAAGGTAGATTTATGAATTGTGTCTAATCACTGATCCTAGATTTAGAAATGAACAAAAGAATCTCGATTTGCAACAACTTCTTATCAAGGGCTTAGGTTTGTATCTCTTGTGAGAGTGAGAGAAACAATTAAATCTAAGCTTACCTGGAACTTTCCTAAATTAAAAAAAAAAAAGACCACCCTCTCTGAAGAGACTAAATCCTTTAATTGCACCAAAGCATTTTAAATATGGAGTCAGAAATTTAATAAAGGGATAAGAGGATTAAAGTTGTGAAAATATGTCACAATTAAACCTAAATCCAAGTACATCTAGCAAAACTTATTCGTATTTAAAATTCAAAACTGGTCAGTCCTACTGAAGGTCCAACCTCCTTAACCAGTAGAGAGATAAGAAATGTCTCCTGTCATTAGAAACAAAAGAATGTATAATACAATTGCATTGAAAATCTTATCTGCAAATGCAAACACCGTACAAGATAACAGACTCCTATTTAGTAGTCCATGTGTTTTCACAGCGGCATGACCCCATCATAGAATCAAAATATAATTCTTTTGCAATATTATATTGTAATCATAATGGTTGGCTCAAATCAGTGAACTCAATGGGAGGGCATGTCTGTAAGCAACTCACAGTATTGCTTAGTGGTCCATATTTTGATGTTACATACTGTCCCAATTTCAAGCTTATAGACAAAAATTAAGCCTACTTTCTTTAGGACCTAATTTGAATAATTAGTTTTATTATTTGGTAAACAGCAGAAAACATTAAGCATATCCAATAATAAGCATTTTCTTATATGACCAAGTATCTACTTTGAAAAAGTTGATCTGATGCCTAATTATTTGTATTATGTTTTACAAGTGTTTAGTAAGAAAAAATACAAATTCTAAATCATTTTTAAAAGAGTAAAAATACAAAAGTTGATACACACAGCTTCACTTGAAAGGAATAGTCAATTTTCTTCAGTTTTCTTGTGAATACCACTTCCTTCTGCTCTGAGTTTCCGAATGTTACAGTGATTACGAGCTATAAACCATGATATAAGCTAACAAGCATGAATGGTGTCTTTGTAAGACATCTGTTTTTCCTGCCTATCAAAACCAAGAGTCTAAAAGGAGTTCCTGTTGATATGTTTGTTATTAAAGCAAATCATTTCCTAATAGTATTAGACTATAATCATCATTCTCCACTCAGTGAGAGGAAGCTTAAGCTTAATTAAAATATACTTCCTTATCAGTTGTCAGAGGTGAATAATGAGATGGATGGGCAACTAGTAACCTTCACTGCTTTCTATATAAAATTTTATTCCAAACATCACTCATTTCTCTCTGAATCTCACTAGAATATGTTCCTCTCCACCTTAATTTTGGACATAATCAAAAAATGCTAATAAGATTCTTGGAAACAAATAGAAGTCACAAGCTACAATTATAAAAACAATCACCTAAGTATCACCTAGAGCAAAAAGCCCAGAAATTTACACAAGGAAATGCTAGCATCTCTCCATCTTAGTTTCTGAAACACAGTCCTTGGACTAATTAGTCTTTCTTTTGGAAATCATTATTTTTTCCTAAATGACAACAGAATATTTACCAGTAAATGGGTCCCCACTGCTTCTGTATCCTCAGACTTGTTGCCCCCAGTGTAGTGTGTCATTTCTTGCCCTGTTGATGCTCTCAGCCTTCATGTACCCACATGATTTACATTAGACTTACGTGAACACTGGAAATATAGATTCCTTTGTGAAGTTGCTTTTCTAGTTTGGATAATTGGTATTCCATAAAATATATACAGAAAGATAAATCCTTCACTCAACTGTCCCTTAAGGAAAGTCTACCTAAAATTTCTGCCATCAGTGTATTTTGCATATGAACACAACATACTTTATTTCAAAGAACTGAAATCATTCCTCAAACATTTGGAAACTCATCATTCTTCTGGTGACTAATGATATGGCTTGTTCTTTAAGCCTATTTAGTCCTCACAACTATTTTCTTCCTATTTCATCAAGATACCATATATTGGACAAAAATTGAAAGTAAATCTCCTTTTTAACTTTCTATTGATTAGAAATAGAGTAAGCATTGTATTGGGCAGTTGACAGGAAATCAGATGGCTCTGAGTGAAATTTCTGTTTTCTGCAAGTCCATAAACAAGTTTCCCCCAAATATCAAAGATCAGATCACAAGAATGGCAGTTCGCAGTGAAATAACTTCCTGGCGTTGCTAATTCTCATAACTCTGAATTCTGAAGATGCTTTCCTCAGTCTCTGAACTCAATACTTCCTGAATTAGACGATTTTGGATCTCAACTTACTCAAGGATGATCCTGCCATTTTGTAGCAATTATTTTTAATACTGCCCTTACTGTCCTGAATTGAAATAATACAGCTAACATAAATATATGCTTACTCCATAAATATAGTTTTATATTTGAAGGAACACATGGACTCAAAATAATTCTTTGATGATATAGCATGGAAAATGAAGTCTCATTAAAATAAAATAATAAAAAGATGCTTTAATAACACTTTATTTCACTATTATTGAAGTAGCTTAAGTTTTTATATTTTGCTAATTTGATCCTTCATCCTAGTCTTTGGAAGAAGCTTCAACATCCTCTATACATATTGAATGCTGTGTTCATTGCTTCTGAAGTGTACATTCTAAAATGAAATTTTTTGACTAGTTGAATTGAACAAAACAGATAAAACAAACAATCTATAATTCATGAATCTGACACAACGCACTTAATTTTCTGTGTTCATGAAAATCTGATTTTTTTTAACAGTCTTAAGCAAGGCTCCCATTAGCCTCGATGTAGTAGGATCTGCACACTCGCCCCACTAACCCCAGCAAGAATTCTCACCTTTTATCACAACTTCTAAGAACTCTTCAGCCTGGTATTACTATACCATAAAGAACTGAAGACTTGTATGGGGCCTTTTGGTCAATTAGCATGTCAAAAGTGACCAGTGCCTCACCCTAGCTCTAATAGCTTTTATCAGATAGTCTCTAGCTCAGTCATCTGAGAACTGTAGTATAGAAAGAGAAAGAATAAGTTGATATGGTGTAATCTGGTTAATTATATTAAACCATATGCTGTCTTGTAATTTTATGCCCTCTTTCAGTCCTTGAACTGTACCTAGGAGTGACCAGAAACTTACACTGGTACCCAGCACAGCGGGGATTCTATGGCAGACACTGAAAATTCAATAAATAAGCTGGGTGTCCAGACTGAAGAGAAAGAAAAAGATCTGAAACAAAAATTCAAATGCAAAGCTTGGAGTTGGACCACATGAAGCTGAAGCACTGTGGAATGTCTTTGAAGGCTATATGAGAATGCATGACTTATGTTTAAAACATTTTTTATTTCTATTAATTTGTTTAATTTAAACTTGGTATCTGAAATAATAGGGTCATTTTATAATTGAGTAAAGACCTCAAATAAGTGACTGAGGATTGGCCATATGGTTGGCTGAAAATCAAAAATTTAAATCTGTGTTGAAGAGTATTTCAGTATTCTATTCATAATTTCTCTCATATGTAACTTATTTTATTCATTAATCTAAAATAATTAGAAAATATTTATATAACTGCACTGTTTGTATGGACTTCATAAATTAAAAAACATTGATGGAAATACTGTAAAAATAAAATTTCATTCATTTTTTAATCTGTCATTTTACCAGAGCATGGTAATCATGACCACTGTACTCATATGGCAAACAACTAAACATTAAAATACATATGTGTACATATACATGCAAGTATAAGTGCACACATGTATATATAAATGGTGGTTTTCATATTTAAACATTTCTTAATCTGTTTAGCAAATGCCTGAATTGATAGAAAGCAATCAGCAATAAGTATAACTATCTGTGCAATATTAGCTTTTTAAGAGCATCATGCTAGGCAGAATCTGATATGATTCCCAATAATCATTACACTTAATATTCATGCCTCTATATAACACCCTTTGCAAGAAGAGAAATAGAACAAAAGAACTTTTCTTCTAATGAACAGAATAAAACAAAGATGATCGGTTGTCATTTGGTAATTATGCTATTGAAGAGTGAGATTTCCATCTTCTTTGGTATCTCTTTTGCTTGCTGTGCTATTTCAGGACGTTTTGTAGAAAAGGTCCTGCAGCAAGCTACACAAGCAGGAATCTGGTCAAGGGCTCATAGAATTATGAAGAATTGTGGTTCCAGTGCAACAGTTCATATGCAAAAAACAGGTAAATGAGACAGAAATAGTCACTACCAGGAGGGCTTGGTGATGTCTGCAGCTCTGACTGTCACCTAGAGTCAGAGATTACACAGGTTGTGAGGATAAAATAATATGTTGTTTTAAATTACTTAGTTTGGGTTAAGCAGCAAATGAAAATGAAATACTGTCTTCAGAAGAATTAGATCAAGAATCTTTCATCTCCCCCAGAAAATGTGTCCTCACCCCTATAGAAAATACTCCTTTTATAAAACAATTAAAATAAAACTTTGTCTACTATTGAATTTCATTTAGATATGTCTCAAGAAAGTGATCTTCCTGTCAGTTTTTAATATCAACCAAGTGAACCACTCCAAACCCTTGAAAATAACTTCCTTTTTTAAGCTTACACAATTTTGAAGATAATCTATTTTATGACCTCTGTATACTTTCCTAAATGACAAACTCCAAACAATGAATGCCAAAATAATGTTGTAAGTGAAAAATATTCAATCTCATAAACATTCCCATCTCAAAAGAGCCTGATTACTCAGAGCAAGGTCTATAAACAGAACTGGCACAGTTCGTGTGGTGTGCATGCTATATGATTTCGTGCCACGAAGTGCGTCATCTGTTTACTAAATAATTCCCCACTGAATTCCAAGTAGTGGCTCATTGTAGGAAACAAAGGATAATCTCCAAATTCATTTTTCAATCCTTTTTTCTTCTGCTCTTTGGCAGCACATGTGTCTTTGTCGCAAGAAGGATCACATGCATTTGAACAATAACACAGGATAGAAGATACAGAGGAAATAGCAATGTCTGAGATAGGAAGACCCACGTTTTTCCTAATAAAATCAGTTTTGGAGTCCAAATGCATATTAGAGATGCCAGGTTTGATCACATGTTTCTTAATGTTTTATTATGGCTTTGTTCATAGCAATTACAGATTCATAATCGATAATACTCCCTATGTAGTCTTCCTTAAGCACATAAATACTTTTAAAACTTAGATAAAAGAGATGATACCATTTAACTCATACAGTTAGAACGAATAGTGGAATTTAGAAACTTGGTCTCTGTAGCTTTGGGAACTTTCCAATGTCCCCGGGCTATGGAGGTGTTCACTAACTCTACAACTACCTTCAAATATCCTACTGTCCATTATGAAAGTCATTTATGTAACCAATCAGTAGAAAGAAAGGAAACAAGGAACATGGATGGAATGAATGGATAAACCAACTCCTATTACATCGAAGTGTTTAATATTTTCTTCAACCATCTCTGGCTGGATTTTAACTCCTTGCTTGAGGTTTTCTACTTCTATCATTATGTCAAAGAAAAGTTCTTCCTTTAAATGATGCAGAAATACATTCACTATGAAGAATAATTTGTTGTGACATAAAGAAAATACTATACTATAACTTGTGTTCACACATGGACATAGAGGAGAAACTAGACTTGCATTTCAGGTGCAACACATGCACAGGGGGAGATGCATGTAGATGGAGAATACATAGTTGAGTTGAATTAAAAGTAATTAAAGTTACATATTGTGAGTTCCTGTTTGTGTGTATGTGCATGCATGCATGAATATGTGTGTTCATGTGTGTACAGGCATGTGTATAAGAGGAAACTTAAGTGTGTGTACCTGTGCTGGTCCAAGGGTGTCATCTGGAATCATCCTGAATTGCTCTTCTACCTACTGCTTTCTTCTAGGATTTCCCAGGCTCTCCCTTCCAGGGCTGCAATAACAGGCCACTATGACACTTGCCAGACATTTTTTATGTGGGATCTAGTTATCCAAACTCAAATCCTTTTGCTTGTGAGGTAAAGGTTTTAAATACAGAATCATCTTCCCAACCCTAAAGTAATATTTTTTTTATTTTTTTTAATTTTTTTATTATTATTATTTATTCAACTGTGCGCGCGCGTGTGTGTGTATGTCTGTGTGTATGTGTGTGTGTCTGTGTATGTATAGAACCACGGACGAATTCGCGAACCACCATGGATGCCTCCCCCTCCATCTGCCCCGGGATTCACAGGGTTCCGCCCTACCAGGACCAGAAGCGCAGGCCGCCCCCGCTTCCGCCTGGCGTCTATACATGGGATCTGGGATCCGAACTCAGGACCTTCCGCCTGCAAAGCGGAGGCTTAACCCCTGAGCCACCTCTCCAGCCCCTAAAGTAATATTTTTTAAGACAAGGTCTTACAACATAGGCCAGAGTGACCTGAAACTTGTGATCCTCCTTTTACTGAATCAGGTGATGGGATTATATGGAGATGACTCACCACAACTGAGTAAAAGTACTATTTCATAAATTTGAAGATTTAAGAGTAGTACAGATTAAACTAAAAACATTTATTTAAATATACACAATTGTTTTTATGTTCTTGTTTTAGAAAGACCTGAATAAAGTTCAACCAACAAAATATGTGTTAGAACATAAATTGCAGAGCTTTCCCAACTACTTGAAAACATAAGGAACTGAACTGTGAATGAAAGTCAGAAAAGTTTAGACTACTTATTATCAAACCAATAACATGACCCATAGTCTACTTCCAAACGAAGTAGATATGATACTTAAAAAAAATCTTGCTACAGTTCCTAGAATATTTTAAAATAAATTTTAGAAATAGATAATCTGTTTTTCTACATTGATGCAGCTATGAAAGAAAGTATACTCAATACTTTGGCAATAATAATGATAATAATTTAGTGAATGTTTGTTTGGACTTTAAAAATGCAAATACTGAAGGCAGAGACTGGAAATCCTCCCATCAAGCTGACGACCTAAACTAGCCCTTTCATTGAACCTCCACACACATGCACACATACAATATGTTCATCCACACAGGAGAAAATCAGTACATGCATGAGTGCACACCATATAGACATACACAAGAAAAAAAATGCAAACATAAATACATATGGAGTAGAGGAAAGATTTGGAAGAATGTTTTATGAGAGAAAGAATACAGAGTGAAATTCATAAAAGATTACCATTAGATGGATTTGTCACTAAACATCAAATGAATACTAGAAAATGGATCAATTCTTACTACTGTCCAAATCATCATTTTGCTAAAGATGCACAATAAATAATAACCAATTTTATAAACTATATGAAGCAGGAAAGCATAGCCATGCCATATAATGAACCAAAAGTGACAGGACTGAGACAACAAAACAAAAGTACCAAAACAGAAAGTCACTACCTGTATAAAAGGCACAATACGAATTTGGAGTAGCAACATCATATGCTAATTTTTTTTGCTTCTTTTTTTTATTAAAAATTTAATTATACATTTTAAAAATTTTTACCAGTTCCCTCCCTCCCCCCTCCTCCCCCCGAACCCCCTCCTTCCCCTCCCCTTCTCCAAGTGCCTCCCCCCCAATTCCCAGAGAGTCCTTTATTGTGTACGCCTAACTCTCCACTGGGTCCTCTTCTCCGATGACATATAAGGACCCAGTGGCATTTCCATAAGCCCTTTCTCTTGTTCCCCTTAAGCATAAGATCACTACTATGGCTGTCAATCCCTTGCCTCCAGGGGTCTCGGTGCCCTTAACAGATGCTAGACTTTATGAGGGCAACAGTGCGCTGGACATTGCGCAGGGCATGCAAAGTCCCATTATGATTGCTTTGGCCCCAACTATTGTTGAGAATCTTGCAAATCGTTGCTCCTCCCATCCTTTTGCTCTTACAATCTTACCGCCCCCTCTTCCGCAAATGTCCCTGAGCTCCAGGATGGGGAGAGATTAGGCTGGCCTAGTTCTATGTGATTGATATAGAGTCTCTGAAGTTCTGGATTGTGGTTTGTTGATTTTCTTTTGCAGTTTTGCTGCTCCTGCAATTCCCTTCACTCCATTCTGCTGGGCACTGTATGTCACCCACTAGCCAGAGACAAAAAGCTGTTAAACTGGAGTCTTGTTGTAATAGCACATTCAAGGGTAGATGTAATAAGAGTAGGAAACCACACTGAGGAAGGGGTCCATCATCCATTTGCAAAATGATTACTTTTTATCTGCTAGACTATATGCCCTCCCCTTCTGGTGAGATCAGGAAAGAACGTCTGTGAACTTAACCAGGTTTCTCATTACTTACTTGCAGACCTTGATGGAGGCCTATTTTCTCTGCTGTAACATGGTCCCCTCTCTCCTTGTTTCTGGTGTGGCCCTCCTACCCCATCTCTCTTGTTCATTATCCTTGCAATTACTGTGTTACATAGGTTTACTTTTGAGTGTCTCAATGTGGGCTGGGTGAGTTTGGTACAAGGAGCCACCTATTAGGAAGTACATACGGCGCTTAATTTTCTGGGTATGGGATACTTCACTTAATATAATTCTTTCTAATGACATCCATTTCCCAGCGAATTCCAGTAATTCATCATTTTTGATGGCTGAGTAGTACTCCATTGTATAGATGTACCACAGTTTCCTTATCCACTCGTCAACTGTTGGACATTTAGGTTGATTCCACGACTTTGCTATTGTAAACAGTGCTGCTATGAACATGGTCGAGCTGGTGCTATCGAGGCGAACCTCTGCTGCATGGGGGGTTATTCCCAAAAGTGGGATAGCAGGGTCATATGGCATTTCAATCTTTAATTTCTTTAAGAATCTCCAGACGGCTCACCACAGTGGCTGTATGAGCCTGCATTCCCACCAACAATGTAGGAGAGTTCCCCTCTCTCCACATCCTCTCCAGCATTTGTCGTTGTTTGTATTGTGGATTTTTGCCATCCTGACCGGGGTGAGATGATATCTCAGGGAAGTTTTGATTTGCATTTCCCTGATGGCGAAGGAAGTGGAGCATTTTTTAAGATAATTGTTAGACATTTTAATTTCATCCCTGGTAAAGTTTCTTTGAAGTTCCAGGGCCCATTTTTTAATTGGGCCAGTGTTTTCCTTGGAGTTTAGTTTTCTAAGTTCTTTGTGCACTCTGGACAGTAGAGCTCTGTCAGATATGTGGTTAGTGAAGATTTTCTCCCATTCTGTGGGTTGACTTTGAGCTCATGTGACAATCTCTTTATCTGAACAGAAGCTCTTTAATTTCACAAGATCCCAACTGTTGAGAGTTGGTAGCAGTGACTGTGCCATTGGATGTCTGTTTAGGAAGTGTTGGCCTAGCCCAATCAGCTCGAGGGAGTTCCCTATCCTTTCAACTATGGTTTTTAAAGTCTCTGGCCTGATATCAAGGTCCTTGATCCATTTGGAATTAAGTCTTGTACATGGTGACAAGTACGGGTCCAGCTTTAATCTTCTGCATGTGGAGATCCAGTTTTGCCAGCACCATTTATTGAAGATGCTGTTCTTTTTCCATTGGATTCTTTGGGCCCCTTTGTCAAAGACCAAATGGCTGTAACTTTGTGGGCTTATATCTGGGTCTTCAATCCTTATCCATTGATCTGTGTGTCTATTTTGGAGCCAGTACCAGGCTGTCTTTATAACTATGGATTTGTAGTATAGACTTAGGTTTGGTATGGTAATACCTCCAGCTGTGTTTTTGTTACTCAGGATTATTTTTGCTATCCTGGGTCTTTTGTGCCTCCATATGAACTTTGAGATTGTTTGGTCAACTTCTTTGAAGAATTGCTTTGGGATTTTGATTGGTATAGCATTGAATCTGTATATTGCCTTTGGTAGGATGGTCATTTTTATGATGTTGATTCTGCCAATCCAGGAACAAGGGAGGTCTTTCCACCTTCTGGTGTCTTCTGCAATTTCTTTCTTTAGGGTTTTAAAGTTTTCATTGTAAAGGTCTTTTACCTCCTTAGTTAGGTTTATACCAAGGTATTTCATTTTTTTAGGGGTTATAGTAAATGGTATGGTTTCTCTCAAGGCTTTTTCACTTCTTTCATTCTGGGCATATAGGAAGGCCTCTGATTTTTGCACATTTATTTTGTATCCTGCCACCCTGCTGAACTTCTCAATTAGTTCCAGGAGCTTCCTGGTGGAGTTTTTGGGATCCCTCAGGTATAAGATCATGTCATCTGCAAATAGGGATAGCTTGACTTTTTCCTTGCCGATTTGAATCCCTCTTATGTCCCTTTCTTGTCTTATGGCTTCAGCTAAGACTTCAAGTACAATATTGAATAGAAGTGGTGAGAGTGGACAGCCTTGTCTAGTTCCTGATCGAAGTGGGAATGATTCCAATTGTTCCCCATTGAGCATAATCCTTGCTGTGGGCTTGTTGTATATAGCTTTTATTATATTGATTAAGGTTCCTTCCATTCCCACTGTCTCTAGCGTTTTGATCATAAAAGGCTGTTGGATCTTGTCAAAAGCTTTTTCTGCATCTATCGAGAGTATCATGTGGTCTTGGACTTTGGACTGGTTTACATGATGAATTACATTTATTGATTTGCGTATGTTGAACCAACCTTGTGTGCAGGGGATGAAGCCTACTTGGTCCCCATGAATGATCTTTTTAATATGTTTTTGAATCCGATTTGCTAAGACTTTGTTGAGAATCTTTGCGTCTGTGTTCATCAGGGAGGTCGGCCTATAGTTTTCTTTCTTAAGTGAATCTTTATTAGGTTTTGGGATTAAAACAATATTAGCTTCATAGAAGGAATTTGGTAGTGTTCCTTCCTTTGCTATTTGATGGAACAGTTTAAGGAGTATTGGTGTTATTAACTCCTGAAATGTCTGGTAGAACTCTGTGCTGAATCCATCTGGTCCAGGACATTTTTTGGTGGGAAGATTCGAGATTACTTCCTCAATTTCCTTATATGTTATAGGACTATTTAAATAATTCACAACTTCCTGATTCAATTTAGGTAAGTTGTGTTTACTTAGAAATTCATCCATCTCTTTTGTGTTGTCAAACTTCACAGAGTATAAGTTTTTGAAATATGATGTTATAATTCTCTGGATTTCTTGGGTATGAGTAGTGATAACTCCATGTTCATTTCTAATTTTGTTAATTTGGGTTTTCTCTATCTTGCTTTTGGTTAGTTTAGCTAGGGGTGTATCAATCTTGTTGATTTTTTCAAAGAACCAGCTTTTTGATTGGTTGATTTTTTATATCGTTTTCTTAGTCTCGATTTCAGATATTTCTCCCCTTATTTTGCTAATCTCTTCTCTTCTACTGCTTTTGGGATCAGATTGCTCTAGTTTCTCTAAAGCTTTAAGCTGCATTGTTAAGTTGTTTATTTCTGATGTTTCCATTTTTTTGACGTGGGCATTAAGAGCTATGAACTTACCTCTTAGAACAGCTTCATTGTATCCCAGAGATTTTGGTAAGTTGTATTTTCGTTATCATTCACTTTCAGGAAATCTTGAATTTCCTTTTTAATTTCTTCCTGAATCCAGTTCTCATTCAGCATCATATTGTTAAGTTTCCAGGAGTTAGTGTATTTTCTCTTGTTTGATGTGTTGTGGATGTCCAGCTTTAGGCCGTGGTGGTCTGATAGGGCACAGGTTAGAATTTCAACTTTCTTGTATATGTGTAGATTCATTTTGTGGCCCAATATGTGATCTATTTTGGAGAAAGTTCCGTGTGCTGCTGAGAAAAATGTGTATTCTTTGGTGCGTGGGTGAAAAGTTCGATAGAGATCTGTAAGGTCCATTTCTTTCAGGGTTTGATTAAGTTCCAAAGTGTCTCTGTTAAGCTTTTGACCTGTTGATCTATCCCATGTAGAGAGGGCGGTGTTGAAGTCCCCAAGAATTATCGTTTGGGGGTTGATTTCTTGCTTTAGACGCTGTAGGGTTTTCTTAATGAATGTGGAGGGGCCCGTATTGGGTGCATATATGTTCAGTATTGTGAAATCTTCCTGGTGAATTGTACCTGTGACTAAAATGTAGTATCCATCCGTGTCTCTTATAATTTTTTTTGGTTTGAAATCCACTTTGTCTGATAGTATAATGGCTACCCCTGCCTGTTTTCTGCTTCCATTTGCTTGTAGAATTGTTGACCAGCCTTTTATTTTTAGAGCGTGCCTATCTTTTGTGGTGAGATGGGTTTCCTGCAGGCAACAGATTGATGGATTGTGATTTTTAATCCAAGTTTGTAATCTGTGTCTCTTGATCGGTGAATTAAGTCCATTAACATTTAGTGTTATAATGGAGAAACTATTGTTAATTCCAGACATTTATTACGTTTAGTAGCTTTTATAAGTACATTGCTTCGCTTTTAATGGTGTTATATTTGCCTTCTGTTCTCCTGGATATGCCTGTTTTTTTCTTCACGCTTGAGTATCATTTCTAGCATTTTTTGAAGGCCTGGTTTGGTGGACATGTATCCCTTCAAGTTGTCTTTGTGCTGGAAATTTTTTCTTTCTCCCTCGATCATGACTGATAGTTTTGCAGGGTAAATCAGCCTGGGTTGACATTTTTGCTCATTCAATACTTGAAGTATGTCTCTCCAAGCTCTTCTTGCTTTTACTGTTTCGACTGAGAAGTCATTTGTTATTTTAATAGGTTTACCTTTAAAAGTGACTTGTTTTTTCTCCCTTGAAGCGCTCAGCACCAGTTCTTTATCTTGAATGTGGAGTGTTTTAACTATTATTTGCCGCGGTGTGCTTCTATTTTGGTCGTATCTGTTTGGAGTGCGGAATGCCTCTTGTATATGAATGGGCCTCTCTTTTTTTAGATGAGGAAAGTTTTCCTTGATGATCATTTGAAAAATTTCCTCAGGGGTGGTATTTTGAGATTCTTGCTCTGGTATTCCATGAATACGCATGTTAGGCTTCTTCAGGGTGTCCCTATCTCTTGGATATTTCTCTCAAGTATCTTTTTGGCTTTAACAACCTCTTCCATTGAGCTGGTTAGTACTCCCACTTTATCTTCAAGGTCTGAAATTCTGTTTTCTGCTTCATTAGTTCTGTTGATAAGACTCTCTGTGGCGTTCTGGGTTGAAGATAACTTGTCTTTTAGCTCAGTTTTAAGTTCTGCCACTTTTTGTTTCTTGCACTGTTTTTCTCAACTCCTCCAGATATCTGTTGTGTTCCTCTTCAAAGTGATTGATTCGATTATGTAATTCCTCCCGGATTTCCTCTTTCATAGTATTGAACATGGTAATGATCATATTTTGGAAGACCTTATCCTGGGTGAGGCTTTCTTGGCCTTTTTCCACGCGTTTGTTCTTGTTGGAGTCTAACATGGGGATTAATTTCTTCAGTGGGAAATTTGTTTACTTGAGTGTTGCTTCTCATGGATTTGCACTTTGACTTTGGCATTGTCATTTTAACTCTTAAGATCTCTCAATTTCACTAAACTGAATTATTTGGCCTGGGGTACTGGTGGGCGGGGCCCGAACGGGGACTTACCTAGGGCGCGCGCGGTGAGGCCCGGCTGGACCACACGTGTGTCCCCACCGTCGGAGCGGGGTGGGGTGAAAAGGGAGCACATGCTAATTTTTTAAAAAAGCTTTATGCATTCCTATTTAATCATAAATACTACATAAATCATTTTGAAGCTACAGTCAAAAAAAAAACTCAAAGATAGTCTGAAGTCTATCAGAAAAGGTATGTGTGCTATAAACCAGAAAAAAATAATGCATGCAGCCTATACTTTGAAATTAAACTAATATATGTTGCCATCTAAGGAGGGATTATTGACACCTTGAAAATCTCTCTAAATAAGCAGAACTTCATGCTGTACGTAAGAAAAATTATTACTTCTCTGACTTGATACTTTAGAAAATACGTAATACCAGTGTAGGAAAACATGTGAATGATAATTTTCCAGAAGGATCATCACATTAAGGGCAAAGTTCAAGGTTATGAACACCATGAAAATTCTATTTCAAGCTACCATGTAAAATGCACACCTTAATCTGTAATCTTAATCTGTAATTCTTTTCAAAATACAGTGACAGCAGAGAAAATAGGCCTCCATCAAGGACTGCAAGTAAGTAAGGAGACATCTGGTTAAGTTCACAGACTTTCATTCCTGATCATTTACAACTGATGGGGTAGGATCTCACCAGAAGGGGAGGGCATATTGTCTGGCAGATAAAAAGTAACCATTCTGCAAATGGGTGATTGACCCCTCCCTCACTGAGGTTTCCTACTTTTATTACATCTACCTTTGAATGTGCTCTTATAACAAGACTCCAGTTTAACAGCTTTTTGTCTCTGGCCAGGGGGTGACATTACAATGCCCATCAGGATTGAGTGAAGGGCATTGCAGGAGCAGCAAAACTGTAAAAGGAAATCAACAAACCATAATCCAGAACTTCAGAGACTCTATATCAACCACCTAGAACTAGGCCAGCCTAATCTCTCCCCATCCTGAAGCTCAGGGAAATTTGCGGAAGAGAGGGCAGTAAGATTGTAAAAGCAAAAGGATGGGAGGAGCAATGGTATGCAAGATACTCCACACAAGTTAGGGCCGAAGCTATCATAATTGGACTTTGCATGACTTGCGCAATGTCCGACACACTATTAACCTCACAAAGTCTAGCATTTGCTAAAGGCACTAAGATCCTTGGAGGCAAGGGATTGGCAGCCATAGTAGTGTTCCTATGCTTAAGGGGAACACAGGAAAGGGTTCAGGGAAATGCCACTGGGTCCTTGTACGTCATCAGAGAGGAGGGTCCAGAGGAGAGTCTGGCATGCACATTAAAGGATTCTCTGGGGATTGGGGGGGAGGCACTGGAGGATGGGGAGGGAGGGGTGAAGAGAGCGGGAGCAGGGGGGTTGGGGGGAGGAGGAGGGAGGGAGGGGACCAGTGTACCTACTAAGTTTGTATGAGCAGAAATAATAAAAAATGTTAATAAATAAATAAATAAATAAAAGTTCCATGTAAAAATCAACCATTTAAAAAAATAATGTCAAAAGAAAAAAAATACAGTGACTAGAAGTTCCACCTAGTACACATTATCTTACATAGCTTTAGTGCAGATAGAATGGACTACCTGTCATGTAGTTACTCTCAATAGTGGACATACAGAATTTAATAGAAACATTCATAGAGAAGATTTTTCCAGAAGGTAGTGACTTCTTAGGAAAGCCAAAGTTTTCACTGTGAAATATTAAGTTCATAAGTTACAGGAGCAAATGAAAAATGCCATATACCTTGTCCCAGTTTGAAGGTGGGATAGGTTTCTTGGCATGTTGTGCATTAGGAGAAACACTGCATTTAAGCAAGTGTACCTGATGTTTCCTGAAACTGTAAGCATACTACTTTATTTCCATTTTATATACATGTGCACACATATGGGCAGGAATAATGCAAAAGCACATGTGTGCATGTACATGTGAAGACCCAAGGTCAATATCAGGAATTGTTGTCAAGTTCTCTTCCACCTCATGCTTTGAAGACTCAGTCTGTAATCAAATTCAAAGCTCTCCAGGAGGGATAGTCTAGGTAGCCAGATTACTCTGAACTCAACAACCTATATTTCCATGAGCTTATAGAAACTCGAATATGTCTCCTTCTTGATGACTAAACTGGAATTTTGCTTGCATATTTTGGAGACAATGCAAACTGCTATCTCAAAGTTACAGAAAATCAATGAACTGCCACCAACATAGCGCTTATATTTCTGTTTTCAGGACAAGGTCTCTGTGTGTTATTCAGACAGACGTGCTGATGTCATCTTCCAGAATTCTCCCAACTCAGATGCTTGTGAAGCACTAAAGATGCAGCACCCTGCTGCACTGATGATCATTATATTTAATTAAAATCCATCTATTAAAACATCTACTGCGGGCTGGAGAAGTGGCTCAGGGGTTAAGCCTCTGCCTTGCAGGCAGAAGGTCCCGAGTTCTGATCCTAGGCCCACGTATAGACGCCAGGCGGAAGCGGGGGCAGCCTGTGTTTCTGGTCCTGGTAGGATGGAGCCTGTGAATCCCGGGGCAGAGTAAATAAGGAAGTGGAGGCTTCTATGGTGGTTCCCGTTTTCGTCCATGGTTCTACACACAACACACACATACACACACACACACATACACACACAATTGAATAAATAAAAAAAAATCTACTGCAAGCTAAAGTTGTATTGTAAATAATTTCACAACTTAAAGCTGATATTCATTGCTCACATATAATTTTAGATTGCCATTCCCTCAGAAAGTACTAAATCACATTAATTGCCAGTTGACAAAACTTACTAAACTTACTCAAAAGCAGTTTCAGCTCTGATCCATGCACAAATGTCAATTAAAATTTCTCTATCACATTCTCCACATTTTATTTGAAATCTTATTCCTCTGTAGAGACATTTTTATGTCAGCTCATTTATGTCTTCAATTTGACTAACTCACTGCCATTAGGAGTGATAATCAATGTGTTTCTCTAGTTAAGTACTATAACTTCCTACAATCTAAACTCCAGGTATTCATTTTAAGTACTTAGGGGAAAAACCACTTGACCACCAATATTTTGAACACAACATAAAGCTAAGCAATTTCAAATTAGTTACAGGACATGAGTAACTATCCTACAGGGCAACTGTTAAATAGAAGACTTTATTGAGATTTGAAACTTAAATTCAGACCAGCATACCTGTTAAGTTTGTATGAGTGGAAATAAAAAAAAAAGAAACTTAAATTCAAATTTGTAACAAAAGATAGCATTTATCAGAACTACAATTTTAACTGGGCATTCAGCAAGTTTGTTTGTTAAATCCAAAAATCCTTTGTAGGTTAACTGATAGCTGTTTCCTAGTTTATATCTCTCCTAAAATAAGAATCAAGATCTATAGATCTATTTACTACATACAGCATGTGAAGAGATGAAGTGTGGGTGTACATACACTTGCACATGGGTGTACTTTTATATAAGTGCAGATGTGTGTATTCCACTCTTCATGAGTAAAGGTGAGAGAATAGCCTGCGGTGTCAGTTTTTGCTTTCACCTGATTTGAGACAAGGTCTCTTTCAGCTCGCCACTGTGCACACCAGGCTAGCTGATCTGTCACTTTGATGAATTCATCACTCTGTCCTTTCACCTCCACACAGAAGAACTGGGTCTTTGTATGCATAGGACCACACCAAGTTTCACGTGGATTCTGGAGATTCAAACTGGGGTTCTCATACTTACACAGCAAGTGCTGTGCTCTGAGTCATCTCCCCAGTTCAAAATGAGAGACTTTTTTCAGTGATCATTTGTATTGCTGTTGTTCATGACCAACCAGTTGGAGGTAAGAGGAGAGGGGATTTTATTCTTCCTTATGGTTCTTCATTACACTTCATAGCCCATCACATGGTAGGGGAGTTCATACCAACACCAGGAACCAAGAAACTGGTCACACTTTATCCACAGGAATTGAAAGAATCAAACCTTACCAGACAATAAGACTGCAAAGTATACTGAACTCTGCCAACTTACCGAATGGGAATGTTCCCATCCACTATAGGTAGGATCTTCCCACGTGAATCAATCTCCTGAAAGCCTGCTCAGTCCTGGCCTTAACGACTAATTCTTCACAGATGTACCCAGATGTACCCAGATGTACCCAGACCTGAGCCTAAGCTCAGGTCTCAAGTTGACACCTGTATGTCTTAACTGGCACACTAGACATTCACATCCATTGCTTTTATCAAGATCATTTCCCTACCATTAAAATGACAAAACATGCATTATGTAGACATCAGCACTTTACCTACCTGTGAGAAATTTAGGAGAAGGCCGAATAATAGAATATTCCTTGTTTTCATTTCCTTCGCACATTCCCTGATCCACATGAGGCTTTCCATTTTCTGACTGAGAGATACTAATGCAGCATCAAGGACATGCACCTGCAAAGGCCAACAACGGGACATCATTCTCCTTGGCCCTCCTCTTGCAAAAAAGAAAAGTTCAAGATATAATACCCTAAAAATTTCCATGTATTCTAAGACATATGTATCTAAAAGGTGAATGAATTCCTTTATAAATATATCATAGAGCGATTACATAAAATGCTATTATTCCACTTGAACTTTTATTAGTAAAATATAAACTATAATTACATTAATTTAATTTAATTCATAATTTGTAACTATATTAGACATTTATTAGCAGAAATATTATGAAATTAACAAAATAAAATGCAAACAGAAAAATTTAGCACGGCATTTTAGGAGTATAATTGGCATCATTAACAAATAATTGTCTGTTTCTAAAAGAAACCCAGAGTGCTTTTGTATATATTATTATTCTTTGCAATGTTCATGCTCTGGAAAATGGTCAAATGACCATCCTCAAAACATTTTCATTAAAATTGTAATATTAAGGTGATCTTCTCTCATTTCTCCATTGAATGAAATTTTGCAAGATCATTTGTGACATAGGAGAAAACACACCAACCTTAAAGGATACAACCTAAAATGTAATACACTCACATGAACATTAATAAACACGTGGATTCTCTTGACATAGCAACATACTGTAAGTTGTCCAATTCCATGTGCTTATTAACTAGAAACACTGTGAAGTGGACCTTGTGCTCTGACTCCGGCATAGATACTTTCCATTTTGCCATGTTCACGCATATGGAAATGCACTTCACAGATAACAAAGCTTATTATTTCCCGCCCTAAAACTATATCTTCTTTTGAGAGGAAATTACTTATATAAAGCACTTTTCCTTTTTTTCTGAGCTAGAGATTGAGTCTACAACCTCACACATATCAAGTACACAGTTATTGAGCTATTCCCAGCCTCTACCACATTTTCAAAGGGAATTATACAATAGAATTTATAAATACACCAATCTAAACTCAGTACCTATTTCTTAGACCTTGTCATTAATACAGTTAATCCAAGACACAGCAATTTCCTTTCGAAATCTAAGAGATCAATATAGTTATATCTCAATGAAAAATACTTTAAAATGGCAATTAATAAAGAAACTAATAGAATAGGTAAAGAAATAAAAGTGAATTCTTTAGAAAATTAAAAGCAGAAATTTTTCCAAAGAGAGAACCAGCTTAAAAACAGAGGCTGATAGGATGTGTCTACATAACCTTGGGGTCCCTTCTCCTAGTTCTATTTCTATGAAAATTCAAACAGGTATAATTTCAGCTGTTTGATGAGGCAAGAATAGAAAACAGTTGTTGTCTGAAGCCACAAAGAGACTGGAAAAACTGAATTTATTGTAAATGCTAGACTTTCTATCAGTGTAGTTTCACCTATAAATAAGTGTTTGGATCCTGAATCGTCAATGAACATTAGCTATGGCAAAAGATAGTGGTTCCTATTTATACATTAAATCCTCTAAACAATGGATCACACACACCACCTCCAAGTTCATCAAAGACAATCATCCAGCTCTGCATACTCTTACACCACTGGACACACTAGTTCTACAAAGGCTTCTTTCTATGAGTTTGAAATATTAGATGAATCAAAACTATGCTGGCAAACTTTCAAACAAAAAGCAACCTAATTTACCAAACTCCAGACAACTGCAGAAACTGCACTTATGGAAAGAAGCTGAAGTCAGGATGTTAAATGAACAAATAAACTTCTTTTCTCAGCTCAAGCTGTCAGAGACTATGCATCCAACTCCCAATGTGCCCTGACTGAAGAACGCCCCTGTTGTATGTGCAATAATGCCCTAAAGCTGCATTCTTAGCAGTACTATATACACAGAAAATACTATATATACACAATACACACTTCTGTTCACCATGTCATTGAGAGTTAATATGACTAGAATGCCTTAGAATGTGGTAATGTACAACCTGGCCAGTGTGATTACCAACCTACTGAAACATGTGAATAGACATTTTTTGGTTTAATATAAGTTTTCCCATCGAATTTTCACTGTTAAATGCTAATGGGTAACACAGTCATTTTCTTTGGTGGTGGGTCCACTGGTATGATGCCAATGCTCCAGTGGGCACATTGCATCAATGTGTGACACTGTCAAAAAGTAAATTTAAAAAAATTAAGAAGAAAAAAACACAGCTTAGGAAACAAAATAAAATCTTTTATTAAAGGAGGAGAAAGAATTTGTGGGGATAAAATATTCAAAGGGAGGCCATATAAGACTTCTCTAATTCAAACATCACTTCACATGGATATTTGAAATGCATAAGAGAAAGACTGGAAATGCTGACGGCATTTACTGAAGAAGAGATGAAGGACACAGTGTACCAGGGAAAGGTGCTCAGCACAAGAAGGCCATCAGGCCCTGAACACATGCTCGCTCATGGGATCCAGGTAAAGCACCCTGCTTCCCAGGTACTCCTCATCAGAACCCAGGTCACCTGCTGCTCCCATACCCTCCCATCATCCAGCCTGAACAGCACCAAAGAGGCCAGGGCTTGGGTGGACCACTGGCCCCGCCCCAGGTCCCAGGTGAAGCCCATCTATCATCCTTAGCCCCTCCTACCATCCACCTGCTGTGAATGCTCGCTCACTCTCTGGCAGACCAGGTAAGATACCCCCATCTACTAAAACTGATTTAATTGATGTACTGACAGGCTAATAGGATCATCTTGGAAATAATAATAACAACAAACAAACACACCCAACTCAAAGGGAACCATTAGTAATAACTGCCAGACAGCAGTTATACCAACTAAATTAGGTCAGTCAAAAACACACAGAAACTGTAAAGACTCAAGAGACAAAACAACAATGCCAATCAAAGGGTAGATCCATGAGAAACAAAATCCAAGAAAACAAATCTCCCACTGAAAGAATTAACCCCATAGCGACAGATTCCAACCAGAATAAACTCACAGAAAATAGTCAAGAAACCCAGGCCCAAGATAACAACTTTCAAAGCATAATAATTACCATGATCAATACTATGAAAGAGGAAATCAGGACGGAGTTAAATATCCATATCAACCACTTTGAACAGAACACAACAGACACCTGGAGGAGTTGAGAAAAACAGTTCAAGAAGCAAAAATAGACATAGAGCAGTTACAGCAGTCTCAGGCAGAGTTTAAAATTGAACAAAAAGACAAGTTATCCTCAAACCAGAACTCAATAGAGAGTCTTATCAGCAGAACTAAGGAAAAAGAAAATAGAATTTCAGAACTTGAAGACAAAGTGGCAGAATTAATCAGCTCAATGGAAGAAGTTGTTAAAGCCAAAAAGATATTTGAGTGGAATATTCAAGACTTATGGGATACCCTGAAGACCTAAAATGCACATTCATGGAATACCAGAGCAAGAATCCTAAAATACTACACCTGAGGAAATTTTTCGAACTATCATAAATAAAAACTTCCCTCATCTAAAGAAAGAAGGCCCATCCTAATACAAGAGGCATTCCACACCCCAAACAGATATGACCAAAATAGAAACTCGCCACAGCAAATAATAGTCAAAACATTCCACAATCCTATTAAAATAACAAATGACTTCTCAACGGAAACAGTAAAAGCAAGAAGAGCTTGGAGAGACGTACTTCAAGTATTGAATGAGCAAAAATGTCAACCCAGGCTGATATACCCAGCAAACTATCTGTAATGATTGAGGGAGAAAGAAAAGTTTTCCAGCATAACGACAACCTGAAGGCTTACATGTCCACCAAATCAGGCTTTCAAAAAATGCTAGAAATGATACTCAAGACTGAAGAAAAAAACATTCATATCCAGGAGGACAGAAGAGAAATATAATACCACCAAAACCTAAAAGCCAAATAATACACTTACAAAAGGCACTAAACATAAAAAATGTTCAAAATTAAAAATAATTTCTCCATTATAACACTAAATGTCAATGGAATTACCTCACCAATCAAGAGACACAGACTACAAACCTGGATTAAAAATCACAACCCATCAATCGGGTGCCTTCAGGAAACTGATCTCACCACAAAAGATAGGAGCATGCTAAAAATAAAAGGCTGAGCCAAAATTCTGCAAGCTAATGGAACCAGGAAAGAGGCAGGGGTAGGCATTATGCTTTCAGACAAAGTGGACTTCAAATCAAAGAAAATCATAAGAGACACAGATGGTTACTACATTTTAGTCACAGATAAAATTTACCAGGAAGACTTCACAATTCTGAACATATATGCACCTAATACGGGCCCCTCCATATTCATTAAGCAAACCCTACAGCATCTAAAGCGAGAAATCAACACCAAACAATAATCCTTGGGTATTTCAACACTGCCCTCTCAACATGGGATATAGATCAACAGACAAAAAACATAACAGAAATACATTGAAACTCAACCAAACCCTTACTGAAAAGGACCTTACAGATCTCTATCGAACTTTTCATCCATGCACTAAAGAATACACATTTTTCTCAGCAGCACACCAAACTTTCTGCAAAATAGACCACATAATGGGCCACAAATCAAAACTCCACATATACAGGAAAGTTGAAATTCTAGCCTGAACCTTATCAGATTACCATAAGTCTAAAGTTTGACATCCACAACACAACAAACAACAGAAAATTCACTAATTCATGGAAAGTAAACACTATAATGCTGAATGAGAATTGGATTCAGGAAGAAATTACAAAGGAAATTCAAGATTTCCTGAAAGTGAACAATAATGAAAATACAACTTATCAAAATCTTTGGGACACAATGAAAGCTGTCCTAAGAGGTAACTCACATCTCTTGATGCCTACATCAAACAAATAGAAACATCACAAATAAATGTCTTAACAATGCAGCTTAAAGCTTTAGAAACACTAGAGCAATCCAATCCCAAAAGCAGTAGAAGAAAGGAAATTAGTAAAATTAGGAGAGAAATTTCTGAAATTGAAATTAGGAAAACGATACAGACAATCAACCAGTCGAAAAGCTGGTTCTTTGAAAAAAAAATCAGTAAGACAGATACACGCCTAGCTAAATTAACCAAAAGCAAGAGAGAGAAAACACAAATTAACAAAATTATAAATGAAAATGGAGTTATCACTACTGATACATAAGAAATTCAGAGAATTGTAACGTCATATTTCAAAAACTTATAGTCTGTGAAACTTGACAACACAAAAGAGATGGAAGAATTCCTAAGTAAACACAACTTACCGAAATTGAATCAGGAAGTTGCGAATAACTTAAATACTCCTATAACATATGAGGAAATCAATGAAGTAATCTCGAATCTTCCCACCAAAAAATGGTCCAGATGGATTCAGCACAGAATTCTACCAGACATTTCAGGAGCTAATAACACCAATACTCCTTAAACTGTCCCATCAAATAACAAAGGAAGGAACACTACCAGATTCCTTCTATGAAGCTAATATCGTTTTAATCCCAAAACCTAATAAAGATACACTTAAAAAAGAAAACTATAGGTTGATCTCTCTGATGAACACAGATGCAAAGATTCTCAACAAAGTCTTAGCAAATCGGATTCAAAAACATATCAAATGATCATTCACGGGGATCAAGTAGGCTTTATCCCAGGCACACAAGGTTGGTTCAACATACGCAAATCAATAAACGTAATCCACTACATAAACCAATCTAAAATCCAAGACCACATGATACTCTCGATAGATGTAGAAAAAACTTTTGACAAGATCCAACAGCCCTTTATGATCAAAACCCTAGAGACAGTTGGAATGGAAGGAACCTTTATCAATACAATAAAACTGTATACAACAAGCCTACAGCAAGGATTATACTCAATGGGGAAAAACTTGAAGAATTCTCACCTCTAGACAACTGGTCCACTCTCACCACTTCTATTCGATATTTTACTTGAAGTCTTAGCTGAGGCCATCAGGCAAGAAAGGGAGATAAAAAGGATTCAAATCGGCAAGGAAGAAGTCAAGTTATCTCTATTTGCAGATGACATGAGTGATACCTGAGTGATCCCAAAAACTCCACCAGGAAACTTCTGGAATTAATACAGAAGTTCAGCAGTTTCCACCAGGAAACTTCTGGAATTAATACAGAAGTTCAGCAGTGTGGCAGGATACAAAACAAATGTACAAAAATCAGTGGCCTTCCTAAATGCCCAGAATGAAAGAAGGGAGAAAGAAAGCCCTGAGAGAAACAATCCCATTTACTATAGCCCCTAAAAAAATGAAATACCTAGGTATAAACCTAACCAAGGAAGTAAGAGACCTTTACAACGAAAACTTTAAAACACTAAAGAAAGAAATTACCGAAGACACCAGAAGGTGGAAAGACCTCCCGTGTTCCTGGATTGGCAGATTCAACATCATAAAAATGACTATCCTAGCGCCTTTGTTCCTCCCACCCGCTGCCCTGCCCATCCGAGACGGGACTCGCTCTTGGTCAGTCCTCCATCCCAGGTGAATTACCCAGCACCCAGGTTGCCCCCTGTCCCAGCTCCTCCCACCAGCCAACCCGAGCAAAACCCAGGCTGCCTCCAGTTTGCCTGGCCCATGCCCAGGGTCCCAGCCATTTTGTTCCGCCCGCTCATCTGCCTGAGCGACCAGGACAGGACTCACTCGGGGGTCCTCAATCCCAGGTGAATTACCCAGCCCCCAGGTGGCTCCTTGACCCAGCTCCTCAACAGCCAGCCAGAGCAACACCCAGGCTGCTTCCAGTTTGCCCCAGTCCCATTTTTCCTACCGCCCACTTGCATGCCGACCAGGACAGGACTTGCTCTGGGGGCCACTAGGCAAAGTCCCAGGTCCCAGGTGAAGAGTTCTGCCATCACCATCAGCCCCTCTGTCCCTCCGACCCATCAGGGAACCTCGCTCATGGTCCACGGAGGACACACTGCTACTCAGAATTCAACAGAATCCAAAGAAAACCCAAGAAAAGCTCCAAGGGACAAAGGCCATACATCTGAAGTCCTCTAAAATCATTCTATCACATGGGAGAGATTCTTCACATGCAGCCCAAAGATAAGTAAACCTCTTTTTTTTTTTTACCATATAGTTCCCTTTTAGGATTAATCACTGTAGACTAACTTATCCATACAGCCACCCCAAAATATATACAACTCCAGGGATTATACCACTCACCCTCACATATCACCAAGATACTAAATCATAAAAGTGCACTACCATACTAATATTCACCCCCTGTCTACTTAACCTGACTTAACTGATGTACATACTGCCTAATAGCCTCAACTAGGAAATAATACTAACAACCGAGAAACGAACCCAACTACAAGGCAAGTAGTAGTAATAACTGCCTGAGAGTAATAATACCAACTAAATCAGTTCAGTCAAAAACACAAAGAAACTGAAAGGTCTTAAGAGACAAAACAACAATGCAAACAAAACCAGGGAACACAAATCTCTGACTGAAAGAATTAACCCCATAATGATGGATTCCAACCAGAACAAATTCACAGAAAATAGCCAAGAAAGCCAGACCCAAGATAACGACTTTCAAAGTATGATCATTACCATGATTAATACTATGAAAGAGGAAATCCGGCAGGAGTTAAACAACCACATCAACCACGTTGAACAGGAACACAACAGACACTTGGAGGAGTTGAGAAAAAGAGTTCAAGAAACAAAAATAGACATAGAGAAGTTAAAACAGTCTCAGGCAGAGTTTAAAATCGAACTAAAAGACAAGTTATCTTCATCCCAGAACTCAAGACTCAGAGAGTCTTATCAGCAGAACTAAGGAAGCAGAAAATAGAATTTCAGATCTTGAAAACAAGTGGGAGAATTAACCAGCTCAATGGAAGAGGTTCTTAAACCCAAAAAGATACTTGAGAGAAATATTCAAGAGATATGGGACACCCTGAAGAAGCTTAACATGCGATTTCATGGAATACCCGAACAAGAATCCCAAAATACCACAACTGAGGAAAATTTTCAAATTATCGTAAATGAAAACATCCCTGCCCCTCACCCCGGAGCCCCCCCCCCCCCCCCCCCCCGTCTCCCGGCGAGCACCCAGGTGGCCTCCGGCTTTGTCTAGGCCCCGCCCCTCGCGTCCTCCTGTCCCCGCCTGCCTCCGCTGTCCCCCCAGGTCCCAGGTGAAGAATTCTCCCATCAACATCACACCCTCTGCGTCTCCGGCCCACCGGGGACCTACACATGTACATGTGGTCCACGGAAGACACACTGCTACTCAGAATTCAATAGAGTCCCAAGGAAACTCAAGCAAAACTCTAAGGAACAAAGGGAATACAGGCCATACATCTGGACTCCACTACAATCATTATATCACATGGGCGAGATTTTTCACATCCAGCCCAAAGATAAGTAAATCTTTTTTTTTTTCCTTTCACCTTACTGATCCTTTCTAGGATCAATTGCTGTAGATCACCTTCCTCATACAGCCACCCCAAAAACATACAACTCCAGGGAGTACACCACTCACTCTCACATATCACCAAGATACTAAATCGTAAAAGTGCACTACCATACTAATATTCACCCCCTGGTTACTTAACCTGACTTAACTGATGTACTAACAGCCTAATAGCCTCATCTAGGATATAACAATAACAATTCACAAACATACCCAATCCAAGGCAAGCACTAGTAATAACTGGCAAGTGTAACAATAAGAACTACATCAGTTCAGTGAAAAACACACAGAAACTGAATGGTCCTAAAAAACAAAACAACAATGCCCAAGTCAAAGTGCAGATCAACGAGAAACAAAACCCAAGAAGACCAAGTTCCCACCAAAAGAATTAATCCCATAATAATGGATTCCGACCAGAACAAATTCAAAGAAAATAGCCATGAAAGCCAGACCCAACATAACAACTTCCAGAGTATGATCATTACCATGATTAATACTGTGAAAGAGGAAATCTGGCAGGAGTTAAACAACCACATCAACCACTTCGAACAGGAACACAACAGACACTCGGAGGAGTTGAGAAAACCACTTCAAGAAACAAAAATAGGCATAGAGCAGTTAAAACAGTCTCAGGCAGAGTTTAAAATTGAACTAAAAGACAAGTTATCTTCAACCCAAAACTCAACAGAGAGTCTTATCAGCAGAACAAATAAAGCAGAAAATAGAATTTCAGATCTTGAAGACAAAGTGGGAGAATTAACCAGCTCAATGGAAGAGATTGTTAAAACCAAAAAGATACTGGAGAGGAACATTCAAGAGATATGTGACACCCTGAAGAAGCCTAACATGTGCATTCATGGAATACCAGAACAAGAATCCCAAAATACCACACCTGAGGAAATATTACAATTCATCATAAATGAAAACTTCCAACAACTAAAGAATGAGAGCCCTATTGAAATACAAGAGGCATTTCACACTCCAAACAGATATGACCAAAATAGAAAATCGCCACGGCAAATAATAATCAAAACGCTCCACATTCAAGACAAAGAAAAGGTGCTAAGAGCCTCAAGAGAAAAAAAGCAAGTCACTTTTAAAGGTAAACCTATTAGAATAACAAATGACTACTCAAGGGAAACAGTAAAAGCAAGAAGAGCTTGGAGAGACATACTTCAAGTATTAAATGAGCAAAAATGCAAACCCAGACTGATATACCCAGCAAAACTATCCGTCATGATCGCAGGAGAAAGAAAAGTTTTGCAGCACAAAGACAACTTGAAGGGATACGTGTCTACTAAACCAGGCCTTCAAAAAATGCTAGAAATGATACTCAACTCTGAAGAAAAAAACAAGTATATCCAGGGGGACAGAAGTGAAGTATAATACCACTAAAACATAAATATCAAATAATACGCTTACAAAATCCACTAAACATAAAAATGTCCAGAATTAAATATAATTTCTCGATTATAACATTAACTATCAATGGTATTAACTCACCGATTAAGAGACACAGATTACAAACTTGGATTAAAAACCACAATCCAACAATCTGCTGCCTTCAGGAAATTCATCTCACCACAAAAGATAGGCACATCCAAAGAAAGAAAGGCTGGTCCAAAATCTTGCAATCTAATTGAACCAGGAAACAGGCAGGGGTAGCCATTATGCTTTCAGACAAAGTGGACTTCAAACCAAAGAAAATCATAAGAGACACAGATGGATACTACATTTTAGTCACAGGTACAATTTACCAGGAAGACTTCACAATACTGAACATATGTGCACCTAATACGGGCCCCTCCACATTCATTAAGAAAACCCTACAGTGTCTAAAGCGAGAAATCAACCCCCAAACAATAATTCTTGGGGATTTCGACACTGTCCTCTCAACATGGGATAGATCAACAGGTCAAAAGCTTAACAGAGACACTTTGGAACTCAACCAAACCCTTAAAAAAATGGACCTTACAGATCTCTATCAAACTTTTCACCAACGCACCAAAGAATACACATTTTTCTCAACAGCACACGGAACTTTCTCCAAAATAGATCACATATTGGGCCACAAAACAAATCTCCACATATACAGGAAAGTTGAAATTCTAGCCTGTATCCTATCAGACTTCCATGGTCTAAAGCTTATACACTACTACTGGAATTTTAACACTATGAACACAGTGAGAATTGGATTCAGGAATAAATTAAAAAGGAAGTTCAAGATTTCCTGAAAGAGAACGATAATGAAAATACATCTTATCAAAATCTTTGGGACACAATGAAAGCTCTCCTAAGAGGTAAGTTCACAGCTCTTCATGCCTACATCAAAAGAATGTAAACATCAGAATTAAATAATTTAACAATGCAGCTTAAAGCTTTAGAGACACTAGAGCAATCCAATCCCAAAAGCAGTAGAAGAGAGGAGATTAGCAAAATAAGGGGAGATATATCCTAAATTAAGATTAGGAAAACAATAGAGAATCAACCAGGCAAAAAGCTGGTTCGTTGAAAAAACTCAATAAGATTGATATACGCCTAGCTAAATTAACCAAAAGCAAAAGAGAAAAAAACACAAATTAACAAAATTAGAAATGAAAATGGAGTTATCACTACAGATATTCAAGAGTATTATAACATCATATTTCAAAAACTTATAGTCTGTGAGACTTGACAACACAAAAGAAATGGATGAATTCCTAAGTAAGCACAACTTACCGAAATTGAATCAGGAAGTTGTGAATTATTTAAATAGTCCTATAACATATGAGGCAATCGATGAAGTAATCTCGAATCTTTTCATCAAGAAATGTCCTGGACCAGATGGATTCAGCACAGAATTCTACCAGACATTTAAGGAGCTAATAACATCAATACTCCTTAAACTGTTCCATCAAATAACAAAGGAAGGAACACTACCAGATTCTTTCTACGAAACTAATATCATCTTAATACCAAAACATAATAAAGATTCACTTAAAAAAGAAAACTATAGGCCAATCTCTCTCTGATGAACACAGATGAAAAGATTCTCAACAAAGTCTTAGAAAATTGGATTCAAAAACATATCAAAAAGATCATTCATGGGGATCAAGTAGGCTTTATCCCAGGCAAACAAGGTTGATTCAACATACGCAAATCAACAAACATAATCAACCATATAAACCACTTTAAAATCCAAGATCACATGATACTCTCGATAGATATAGAAAAATCTTTTGAGAAAATCCAACAGTCTTTTATGATCAAAACTCTAGAGACAGTTGGAATGGAAGGAACCTTTGTCAATATAATAAAAGCTTTCTATAACAAACCCACAGCAAGGATTATACTCAATGGGAAAAACTCAAAGCATTCCTGCTTCTATCAGGAACTAGACAAGGCTGTTCCCTTTCATCATTTCTATTCAATATTGTACTTGAAGTCTTAGCTGAAGCAATAAGACAAGAAAGGGACATAAGAGGGATTCAAATCGGCAAGGAAGAAGTCAAGTTATCTCTATTTGCTGATGACATAATTTTATACCTGAGTGATCCCAAAAACTCCACCAGGAAACTCCTGGAACTAATACAGAAGTTCAGCATATAGCAGGATACAAAGTAAACATCCAAAAATCAGTGGCCAAAGGCACCAATATTCTTGAAGGCAAGGGATTGACAGCCACAGTAGTATTCCTTTGCTTAAGGGGAACACGGGAAAAGTTTCAGGGAAATACCACTGGGTCCTTGTACATCATCGGAGAGGAGGGCCCTGAGGAGAGTCTGGCATGCACATTAAAGGATTCTCCGGGGATTTGGGGGGTGAGGCACAGGGAGATGGGTAGGAAGGAGGAGGGAAAGGGGAGAAGGGGGTTCAGGGGGGAGGAGGAGGGAGGTAGGGAACCGGTGTACCTATTAAGTTTGAATGAGCGGAAATAATAATAAAAAATGTTTTAAAAAAATCAGTGGCCTTCCTATATGCACAGAATGAAAGAAGTGAAAAAGCCGTGAGAGAAGAAATCCAATTTACTATGGCCCCTAAAAAAAGGAAATACCTCAGCATAAACCTAACCAAGGAATTAAGTGACCTTTATAATGAAAGCTTTAAGACCCTAAAGAAAGAAATTACATAATACACTAGAGGGTGGAAAGACCTCCCATGTTCCTGGGTTGGCAGAATAAATATCATAAAAATGACCATCCTACCAAAAGCAATATATAGATTCAATGCTATACCAATTAAAATCCCAAAGCAATTCTTTAAAGAACTTGACCAAACTATCTCAATGTTCATATGGAGGCACAAAAGACCCAGAATAGCAAAAACAATCCTGAGTAACAAAAACAGTGCTGGAGGTATTACCATACCAAACCTTAGTCTATACTACAAATCCATAGTTGAAAAACTATGGTTTGGTACTGGCTCCAAAATAGCCACACAGATCAATGGATAAGGGTGAAGACCCAGATATAAGCCCACGCAATTATAGACATTTGATCTTTGACCAAGGGGCCCAAAAAATCCAATGGAAAAAGAACAGCATCTTCAACAAATGGTGCTGGCAAACCTGGATCTCCACAAGCAGAAGATTAAAAGTGGACCCATACTTGTCGCCATGTACAAGACTTAATTAAAAATGGATCAAGGACCTCAATTAAAGCCAGAGACTATAAAAGCCTTAGTGGAAAGGGTAGGGAACTCCCTTGAACTGATTGGACTAGGCCAACAATTCCTAAATAGAAATCCAATAGCACAGTCAATACAACTCACACTCAAAGTTGGGATCTTTTTAAAGAGCTTCTGTTCAGATAAAGAGATTATAACTCGAACACAAAAGCAACCCACAGAATGGGAGAAAATCTTCACTAACCACATATCGGATAGAGTTCTACTATCTACAGTATACAAAGAACTTAGAAAATTAAACACCAAGGAAACAAATGGCCCCATTAAAAAATGGGCCTTGGAACTCAAATAAACTTTACCAGGAAAGAAATTGAAATGCCTAAAAATATCTTAAAAAATGCTCCACATCCTTAGCCATCAGGGAAATGCAAATCAAAACCTCCCTGAGATATCATCTCACCCCTGTCAGGATGGCAAAAATCCACAATACAAACCATACCAAATGCTGGAGAGGATGTGGCAAGAAGGGAACTCTCGTCCACTGCTAGTGGGAATGCAGGCTTATACAACCACTCTGGTGAGCCGTCTGGCAAATCTGAAAAATGTTAAAGATTGAAATGCCATATGACCCTGCTATTCCACTTTTAGAAATAATCACCCATATAGCAAAAATTCACCTTGATAGTACAACACGACTATGTTCATAGCAGCACTGTTTAAAATAGCAAAGTCATGGAATCAACCCAAATGTCCAACAGTTGACGAGTGCATAAGGAAAATGTGGTACGTCTATACAATGGAGTACTACTCAGCCATCAAAAATGATGAATTAATGGAATTTGTTGGGAAATGGATGTTATTAGAAACAATTATATTGAGTGAAATATCCCAGACACAGAAAATTAAGCACCTTATGTACTCCCTAATAGGTGGTTCCTAGTACCAAACCCACCTAGAGACACTCAAAGATAAATCTCTATAATACCTACAGTAATTGCAAGGAATATGAGCAGGAGGGATGTGGTAAGAGGCTCACAACAGTAACAAGGAGAGAGGAGACCATGTTACAGCAGAGAAAATAGGTCACCATCAAGGACTGCAAATAAGTAATGAGACATGTGGTTAAGTTCACAGACTTTTGTTCCTGATCATTTACAACTGAGGGGGTATGATTTCACCAGAAGGGGAGGGCATATAGTCTGGCAGATAAAAAGTTTCCATTTTGCAAATGGGTGATTGACCACTCCCTCACTGCGGTTTCCTACTTTTATTACATCTACCTTTGAATATACTCTTATAATAAGACTCTAGTTTAACAGCTTTTTATCTCTGGCCAGGGGGTGACATCCAATACCCATCAGGATGGAGTGAAGGGCATTGCAGGAGCAGCAAAACTGCAAAAGAAAATCAACAAACCATAATCCAGAACTTCAGAGACTCTATATCAACCACCTAGAACTAGGCCAGCCTAATCTCTCCCCATCCAGAAGCTTAGGGAAATTTGCAGAAGAGGGGGCGGTAAGATTGTAAGAGCACAAGGATGGTAGGAGCAATGATATGCAAGATACTCCACACAAGTTAGGGCCAAAGCAATCATATTTGGACTTTGCATGCCCTGCGCAATGTCCAATACACTACTGACCCCTCAAATTCTAGCATTTGCTAAAGGCACTAAGATCCTTGGAGGCAAGGGAATGACAGCCACAGTAGTGTTCCTATGCTTAAGGGGAACACAGGAAAGGGTTCTGGGAAATGCCACTGGGTCCTTGCACCTCATCGGAGAGGAGGACCCAGAGGAGAGTCTGGTATGCACATTAAAGGATGCTCTGGGGATGGGAAGGGGAGGCACTGGGGGATGGGGAGAGAGGGGGGAGGGAAGGGGGCCACAGGATGGTGGGAGGTTTGAGGGAAGGAGGGGACCGGTGTACCTGTTAAAGTTGTATGAGTAGAAATAAAAAAAAAGAAGATTATAACAGTGAGCTCTAGTCAAACTATTTATACATCTTACAACCCTATCTTTTTTATTTCTACCAAATCAAGTACTTAAATATGCAATACTAAGATATGAAATAATGAAACAGAGAAATGGTATGGTTCCAGATCTTGAGCGTTTATTAAATACTGACGAATTGTGCTAGCTGGCATAACTGATTATCCAAACCAACAGCAGTGTAAGTTAGGACCTTAGAAAATCTGTCTTCAGGTAAATAAATCTGAAGCATGAAGGAGTAGGATGCAACTTAAAGCCTTTTTTTTCCAGATGCAAAGACCCGATGGCATTGTGCAATCTCCTAAAGATGTTCTTATTAATAGTACTATCTCCAGCATATGTTTTACATAGGGCTACTAATTTTAAACTTCTAAAACACCATAACCACTTTTATGAATTCCAAGAGAAAATATAATTGTAAGTTTGTAAGTTTTAAAACTCAGGCAGGTTTATGCAACCACAGGAGTGAGTTGCAAAATGATCAAAACTGTGGAGAGATGTAAAGGTCCTAGTTTTAATAAAACAAACTTGCATTCTTGAACATGTATATAACTATAAAAATGTAGAAAAACTGAAATGTTTGAGCTCTGAATGTGTGCAAGAACATGCCAAGCACATATATTTTTTAATTTTTTTATTATTATTTATTCAACTGCACATCTGCGTGTGTATGTGCCCGCGTGTGTGTGTGTGTGTGTGTGTGTGTGTGTGTGTGTGTGTGTGTGTAAACCACGGACGAATTCGGGAACCACCATGGACGCATCCACCTCCTTCTGCCCTGGGATTCACAGGCTCCGCCCTACCAGGACCAGAAGCACAGGCCGCCCCCGCTTCCGCCTGGCGTCTATACGTGGGATCTGGGATCCCAACTCAGGACCTTCCGCCTACAAGGCAGAGGCTTAACTCCTGAGCCACCTCTCCAGCCCCACCAAGTACATATATTTTTATGTCATATAGAACTGTTCATTAATTCACAGGAAATTGCATTGAAACAGCATTTCCTTATTAGCAGGGTATTTCTAAGCTCTTACTCATGTACATATAAAGATAAGGATATCTCTTTGTGCTCTCCAAAAAGAAATTTACAATTTCATACAATGGAGATAGATAAAAGTTTGCATGAGTAAGCTGATGAATGGCTGAAACATTTAACCTGTGGACAGCTCCCTGACACTGAGGGCAAGACTTGTGGCACCCAGAGTTGGAAAGAGACTTTGGTCTCCTGCATTCAGTCCTATACGTACTGTAGATTTATCTAATAATCTTTTAATATATTATTGGTCCTGGATGAATTCTAATTGTTTTCATATCTCTAAATGTGATTTTCACGATCTTTGAGGACAGGTATATTTGTTAAATAGCTCAATTATATGGCAAATAGAATAGTCTTTAAAACTCCCATGTAACACTCTAATTTTGGAGTTCACAGGGAGACTAGAAAAAGCAGTCATAATTTGTGGTTCGAGAGGAAATAGACTTTATTTGACTAAGGAAAAAGATAATTTGTAAATTTTAAACATCTATCCAAATAATACATTGCTTAATATCAATCAGAGTGTAGAGAAAGATGGCCAAGTTGAACGTTCTAGTAATTATCAAGTAAATGACTTAGGAAGAAACAGAGATAGACCAAAGGATTTCACATACTAGATACTGTAACACTGCCTACATTTGTGTTTAAAAAAAAAAAAAAGGAAGTTGGGTAACTGAGGCTCAGCATTCCCAAAACATCACTTTTCAAAAGCTGCATGGGGGAAATCTAATAACTGACAATTATTAAGCAGATCAAAGGAATACTTTATCTCAAGGATTAGAAAAAGTTGTAGAAAACTTTCATTGTGCTTCATCTATTTAAGATTTATATGGATTGTATTAATGAAAATTACTTTAATTTAATGAACTGTCCTTCTAAAAAGTAAAAAGAACTAACATCTAATATTGAACCACTTCACTGAAGAAGAAGTTTAAATCAATGTCATCATGAAAGTGAAGTCATAATTCTGATGACTGCAAACCAATTAAGTTAGAAGCTATCAGAGAAAATGCTTAACAACTAACTCACTTAGAAATCTTCACAAAACAAAATACCAGTAACATTAGTAAATTGAAAAATAATTGATTTTAACAAAAGGTAGGAAATAAGAAAATAAGTATTTTGTATGAAAGCATTAAACATAAAAAGATTTAGAAGCTTGTTTGGACTAAAAAAACTTCCAAAATGTTTTATATCAGTATAAATGTATTTGAGACACACTTGGTTTCCTACCCTTACTTGGAAGATTATCCTAACAAAACAAAACCAGACTTTAAACATCAAGAGAAAAATATTAAAAACTTTTTCAAATCATAAAATAAAAAATTTCATTAAATTATTTTACAAGTTGATCTCTCTTGTAAGAACATAACTTTATCATTGTGGGCATTCAATTATCTTAACCATTTCATATAGCCACAGTTGTTGAAAGACCTGTATCATCTGTGAGAACCATTAGAAATAAAAGGTAAAGGAAACCTATAGTTTGACATGAGGTCTTGGTGGGCTCAGCTCCCATTAACACACATTCATTTTATCTTCATTCTTTTTTTACAGAGAAAAATATACTTCAAAGTAAGAAAATGCAAAGAAGTTGGTATATGATTCTTCAAAACCTCCCTGGATTTACTGTGCCATAATTACAAAATGTTCCTTCCTTTCCAAAGGAATGTAGGCTCTGAGAAATCAAGTGTACTGAAAATACCATTAGACAACTATAACTGGCACACACTATAGCTTAATGATATTGTACACTGGGGAGTATGAGATGTGTCCTTTTGGGATGCATGGCTGGCGGAAAGCTGCAGCTCACAACACTTCCCAACATTGAAAGACAGTAGATTTCACTACTTTTCAAGGAAAATAGCAATATTTGGAGAAAACAATTGTTCCTACTGAAAATGTGTCACTTTTATATAATCATAAAGTTAAAAATAGCCAAAAAATTTAAGTTGGATCCATGTGAATATTTTGGTAAATTTTCATGATTTAATTTTCCAATCTGCAATGTAATATTACAGTTATCTACAGGTCACCTAAACAAGCATTACATGATTTTTTTTAAAAATTAACTGTTTGAAGTTCACTCACTAATAAAAGAGGCTATATTTATTTAAGCCAACCATCACAAACTCCAGTATAGACCTTGAACTTACGAGAACTTATGCTATTGTATCTACCAATGCACATAATCTTTAAAATATAATTTATTTGATTCAAATATTCAATATTTGATTTAAATATTTGATTCAAAAATTATATAAAATATAATTTAAAAATGTTTCAGAATAATGCATCTAGAGTACAGAAAAAAATGAAGTGTTCAAAGGTAAGACAATGATACCCACAATGGGCACCCACCTTCATGGCACTTCACATCTGGAGTCCGTGAGTTCTTTTCCAGTTCCTTGCCCCACATGGTATTCCACATCTGGAGTCCACGAGTTCCATTCTTTCTCTCCTCTAGTAAACTCTACCTTAATCTTCTATGTGTGTTCTGGTTTCAATCTTTGACTCCAAATACATGAACCTGGATATACCTAGATTCCTAGAGAGTGACTCCACAACATTTGGCAAGCACAGCCAGGAGGCAGATAGGAAAGGTAGATACCAACAGCTAAGGTAAAAGAAACTCTGAGTCTATCTCTGCTCAGCTCTACAAACAGGCTTTTCAGGGAAGAGGAGGAGAAAGGTACTTTTGAAATAGGGGAGAGAATGTTTTAAACTCTGTGTGAATGTATGAATGAATGCTGGCTTGAGGTGGGAGACATGCAACACCTCAATGCTTGAATCTGTAGCCCCACGGTGATGTCCTTAAGATATCTTCATAGCCATGGGATTTAAATGGTCCAGTTCTGCAGTTCTGTAGTGATGGTGCACAGTCAAGGGTGGGATTGGATTAGAATCTGATCGCAAGTCACAAATAGCTGAACCCACTATGGCCAAGCCACACTGAACGGCGCTTACACATGGCATAGCCAGACTGGCATGTGAGTGAACTCTCATGGAGGGACACCTAACCTTTCTTTGTCTGAGTAGGATGTTAGCTGAAGGAGGAAAATCCTAGTGATGTTCACTCTAAGGAAGAGCGTGTCACGTCTGGGATGATGGCCATGCGTCTGTCTAAATTAAATAGGGAACTCAGGAAACTCCAATCTTGGGTGGACCATGGACCCTGCACCCCTTTATGAGCCCCCTCTGTCAGGCATTTACGGTGATAGCTAGCCGAGCTGACCTCGGGTTATAGCACCACTGACCAGGTCATGGTCAGTTGCCACATTACAGCATTGATGGGGTGTGGCCAGTGGTCAGGTTATGGGGTCAGCTGACCAAGATGACTGCCGGGCTTATGGTGTTTGTTGGGGCTTTGCCAAACCATGCACCTTTCCCTAAATCAGGATTCCCTAGACACTAGTTAAGAGAGGTTTCCCCATCCTAAATCCTGGGACTAACTGCAAAATATTTAATCATATTAGATTGAAAAAGAGCCAACTTATGATATTCTGTTCTCAGACATGGCCTCCGTATATCTTAGAACTAAATTTATTTTGCCAAGAGCAAGTAAATGATAGGAATCTCCCTACTGTTCAAACTTTGTTTCATCTAAATAAGAAATGGAGATCTCTGTCAAAAATAGAGGTTGGAAGGGTGATGATGATGATGATACTAATGATGCTAGAGAGAAAGAGAGAGAGAGAGATGATTGATAGATATGTTGATGATTGAAGGGTAAATGACACATAAAGATGATAGAGTATAAAAAGTTATACACATACATATGTATATATGTATACATATGACACACAGATAGATGATAATGTAGAAGCTAAGTAGATGATATATAGATAACACAAAATTAGGTGGTACATAGATGATAAATGACAGATGATAGATAGAGCATAGATAATAGATAATAAATTCTTTTTTACTCTACATCTGACTTTTCTTATGACTAATATTTTCTCTAGTAATGCTTTAATTACTCGCTTTTCACTTAATGTGCATCTCTTAAAATATTTTTGCTTTGTGATCACCATGAAAATTATATAAAATATAACTGGTTATGTCTAGTTGAGAATATTATTATCACCAAAAAGCATTCCACATCTCTCCATTTAGGATTTTTGATGCTATAATTTGCATCTTCTTATACTACAAATTCCTTAATATCTTATTGTAGACATTAATTTTCATAACTTTTGTACTAAAATTAAGTGGTTCATTGTGAGACCATTGTAAAAATATTCTAATATTAGATTTTTTGTGAACATACCTGAAGTTTTACTTTTCCCAGTGATTTTTATGCTTCTGGATGTTTCTGTGTTATACTTAGCATACTTTTCTCTCAACATAAATATTTACTTTAGTTTTTCTTTGGAAAGACTCCTTCAGCTTCTGTCTGTGTAGGAAAGCCTTTTTCTATTTTTTAATTAATTAATTAATTTATTTATTTATTGAGTGTGTACGTGTGTGTGTGTGTGTGTGTGTGTGTGTGTGTGTGTGTGTGTATGTGTGTATGTCAGAGAGCACTGTGTGTCCCTGTGAAGGACCAAGGGTGACTTCAGGAGTCATCCTGGATTGTTTCTACCTCCTTTTGGCTTCACTCTGGAATTTTCCAGGCCCTTTTTCCATCAGGGCAGGCTGGCACCATTTCTGCCTGGTGTTTTAACATGGGACCTGGGATCTGAACTTAGAACCTTCTGCTTGTGAGGCAGAGCCTTAACCCCTGAGCCATCTCTAGCCCCTTTTTCTCTATTTTTAAAGAGCAGCTTTGAGACTCCACATTTTATTATGAAGATACTTGTTCATCCATGTTCCTTGCAGCTCTATTCACAATAGCAAAAAAAATGGAATCAGCAAATATCCCCATTAACAGAGTAATGTCTAACGAAAGTGTGGTACATACACACAGTGGTATACTATTCAGCCATCAGGGATGAAGGGATTATAGAATTTGCTTGTAAGTGGATGGCACCAGAAAATATAATACTGAGTGAGGTATCTCAGACACAGAAAGACAAAAGCTCTTCTCTCACACATGCAGATAGTAACACTGACCTCCTGATGGAAGTAGTGAGCTTGGAATTCCTGCAAGAGAGAATATTTGAAAAGGACTAATAAGCAGGAAGGTGGGGTGGGAGGGTTAGGGTAAAGATTTTGGAGGAAAATAGGATTACACCTGTGGCAGAAGGAGGGAACAGGAGGAAATATTTAGGGGGCAGATGAGGGAATGGGGTGTATGAAGGACTGAGAGACTATTAAAAATTATAAAAAGATGGGATACAACTAGATAGCAACCTTCTGTGATATTAATACGCAAAAAATAATTTTTAAAAAAGGAATAAGAGTGTACAGTCCCTATATGGAGAGAAGACAGCACAAAAAAAAAAAAAGCTCTCTACTGGTTCACCTACAACCCAGAGGCAATTAAACAAAGATTGAAGTAACAGGTAAGTGATGCCTTTTGATAAGCTGTTGCTAAGAGAGGTCTCAAAGACCCCAAACAATATAGGTTTTTGTCATTACTCTTGGTTGCCTTACTACTGAAGATTCGACACACAGGACAAGGACAAAAGAATAGGAGCTGGAACCACTGGCAAGCTTCTTCCCTGCTGCTGTCTTACATACTACCAGAGTGTATTATGGAAACTACTAGGGGAGAAAAACAATCAAAAGTCTCATCAATCTGTTAAATCTACAAGTAGTAATAAAAATCAACATGGCAACATTTGACCATCAGTGTAATAGTGGCAAGCATATCAAAGAGACCATCATCAGCTTTCTGATGGGATTTAAGGCCTGTCTATCAAAATGGAACACATTCCTATTACTGTAAACTAGAACTTAACTCCATGAAAGGAAAGACATAGGGCAAGAGCACAGTAAACCAAACTGCTTTGCAAATAACTATTATTATATTCATAGACTGAAAAAGAACTCGACACTCAATCTAGAATCCTCCTTCTACAAAAAAAAGGAGTTTTTCTGGATATGATGGAGTTGTGATACATCAGATTTCATGGCACATAGATACACTTACACAAGAATTATATGGGAACTGTCTCGACATCTCACCATGAAAGTAAAAGATCTCAAGATTTACACCTCTCTGAGAGACTGATGAGAACTAAAGATGATAGGGATGAAAAGAAGGATGGGTTCCTGACTTGTGTACCCATTGGTCTATGCTGATCTGTGATACTTGCTGCAGCGTGAATCATGTCAGGCATATGTCATCAAAGACAAACTAGATGAAACACAATGAAAATAGGAGGGAGTCTGGCAGTAAGATGAAAGATTGTATGGGGAAAAAAGATTTGGGACTAAAAGGTGAAAATTGAAAGTTTTATAAGTTCGCTATATTTATACATGTACCATTGAAAAGTATAAGAATGAAGAAAAATAAAGAGCAGCTTTATTAAGTATGGTATTTTCAGTTAGCAGGTAAAATACTTTCTTCCTTCATCATTTTGAATACATCAACCTCTTCTTTCCTGGCCTGTCAGATTTCTGCTGAGTGTACCACCAACTGTATGCAACACCCTTTAATAAATGTTGCTTTATTATTGTGGCTTCCAGAAGTCCAATATTAAAGGTTCATTTATAACCTGCATTGGATGCAGTCTGGATTGTGGCTCTGCCTCTATCTCAATATTTGCATCTTTAATATTTGTATCTTTGGGATGTTTTCTGCTATAAAATCTTTAAATTATTCTATTCCTTTGTGCTATATCTTTGTGCTCTTGTTATGGTCATTACTTGAATATTTGCCACATGTCTCTCATAAACTTGGTAAATTTTTGTACCATTGCTTTGTGTTTTCCTAATATTTGCTGGGCTTCCATAATGCCATCACTTTGAATTCTTATCAGGTATTTCACAGATCTTCCCTTCCTCAGTGTCAGTCTTTGTTGTAGGCCTCAAGAGCTATCTGAAGACATTCTTAGACTTTTGGTTGGCTGAAACTTAGCTAGCTTTATATGCCTAGCTTTATATGCCAAATGATTTACCAAATAAATCCCAGAGTCGTGGGACCACATATAAAGGTGGGCAGTAAATGGCTTTTAAGAGGGCTGAAAAATGACCAAAGATAATTTGGCTCTGTACTTTCAACATTCCAACCTCTTCGCATTACTGATGCTCTAAGCAGTCAACCAGCCTTGCAGGGACAGCTTCATTCCAAAAACTCTCATTCACAGGCAAGTGTGTATTCCTGGGACAAAGTCACTCATGTCTGGCTCCAGAATGAACTATTACTCATCCTCTTTAATGTGAAAGATATTTTGTTGAGGAGCATTCCAGATGTACACTGCAACACATATTGTCTGCGGCTGCTCTCTCTACAACAACAATTAAGTATTTTGTGGAAAGCCCTTATGAGTGACAAAGCCTAAAATATTTACTCTTGCACTCTTGACAGTGAGTATTTGCCAATTTCTAATTAAGACATAAGATTCTGGCAAGCAAAGGACTTGAGCTACTTCATATAAAAATGAGAGTGTTCCATTAAATCATATTTGTTTTCTTCTCCTATAACAATATAAGATTCTGTTACTCGAAAGGGACAAGTATTGACATTACTCATGAGTGTTGCATGATAAAGCTGAATAGTACTTGGCTTTTTTTTCAGCAGGGGATAATGGTATTTATAATAATCAACTCACAACTTTTGTGAGGATTAAATGGGTTCATTTATTTTAAAAAGAATAGTGACTCATTTTTCAAACTATTCAACAAGTGTCTGTTATGACTGTTATCATAATTACCCTAATAATATGCATTAGTCGGCAATGTTTGCTAAAAGGGTTCAGAGTCTGAAAGATGTAATAGGAACTTCATCTATCCCAAATGAGAAGAGCAAGGAACACACAATCGTCACTGGATTCTCATTAGTTGAGGAAATTGAGAACTCAGTAACTATCAAAAGTATGCTAACCAGGTTCAGAAATGATTCTACACAGTGCTGCTAGAAGTGGTACGTCATGATTTGAATATGATTTGTCCCCCACAGGCTCATGTGTCCGAATCTCTAACTGCCATTGGGAAGGTTATGGCACCTTCGGGAGGTGGAACCTGCTGGAGGAAGACATCACAGCCAGTGGGCAGGCCTTCAGGTTGTAGAGCCCCATTCTGCTTCCACTAGGGGTCTGTTGTGAGCTCTTTCAGTCTTCATGATGGACATGACCTCTAATTCTGCCACCAACCATGCCTCTTTTTAATTATAATGGATTGTATATTCCCTCTGGAATGGTAGCCAAATAAATCTCCCTTTTTCCCTGAAGGTGTGACCGAGTATTGTCTCAGAAAGAGTAACTGGTACGTGGTATTACTGCTCACAGCATTCAGAAGAGAAGTTCATGAAAAAGTACGCAGTCCTGCCATTCCAAACAAACAGCTCTCCAGTAGGGATGCTGGGATCGTCTTGATAACACTTGCTACCCTCTACCTTAGCAGCGAGTCAAGTGTGCCAACAGTTATGTAGAATAAGGCTTACCTTCAGAATAAATAAAGCCTCTGGTGCCTAGAAGACTGAGTCACATATTTTTCAAAATGATCCCTCATAAACGTGTTGCAAACAGAACTCGAGTCACAGCTGGTCTGATCAAGGACCTCACTGCACTGACCCCACCGCCTCTCCACACTTTCAAAAAAGAGTAGCTCAGACTCCAGAAAACTGAAAAAAAAAATCTATTTTTAGGAGGCTACATAGTTTTAATCCTCAGAGACAGCACTTAGAGTTGGTAATATCCATCTTTCTGTCTTTGGCAGTGATTTAATATATGGATAAAGGTTGTTATTTTTGTTTGGTTTGGATTCCCCAGTTTAGGTTTTCAGAATACAAAGTACTACAAGAGGAAAACACTTCATCAAAAAGAACATTACTTATCATTAGAATACCATATAAGTCCTGGAAAACTTGCTGACATAATAGATAATTGATAGAATGAAGATAGATGGATGGAAAGATAGATGATAGATAGATAGATAGATAGATAGATAGATAGATAGATAGATAGATAGAGATAGACAGACAGACAGACAGATAGATAGATAGATAGATAGATAGATAGATAGATAGGTAGATGATAAGTTGATGATAGATATGTAGATGATAATGATAGAGGGACAGATGATAGTGTTCATACCACAAATTCAAGATTTAAAATAATGTTAAAATTTCAACATTAATGTAACAATAGATGCATCAAACTTTTCTTTTTAAAAACAGTATTCATAATCATACTATGCCAAAACTGTTGGGATTATCATCTATCTACTTAACTTTTAAACCAAAAAGACCTTTCACTAACAGTCTCTCTCTTGTGGTCAAACATTAAGCTTGGTGGGACATAAAATTTTAGAACATTTACTTCTCTGTGACTTAGGCTAATACCAATTCCCAATCCCTTATTTTTAAAATATTCCCTAATTCCTTACTTAGGTAGGTAACTGTCTTGCTTTGAGCACACATAAAATAAATGATTACTTCTTAGACTACTGGAGTTCAGATCCTTTCTAAATAAATCAAATTCATCACAGAATCTCTGTGCTCACCTTGAACCAGTCTTGTTGCAGAAACCAGAGGCTGTAGAAAACAAATATGAACAATCAATTCTTGCTAAGCAGAAGGATCTCATAGAGTTTCAAATCAAGTATGCACCCAAGACCATCTTATGTCATCCTTATCCTTCCATAACTTATGTGCAGTTCTTCCTATTTTAGGTGCATCCACTGGCTCTTTTCCAGCTCTGACCTCTCCTTGCTATTTTGCCCGTGTAGAAAAGCTGTTCCTCTCATGTCTCTAAGCTATACCATGCTCAGTCTTCCTTCTTACATCTTTCAGGAGACTTCAGTAGTCAAAGCACCTCTTTTCTCATGCATGACTCACTAAATTTCCCAAAGTTTTTTAAGTTGCACATCTTTTCTCTCATTTAACCTAGCACCAATTTCCAGTTCTATTTTTCTTTTAAATATTTCCTGCTTCTTTATCTATTCCTTACTTGTCTCAGCCACTGGAACAAAACCTTGGCTTATTCTGGACAATTAATTAAGCAATTATTTAAAATCTTCATTTTTGAAAAATAAAATGATAAACACAACTATTTTCTTACTTAATCCATAGAGATAAGATAATCTGGAAATTTATAAACAATCACTTAACATAACTCATTTAAAATAAGATTTTAAAAAGATTTCCTTATAAAATACAAGCATAACCAAAAATTTATCACACAGAGCTATTTAAGAAATACTATTTGAATCTATGATCAGACAATTAGATAATGGAAAAAATAGTTTGTTGAGAGTGTCTACAGTTGACAAGAGGATTCAGTGACATAAACTTTAAACTTGAGAACTCTGACAAAATAAGACCAAAGAAAGACACAGAACGAGAGTATGATGGAAAAGAATGATTAATTTTGCAATCATTTTTCAGTAGAGAAGGAGAGAGAAGAAAGTAATGAGAGGCTGAAAAGAATGATTAGAATTATTCTTTACAAAACACACGATGAAAACAGGAGAATAGGAAAGGGACAAATCAAAAATTGTGTCTCAAAAACTGGTTGCAAAGTGAATGCCTGATTCATACTTTATATGCCCTTAAAGTGAACACTGCCCAACATTTTGGATTACACATATTACAGGTGAAAGGGAAGTAAAATGATCTCACGATATGCTGTTATATAGAATTAGAATATTTTGCAGAACACAAAAACTTAGATGCAGCCAAGGATATTCTCCAGTATTATGGATAAAGAGTTTTCAGAACTGAAGTTCATAGACACTGAATAACCTGAACATGTTAAAGTATACTTATCATTTGCAAAGCCTTTAATATTAACTCAAATTCAGTATATTTGCCATGTTAGTTTACAAAAGTATAACAATTATCTGTTAGGTGAAAACTTTTCTAAAAGTTGTAAACAAATGATGCTCTGCATGTTTATATTACTTGTGTTATGCAAATTTTGTTATTGCATATGCATAGTTTATAATTGAACATATATTATTTTAATGATATGTGTTTATATAATTATAAAAGTAATATGGAAGACATTTATTAAAGCATATTTTCATTTTATGAAGGAAAAGCAGCAGTATAAAAATATCTAATGAAAGAATTTCCCAGGCACATTTTTAAAAACCTGAATGACCAAATCAATCATTCAACCACTTTCCAGGACCAGCATAAATGTAAGCTGCTTAACAAAGCAGTATAATTTTATTTGGTTTGCTCTTCATATGTCAAATATAATAAACTGGTTAATTAGAAAAGCACTGGCAAATAAATTTGCACACAATTTTGCTCATCAAACCAAGCTGAATAGCCTACTGAAAATAGGGTACTAATTAGTAATTTCAAACTCTGTGCTTAATTAAGAATCTCATATTTATAAAAATTAGAAGTTCTCTAGAATCCATTCTATTTGCATGTTCCATTAGTACATCAAGGTAACTGGAAATAAATTGCCCTGTCCTTTAACAGGATGAAAAGAAGGAAGGTGCATCCAGTGAGAATCATCTCTTTGCACACTGTCAGTTTCAAGTTTGTCACAATTAATCCTAGGAGTTCCTACACCCTACAAACAGAAGCTTCCTGTTACCATCTAGCCATAAGGAAAAGTTCCTTAAAACTTAAAACAATAGAACAAGTTCTTTCTGGTCAATACCTTCCATGAAAATTACTTCATCACTCCTCATCTTTGTATTAGAAATTATGTCCACAGTTTAAAAATGGCTCAAAAGGTATTTTAACCACTATTTATTTAGGTTTTGTTACTGACTTGGGCAGGAAATACCTGAGACTTACGATATTAGGTAAAAACAAATGAAATAATTTTTAAAACTTATAGAAGTGATTCTATCTACTGAAGCTATGGAAAGAGAAAACTGACATCATAAAAATCAACATATACTATTTCAGAAGTAAAACTAAAAGTATTTGTAAGGCTGTAATATCAAGGCAGAGAGATAGGAATGTGGTGGGTGCACTTCTGAGGTTTATCAGTATCTGACTACACACAGAAATAATATCCTTTTGAAAATTAAAGCAAATAATCTTGGGACCTGAAGCAAACATTGCAAAAAGTGAACTAAACATGGAGACAGCAAGAATTTAACTAGCTCTCTTTGGGTTATTTTATAAGAATGGGATCCCTTAACAGTCATAATAGTGTTCCCATACTAAAGGGGAGCCCAAGAAAGGGCTCTGGGCTATGCCACTGAGTCCTTACACCTCACTAGAGTGGAGATACTCAGAAGGAGGTTTGTCATTCACACAAAAGGATGCTCCAGGGGATGGAAGGGGGGAAGGGGGAGGCAGTGGGAGAAGGGAAGGGAGGGGGATGAAAGAAAGGAGAAAAGGGGGGAGGAGGGTGCAATGGGGACCGGTCGGGGTGGAGGTAGGGAGTGGACCAGGGTACGTATTGAGCATGTATGATAAGAAAGAAGGGAGGAAGGGAGGAAAGGAGGGAGGAAGGGAGGAAGGAGAAAGAGAAAGGGAGAGAGAAAGGGAAAAAGAAAGAAAAAGAGAGAGAGAGAAAGAAAGGAAGGAAGGAAGGAAGGAAGGAAGGAAGGAAGGAAGGAAGGAAGGAAGGAAGGAAGGAAGGAAGGAAGGAAAGAAGGAAGGAAAGAAGGAAAAAAGAAAGGGAAAAAGGAAGGGAGAAAGGAAGGAAGAAAGGAAGGGAGAAAGAGGGAAAGAGAGAGAGAAAGAAAGAGAGAGAAAGAGAGAAAGAAATGGAGAAAGAAAGAAAGAGAGAAAGAGAGAAAGAAAGGGATCTTTGAAAACACATTTGCTTGGATTAGTAATAACAAGGTCAATAGGAAGAAATATACCAAGCGAGCAGTTAAGTGAAAGATAAAGAAGATCATGTGCAGAATTTGGTAGGAATTTAAGACCAGGCATTTCTACAACTTAAATTTAGTAAAAGCCCAAGACTGCGAGGCTTTTTTTTTCTTTTCTGCTATGTAATGCATTCAGAAGAGCAAAAAAGAATTAAGTACATGTTATTACTACACACCCATTGATTCTGATTCTGGTGTTGTCACTGTGAGCTGTAGAACCTTTAGGAAATAATTTACAACTCTGTGAGTTTCCCCAGTTGTAAAGATACCAGGTCCCACCATAGCCGATGCTGTTCTGGATTTTTTGATTATTAATTCGTTGACACCTTCAAACATTAAACATTGTAGAGTATTTTAAAGATTATGTATTATGATCTGTTAGGTCAATATTCTACTTACTACTAAAAGGAAAGTAGATATTTTGTGTGTGTGTGTGTGTGTGTGTATCAGAGGGCACTATGTGTCCCTGTGGAGGAACAAGGGTGAATTCAGGAATCATTCTGACTTGCTTTTACCTCCTCTTTGCCTTACTTTGGGATTTCCAAGGCTCTGCCCACCAAGGCCTGAAGTGGAGGCCATGCTGTTCCTTCTTCCCCCCCAGGCATTTTTATGTGGGACCTAGGATCTAAACTCAAGACCTGTTTGCAAGGCAGAGTCTTAACCCCTGAGCCATCTCTTCAGTCCTAAATTAGTTACTTTTAAAGGTTTATTTTTTTTTACAGGATGAGAATTAAACTTGGTAATTTATAAAATTTTGCTAAAGTAAATTCATGAAAAGTTTACTATTACTCATAAAAACAAAACTGTTGACACTGTCACAGAAAAGCTGAACTGCAACAGAAGTGACCAGATTCTATAGCAAAATTATTTTTCCATCAAAAAATTAAAAACTAATTTTACAAAATAAAAATTTACAAATTTAGATTTCTGCTTATAAATTTGCTGCCTCTTCCTCTTCTATTTCAATAGTTAAATGTTTATATGCCTCTTATATGAATCAGCTATGCATACTGAAAAATTTTTAATACATATCATCCACTATTTAAACGCTGTTCTGTAAAGATATTGCCGTAACCAAATGAATTCCTACAAGCTTTTTTGCCATAATATGGAAATTTGGGGGGTTTTACAAGTCAGTTTTACATAACATTATCTGAATTACAAGAATTTGAATTGTTGCCTCCTGAATCTCTTTTACCCTTTTCTGAGTAAATATAAATAGCTCATTAATTTCTTTTTTATTTTACTTTTCTAGTTTTACAGGTGTATTGAGTACTTATCCCTGCTTCTCTCTATCCACTAAAAATACCTTTTTTTTAAAGAATTTCTTTATTTATTCAATTGTGCGTGTGTGCATATGTATGTGTGCGCGCGCGCGCACGTGTGTGTGTGTGTGTGTGTGTGTGTGTGTGTGTGTGTGTAGAACCACGGACGAATTCGGGAACCACCATGGACGCCTCCATTTCCTCCTCCCCGGGATTCACAGGCTCCGCCCTACCAGGACCAGAAGCGCAGGCCGCCCCCGCTTCCTCCTGGCGTCTATACGTGGGATCTGGGATCCAAACTCAGGACCTTCTGCCTGCAAGGCAGAGGCTTAACCCCTGAGCCACCTCTCCAGCCCCTAAAATACCTTTATTCTTGAGTGGATTCAGTAGAAACTAAATTTTGTAGTTTTAATTTTATTTTCTCTATGATAATCTCTGGTGATACTAAGCAGCTACAGTGAGCCACATAACAAGCTACCAGATGGTGCGGTTCACACCTACACTCTACACTGTGTCAGTGCTGGATAGGTTAAGTGTGTTAAATGCATCTTCATCACAGGATGGGTGTATCAGAATGTAAATGTATTGTAAATTAAAAAGTATTCATAGCATATATTCTGGTGACCTCAGAAAAGGAGAAGGTGAAAAATAATTCCAGTCAATTCCGAATAAAATGTTGACTTCTTGATAGTTAACAGAAAAGACTCAACTTTATAAGAAATCAAATGCAGAAAAAAATAGAATTAAAAAAACGCTAGTCCCTATTCACAAAAAGAGCCCATCAGGATGGAGTGAAGGGCATTGCAGGAGCAGCAAAACTGCAAAAGAAAATCAACAAACCACAATCCAGAACTTCAGAGACTCTATATCAACCACCTAGAACTAGGCCAGACTAATCTCTCCCCATCCTGAAGCTCAGGGACATTTGCGGAAGAGGGGGCGGTAAGAGTGTAAGAGCAAAAGGAAGGGAGGAGCAATGATTTGCAAGATTCTCCACACTAATTAGGACTGAAGCAATCATAATAGGACTTTGCATGCCCTGCGCAATGTCCAACACACTATTGACCTCACAAAGTCTAGCACCTGCTAAAGGCACCAAGATCCTTGGAGGCAAGGGATTGGCAGCCACAGTAGTGTTCCTATGCTTAAGGGGAACACGGGAAAGGGTTCAGGGAAATGCCACTGGGTCCTTGTACATCATCAGAGAGGAGGGCCCAGAGGAGAGTCAGGCATACACAATAAAGGACTCTCTGGGAATTGGGGGGGAGACACTGGGGGATAGGGAGGGAGGGATGAGGGGAGGGGGAGGAGGGGGTGGGGGGAGGAGGAGGGAGGGACGGAACTGGTCTACCTATTAGGTTTGTATGAGCGGAAATAATAAAAAATGTATAAAAAAAAATAAATAAAACGTTTCCTAATCCAGAAAAAAAATATTTATAAGATGCTTTATTTGCTTTTTTCATTAAATTTATTTTTAACTGCTACATAAAAATTACACATACTTTACCCTATAAAATTGCAGTAAATATTTATGTAGTAAAATATGTAGAATTTTATGGGATAAAATATGTACAATTTTATGTATGTGTTAAAATTTGTGTTAAAAATAAGTAACATAACATAAAAAATGAAGGCTTTTGTAACAAAAAAAATTAACTCATTTATATACAAAAATGTAAGCATATAGTTTGAAGACTCCTGACAAGCTAATTTATAAAATAAAATAAAAACAAAACAAATGGTAAGCAGTGTCTTAAAGTTGTCAAGGGCTGGTAAATGTTTCTTAGCCAGTCTAGGATCAGAACTAAATGATTAAAAAAAAAAAGATAATAGCCAAAAATGGGGGCTAGCAAAATAACTGTAGGTAAGGCATCTCCTTATAAAGCGTGGGAGCATAGTTCAATTCCCTATCATCCAAGTTGTGGAAGAAGAACTGGCTTCAAAAAATTGTCCTTTTCTGTATCATACATGCAAGTATATTCTCTCTCTCTCTCTTTTTCTCTTTCCCTCTCTCTCTCTTTCTGTATGTCTGTCTCTCTCATTCAAATATGTAAAAAATAGAATGTTAAAAAGAGATAATATCTAAAAATGAAGGAAATACAGATCAGTTGAGATCTTCACAAAGAAGACATGCATAGCCATGAACCACACCACATGTGGATCAGACAAAAGTCAACAGACATTGCCAGGGAGGTTTAGCCCCTCACCCAACATATGTACTACAGAAACAGCTAACAGGAGAGAGATAGGTCAGACTGAGAAGATTCAACAGGAACTGGATGTATCATGAACAGAGAAATAAAAGATTGGCTTGAGCTATTGGGATAGAGATTGTAGTATATATAATACATAAACATGAAGCCTATATTGTCCATGGAAACCATGGAGAAAATATCTGAGAAGGATGCAGTCACTACTACCTGAATGAGTGACAACATGGAAATTCAGAAGCATGCTATGAAACTCAGTAGCAGTAGGACAGACCCATGCAATCACCAAAGGCAAATTAACCTAATCTAAAACTTAATGGAAATCAAGGAAGCAGATAACACCAGCAGCAGCAAGAGCCCTAGTAGAACAAACACAGCAAAAATGCTAGCCAAGACTGTTGGAACAGTCACGTTAGTGCGTAATGCGGAAGGGAAGCTTGACCATCTAACATACAGAGACAGAACAATAATGGGTAGAAATTGCTCGAAACAACCACTGAAAGGGTTGATACTTACTAGTGACTGAGCACAAACTCAGTCCAAGAGTAATTTAAACTACTATGGGACATAGGAAAGAACTGCAGACACAAACTGCACGACCCCATCCATTAAGCCAAGGAAAGAAAGCATTTAAAACCCATAACACCAAAGAAGAAATAATGGTGGTGTTATCTTTTTTACTGTTTTACTTTACTTCTACTTTGTTTCACATTGGATTTATTTTTTTAGTTTTTATTCTTTAATTAGTATTTCTCAATGCTCTTATGTTAGTTTTTACATTACTTGATTAGGTTTTGTGTTAGTCTGCATGTCTTGGCACCCATTCTGTTATGAATTCTTTATTCTACACACACACACACACACACACACACACACACACACACACGCCATATAATTTCTATCTCTTCATTTCTTCTCCCTTCTTGCTCCTTTAATTCTTAACTGTAACTATCTGCAATGAGTATTACTTAAGCTTTAGTACCCAACAGCATCCTAACAGCCCCCTTACATCTACTTTTCCCCTCTTGATTTTTTTCATCACTTGATCTGATATTACTCCTGCCCATAATCAACCTATCTCCCTGCCATTAATAATCTGAGTAATATCTCAATTAAAAAAAAAACTATTGTTCCTTTATTTCCTAATACTTACTGACTGCTTTAACTTACAATCACAATTTTCAAAAGTCTCAAATAAATAACAATGCACCCAAGGTGCGGGAACACATTTACAAGCCAAACTTCAAATCAGTATGTTGAAGGAAATAATAAAGATCAAGGCAGAAAGTACTGAAATGGAAATGCAAAAAAAGATAAACAATTAAACAAGGATTGCTTCTTTGAAAACATAGCAAGATCAACAAAGTCTTAGCTAATTACCCAAAAGAAAAGGGAGGCTATCCAAATTAATAAAATTTGAGATGAAAAGGGAGATGTGACAACAGATACCAGCGACATTCAGAATCTCATTACAACATACCCTAAAAGCTTAATTCCAGTAAGTTGGACAACAAAGGAATGGATAGATTTCTAGACACATATGACTTACCAAAATTACACCAAAAGAAAATTACTGCAGTTAAACCAAGATGATATAAATCATTTAAACAGATCTATAACAAGGGATAATATTGAAGCAGTAATGGAATAAGATTGAAGCAGTAATGAAAACATCCCAAATAACAGAAATCCACATTCAAATGGATTAATTAATAAAGTTTACCAGATATCTAAAGAGACATTAACACCAACTATTCTCAAGCTATTTCACAAATAAAAACAGTGACACCGTGAAAATCTGTTTATTTAAAGCTGTTGATATCAAACCAGATGAAGACATACACATACATACAGAAAGAGAGAAAGAGAGAGAATGAATTAAAACTGGACCCGTACTTGTCAGCATGTACAGGACTTAATTCCAAATGGATCAAGGACCTTGATATCAGGCCAGAGACTATAAAAATCATAGTTGAAAGGATAGGGAACTCCCTCAAGCTTATTGGGCTAGGCCAACAGTTCCTAAACAGCCATCCAATGGCACAGTCACTGCTACCAACTCTCAACAGTTGGGATCTTGTGAAATTAAAGAGCTTCTGTTCAGATAAAGAGATTGTAACACGAGCTCAAAGACAACCCACAGAATGGGATAAAATCTTCACTAACCACATATCTGATAGAGCTCTATTGTCCAGAGTGCACAAAGAACTTAGAAAACTAAACACCAAGGAAACAAATGGCCCAATTAAAAAATGGGCCCTGGAACTTGAAAGAAACTTTACTAGAGATGAAATTAAAATGTCTAACAAATATCTTAAAAAATGCTCCACTTTCTTAGCCATCAGGAAATGCAAATCAAAACTTCCCTGAGATATCATCTCACCCCGGTCAGGATGGCAAAAATCCACAATACAAAAAACAACAAATGCTGGAGAGGATGTGGAGAGAGGGGAACTCTCCTACATTGCTGGTGGGAATGCAGGCTCATACAACCACTCTGGCAAGCCGTCTGGAGATTCTTAAAGAAATTAAAGATTGAAATGCCATATGACCCTGCTATTCCACTTTTGGGAATAACCCCACATACAGCAAAAATCCACCTCGATAGCAGAAGCACAACCATGTTCATCGCAGCACTGTTTACAATAGCAAAGTCATGGAATCAACCCAAAAGTCCAACAGTTGACAAGTGGATAAGGAAAATGTGGTACATTTATACAATGGAGTACTACTCAGCCATCGAAAATGATAAATTAATGGAATTTGCCGGGAAATGGATGTTATTCGAAACAATTATATTAAGTGAAGTATCCCAGACGCAGAAAATTAAGCACCGTATGTACTCCCTAATAGGTGGCTCCTAGTACCAAACCCACCCAGCCCACCTAGAGATACTCAAGATAAATATCTGTAATACCCACAGTAATTGCAAGTATTATGAACAGACTTTCGTTCCTGATCATTTACAACTGAGGGGGTATGATCTCACCAGAAGGGGAGGGCATATAGTCTGGCAGATTAAAAGTAACCATTTTGCAAATAGGTGATTGACCCTTCCCTCACTGCGGTTTCCTACTTTTATTACATCTACCTTTGAATATACTCTTATAACAAGACTCTAGTTTAACAGCTTTTTGTCTCTGGCCAGGGGGTGACATATAATGCCCAGCAGGATGGAACCAAAAAGACAGAGAACAAGCACGAAAGAAGACTTGAAGAACAATAGAGACCCAAGAAATAACTCCATATAATAGCAGCTACTTTATCCTTTTAAAAAATGTCAAAAACATACGTTGGAGAAAAGACAGTCAAATCAACAAATAGCTCTTATGTTCTCATGCAAGAGAATAAAACTCATTTTGCACTAAAATCAGTTCCAAATGGATCACAGATCCTAATGTAAGTCTGAAACTCAGAAATTGATAGAAGGAAAAGATATTTAAAAAATAAGAAAATCACTTCAAAACACACATATAGACCAGGACATACTCAAAAGGATTAAGTCAGTCTCAGAAAGCCAAACATCACATGCTTTCTTTTAATAGCAGAACAGATATATTTTATATAACTGTATGAAGTCAGACCAGATATATTTTATGTAAATATATAAAGTCATATAGGTTTGATGACATGAAGGTAAAGCAAAACTAGGAGAATGAAGGGACTAACAGAATTGGACAGGATTGAGACAGGAAAGCAAAAGATGAGGAGGTAGTGTGGTCAACTCACACTGTGCAATAATACAGAAATAATCTGTGAAACAAAGAATTTTATATAATGATTATGTATGTATAATATTACTTATATATTATTTCAAAAGGATTATAAAATACACTTCCACATAAATTTATTAGGAAGGAAAGCAAGAACTGGTTTATAATGTACAATTGTATTTATCTTTTTCTGAAAAGCATGAGCTATCTAAATTCTTAAATTCTTTTATGTTGACAAGTCTGCTATAAAAGAAGATTATCTTCTTCCAAATACAGAACATTCTTGTGTATAAGAAGTGTCTGTTGACTATTTCCAAAAGCTCAGAACTAAAAGATAGCATGGTAGAGCAATAAGTGTCACACTACGGTATACATACCCCCATGTAATCTCTTTAAGAAATGGAACATCAACAAATTCTATAATTTCATCCTTCTTGATAGCAAAATAGTATTCCACTGGGTATTTAGATCACAGTTCCATTACCCATCCCTCCATTGAAGGGCATGTTGGTTGATTCCATTTTCTTACTATTGTAAATAGAACTTCAATGAACATGGAAGAACAAGTGTCTTTATTGTAAGATGTAAAGTCCTTTGGGAATATTCAGAGAAACTATATAGCTGGGTCATATGTTACTTTCATTTTTAGCTTTCTGAAGAGCCTCCATAATGATTTTCAAAGTTGTCATACCATTTTATATTACATCATCATTATTCCCTTTTTACTACATTCTCTCCACCATTCATTGTTTTTTTAGATTAACCAATCTGACTGGGGTACGATGGTATCACTGGGTAGTTTTAATTTTTATTTCTCTGATGATCAGGAAAGATGAGCATTTTTATACACTTGAATTTCTTTCTGAAAAAAAGTCCCTTTTTAGTGCCAGGGCCTATTTTTTAATTGAGTTGTTTGCTTTCTTAGTGCTAACTTTTTGAGTTCTTTGTGTATTCTGGAGATGAATCCTTTGTCACATTCATAGCTAGCAAACATTTTCTAAAGATCTGTGGGAATGCACAATTGAGAGTTTCTTTTACAGAAACTTTTTAATTTAATTGATGGAACAAAAAATAAGTGAGGTATCACAGACAAGAAAGACAAATGGCACATTTTCTCTCTTATAGGCATACACTGGCATTAAATCTTTGACTGAAATATTTTGCCAGTCGATATTAGAACTTGCTGTATGTGCTCACTTTATTACAACTACTTTTAGGCCTTGAACTGCTTGAGTCAGCTGACAAATTCTATGGTGTGAAATTCAGAAATAAAGTTAATATATGATTTGCTCACAGCAGAGATGACTGAAGATTTAGTAAAAGATGATATTACATATAGTTAACTGAAAAATATTGCCTACTCTTTTGGTATATTTCTATAGTAACATGGTCCTCATGATCAGGAACTATAAGTACTCTGTACTTACATTTCTATTCATACTTCAGGAATTTTATTTCTTACACATCTTTTTGTAAAGAATCTTCCTATTTTAAATATTTTGAAATAAAGCTTTGAAAAAAAAAGTGAACATTGTAAACTAGACTATCATTTTTCACTTGACACAAACATGTATTTTTAGCTCAGACTCTATACAATAGTACATCAGTCTTTAGCTCATTGTAGGAATTTTCAATTACATCTATCAAAATAATTATTTTAGATCAATCAAAGTAATGCTTATTATATTCCTTAAATCATATTATATAATATTGACATGTTAACTTTGAAAATAAGCTAAATTCAAAGTAAATAAAGAACATAAGAATTATGACCAATAAACAATATTGCAAACATCAAGAGATTCCTAAAGAAGTTTCAAAGAGCTAAAAGTATCCAAAATATTTTTGAAAACTAACCACTTGAAATGAAGTACATCAAAATGTACTTTTACCTGATGTTCACATGATTATGTAACAGGTTTTTAAAAATAAACCTGAGGTCTTTTCAAGAAAAATAAGGTTATTTTAATAAGTTTCTTGGTTATTTTCAAGATATCCCTTTTTTTTCCTTTGTTTATCAAACTTTTCTTCCACTGGATGTTAAAGGAGTAACTTCTGATCTATGCCTGCTTATCCCATAAAAATATGATAGTAAATATTTCTTAACTCCTTTAATTTCAGAAGTGATTAAGTCATCAAGATTTATGTAAAAATTAAAGCAAAATATTATGTTAAATACCACTGCACCAAGGACTCTGGGAACATTACCTGTTCACTTCTTACAAAATTGAATTTCCTAAGAACATTATCTGTTCATTCTGACAATATTCTGAAGATCAAAGCTCATGTATCCTTTGAGTGACATATACCAAGGAATTTCAAATGATTGCTCTGCATTTATTTGAGCATATGAGATGTGGGCTTTGTCATTACTGATGCCAATTATCACCACTTAACCCAACATTGTTTGGGCCAAAGAACCCAGTTTAATTGACCTTCACTTTCATTTCTTTCAAGTGTTTCCACAGGAATTCACATTTCAATTTTTCACAGGAAAAATCAAACCAAATGACAATGTGATCTGGGATGAAAATCCATAGTTAAAACATCACCATTTTGAACTTGAATGTAATAACTACACCTTTGCTTTGCTTCCGTCTGACTTCTACTTAGACTTCCTTTCCTTGGACAGATTGAAAATAAACATTGGTAGCCCTTACACATCTCTGAGACACACTAGGCCTCTAAGCATTGACATTGCAACTGGCCATGGTGGAATATCCTTGTAATCCAAGCACATGATAGGAAAAGGCTGAAGATAGAGAGTTCTGGGACATTGTTGGCTATGTAGTAAATTTGAGACTATTCCTGGACCACAGGGAAACATGCTTCCAAAGGGGGAGCAGATTACATTATATGTATTTGATATTATCTTGTCGCATGACTCCAAAGTAAAAAGCTTATTTCCCTATGGATTTGGCATAATATTGGAATACACTTGTGATGAATAAAAATTACTTATTGAAAGACATGTTCAGGCTCCTTTTTGTTTGTTGTAGGATTTTAAAGCTGTTTAACTAAAGCTGCATCTCAAATCAAAAAAGGGGGCATTTTTGTGTTAGTTAAACTTTATTGCTAAATTAACTTGAAAGAAGCAAACTGGATATAATAACATCTAAAATATAATAGTACACACATCTTTTGAGTTATAAAAAAATTCACATACAACTGTACATGTATCCATGTATATATGTTTATGTTTATATACCAAAGCACTACATGTGGTTAATTTGGTGCTTAAAAGGTAACCTAGCTAGACTTAAAGTTACTTAACTTTATTCCCACACTCCAAATAACTTAGAGAAGAATTAAATGATTATACCAAATTTTAATCACAGGAAAACTAACCTGGTTACTTTTGATTCTATGTGACTGCACAGTCACATACAAGACAGTTGGCTTAGGGATAATGTAAAAGGTTGCATGAAATCAATTTAAGAAGTGAAATACTCCAGGCTGGAGAGGTGGCTCAGGGGTTAATCCTCTGCCTTGCAGGCAGAAGGTCTCGAGTTCTGATCCTAGGCCCACATATAGATGCCAGGCGGAAGCCGGGGCGGCCTGCATTTCTGGTCCTGGTAGGGCGGAGCCTGTGAATCCCGGGGCAGAGTAAATCTATGGTGGTTCCCGAATTCGTCCGTGGTTCTACACACACACACACACACACACATACATACACACGCATACATGCACAATTGAATAAATAAAAAAAAAATTTAAAAAAAGAAGTGAAGTACTCCACTGGAAGCACACAGTAAACTAGTAAACTGAAAGGCTTGGCAAATTCAGAAGTCAGATTAGAGTAACACAAGTGAATTTGAATTTCCTCATCCAAAGTAAAAAATGCAGTGGCCAGAAAAGACCATTGGCCATAACACTATGCATGCTTTGCCAAGGGGTCCATTGCTATGCTACTAGCTTTCTTTCCTTTATTTGAATGTGAGTAATTTAAAATGTAGAGTTATTAGCTCCATCTTTACCCTGAGGAGTGTAAATCTCAAAGTCAAGCATCTTCACAAACGAACCAAGACACTGTAGTTCCCACTACACCTCATGAATTCTTCAGCATTATACCCAAGAAGGTTTCTAATCAAGTAAATGGAGAAAGAGGAAGGAATAAGAAGCCCACCATAAGACTTCAAACCTAACCTCTCTCCTCAAAAACTTGGAGCCTTCCACCATTGGATTCATTCCACAAACCCAAAATACTCAGTGAAAATCTTTCCTTCTCTTAAAATGAATCACATGTGATGAGTTTCCAGAACTAGAGAACCCCTGGAACTATCCTTAGGGCATACATCCATGTATACTAGGCAAGCGAATGAAGAACCCTCCCCCTCATGTTAACTGTTTCTACTTGCATTACCAACACCAGAGTTATATTTAATACAAAGAATTATCTTTTCCTGTACTTATTATCTTATCTATGAGAATTATATTCCAACACTATGGGGTGGGCCTGAGTCTCAGAGGCCAGGAAGGTACTAAGCACTTTGAGACTGGTGGAAGCCCCTTCCCACAGCAACCTCCTGCAGCCTTCAAGCCCGCCTCCTCAGTCAATTAGGTTAACTTAACTTCTGACCTTTTTCCTCCCTGACAACCCCCATTTACAATAGAATTCAAGAGGCTAATCAAGTAAATTCTGCACTAATTGTGTGCTTTCAATCATTTATTTAAAAAAATACAAATTCTCTCTCTCTCTCTCTCTCTCTCTCTCTCTCTCTCCAAAAATTTCCAAGTCATTCTTTTAGGAATTTTGCTTAATTGGTTCCTTGATTTACTAATGCTTTCCAAAAAACAGAGCAGTCAAAACTGTTTTCTTCACACATGTTTTTAAACCTTTGGATCTCCTTTTTTTTGGGGGGGGTGAAGGTGAAAGGAAGATAGGAATATATGTATGCATGGCACATATGTGGAGATCAAAGACAAATTATGGAAGTCAGTTCTCTCCAAGTGAGTTCTGAGAATCAAACTCAGATGATTGGGCTTATGAATAAGCCTTTACCTGCCGAATACCCTGTAGGCACAGTATCGTTGGATTTCTTTTGCTATATTGTAGAAATAGCTAAATAGTGCTCTGCTACACTATCCACCCAACTATTAAATTTATCCATGTACTTATAACTTTAATGAACATAAAGAAATCGACTGCTAGGTAAAATGAAGGAGGTTCCCAGGCCCTCACACAGTGACATGCTCACCGCCGAGAAGGACAGACGTTTCACACCAGTCAGGAAACCCAGCCTGAGTGCACATTTGGGGCAGAGAGTGGGGGGATCCACTCAACTGAAAACTCAGAAACATTAGGTTATGAAGAAGGAGGCAAAAGCAGGATGGGGAAGGCTACATTTGGTATTTGGTCACTCACCGAAATGACAACTACGGGATACAGAACAGAGAGGCTGCTCTCTTCAAGCATGCTCAGCAGTTTCTGGGTTTCTTGAAAATCAGTTGTCATACCCTCAAAGACAGGGAAAAAAGTAAGTAAAAATAAGTTCTTACATGATACAAAAGTTGACCCAAGAGAAAAAAGAAAAGAGATTATATAATATTCAAATTAATGGATCAGAATTAACCACTAACCAATTTTAAAGGATGCCTATAGATTATACATATTAAAACACGTGCTGGGTTGGAGAGATGGCTCAGTGGTTAAGACTGTCTAGAGAGCAGAAGGTCCTGAGTTCAGATTCTAGATTCCAAGTAAAAACACCAGGCAGAAACTGCAGAGACTTGTACTTCTTTCCTTGGTGGGTGGAGCCTGGGAAATCTCAGAGGGAAGCAAGAAAAAGATAGAAGCAATCCAGGATGATTCCCAAAGTCACCTTTGGTCCTCCACAGGGATACACACACACACACACACATACACACACACAAAAGAAATTACATATAAATATATTATATATATATTGCATATAAATATATAAATATAATTTTAAAAAACATTGTACTATTTCCCAGTTTGAATTTATGTCTTATTATCTAATTTACACAAGGCCCAAAAAACAGGAAATTAAAAGCAGAGTCTAAAGAAACATTACTTGCATATCATTATGGAAATTAGTTTAGAAAATAATACTTTTGTATTTGAAAATATAAAAATACAGTTTGTAAATGAACACTTGCTAACCTAACTCATCTTTTGTGATATTAAAGAACAGGAAGAATCAAGTCTCTTTCACATTACATTGGTTCTGATGCTTACATGCCTTCAGTCATTAACATTCACTACTTACATTCACACAAACAAAATTGTAGCAGTGCTCTAAGACGATGCCTTTGTCAGTATGATCCAGAGCCCCAGATGTAACTTTGATGTGCTGGAAAAAGATAAGGAGTTATGATTACAAAGTAGGTAGACAAACCAAATAGGAACATCAATTAATGTGCTATCAAACAGTATACAATTGCTAGGAGAGTCATATATAAACCTGGCAACATGAATTTCTCAGAATACCATAAGAAATATACTTCAATTAAATCATGAATAATAAATACTGTATTAGAAAATGAGAATATAAGAAACTGCTTCAGATAGGAAAAGAAATGTAGGAGGTACAGAAAATACACAGGATCGAGCAAGTAGTCTGGTTTACAGTACATGAAGAATTTATTATAGACAATGTTGAAAGACTAAAATAGAAAGTTTGGTTAGATGGTAAGGGGGGAATTATGGAAGCATGTTAAAGACCATGGCTACAAAGAATAGATTCCATCCAACGAGGAATGACTAAAACAGGGAAAACAGTAATAAATGACTACAGCAGTACCTGTTAGAGAGAAAATAAGCCTTGAACTTGAGCAGTAAGAAAAAAGGCTTAAACACATTCTGCTGAAAAGCATGTTGCAATAGGAAATCTCCAACTAGACTGACTAGACTTAGACGGAACAGTGCCTGGATAGATCGATAGATAGATAGATAGATAGATAGATAGATAGATAGATAGATAGATAGATAGATAGATAGACAGAAAAAAATTTCCTGATGTTACTTATAGCCTAGCATTACCTCACTTCAATTTTTTTCATTATAGCATAAACAAAAACTGAAGAATTATTACACAGGCTTATTTTATAGTATCTCTGCTGTAACAATTTCCTACTAATTTATAGCTCTAGGAACACACACTTCATTGTCCATACTGACATTACATTTATAATACTTCAAAACTTATAGTTCTAAAATACAAGGTCGCTCCTAAAACATGAAACTATACCTATGAAAGCATTAATTATTCAATAGCTTGGTTTCAAAGGACTTTAATGAAACACTGGAAAATGAGAAAAGATTCAAGATCTTAACTTTGCTACAGAAATTACGGAAATTGCTGATAAACCTGAAAATTTTATTCCTCTTTTTTTTATTTGTATGCGTGTGTGTGTGTGTGTGTGTGTGTGTGTGTGTGTGCGTGTGTGTGTGTCCGTGTGTGTCCATGTGTATCTGTGTGTATCAGAGGGCATTGTGCGTGCCTGTGGGAACCCAAAGGTGAGTTCAGGAATCACCCTAGGTTGTGCTATCTCCTCCTTCTTTGCTTTGCTCTAGAGTTTCCCAGGCTCTGTCTTCTAGGACCAAAGCACAGGCCACCATTTCTGCCTGGTGTTTTTCCATGGGATCCAGGGTCATAAATTAGGACCTTCCATTTGTGAGGCAGAGGCATAACCCCTGAGCCATCTCTTCTGCCCTTTATTTTCATTTAAAATTTGCATTGAGCTTAAAGTTCAAAGAGAACACATTAAAAAAAACTTCTATGTCACCCACTATATAAGAGTACAGTAGATATCAACTCGTATTGTGCAATGCTAAGTTTCATGAAGGAATTGTATCTTCTAGATATTACAAGAACACAATTTTTCATAGGTCTTTCAAGCATCCAAATATTTTCAAAGGTTTTAGCAGCTAATTTACTCCAGACAGTCTTTCATGGTGTTTGCATAGCAGGACGCTTACAATGACAGATATGTCTCTTCCCACTGTGGATTGGACTTGTTTTTTAGAAAACAAAGAAAGACAAAAACATTAGTCTCCCTGGAGCAGATTTCCAGAGTAGTGAAGATAATGCTTGCCATGTGACAGAAAGACAAACTGGGTTGTCAGTGGTGGGTGTGCCGGCCAGACTTTCCCAATATTAAGGTTCTTCCTCATGTGCTGCCAGCATCAGCTGACCCTATCTGTGTCTCAGCAGGAGTTACATTCAGACAGCAAGCCTTGCACTGTTATTCCTGCCATTGCTGAGTTGAGAGTGGTAAATTGCCTTTTCTCTGACACTGGAGTCTCTGATCTTCTGGAAGTACCAGTGATGCTGGTTTAGACTGAACTATATGCAAGTAAACTGAGGAGTTTCTAACTTGACAGACATTAATTAAGTTAAACCTCACCAACAGATCTTAACATGCCCAAATACATTTTGAATTCAGGGGAAAAAATGGTTTATCTTAAAAATCTCCTATTTCCATACACTAAATGAGATCAATGAAAAGAACATGAAGCGTAGTTTTTCTCATTTACCTTTTAAATATCAAATGGGTAAAATTCTTGAAGGCAAGCTTTGAAATTATTGACAAAGAAACAGTAATGTTTTTGACTCACTAGCAAATTCTGAACAGTTCAAAACTTTGCCTCATTTTAGAAAGGAGGAAGCTTTTACATCAAGAAAAACAGTGCATATTCAAGTTAACAATATGGAAGCTTTTAACCAGTAAAAGGGGAAAAATCTGACATAGAAATAATCACAAAATGTTGGATGAGTATTCTGAAAACTCTCTATCGATAACACATACAGTAAGCTGAAAGAAGAATGGCCCAAATGTGTAAACATGCTGTATTAAAATAGGATTGGACATGTCATTTTAAAAATTTAATTGTAATGTGGACTGGAGAGATGGTTCAGGGATTAAGACTCTGCCTCACAGGCAGAAGGAACCTGAGTTCAGACCCCAGGTCCTATGTAAAAATGTCTGGTGGCCTGTACTTCCTGCCCTGGTGGAGAAGCATAGGAAATCCAAAAGCACTGCAAAAGAAGTACAAGCAACCCAGTATGATTCCCAAAGTCACTCTTGGTTCTCCATAAGGACACTTTGTTCTCTAATAGACACACATACACACACACACACACACACACACACACACACACACACACACACGGGTGCAAAAAATTTTAATTGAAATGAAAGAAACCACATGCAACATAACTGAAGACATTACTAAGTTACAGAAATGCATTCCCATGCAGACAAATTAATATGCAATAATTAAGCAAAAATTATCTCCATATGATAAAGATGCTGGATTTCTAGTGCTGGCCAGTTCATTTGTAAGTATTGACATCCTTCTATGAAGGGTTAGAAATCTAGATCTGGCTAATATTTTTACCTCATAAATTTATTGGATTGTTTTATTCTGCATCCATAATTCATATATTTTATACATAAGTTAACTACATTCAAATAAATGACTTCTTAATATATCTCTACTTCTAAATTATTCATTTTAATTCACTTCATTATTGGATTAAATTCAATGGCAAGTGTTTTCATGAAATTATCTTTATAACAAAGGTCTCAACAATTGTGTATACATTAAGCCTGTTTGTATTTTCAAAACAATTTACCTAGGCACAAAAATTTGCATCACATTCTTTTCTTTATCGAATTTGTGATCACTAACCTCTATGTTTAAACATCACATCTTTCTTGCAGTATCTTAAATTTGCATTCTTCTGTTCTCTACTTTATTGACTAGATCTCAACACTAAATAGAAGTTTTCATTATGTCATATATATAATTATTTTCCCTCTTTTCTTTGTTGACAAAGAACAATTTGGCTTAAAGTGATAATCTTGGATATTTCTTTGGAAGATTCTTTATATTAGGAGAGAACTCTTTATGAATTCAAGACATCAGTCATCATTCTCTAAGTTTTGTTTGCTTTTGAATTTTCTGCTTAAGTACATTGCTGAAAAAATTCTCTATGAAGAAGTTCAAAGCCGTCAGGAGGGACACCTTAGAGAACTGAGAGACTTTCTACTCTTGAGACATTCCCTACTGACTTTTTCCTAGTTTTGCTTTAATCCTTGCATCTGCTGCTATGTTAAAAACCTAAGACTTACCTGGATATAGCTGATTTTGTTAAAATATTTTGTCCTGGTACAATATCTAATTATCTGGGGATAGTGTTAACAATATATGATGAGCCTACCTTTAATTTTGTTTTCAATTGCTATATTTTTTTAATTTATGCATGAAGTTGGGCCCTTACATTTGTTTATAAGCTTATTTTTCTTCTTTAAAGTGTTGGTCATTCCTCTTGTTGCTTTAACCAGGCAATTTACATAGACAACTTACAGGAGGGGGGACTTAATTTGCTCACGCTTGCAGAAGGACTAGGCCACCATGGAGGGAGGATGTGAAGAAACGAGAAGCTCATGGCCAGGATGGCCAGGAAGCAGCTACAGGAAGGGACAACACTGCTTTCTCTGCTGCCACTTGGCTCTAAATGGCCTCCAACCAGGGGGAGGCTGCCACATGTGTTCAAAGCAGGAGGTCCACCACTTACACAATCCTCTCTCAGAACACCTCGCAGACACCTAAAGTTGTGTCACCTCTGTGATAATAAAACCAGTAGGGTTGCCAGTGAAGATTAACTATTCTGTTTTGTTTACTATTTGTGTGTGTGTGTGTGTGTGTGTGTGTGTGTGTGTGTGTGTGTGTGTTTAAGGAATATAAGCCAAATTTTTATCAAAGATCTTTATATTGTCATATTTACTTGGCTGTCACAATTTTAAAATACTTCATAACTGAAGAAATGTCTCACTGGCTAGATTCTTTGCCTTATAAGCAAAAGGACCTGAGGTCAGATCCCAGGCCCATTTGAAAAACCAAAAAAATGCCAGGAGGATATGGCTATGGCCTCTAATTCCAGCCCTGGAAAATGGAGTCCAGGAATCCCCTGAGCAAAGCAAGAAAGTGGAAGAAAAATCCTGATGATTCCCAGGATCTCCCTTGGGCCTTCACAGGTCACACGCTCAAGTGCCTTGGTGTACATATGCCACATGCACACAGGTGTGCACACACACAAAAAAAATTTACATTTATCTCATACTTCTGAAAACAGAAAATATTCACTAATATCAAGACCATTTAAAGACTGATACATCCAAAACAGTTTTATTTTCTTGTTAAGAAGTTGTGGTTTTACACATATTGCATGTTTGTATATATAGTACCTAACATATTCTAAAATAATTAATATATTATTAAAGTACTACACAATGTACTTATAATCCACTTACTCAAATCCTAGTTACTCAACTTTGCTGTTCACCATGAAATTCTGAAGTAATAGAGCCATTTTACTTCATTATCACAGATACAAAGCTCACTCTCAATGTGCCAATTATAACTCATACCAGTTTCAACATATATTTGCTTCTTTGCTAAGATTTTTATATTTGATAAGTTTGACGACTGCAAATGCAATACACACTCATAAAACACCAACTTATACAATATTAGGTATTATTTAACTATAATTAAAATATATTTGCTTAGCCATTTGATTTAAATATTCAGTAAACTCCATACAGCACCAGTCATAACTCAATGTCAGTAGGCTAACATAGAAATTATACATGGAATATTATATAAAAGATATTAAATATTCATGTTTTATACTGAAAAAAATCACAAAAATTAAACTGAAATTCTATTCTTCTTCAAACTAAGACTCTTAATTATTTCAAATTAAGTATAATCCTTTATAGCCACACAGCAATTTCTGCACTAAGTGAAAAAAACTTAGATTTCGCCTAAATATAGCAGAGGAGTCTTTGACACCTTCAATAAACAAACATCACATTACACGAGGCCACGGGGCTGTTCATGAGAGACGCCATGGCATCAGTATGGCATCATTCCCTGTGTTTCTACACTCAAGCACAACATGGGAACAATCTGCTGGCTCCAAGCAACTACTTGTTCTCTAAATATTTTGGTTCAAAGAACATTTGCACAACATTTACAACAATTTTCCAAGATGTTCAGTAAAATCAAAGAAGTACACCAAAAACATTAAATATTCTTTTCATAGTACAAGTACTCAGTAAAGATTTACCATTAACTAAATACAAACATCTGCAAGTCAAAATTCTATTTAAAGCAATGATACTGAAGAGGAAGATAGGTTGTCAGGATTTTTTTTTTTCCCTTTCAAGGAGAACAAGGGCTTAACTAAGGTTGAAAGCCTTTGGTTCAAGTCCATGAGACAAAGAATCAAAAATTTGTTTCTGAGAAGCCAAACCCGTTGGTTGAGTCATCTCTGAATCGGAATCCATCAATTTCCTACCTCCCTCCCATTCAAAACACAGTCCTAATGTGGGTGTGAACAAGGGCGTTGTGGGGAAATGCATTTCCTCCCCATCAACAGAAATATTAACAATTAAAGGCCTCTTTCTCTGATGGGTCTATGTAGTGTTGAGTCTTCACTATGTTACTTATTTACTTGAGACAGCTGCTAAGCTCTTCTAATTAAGAGCATGGACTCTGGAGCTCAGCTCCCTGGGTGGGAATCTATCTCTGGAATATTCTACGCAACATCTATTAAAAGTTACTGAAGCTCTGTGGTTCATTCATTGGTAAAAAGAACACTCAATAAGATTCCAAGCAGGATTAGCTAACATTTAGGAGGAAAAGATTAATGGCTTCTGATATTTTTATATATTTCTTATCCTCTGGCAACCTTCAAAGCAGGAAAAAAAATCCACCTTGAAGCTATCAATCCAAGTAGAATTTCACAATGTTAAATGAATTGAGTTACCCTAGACTAGCCCACACTGTGACTGCAAGTTGGAGCATTATAGCAATGTTCTGCCACTTCACACCAGCCGATCATACCAAGGGAGGTACAGATTCACAATTAATCCCTCATGGTGAGTAGGTAAACCAGCACTGTGAATGCTGGCCTCTCCTGTCATGCTTTTGCTGTGCCCCAATCTGTCAACAAATACACGAAAGGGTGACACTTCCTTAAACATGAGGCCTAGAGCCATGCAGCACATGGACCCACATGTAGGCTCCAAGACCCCTTTGCAATGTTGCAAGATTGGTGGTGTCCACTGCCTTTCCTCATATGTCTGTGGAATGTCCAAAGATCACTGTTCTAGAAAGTTCAGTGTGATGACATGTCAGGTGCCTTCCTTGCCTGAATACACACAGAGTGCTCATGGGTATTTTTGTACACACTACTGTAATGAACGTTTGCCACTCACATTTCCTCACTCCTCATTGAGCTTTCTTCTACTTTTAGATGTCATGTCGAACAAGTTATGCTACTACCATCACTCTCTCATATTATATATGATTCATATTCAATATCTTAAATGCATTGAGATTTATAAGTTGTTGGACATTGTGACATAAGTTTGAATTAATATACTGAGAATTATATACCAAGATCACATAGCAAGCCTATGTAGCAGGGGTTATCATTGTCCTCATATAATGGATAAAGGAACTAAAAGGGGAGGAAAAGCTGAAATAATGCATCTGAGACTGCAGGAATAGGAACGGTTAATACTCGGTCCACACATCTACAGTTCACTGATAGTCAGGTACTGCTATGATACTTTCAGCATGTTGTGGAGGTCATGTGACCATTTTTCAGAGGAATAGGATACCATAAGTACTAATGTCAAATCAGGAAGACTTAATTAGGGTAGGGAAAAAAAATCAACTGATTCCTCATTTCTAATTGTTGCTTCACACAGAACCTTAACTCTGGACATTTTCTGGGTCCTCAACATGCACCCTAATGATCTCTAATAATTGAAACCTTCAGGTCCTATCTTGATGGAAAGTCAGGTGCTTTTGAACTGCTGCACTTTACATATGCTGAACAGCAGGTAGAAGGGATTATTGTGGTAATTCTCTCTTAAGAAAGGTCTTCCTTTGTGCATTCCTTTCCCTATTAAAATTCATTTTGAAGGCCAGCTGTTATTATAATGAAATCCTCCAAAGACTTTGGAATGGAGTAACAACAACAAAAAAGTAATCCTAACAAACTTAAGCAGTGAACATAAGAAAATTGAGATCCCATTTTATTATATAGATAAAATATCCAAAGCCATATAATATGTAAACAAACTGGAAAACTACCAAGTAACACAGAGTTCATGACTTTTGCTGTGTTTGTAGTGCAGAATGTTATGCTATAGCATGATTAATGGATAATGTATAAGTAAATGGGAAATTAAAGACATTAACTTAATAAATCATGTTTGGAAAGCAGGATTTGTATATTTTTCCTAACTAAAATGACAAAGGGTAATATATTTCCTAACTTAATAAATCATGTTTGGGAAGCATGATTTGTATATATTTCCTAGCTAAAAATGACAGAGTAATATATTTCAAGGGTATTAACACTAATGTAATCTATTAATAAAACCTCTGCAAGTTAAGAATTCAGGTGTTGAAAAAATAAATCCTATCTGTCAAAACAAAAAGCACAAGGTGTAGAGAGTCCTAGCCAGTGATGGAATTCAAAATGTTTCCTTTATTTGACCAAGAAGTATTGACTGAGGACTAAAGTACACAGTGAGAGAGTTATGAGTGAGAAGTTTCTGACTTTAAGACCTTATAATAAGTAGGGAAAATATAGACCTGTGCTTCTTGAATTTTAATGTGCATCAAAATCTCTCAAAATATAATTAATAATGCATATTTTATTTTCCTAAATGTGGAACGGTGTCTAATAATCGATGTCTCAGAAACCCTTCCAAACCAGAGTGATGTCATCTATGCCCAGTTCACTTCCTGAAATAGCAAGAGGGCAGATCGCTTGATACACTGTATATCAAAGTGCTTTCTTATTGAGGTGGACACATTACTGGAGGAGTGTGCAACTGTTTCACTATCCTGGGACAACTCACATTGTAAAAAACAAAATGACTGCCTTTCTGACTCACCTAAAATTAATTACCTGTTTTCTATTGCACCTAACAAACCTAGCAAATGTAAATGACTAAAATCACTGAATTCCTTGCCAAATTACAATAATTAACTAATTTTATTTCAATGTACAAACTAATTTTTTCCAAATAATAAGGACATAGCTTAAACATAGACATAGACATCATTACAAACTGTCTATATAAACATGGGCTAATTAATAAATTCAGGACAAATGTTTTATGTTTTAGGTAAAATGTCACTAACTTGAAATAAAAGACAATCTAAATATTTCATTAAATGTCTTCTCATTACTTTGATTTCACAGTGAAGTAGGCTTTTCTCCCTATCACACAACTCTCATAAGACATGTGGTAATGCCTATTGAATAGACGTCATTTAACCAATAGACAAAATATTTCCCAAATGAAAAATGAAATTACAACTTGTTGCACAAGTATTCAAACATGAATATCACAGGACATGTGTGTGTGTGTGTGTATGTGTGTGTGTGTGTGTGTGTGTGTGTGTGTGTGTGTATGGGTGCCTACCTGTACATATAAAGGCCAGTGGACAAACTCAGGTTTATTGCCATTTTTTTGAAACAATGTTTCTCACTGGTCTGAAACTCTCCTAGTTGTCTACACTACTGCCCAAAGAGCTATAAGGATTTACTTGCTTCCACCCACCCAGTACTGGGATTATAGGTACAAGCCACTGCAACTAGCTTTTTGCATAAGGATTTTGTGGGTTAAACTCAGGTCCTTAAGGTAAGCACTTTACCAACAGAATCCTAACACCAACACTTGGATGTTTTTAAAAGCAGGAATTTTCTTAACAAAATACAAAGGTAAATTCAAGCTTAATGAATAATTTATCTCATTATATACTCTGAATGGTCTTACAATGATGCTGCTATGTATATTCTTTTCACCCACTGCGCATCCCCCTCCACAGAGCTTATTCTTAATCAGTCTCTTTTCCTCACAGAAAGCTGAAAACCTCCAATTTCATGACTGTTGCTGAATACACTTCATCTAATCTCTACAGCATCTACAGTCGGCCCTTCCCTTCCATCCCCTCCTTTCATGAACATAGTCCTTTCTTCTTATTAGGAAATCAATTAGAACACTGTGAGTGTGCTTCATGTTTCAAACTCTTCCCAACTGTTCTTATGATTGATGGACGCCCAGCGGCTACCTCTTTATCTCCAGAGATGTGTCTGGCTGGTATCCAAGCAGGGAGATACTCCAGAGACTTGCTTGTACATAGCCCTATCATCATTATCCACAAGCATCCATCTGACTCTCACCAGGTACACGGCACTCTGTGACGGATCAGTGATAAGAGGTGCTGAGAGCAATGTGCCTAATGACAGTAAAAGTGGGGATACAGAATGGCATCACAGAGAGCACCTGAGAACCAGAAACCTGAGAGACCAGCACTCAGAGGGAACTGAGAACCACAAAACTGGGGGTGACTTTCTGGGAGGAGGAATAGCACCCTGAGCCTCAAAACATCAAGTTGAAAAGTATGCTGGGTGTAAAAATGGTCTTACAATGATGACGGCTATGTATATTCTTTTCACCCACTGCGCTACATAATTTTAGGACATGAGTAAAACAATATGTTGGAATATGAGAGCACTAACATTGTGAGAGAAATGCTCAGTGTAGATTGTGGAGATCTTGAAGGTCTGGCCGTACTGCATACACATTGACTTATATATACTGAAGTAGTCATTACAGATATACAGTGTCAATGCAACATGTGCAATAGGCACTTTAACTACTACACCAGCTCCCAAGCCCAAAAAAGACCTTTAAACCAAGTGAATAGATAAGTTCACAGTTGTAGGCCCTGAAAGCAACATTTAAGGTAATAAGATAATGGAATAATTCAATCAAATCATAAATTCAAAGGGATTCACTTGGGCTCAATTTTTATAAAAATCACCAAACTTGGAGTCAGCATTAAGCTAGAACTAATTACTTTTTGGCACTGTATAGTAGAATGATATCACATGCAAAGTGTTGAAAAGCATCTCCTGATTCAACCATTTTAGGAAGCATTGAAAATATGAAATTGTATTTCTAAAACAATGTACCCTATAATCAAGATAAAAAAACGACCAATAATACAGTGAATCACAGTAAGTACAAAACTGTATATCATTTTTAAAAGCATAGAAAATTTGATATATGTATATTTACTGAAATCAGCAGTAGAAGCCAGGCATTGTGATGCTTCCCTATAATCTTCACACTACCAAACATAAGGCACCATGATAGCAACTCTAAAGTCACTGTGCAGTTACAGAATGAGTTCTACTGAGGCTGCGGGTCAAACCCTTGTCAATACAAAGAAAGGAAAGGGATAGGCAGACGGCTCAATAGGTAAAGTAGTTACCATAAAAACATGAAGACCAACTATGAATCCCCAGCAACTTACCAGTATACATGCCTATAATCACACCCTTGGAAATCAGAGACAGGAGGATCCCTGAGACTTACTGGCCAACCAGTATATCCCAAACTGTAATCTGTAGATTCAGAGTGAGAACATCTCAAAAATGAAAGAATAATAGAAGAATATGTTATCCTCTCACTACAACATTCATGTATGCACATACATGAATACACAAGCATGTACATATGCATATGCAGAAAGGAAGGACAGAAGCAAGATGAGGAGGGAGGGAGAGTGGGAGGAAAAAGGAAAGAAAAAAGGAAGGAAGAGAATCAACTACTGAAGGTTGGTAATACAGAATAGCAACAATTTTAGTTTTTTTTTTAATCTTTTTGTCTTCAGTACTGGGAATTAAACTCCAGGCCTAAGCAAGCACTGCACCATTAGCTTGTGTCACAAGCACAAAAGAAAAATTTATTTTTCAATGCCCTGTATGGGTTTCCTTCCAGAAATATATATTGTATATATAGATTAAATTTACTGATTTAGAGGACCTGACTCCAAGAGACAATGCTGGCTGTTCTGTGTGCTGTTTACTTTATGTTACATTTATCAAGAACTAGTAAGCAATGACATCATTGCTAATTGACAAAGACATGGAAGAGCATTTTTACAAATCAGTCATCTTATTTTTGTGTCTCAAGAATATACATTCTTAAAACATGAAGATGTTAAATACACAGAGAAAAATACAAAAAGTGACACTGAGAGATTATTTAGTTACCTTGTTAATATCATAAAACCATGACAACCAATTATAATAATAAACTAATTTTATAAGATACAGAATGAATGTGATTAATACCATCTTGAGTTTGTATTTTCTTTTCCCCTGGAGAACTAATCAGAACATCTGGCTATCATCCAAATAAACCAAGTGGATTTAGCAGGATGGTCTTCAGATGGTTTTGAGTCTTATGTACACATACAAAAACCTATGTATTCACAAGTGTGTATACATCCCTCATCCCAAAAAAGAAGCTGTTTCTGCCTCTATTCCAAAGAGCCTACGAGGAAAAAAACTAGCAACGTCACTTTACTATTAGCTATGTTCAGTGTCGAAGAGATAACTCCTATTAACTTCAGATGAAAATGTTGCCATGAGTAACAAAATCAGGATGAAATAACTATTTCTGATGTGTTTTGAGATGTTGCTATGTCTTAAATTACTATGCTGCATTTCTGTTTTTCCTCTGGCTTCCTTTACTAGTCTTGACATTTTGTTTGCCTAATGTCATACACTGACTTGAGTGAGGTTTACAACAGAAGGTGCAGATCCATGTACTGGGCACAACCTGGAGGGCATTGGGAAAAATAAACCAGGCATTAGAGAACTGTGCCAACAAAGCCAGATCCTGCTATCCACCGAGGCAAACAAATGACTTTCAGTGAGATTGCTTGTCATTTGTGGTTATAGAAAACAATAATTAGATTCTGTGTTGCAGGAAGCAGGAAGGGGTGGATCAGCCAACTACATGAAAAGCTCTATAGTCTCTGCTTGTTTGGGATGCAGGTCAGCATTCTTTAGAAGCTTTAGGACTGAATGTTGGGTTGAAAGTGCTTAAGTGTTTTTAGGGACAATGTGACATACAAAAACTCACCTCTCTGTGAAGAGGCTAAGCAGCACCAGTACGAACAGTTTGGAAAAGGAAAGTAGACCAGGGCAAGTCCTTGTTCACATCATTTTGATCTTCAGATGAAACACAAAATTACACTAGCAATAACAGTAGTAAATTCAGCATTGCTCAGAAGCCTGGCTGTAGGTCTGCCCCACCTATCCTCATCCCACCCCCATCATTCCATCGCCACTCTAGCCACAGGCTCTTACTTCAATCTCCCTGAATGAACTGCTTCATGTGCTTATAACTTTATGCTCCTTTTTATTTAGCAGTAAAAAAATAGCCCCTGATTATCCTTGCAGGATTAATTAAATGTCATGTCTGCTGGGAGATTTCATACAGTGCCCTCAATTCCCAATAAATCATTTTCCATGGATCTCCTACAAAAGCATTTATTTACAATAGTTAAAACAATTTGAAATTAGGCATCTTTTATGTTTATATTTCTTGTGCTATCTCTGACTGCTCCTGCAGAAGACAAACCATACTTGCTTAGCTCATCAGTCTGTACCAATGACTAGATGGTGACGGCATGGAGTACTCGGAAAAGTCAATGAATTAAGAAGCTAACAAAAGAATCACATCTCTTACTTCCATATTCCTTATACTTTCAGAACAGATTAAATATTTTTCAGCATTTGCTGAGATTTGGGAAAAAATGAGAGCAGGTATTAGTTACGGTGACAGAATATCTAACAAAAACAACTCAAGCATGAAGGACACATTTTGCCTCACAGATTAAGGAAGAGACTATATCACAGAAGACATGGTAACTGTGGTCAGCAGAAGGTATTGGAGGTGATTTAAAAACCCTCAGCAGAAGGAAACAGAAAATAATGTGCCAGAAATGACTGAGCTATCTAACTCTCAACGCATACCCCAGCGACCTCCTTTTACCTCTGTAAAGTTCCCCAGCCTCCAAGAACTGTGTCACCACTTAGGAACAAAGTTTCAAATACATGAGCTTCTGGTGCATACTTCACATTCAACCCATAATAGTCCACTCGTGAGCCCCATAAATTCCTGACCATCTTATAATACAAAATGCATTCAGTCCAACTTCAAAGTCTCCATAGTTTTAATAATTTCAACATCATTCAAAAGTCCAGTCTTCTGAGACCCAAGGCAAATACATTTCAAACACACAACAGCCTGCACATTTTAAGCATTCCCATTTCAAAAGAGAATAAATGAGGGCATACCAGGGAAAGACCAGAGCAAAATAAGACCAAAAATTAACGGGAAAAAAACAACGACATTTCTAGTATCTCATCTTGGGTTCATGTTGAACTTGTCTAAAAGTCAATGAGTTTCATCGTGCTATCCTCCCCACCCTGATACCTACTCCATATGTGCACTCTCTCCTGAGCTGTCTTCACTAGATGCAGCTTGCATGAGTAGACACATTCCTGGTATGTTAATATCAGGAGGTCTTCAATGCACCTTTACTTTCACCTTCACAACTTTGTAAGTTCACTAGGAATTCCCACATGTGAATCAACGCTACTGTACATTGCCTCCTGCAACACTGGCACAAGCTTCCATGACCCGTACCTCTTGCATTCTGCATCCCTGCCCACCCAAGGACATGTGGGCAATGCCAGGTTCTGCTGCTAGCTCCACATGCAGACTGGCCACTGTCTGCCCATAATTGCAACCTTCTCTGAGTGCCTACACGGCTGAAATAGGGAGAACACGTTCCTAACCAGTACTGTTCCAGCAGCGTGCTGTGTCTTCAGTAAGGAGGGCTCTGCCCTCAAGGCACTATTCCTAGGGTCCCAGCGCAGAGACCATGGCCAAGTTTCTCTTCTGCTGTGTCAGTCTCCTTAGCAACTACCACCACTTGGTGCACAACTGCTCTGTGCACAACCTCAAATTCTTTCATGCCCCTTTCCTTGTCAAGCCACACGTTTCACATCCTTATGTCCCAGTTTCTGCTATCTTTCACTATAAGTTGGACTAAATAAAAACTGCAAAATAATATGTTACATACTGAATGTTATGTTGTCTTGAAATATCCCGACAACTGGTCCATTACATTTTAATTCAGCCTCACAAAAATGTTCCAGACACAGAGAGTAGTACATAGGCAGGTTCTTTGCCAGAATGAAATAAAATGGCTACTAGTGCAAGTCCCAATTATCATGATCTGTCTGGGGATTGACCCTCACCCATTCAGTGTTTGAATCCTTAGCTATTGTTGATGTTTGGGAAGGTTGTGGCATCTTTCAGAGGTAGAGATCTATTGGAGGAAGGCATGTCATGGTGGAGCGAGCCTTGAAGTTTGGTAGCAGCCCTGCTTCTTGCTTGCTTGCTTTCTCTGTCTCCTGACTGCTGCTGTGACATAAACTGGCCTTTGCCTTCTGCCTTCTATTATGTCACTCCTGTCATAATTGACTGCTTCTTTCTGGCGAGAAAAGCCAAATAAATACCCTTTATCTTCTAAGTTCATGGAAGTGTCGTCTCACAGCACCAGAAGAGCAATCGCAATCCTAACAGACTCTAATTCCCTCTGAAACCTTGTGAGCACAGTTTTTATGTCCACATTTCTGCCTTTGTTCTGCACTTCTCATAGAGGACTTATTAAGCACAGCTTACAGAATTCTAGAGATTCTCTAGCCCGCGATTTCAAACTCTTCCCTTTCCTCTTATTAACTAGTTCTAAAATACCCCATGGGCCAGCAACCCCATTTCTTAGTACCAATTTTCTGTGTTACTACTCTGGTTGTGGTTATAAAATGCCTGGCAGAAGCACCTTAAAGTAGACAGATTTATTTCAGCTCATATTCCAAGCGGTTATAGTCCATCATGGCAGGAAATGAAGGGCAGAATTCATGGTCGCTTACAGCAGAAGCGAGAGATATTGCTGGCTGCAGACAGATATCTCTGTCTCTGAAGATCAGGAGACAGAGAACTTGGGCCATAAGTGCAGTTGAGCTGTGATTCCCCAAGTATACCCTAAGTATCCAAATTTTACCAGCCTAACCTTACTTGGTAAAGGTTCCTCAGACTCCTAAAAAAGAGCCACTAGCTGGGGACCAAGTGTTGAAACACATCAGCCTATCTGGAGACATTTCACATTGAAAGCACAACCAAGACCACTGCCAGTCACCTTGAAGTACCTCTCCAGAGCTCTGTTGCTGAAATTTTTCAAGACTTTTAAAGAAGCATCACAGTGCTAAAACATAGATGATAATAAAAGCTCTGCTTAAGTTAAGTCCTAACTTAAGTATCAGTGAAATGTGCAAGTATATGAAGAAGTGGAGACATAGCTCTCAACCAAACTAGCTCCTTAACGTTTAGCAACCTCATCCCTGAGTTTTGGTGTTTTCCACTGTGTTAGAATTAGATATCTGGATAACCCCAAAGGTATGTTGCAAAATTCTAGCACAGGTAATTACCATAAGCATACCCAATTTTTCCCCCAGTCTCAATGGGAAACATTTCTTCTTGCATCAGTAAGACAATCCTTCCTTTGTGTGTGGAGCAGCTCCACGCCCACACTGATCTGCCCTGCAGATTTTGGTGGCTATGACTTCATCCTTTTTATATGTTCTTTTCAATGCTAGACAAAAGTTCTTGGATGTGAAAATGTGAGAATATGTGACATTTTGTGTTTTGTGTAAGTTATGGGCTGAAAAATGCCACAAGATAAATCTGCCTTTACAAGGGAAGAGAAAACTTACATAAAGCTTAGTAAATAGCTTTCCAAAGGAACCACTTCTTTCAAAAGTGAACTATAATCTCTCTGTCAGATTTTAAAATGTCATACTGTCTCTACTTTTCTTTCATCTTTTCTTAAAAGAACATTAGCTGACACCATTTCACATCAACTAATACCTACATTCACTGGTTATATATTCTTAGATGACAACAAAATAGATATGTCTATTTGTAAAATTAGGGGGGATATCATAGGGTGATTTTAAGGATAAAAATGTATACTGATACATAGAAAGTTATGCAGAATTGTTAGGTCACAACTCTTAAAGAGTTTCCATGAGCTTAAAAGTTAGCAGAAGGTCCCAGGTCCCATGTAAAATACCAAGTGAAAATGGTGGCAATCTGTACTTCTGGCCCTGGTGGGTGGGACCTGGGAAATCCAGAAAGGAGATAGAAACAATCCAGATGATTCCCAAAGTTATCCTTGGTCCTCCACAGGAATGCATGGTATTCTTTGATACACACACACACATACACACACACACACACACACACACACACACGCAGAGTCTAAAATAAATAAGTAAATTAAAATAATAATAGTAAAAAGGAAAACCCATTTAAAAAGTTAGCAAATGGGGAAGACAAGGAAGGCAAAGTAGGAAAGACATCTTTTTCCGATATCTACCAAGATGCTCTAAGGATATCCAAACTTTGGCTTTATAAGTTCCTAATTAAACTTCAGACATTCTATAACACAAGAACATGACATGGTTTATAACAATTAATTGAGTATCTCACATTGTAGGTACAAAAGATTTTGAATGTTCCCAACATAAAGGGGTAATAACTGTCTGAGATGATATTTATGCAAATTATTCTTTTTTGATCATCACATACTTTTAATTTTTTATTATATTACTTAATTTATTGTGTGTATGTGTGAGTTTAGTATGTATGTGTGTATATGTAATAAGTGTCTGTGACATGGGAATGCTCATACCACAGAATGGGCATATGAACATCAGAAGACAACATACAAGTGTCAGTTCTATCCTTCTACCATGCTTGCTGTAGGGATACAACTCATGTCATCAAGTTTGACAGTAAGCATATTTACCCAGTAAGAGATCTATTTAGCCCAATAACTGCATATTTTTATTGAAATGTCATGTTGTACCCTATAAATATGTGCAATTACAATGTATCAAGTAACCTTTGTTACTTAAAATGTAAAAACTTCTATATTGCTCCTAATCTTAAATTAGAAATATAATATGTCATCTAAAAAGACATTATAAATAAAAGACAATTCAGAAGCAGTGCTATACCTTTCTTTGGAATGTAATTATCATTTTTCCTTTAGTTACCAAGTGCATGAAATTCTCAACTCCGAGTCATATCTATTTTTTTAATTCCATGGTTGCTCCCTATATTACACCTACTTTGTAGAACTACATGCTAAAAATAAGGAATAAATTTAAGTACTTCAAAATTATAAATGCCCTAGAGATTTACTGTGATAAAGAATAAAAATAGAGAAAATTCTGTAAATCTAAATATGCTGTTTTAGTTTTTGAATCTCTGCAGATCCCCTTATAAACACCAAGTACAGAAAGATTTCAAAACTAAAAACTTAAAGGAAATGTTCACTGAAAAAAAAAAACAGGAAAAAACTCAGCTCAATAAACACCAGTAGAAAGTGAAAGAAAACTGAGCAAGTTGGAAAAGAAAACCATATTTTCTAGATACTTCCTAAAAAGTTTAGCTGTCATTCCTGAAAACAAACAAAAGGAGGAGATGCCTAAATGATGTCAATTCAAAGCTGAATATAAAAGACCATCATGAAAGTTTTCACCTTGCTATAGAGTTGGGAATTGGGTCCCAAGAACATTCAATATGGTGGACTGAAGAGTCCTTTAGTAACTACTAAAATGTACTTACTTATGCAGCAAACAATAATCATTTTAAATATATTTAAAAAAATAAAAATAAATATATATTTATTTAATTCACCCAAATTTATGATATAAATGCTGTTGATATATTAGGTTAACAGACAAAGAAATGTAGGCAGAAATTCTCATGCACAAGTACAGATTGAATGACATCAGAGCCTATTTCTATGCTGTCAGAAAATTCCATAGCCAACTGAATTGAATTTTCATCTGCTATTGACTATGATCTCATGATCTGCTAAAAAAAATTATCACATGTTGGTAAAATTCTGCTTAGAAGTTAAGTATTTTAATAAAAATTGGAAAGCAATTAAAATGTAGAAAATAGCAAAACAAAACATTTCAAAATACAAAGACATCATAAAATTATTGCAAAACTCCTTAGTGGAAAATGTTATAAATCGCTCTTAGAGACAGCCTACATACTGCTGCTTTGTTCTCCAGACCTAACACTACTATTGTTTGGTTCAAAAATGAGATGCCAACATTCAGTTTCTTAATATCATGATTAACCCATATTCATTCTCAATCTCTCTCTCTCTTTCTCTCTCTCTCTTAATCAACATATTTCATAGCATATAACAAACACATGCAAGGCATAGCATCTCCATCTGCCTCTGGGTCTTACCCTGGTGTCCTTGTATCAGGCAGGACCATCTGAACAAATTGCACAGGAAATGCAAGAGAAATCCACAAGAGGAATGAAAAGGGAACAAAGTTTATCTTAAGTCCCAAGTACTGACAGAAGAAAAGATCTCAGCAAGACAAAATTAAAACACTAAGTTTCAATAATCTTTATGCTTTTTCAAGGAAGATTTCTTTATACCACAAAACTCAGAGGCAAAGTTTATCAAGTTCAGTCATTGAATACTTACACTCAATTCGCTTTTTAGCACTGATTCAAGATGAGTGACAGGTGTTTGATCTTCTTTTGTGTCCATAACTATACAAATCTCTTGTGAAATTTTCTCTGGAACAAAAAAAGTTAAAATTTTAACATTCACATCAAGCATAAAACAAAGTGCTATCATTCTGAAACCTATGCTTACCTGATATTAGAACCTTCTTTTCTTGATAAGGAGGGAGAAGGTTCTGACTCGAGACCAAGCAAAATGACTTGAACTGCACACTAAGATGCCTTTGATTCTGTTTCCCATATAAGTCAGTTTATCCATGCATGAAACACCATGAGGTGAGTAGAGTACCTAGTCATCACACTTTTAAATAATATATACAATATATAATATATTATGTATATGTACACACACACACAAGTGTGCATATCCAAAATAGATAAGAAATTCTGGTTTAAATTTGAAAGTGAGTCACTTCAATGACAATCATTTGCCCATCCAATTCCATGTACCAATGTTTATGTAGAGTTTCCTTTCTAAAGATTCCTGAGCTATTTCTCAAACAAATTATTTCCTCTCTAGGCTAAAAGATATCATCTACACAAAAATCTGTAGGCAGATTTTTATTATATTATAATTTTATTATATTATAATTTTCCCTGGAACTTATCTAAATTGGCATTTGATGCAGCTAAGTTCTCATTTTGACTCTTACCATAACAGAAAAAAGTAGTTAAACTTTCTTTAAATTTGAAAGGCTTATTTAGCCTAATTTAAAATACAAACCATGTGGCAGTATTATTCACTTCTGGAAACCCTTGATGCACTTTCTTAAAGGATGTTCAGTCCTCCTCTACTGTAAGCACATCTAAACTGCTAAAACTCTAGAGTTACTAGCTAAGAAAACATTCCACAGAATTGTTCCATGAACAAGGATAACAAAATCTAATTTGAAAAGGATTCTGCAATGAAAAGTGTGTTGGATAAACATTTGGCAAAGATGCTTCTTACATGTGCAATTCTGTATTAACAGGTTTTTCCATAAGCACTGACCAAGTAATGATTCTTGTAGGCAGAGCTAGAAAGGAGTCAAAATAGTGGCAGCTCCCCTATTATTGCTTCCTGCTTACCAAGAATACTCTGTGTTCCAGGAGTTACATGTAGTACTAATGAAACATTCCTGAAAGGTACACAGGAACAACATGATTATGAATATGTGTAACAAATTCAGAAAGCTTCAAGGCAGAGAAATAATTTATCAAGATCACAGAATTACTAGAGAAAAGATTCAAATCCCATCATATTAGACACACAAGAATGTGGATCTCTTATGTAACTAAAAGTAAGGCAGAGACAAGACACAAAATGTTTCCTGGATTTTCAAATTTTTCCATACGGATAGTCTTGAGGCTTTCCTTTTAATGCCTCAAAATAAGTGTGTATTATTATTTAAGGGTTGTAATTCCTTTTTTTATTCAAAGATACTTAAATCCAAGTCTTCTAAAAAAAACCATGCCTTTCTATATGATACGTAACCTTGTAATAATTTATAAAAATAGTTGAAACACATTCTTACCCTTCAATCAAGATAAGTAAACATATGTAACAAAATAATTACAAATAACTGATTGACAGACTTCCACTCCCACTCTCATGCACACAGATCAACTATATTAAGTTGTGTTACTTTAAAATAATCTCATCTATTTGGGCTATGTTTATTTGTTAACTATCTATCAAATCTTCATAGTATACAGTTGTAAATTATGTAAAATTATGTTATATGTTTTGTAAAATTCACTGTGATCAAAAATACAAATGAGTGGTTCCACACTCTAAATATTATGGAAAAACATCAGAGCAGTGAGAAATAGAAGTTGTTGAATCAGATGACACTTTATGAAAATGGAAGTTAATCTTGAAAGGTACGTTTTCTAATAAGTGTAAGTAAGAATTTAAAAATAAAAGTGATATACCATCTTAGTCAAAATGACTAAGATCAAGAACACAAACAACATATTGCTGGTGAAGCTGTGGAGAAAAAGGGACACTTAATCACTGCTGTTGGGAGTTGTAAATTGGTACAGCCTCTATGAAGATCAGTATGGAGGTTCCTCAGAAAGCTTAAAATGGAACTGCAATAAGACCCAACTATACAACTCCTTGGACTATTCCCAAAAGACTCTACATCTTATTACAAAGACACTTGTTCATCTATGTTCATAGTAGCTCTATTCACAATACCGAAAAAAGGGAATCGGCCAACATGCCCATCAACAGAGGAAAGGATAATGAAAATGTGGTACATATACACAATGAAATATTATTCAGCCACTAGAAAGGATGAGATTATGTAATTTTCTGGTAAATGGATGGAACTGGAGACTTTAACATTGACTGAGATATCTGAGACACAGAAAGTTAAGCACCACATGTTCTCTCTCACATGCTGATGACTGAACTGATAAACGTGTCAATGTATTTGGATTGGAAATAGTGTAAGAGTCAGATAATTTTAAAAAGACCTACAACTGGGAAGGTGAGAAGGGATGACTAGGGTGAAACCTTTTAAAGGGAAGATGTAGGATCCCAAGACAAGAATGAAAGCAAGAATAACTGAGAAAAATACATAGAGGGGAATGAGGGAATGGGAGCCATGAAGGACATGGGAGATAGGGGGAAGAGAGGGACTTACAGAAAAACCAAAAGATTATGGTAAGCAACCCCAAAGCAACATCCTGTGTTAGTAATATGTCAAAACAATGTTTTTTAAAGAAAGCATTAAGAATGAGCAGTCCCTATGGACAGGAGCATAAAGTGAGGAAAACAAGGGGAAAAAAAAAGACTTGAGCTGATCCACTTAGAACCCAGGGACAAAATTATACTAGAAGTACAGGAATATGACACTTCCTGATAAAATGTTGGTCAGAGGCCCCAAAAGCCTATAGACTTTTACCATGGCTCTTGGTGGCTCTCTAAAACTGTCAGCAAGACCCTGTTACTAAAGATGCAACACACATGGATTACAGAACATGGGCAAAATATAACAACTGGAACTGGTCTGCAGACCTTCTCCTTGCTAGGAATACCAAGGAATATTGAAGAAGCTGCAGGTGAGAGAAATAAACATAAGCCCCATCAATGGCATGAGATCTGTAAGTTGCGATATAAATCACCATGGCAACAGAGGACCGCCAGCAGTAATTAGCATCAAGGAAACAACCAACAACTTTCCGATTGGACTCAAGAGCCACTTATTAGAATAGTACCCATCCCTGTTACTGCAAACTAGAACAAGAACTTTAAAAAGGGGAAGGAAATAGATCAGCAGAGAAGACAGCCAATAAACCTATAGTTAGGAAGACAGTATATCAAACTCCTCTGTAGGCAGCTTTTATTATATCCATAGAATAGGAACTCACAGTGGAAACCTTTAAGTGTAAAACTGGATGAGTAAAGGGAAATGAACATATGAGGTGGCCTAAAGAGAGGTAACTTGTTATACTATGGAGGCCTGAGCCCCCACAGGAGTAGACAAGCCAGAGTGAACCCTGAAGTATACTGGTGGAAGAGTGGGAGGGGGTGGGAGAAAATAGTAAAGGGAAGGGAGGGGGGAGGGAGGGAAGCTGGGATGAATATTCAGTACACTTATAAAAGTAGAAAAAATAAATTAAAATTAAAAAATAAGAGTGATAAACAGAAAAAAAATTGAATGAGTAGAATCAAAAAGAGGACCAACATAAGTACTGTACAGTCAATGATAAACAGATTTTCTTAAAGACTAGGGGATGATTTGGTGAGAACACTAAAGTAGATCATCCAGTGATATCAGGTCATGAAGGGCTATTGCTGTTTTGGATGCAAGTGTCCCCAAAGATTTTGATTAAAATATAATTTTAAACAAAGTCAGCTCAAATCTGTGTCCAGAAACTAAATGTTCAGAAAAAAATTGGCTAACAAAAACCTACTCAGTTATATTCATAAGTGCCTCTCGTGTGCAAAAAAATCAGCATAATAAGAATGAATCCATAAATACAAAGAAATACAACAGTTAGTATGATGGTATCACAATCATTTTCACAATTTTATATGCTACAGAAAATTCCTGTTTTCCAAGTGAAAATGAAACATCTAGATTTCCTTTCCTAGTATTATCATACATCCTTCACACAATTATGAGATATGTTCAGTGTAAATCAACAGTAATAGAACTAAAGTCAGAATACTTTTGCTGCTCCACAAAAAAAAAAAAAATGAAATTTTAGAAAAGGAGTCAAATTGTATCTGGCAGAATACTTTTTTTGGAAACTTCTATTTTCATGTAAATTTTTCAATCAGTTTCCACAACTCATTATGAGTTTTGACAGAAATAACATCTTTAAAATAACATATCTGGCAATGAGTGTCATTTTACAATTGGATTTCTTTCTAACTACTCAATGAAGTATCAATTGACATTATAAGTCTATTTTTATTTCAGGATAAAAATAATTTTTTATAAAATACTGGTAACAACAT